>CM070553.1:4956663-5639968 GCA_036346405.1 Phyllostachys edulis | reverse complement strand
AAACCACCTACAAAGCCAAGGTTCTTTGTCCATTGGGAATGGAAGTAGAAAAGAATACATGCATGTCGAGCATTGTATCCTCTCATGTTGCAGTATACAAACATGCATGTATGTGGGTGTATTACGCATCCCGATACAAGCGTAAGAAACAATCGGATGATGACGAGGGAATCGAGGGTGAAGAAAGGACCTCCTGCTAAGGTGGCGTGGTATCTTCTGTAATTCCCGTTTGAAGCGGTTTTGCGAACCCAAAGAATGCAAAAGCTGCTTGTATTGGCACTTTCGAGGAGGCGTAAGAATAGCGGAAAGTTAAGACACCTGCTGATTAGCATGGTGGAGAAACATCGATAGGAGGTTTGCGAGACTTGATGCGGGCAAGGAATATAAGGTTTGGATTGAGTGCGAGATGGAATGAATCCTTTGGTAACATGAAGCGGCCGACATAGCACTTGGCGTGTGCGCTCTGTATCTACAACCTTCCTCCTTGGTTGTGTATGAAGCGGAAGTATATTTTGTTGTCGATACTTATCCAAGGCGAAGCAACACAGGGAATGATATTGATGTGTACCTAGCACCATTGATGGAAGATCTAAAAATCTTGTGGATTGAAGGGGTGCAATTATGGGATGCGTACAAGCGAGAGAACTTCACTTCGTTCCTTGTTGTTACGCACCATAAATGATTATCCTGCCCTTGCTAATCTGTCGGGCGAGTACAAAAGGGGCAAAGCACTGTACTCCACTGCTTAGATGATCACAGAGTGTGTGCTTGAATCACTCGCATAAAACCGTGTACATGCGTCATCGTAGGTTCCTTCGGAGACTCACCCATACCGTGGGATGAAGAAACAATTGAGCGGAGAGAAGGAGGACGATTCGGCTCCAAGGCATTTAAGCGGAAAAGGTCTATGATATGGTTAAGGATTTAGATGTTGTGCTTGGAAAGGGATGTAAATCGAGGACAAGTAAGAAGAACATGTGGAAGAAGAGATCAATATTTTGGGACTTACCTTATTGGGAGCACCTAGAAGTTCGCCCTGCGCATCGGCGTCATGCACGTAGAGAAGAATGTATGTGATGAGCAGATTGGTCTCTTCTTGAACATTCGTGACAAAACAAAGGATGGTGTCAGCGCATGCGGCTTGACTTGGTTGATATGGACATCGGACACGAGTTAGCACCAACAAGGACCGATAAGGAATGAAGCGTACCTTCCCCACTGTTACACTCTGTCCAAGGCCGAAGAACGAGCTGTGCGGTGCTTGCATGGCGTGAAAGTTCCGTCGGTTACTCGCCAACATGAAGAAACTTGTTTCGATAAAAGATTTGAAGTTAATTGGCATGAAGTCTCATGATTGTCATGTGTTGATGACACAAATGCTCCTGTTGCAATTAGAAGTATTTTGCCGATCAAGGTCAGAGACAATCATGAGGCGTGTTATATCTTTAACACAATTGCTCGAGAAGGTCATCGATCGAAGGACTAGATGCTCTGCGAGGGCGAGTGGTGAGCGACTCTATGTGATCTTGAGATGTATTTCCCTCCGTCGTTTTTCGATATCATGGTCCATCTCATTGTTCATATTGTGAGGAGATAAAGATGTCGGGCCGTGTTCCTCGTAGCATGTACCCGTTCGAGAGGTTCATGGGAATTCTCAAGTCATATATGCGGAATCGATCTCGGCGGAGGAGACATCGTCGAAGGTTATGCAGCGAGAAGAGGTCATTGAGTTTCGCCTCGATTACATGGCTCGGGTCGAACCGATGGGTGTGCCTCGATCTACGCCATGAGGGAGGCTCGAGGTATCGGGACCATCGGAAGGAAAGCAATCACTCCAAATATGGATCGTGTATGCTCAAGCCCATTTCACGGTCTTGCAACACATGGTGAAGTGTCCTCGTATATCGACCCGGCTGGGGCGTGCTTGGCAAGAATCCGTGCGGCGGATGTTTGGATCACGAGACAACTGTGAGCATTGTTCAACCAATGGTTGAAGGAAGCGACTTGCTAGGAGCTCGTCAAGTGATATCTTGACATGGTTGGCAAAAGGGCCAACATTACAGGTTGTAACATGGCGAGGATCACGACATAAATGGGTACACATTCTATAACAAGCTCGGGATATAAAAGCACTAACGAGAACAGCGGTGTCGCATAGATGCATTGATGCCGATGGGTGAGGAGCTCTTACTATGGGCAAATAGAGGAGATATGGGAGCTCGACTCGTGCTTTTCAAGATCCCCTATTTGGTGCCGTTGGGTCCATCTCCCGCAGTGAAAGGTCGACAAATACTGGCGTCACTCTGTGGACCTCGAGCGGTGTCGGATACAAAGGCGAACCATTCGTCTTGGCTAACCAAGTTGTTCAAGTCTTCTATGTTACCGACCCGGCAAATAAGAAGCGCCACGTAGTTCTTCATGGAAAAAGGAGGATTGTCGGAGTTGAGAATGTAGTGGGCGAGGAAGAATACAATCAATTTGACGAGTTGCCTCCTTTCTAAAGCGGCATAAGAATCGAGGAAGAAGAACATGATGAAACTAGCTACATAATGCGTCGATCATCATGAAGGGCTAATTTTAAAGATTAATTGAACAATGTGTGTATATGTATATATACGTTACGATGAATGGTTAATTTTAGTTCATTTGAGTTAATTAATTGATTTGTCTTTGTGAAATGGATGTGATTGTTTCTCAAATGAATGTGAATTGGATGTATATACATGTACTTTTGTCTTTTGCTTGTTTCAGAGGGCATGGCTAGCATTTCACGAGGCTAGCCAATAAGCAGTCGATCTAGATATTAACCAATACAAAATAATATCACAGGCGGTTTGAACTACAAACCGTCTCACATGTATATCACAAGCTAGTTGTTTATTAAAACCGCTCGCGTGATACATGTATATCACGAGCGGTTCTAGTGAGAACCGTCTATGATATCACATATCCTGACGGTTTTAAGTTAGAACCGTCCCATGATATATCACATATCACGAGCGGTTGTTTATTAAAACCGCATGATACATCATATCACTGAGCGGTTCTAAGTTAGAACCGTGCAGTGATAGTAATGTATCCTGACAGTTCTAATTTAGAACCGTGCATGATGATCATCTATTTACATTAGGACTCTAGCTAGGGTTTGCGCGCCCACAACTCTCAAGCGATTAAGTTTCTCAACTCCTCTCGCTCCCTCCTCCCCGAGCCGTCGCCCTCGTCCTCGGCGCCGCCTCGAGTCCGGCGCACATTCTCCCGATCCGTCGGCGCCGCCTCCTCCTCCCGCCCGCGCCTCCCCGAGCCCGCTTGAGCCTCCTCCCTACCCGGCGCGCCTCCCAAACCCCCGCGCCTCCGAGCCTGCCCGCCGCCTCCTCCTCCCTCGAGCAGTGGCGCCTCCCCTTCGACGCCTGGCTGCCCTCAGTCTTGCTCCTCGTCATCCTTCTCTCGACGCCCAAAGGTAACCAATGCCGAGTTAATGATCGACCCCACGCCCTTTCCTAACTATTTCTATCAATAATCTGTCATGGTCCTTCATGATAATTGTACTTGTTTTAGGAATTTGTATTTGTTCTAGTCAGTTATTCATATGGTATTTGTTTTGATCTACTCTTTGGAATACATTGCAATGTGGTGTGGTGGGCTTGAGATGAATCTTTCTGTGATGATAATAGTCTTATCTTGAAATTGTTTTGATAATCGGGTTTGTACTTGAGCTCTAATTGGAATGCTTACTCTACAATCTGATAGCAATATCAAAATGTTAAATCTTAGCTTTATCTTGATTTCATTTGTTCACATGATGTTCTATTTCTTGTGAAGATGTCTTCCGCTCATTACGAGTCGGTATGCGCCTCATGTGTCGATGATGCACCATCCTCTGGAACAATATCAACCAGAGTAGAAGAGGAATATCGAAAAGGCCCACGGGCGATTTACCATCACGCAGTCGATCGATGCAGGACCCTTATCAATCCTCGCCGAGCAGCGTCGTGATTTCGGAGAATGGCTGGAATAGTTGCGAGGAACGGTCAAGATCACCCACGATTAAGTGGAAGGTGGTACCGGACAATCGAAAACTGCTATCTTTGGCGGAAATTTTCGCATCGCTCGAGATCCCTAGAGAACTCCCCGACTCGTCGCGACGACCGCAGCGTTACTCTGGCGTGCAAAGCGTGGAAGAACTTCAAAGCACGCTTGTCAAGAACTACGTGGAGAAGGATCGAAGCCGCCCTTCACAAGTATCTATTCTTGGAAGAGTCTGGGCGAGTTTGTGGCGAAGAAGGCGACAGATGAATTTAAGAGTGAAAGTCTGGCGGCGCTACGGCCCTCGGTAAAAACAAGCACCCCATTGCACTTCGGCATTTGGCTGGGTATGCGGGTAAAACCCGATATGGAGGGATCGAGAACAGCCGAGCAAGTAGTTTGAATCTCTCCTGCTATTTCCCGAGATCAGCGATGTGCGCCCGATAGTGGTTATTTGCGAGGTTATGTACTTCGGCCCACGGGAAGTGTACTTTCCAAACCTCAAGACCGGAAGTGTCCCAGCGCTGGTAAGATATCGAACTACCTAGTTTGTAATTACTCCATAACTTCATAGGAAGTGAAATGACATGTCGGGCTATATTCGAATAACGGCTGAGTGCACAATCTTCCCAAGGCTCATTCGAGGCGGATAGGGAGAAAGATATACTCTCTGCGGCCCTAGGAAGCATTGAAGTGAGCATCCGGGTGCGCACGAAGAGGCGTTAGTGTTTTGTTACATGGGAACAATGGTTCCAAGCGGACTCGGATCGTCGAGTAGGAAGAAACAAAAGCGAGACACGATGCAAAGCTACGAGAGGATCTTCGTGCATCCCTCAGAGATGAGCTCAACTTTGAAAAAATCAGCGGAGGTCGATTGAAAAAGTCACACAGAGGTCACTCAATCCTTTGAGAAAGGATTAGTGCGTTCGAAAAAAGCAAGATAGAGACCTTTGAGGAAAGGATTAGGGATTGCAAATGCCAAGTCGGTTTGAAGCCCTCGCCTACTATCTGCTTCTTGACCCCCAAACATCCGAGTAGGCTGGCGTCCAACCCTAACCCTACCACAATAGGTGATGATGATTTTCCGTCGATGACATCCGGGTAATAATTATTATCTCCGGAATGCTCAATCCATTGATAGGCCTTTGTTGGAGTAGCTAATTTTGTACTGTTATATGCGTGGGTGGCTCTGAAGTGCAAGCTCAAGTGAGATATGTCTCTGTTGCCCTAGATCTTTGCTTGGGGCCGTGTATCCATCGGTATTGAGCTTTGGTGCACGGATGCAAATCTAGCGCCGGGTTTATAAAAGTGAATGTGGGCGGTGTTTGTGCCAATTTCGAGGCCGTCCGTGAAAATTCCCCCAAGCGATGAGGTCATGACTCTAGGGCAAGCCGTTGGAACATTCATCCGATGGCCCAAGGAGGACATCTGCTGAGCTACTGCTCGGTGTCAACTTCACAGGGAATGTCTCCGCAGCGGCATCAAGTCCACGGACTCGACCGCAAAGCTACACCTTGACATGGCAGGGCATTGCATCACATGCATCTACACCTCGTGCTCGATCGCCTCTTGTGAAGTCGACCTATACAAGCGAGCGCGACAAGGGCAAAGAACCGTCGAAGGCGATCGAGTCCTCTCTGATATCCCCTTCTTGCCATTGGCCGGAAATACAAGCTAAGCGAGCGTTTGCTCGAGAAGTTAAACGACCCTACCCTAGAATTTGGATTGCGGAATTGCATACATGGTACATGGAACAGTCCAACAAGCGGTTGATCAACGGCGCTCGGGTGTCACCGTCAAGTTCAGGAGGATCATTTTAACCACGTGTATCAAGGCGTTTGTCTTCACGGTGACCTTCGACGACTTGTTACGTCTCTTCAACCTCGGCGAGGCTCGGCGTCTCACTCATACGATCTTTGGACCATCGTAAGTGTGTACAATCACGGTCAATGTTCGTGTAATATCGATAAATGTTATATATAACTCCTAGCTTTTGTATAATAGATACATGATCGTGAAGCGAAAGAAGGAAATCACCGTGGTTTCCTCGACCCACACATTGTCTCTAAGCAAAGCATCATGGCGAATGCAACATTAAATTGAGAATTACGTTATAGATTTTTCATGGCTCACGCAACAAAGAATTCATACTTTTGCCCTACAACCGAGTAAGTAGTGTTGCACTCTTGGCTATACTTGTTGATTTGTACTTTATAACAACACAAACTTAGGTTTAATGACCATCTTGACATACATGTAGGTACCATTGGATTGTAATTGTAATTATACCAAAAGCGAAATCGTAATATACCTAGATTCCCTCTGGAGGGCCACTCACAACTTCACAACTATCAGGAGTTTAATCATCGGTAAACACATTTCCTCCATAGAAACTCTATTGTAGTCTTTCCTTCATTTGCAATGGCTAAGGCTAACTTCTTGGAGTCATAGGGTGTTCGACGTGTTACATGCTAAAGGATGGAATATGAAGGGAAGGACAACGGGACATGATAAAAATTCGGTACTTGCTAGCTAGTACACATTAATCCTATATAACACTTACGTAGCAATGCCTTTCGAACTAACCAATTCTATTTTTGCGGTGCCACGGCTGGCCATCAGGGCACGCATAGCGTCTGTGGATACTATATTTGCCACAACATGCAACTACTCATCGGTTCCACGATCACCAATGATCCTCGGGTTTGTCAATCTTTCAACAATTATTTCATATATACTTACCAATTTATATAAGCCCAATTTAACCTTCATATCGACGAGTTGCGACCATCGGCGAAGCTGCGTTGGAGCGAGGCGAGCTCATAAAAATTCGATCACACCTTAAGGCGTCATTCTGAGCAGACGGGTCATAAATCCAAATGGGAGTTTCCACGATGTAGCGATTGAACTTGATTGGGATAGATTGAACATAATGGTACATGTGTGTAAATTAATGTACATTAATGGTTAATTTTAGTTAATTGATTTGTGAATTGGATGTGCTTGTTTACGAAATGAATGCAATTTTGATGTGCTACGAAATGAATGAGAATTGGATGTGCTTGTTTGAGAGGGCATGGCTAGCATTTCACGAGGCTAGCCAATAAGCGAAATAGATTTAGCAATGCAAAGACTACCCGCAGGCGAGTGCAGTAGAGGCGAAACTGCGTGATGATGCGATTAGCACACGAGCGATGCGTAGATGAAACCGTCTGTGATAGTCCCCACTATCACGAGCGGTTTCATCTGTTGACAAATGCTCGTCATAATCGACTCATCCTGACGGTTTCATCTCTGGACGCGTGCGTGGTAATCGACTATCCTGAGCGGTTGCATCTGAGCCCGTGCAGTGATAGTATGTATTACGAACGGTTGGAAAAACCGTCTGTGATGACCTAATGCATTCTTGACCCATAAACTTCGGGCGGCTCACGGAACCGTCTGTGATGGCGTTACAGACGAACCGTCTGTCAAGGCCTTTTCTGTAGTAGTGAACATGCTTGCGTAGAAGTTTGCCGATGAATCCGACATATCTGGGTATCGTAGCAATTTCACTGTACATAGCAAAACAAGGTAGACAATACATTAAATTACGATACTGAATGATGACCAGATGAGCTCGGTCTGTTGGGGCAATCTTTCATTGAGTGCACAGGGGTCTTGCATATCTTGCACTTGATTGTGCGGCTAATATTGGTACGTTGGCTGACATCCATGTCATTCCAAAAACGTTGTGTTTGTCGTCGTCTCTTCCCTGTTGTCTTCAAGGCCTTGTTCAGGCCCCATTACACCCTATCCGGCCAAAGATCCTTGTAGTTTATGTCCAAGCCATACGAGTAAAACTCTGCACTCCATGTACCGAAAAGGTGCTGCATGTCATAGTACTCGGAGATGTACGGTGTAGACATCTGCCTCATTTGTGCACACACATTGTACACATGTGAGCATGGTTTATGCAAGAGATTCGGCTTGTTGCAGGAGCATGTCGCAACATCACCGAGGGTGCATGTCTATTTCCTTTCCCCCCTAGCATGACTGTTGACAAATTTCTGTCGAAGCCTGATCTCGTACTTCCTGCTGAAGCCATCGATCACCCGAATGTCGTGCATTCAGGCCTTCTCCATCTTCTAGTTCATGTGCCTCTGCCTGTTCTCAGATCACTGCTTGGCTTCCTCCATCTGTTGTTTGGCTGCGGTGGCTCTATTTACGAAATAACCAACAGTGCGAGTCCATGTCTCCTCGACGATCGCGGTGATAGGGAGGCATCGCACACCTTTGAGGATGCTGTTGTACACCTCAGACATGTTGGTCATCATAATCTCGTACCTCGCACCGTCTGTGTCATAGAGAAGGGGCGATTTCTCTAATTCAGGAGCGTGGCGATGAATCCACTCCGAGAAACTTATGACACTACTGAGTTGCTCTCCCTCCAGTACCTCCAGAGTGGACTCTCTTGTATGCCTCGTGGTCCAGTGTTCAAGGTCTCTCCAGATGGACTCAAACTTTTGCCTCTAATTCTGCAGACACAATGCCTTAAACGTCTTCACAACTTTCTGACTATGGAACTGCATGAACAAGTTAGATGCAAGATGCCTCATGCACCACCGTGTTTGCACGTCGTTCCATTGGTGAGGGGATTTTGTCCCATGCTGCATGGTGTTGAGGACCGCCAACTACCCAGCATTGCGGTCTGTGATAAGACATACATTGCACCGGTCTCCCACCACCGCCCGCTTCACGTTCGCTAGGAACCACAGCCAACTGGATGTGTTCTCACTCTCCACAATGGTAAATACCACCGGGAGAAGCTGGTCATTCGCGTTGGCCGCCACCACGGTGAGAATGGTGCTCTTGTACCTCCCTGTGAGGAAAGTGCTATCCATCGTGAGTACGGGAAGACAGAACTTGAAGCCCCCAACGGCCTGGGCGAAAGCCCAGAACACCCAGTCTAGTATGAAGCAGTTGGGCCCTCCGTCAGCATCTTCACTCTTAAGCTTATTTATGTACGTGTCAGGGTTTGATTCAGCAATCTAGTTAAGTAATCGCGGCACAAGGTTGTATGCCTCTTTGTATGTCCCGTACATGGATTCGATAACCTTTTGGTTGGCTCGTTAGACCTTGCTGTAGCTGACTAGATAACCAACCAGATTGGCAATTTCCGACATCAGTGCCTTGGGGGAGATGGGCATGTCCGCTTCAACTAGGCGGCTGATGAGTCTTGTCACATATACAGAAGTCATGTTCTGATGCTGCCGCAGGGGCTCGCTAAGCTCGCAAGTGTGGTCATCAGGCTGTCACCCGTCGGCAAGCCGCAAACACAAGCAGTAGCGGCCAGCGGGGCAGGGAGCCGGTGGTGGATTAGTGAGTCCGACTGCCAGAGACTTCGAGACTGGGCACATTGGATAGGTGAGTGGCCCCAACCCCCAAGTAACTATGTAAGTAGCAACAGATGCTGCAAAGTGCAGGCTAAGATTGGAAATGTGGATTCTGGAATGCTCTCAGACTTTATGGACTTAGGCACTTAGCGGTTCAGGCTGGTTACGACAGAACAAAATCCATTTTGTGTTTGCCGGATAGCATCCAACCTTAATACCTTATAATTGGCTGCCATGTGGAAAAGTCCTACAAAGTTCTGCTAGACTTCAAAAATTTTTCCTTGAAATCTTGAATGAAGTACTCCTGTTAAATTTAGGATCTGGAATTCTGGATTCTGGGTGGCTCCTGAAAGGCTGAAAATCGGGATGGCTACTGAAAATGTCAAGTCCAAGTCCAAAGGCAAGAGTAAGAATTGGTTGATTTGGTTCTAGTGATTTATCATTTATCATTTATATTACACTATTGTTTAGGAATTCCATTGGATTGTGACTGGTTGATTACTTGATTTGCTAGATTTGAAGAGCTATTTTACCATTGCGCCGAATGGCTCTGCCCTAAGTACCGGTGGCTCCTCCTGAAATTGTCTCGGCCTCCTAGACGTAATTAGTATTTTAGTGGTATGACTTTTGGTTTTATGATTTATAATGAATTAATCTGAATACTCACTATCTATCTACTTTTGATAGGTTGTTACTAGTATATTCAATAATTTGGTATCTTGGTGGCAAATTATTATGTAAACTTCATTGATTAGGTATATTTTCTACATTTTACCTGTCTTTGTATGTTCATATAATACGGATTGCAGTTTTGAGTTCCATTTAGCATATGCTCTATTTACAGCGATGGCAACGTGTATTATGTATGTCTTGCTTTGTTATCGGATAATACTAGTGGTTCGTTCCGCCCAACCTAATTTTCAATCCTGGGTCCGCCACTGCTTACATGGACCAGAGCAACAAACAACATTCAAAAGCAACAAATGAGCTAATGAACGAGGGTAACATGGTCTTTTACTTGTCTGGGTTGTAGTTTAAAATCCTAGGAGGAGATCTATTGAGGAACAAATGGAGTACAATAATGTTTGATTTGCTAAGATTAGGGACCCACAGCTTTACTTTCTCCACATTTTCTATGGTGATCCCCATGCTTTCCTGACAGCATCGACATATGTACCAGCTGCACATCATTGTTCGGGGCTACCTCTTTCCGTCTTGCAAATTGTGGGCTCCACGTACTTCTCCACTATTCCCGAATCTCAATTATTCAAGAAAGATAAGCTTTGCAACGATGGAACCCCTAATCTCGACGAAACTAACAAAGTTTTTGTTAATATTTGGATCTGTATGTGATCCGAATTTCTAATATGGAAGTATCCGGAATATGTCATATTAGGGGATTAGTTTCCTACTTGGACTCTAAGTCCTTTTACCCTTTTATATACCTCTTGTAAGCCGCACGGGAGAGGGACGTCTCATTGTAATCCCCTGCGTTTTGTAATCACTCCTCATATAGTGATCATCGCCGATTGACGCCCGTGGTTTTTTCCCGCAAGGGTTTTTCACGTAAAAATTTGTGTCTCCTTTATCCCTATTTTTCTAACAAGTGGTATCAGAGCTCAGGAGAGATTAGGGTTTATTGAGACACAAAGAAAAAAGAGATCAGATCGGTTCTACCGTCGCCGCCGTCTCGCGAGTGCGGCCTGATCACCCGTCGCGTGCGCATCTTCGCATGCGTCACGTCGGCCGTCCTTCGCGTCGAGCCATCGGTTCTTCAGCGCCAGCGTTGTCCGTTCGCCGTCTCGATCCGTCCGCACGAGCGTCTGAAGCTGCCTCGGTCTCCTCGGTCCAAGGAAATTTTTACTGTTTTAGCCCTCTAGCAAGGATTAATTTCAAAAATAGCCCTAACTCGCCATAATTAGCAAGAATGGCCCAGCTTGATGCTTCCTCTGCGCCCTCTAGGGCGGCGGGGACCTTACTCCGCCGGTGTGATGAGCACCGCCTCGGTAGCGGCAGTCTTGCCCCTCCCGTGTCGCATTTCCTTCCTCGCTTCGCCGCCGCTTTGCCGAAAGAATCTGGCCGTGTCGTTTTTTCTGTTTGCTTTTCTTTACATCGCATCATTGTTTTTCGTTGTCTTGGTTGCGTATATAAGCGACGCTGTGACGGTCAAGCGAGCTCATGAACGCAGCGCCGCATTCTCGATTAGTTTAGGTAAATGCGTGTTTAATTTTTGCTTATTGCATTTTTACCGTTAAAATGCATTTAGATTTTGCTAAGCTGTTAGTTTTGTCTATTTGCGGCAATGGCACGTACTCTACCACCCCTACTTGAAGCGGCATGGGACGGCAAGCATTGCCATCACGCTTGGATTGATGGCGATGGGCCACCAACTCGTGACACGGTGCGAGGGAGACCTAGCCGCTAGGCGAAGCGATATGTTTCGAGCCGTCAATCCGGGCCGATTATGCTA
The DNA here is from genome assembly GCA_036346405.1 of Phyllostachys edulis. NCBI lineage: Eukaryota > Viridiplantae > Streptophyta > Magnoliopsida > Poales > Poaceae > Phyllostachys > Phyllostachys edulis. The sequence goes on along the minus strand of CM070553.1, from coordinate 5,628,100 downwards.
AGCGCATCTTTGAACATGGGGCGAACTTCCTAATTGATGCCTCTCTTCTTTCCGCCTTGGTTGATCGTTGGCGGCCGGAGACCCTGCGTTCCACTTCGATGGGGAGATAGCGGTGACAACGCAAGATGTCGACTTCATTACCGGCCTTCCGTTGCGAGGCCGTGCAGTTGTTCCCCCTCCGAGGTCGCCGGACTGGAAGGCGCGTCTCCATCATCGTTTTGGGCAGCCTATCCCCGAGAGGTCAAAGGGCATTCCACACGGTTGGCTGCGACGATTCATGCATTGCCCAATTGACGCGGAGGAGGTGGTTCGATGCCTCCTTATTGCATATTTGTTGTTTATATTCGGTGGATCATGTTCCCTAGCACGTAGGGGGACATGGTGTACCCGAGTTATATTCACCTTGCAGAATCTATTGTGGATGCCGATGATGAGGACGTGCAGTGAAGTGCAGCTTGGGGTTGGTATCTTGTGTCTGACGTACCACGGCTTTGTCTGGCGACGCCTTGGCGTCGCCTGAGGAACAAAGCAATGCTCTCGGGTTGCCACACGCTATTCTGGTTGTGGTTGTGGGGCACCTTGGTCAGACGGTCGTACTTCGCGCCCGATCCTTACCCGCACACACAACATTTCTATGGTGAGGCGACGAGGAGAGATCTGTGGAAGGCCCGACCATGGGATCCCGATGGATAATGGCGATCTTGGGGGTGGTCTAGGGAGAGGTGCGCCGCATATACCCCGAGTTCCACAATGAATTCGAGACCTTGCGAGAATGACATAGTATGGGCTCCTTGGGCGGATGCTTACGTACGCGCAGAACCTGACCCCGGCAACTTGAGCTTGCTATGCCACCGGGATGCGCGTCTTGGAGGACAACTTGTCATCACAGTGTTCTCCCACATGGTTGAGCCGTACAACCCTAGCGGGTGATGAGGCGATTCAAAATTTGCACTGGAGATCCCCTGCTCTAGGGTGACCGCTTGCGAGGCGTAGTCACTTGTAAGTACATTGCATTGCTTAATAATATTGTAGATCCTTTAGTCATATGTTATATCGGTACCATAATTTATTTATTTTGTTCCACCTTCAGGCAGATAAAGAAGGGCCACAAGGCGATGGCGCTTCAAGCGTAGTAGCCGTGGGTAGATGCATGGCGAATGACGGCCACCGATTCCAGTTTGCGGGAGGCCTGTGACCGTCTGATGAAGGGACTTCGACATCGTGCTTGGTGTGAATGCGTCACGGCACACGCGACGAGATTGACAGTGCCCCGGCCCGACATGCGGATCCTAGTCACGCCAAACGCTTGGACTTGGGGATGGACCCGCTGCCGTCGCGAGACGCAATGACGATTCGGTACGTTGAGTATGTAGTAGATTAACCACCCTCCGAAATAGGGTTAACTAATAAAATTTTGTTTGTTCTGTAACCATGCAGGTGGATCGTTTGGAGATCGTTATCGGCGGCCGCCGCGGGAACTTCGGCGAAATACGAACAACATAGTGGACCGCCTTTTTTGGGGTCTTGAAGACGGTTATTGATAATGTCAAGCAGGTCGTTCGTAACATGAGCTGCGGAAGGCCCAGCGATGTCGACTCGAGGCATCGGACGGAGCATCGTCGCGTGCCCTCGCCCCTCCATCTTCCGTCCGGCGAAGTCGACCAATGGGACCAAAGAAGCATGGGCGCGGATCGTCCGCCGCATGTTGCCGCGGGGACTCTCTGGCCGATGCGTCCTCATCTCGGAGGGACCCTACGCCGATGCCGTCCTCATCTCGGAGGGGACCCTACGCCGATGCCGTCCTCGCCCTCGGAGGGACCCTCGCCGGTGCCGTCGTCGTCACGAGAGGCATCGAAGAGGACATTCCGAGAGAAACGGACGTGCAACCCGGGAACCGCGACGGATGTTATCCCTGATTCTCCTTGCGACCCCTGCTTGTTGGACAATTTCCAATGGGCGTCTGGCGCCATGGTATGAGTCCTGCACACAATGTACCTGCGTCGTTCACCCGCAAAAGGCTTAACTGCATACACCAGCGATTCACCCGTCTATCCGCAAGGTGGCCGAGTTGGTGCCCTCCACGGATCCTACTACGGATCCTAATGCTTGGATCACGACTTGTTCTCGCGCCACTTCCACTGGTGATGCCCTCAGACGCCGACACGGCGGTTGAGGAACCTCGCTATGACCTCTACGAGAACCCACGGTCACCGATAGGTTAGCGCTTCCACGAACAGATTCGTCGAGACCTTTGGGAGGAACACAGCGGAAGGCGATCTGAGGTACTATGCCTGACAAAGCGAGGAGCAAAGGCGTGAGCGATAGTAGCATTAGTAGTCTATTATATGTTGTAACTTGTGCTTCATTAAGTGATTTGTAATCCAAGCGAGTGTGCTAATTGGAATGTAATTGGACACTTGTACCGTTATCTATGTCGAGAGAACAATTTTATTCTCATTCATCAAGGATCTGCGATGCATAGATAACAAGTGGACATTACAATCTCATTACACACTGACGTTCTACTTGGCAAGAACAAGATATAAAAGAAGAAAGACCGCAAAACTAACTATCTTAACTAACTTCTGAAGCAGCTTCTCAACTCTTTCCATCCTCTCATGCAGTGTTTGAAGCATTTTCTCTTCACTTTGCATGGGTTGATCGAACGCTCGAGGCACTGCACGAATTGCAGTAACACCACGGGAGTCTTGCATTGGTTCATCGGACGCTCGAGGCACTGCACGAATTGCAGCAACACCACGGGAGTCTTCTTGGAAGGCAGCAATTTGCATTGCAATATCTTGAAGCACTGGGGCAGCTTCGTCAGCCCATTGCCAAAACCGACATGTTGTGTTCTACAAAAGAATTGAAGTTTCAAATGAAAGTAAGAAAACCCGGTATGTACAACGCAATTCATTCGTGCTGATTTTGCAGAAGTTACCGAAAGATTTTGAACACTTCATGAAAACTCAGGACGGATTCGTTGGCATATGAGAGGTAAACACATTAACCGGATCCCTGCAACGAGGGCAAAGCAGCTGCTGTCGTAGTGATTGTAATTCTCTGCTCACTCGAATGTTCGATGAGGTCGAAGACATCTTGTTTTACACTGCAGGAAGGAGAAGAGGAAGAGAAGAGTGAGGTGAATGGCAGCCAAAGCATCCATATATAGCGTTGGGAGCACGAAGGGGCCACTCTACGGAAAGGAGGACGTGACCGCGCAATGTGGAAAGCAGGTAGTGACCACTATCTGGAAAGCTGGACGTGACCACTCTCTGGAAAGCAGGAAGTGACAACTCTTTAGAAAGCAGGACGCGACTACTTTCTGCAAAGCACGACGTAACCCAAATGAAGCGGTAATAATAAATCGAAGCGGTAATAACAACTTGTTACATCGTAGAAAGCAGTACAGGTTACAACACAAATCATTACAACACTCACATCACTACGACAACGACATGACTCAAATACACCGGATAGCTTACGGATACTAAGTGGCGCCGAGGAAGAAGGTCTACTCGGCGGTTCTGAATGAGTGCCCACGAGTCTTACATAGCCTACACCTTATTGGTGTTGGCGATCTCCGTTGGCTCGCATCCATGTAAATTCACGGATGCGCCTTTGATCGACGCCTCCCACGGCACAGATGCCGTAGTGCTTCATTCGGTGACCACTTGACCGCTTGCTCCGCCATAGGTCCCTATAGTGGCTTTCCACCGTAGGAGTTGAACTCCCATTCAAGTATCATACAGTGTCGGTATGTCGTAGTACTCCGACATGTACATGCTAGAAGATTGGTGAAATCTGACACATGCAACGGCATATACGTGGGAGCAAGGCTTGTGCAGGAGTTGAGGCTTGTTGCGGTGCAAGCGCCACATCGCCTATGGTGCAAACATGCTTAGGTCACCTCTCATGTGGCGCAAATGTACTTGTCCATAAGCGGATCTCGAACTTCCTTCTCACGCCATCCATTGTGATAGCTACATGGGATCGAGCCTTGGTAATTTTCTTCTCCATGTAGGCAAGGGTAACCTCCGATCTTATTTCCCTTAGTCCAAATGCTGCTTGGCCATCATTGCCGATTCACGAAGTAACCGGCAGATGCGGTTCCATGTCTCGTCTACTTGGCGGTGATAGGCGGGGGGCAGACCCTTTTCAACACACCGTTGTAGACCTCGGACATGTTGGTTGTCATGATGCCGCATCGAGCACCATAGGTATCGTGAAGAAGGACCATTTCTCATAGTCGGGGCATGCTCGCTCATCCACTCGGCCGAACTCACACTGCGGTGCGCTGGGCGTAATCTCCACTTACGCGGCTGGTTTTGACCTCAAGCTCCCGCCACACGGCATCGAACTTGCGCTTCTAGTTACGAGGCGAGCTTCTTGAACTTCTTCATGAGGTCTTTGCTCGAAGCGTGTGTGGAAGTTGGCGGCTAGATGCGCATGCACCAGCGATGTCGCATGTCGTTCCATTGGAGCGGTGCCCTAATACCATTCTCGCATGGTGCTTGTTGCGGACAACAACCCGCATAATGATCGGTTATGACACACACATTCGGTAGATCCTTACAACATGTTGCTTTATGTTGGCTAGAAACCATAAGCCAACTCGGAAGTGTTCTCATTCTCCACAATTGCAAAACAGCCCAGGAGCAATTGGTCGTTGCCATCGCGACAATAGCGGTGAGAATGGTGCCCTTGTACTTCCCTAAAGAAAATCTTGTCCATACTCGAGATGGGACGACGATGGTGGAAACCACAGATGCCGCCAAAAGCCCAGAAGACTCGATCAAGGATTAGGGAATTTGGGTTGTTCGACGTGTCGGGCCTATCGTCCCTATTGACGCATGTCCCCGGATTAGCATCCGCAATTTGCTTCAGCATTCTGGGGACTAGGTCGTACGTCTCCTTGTAGGTACCGTACAACCCTTCAAGGACCTTCCGCTTCACTTGCCAGACCTTACTGTAGCTAATAGCATACCCTACTATATTAGCTACGTTAGCCATCAGAACCTTCGGCGAAACGATCAAATCGGCGACAACTGCATGGCTTACGATGCTCGCGATGTAGGCCGAGGTTACATTCTTATGCGTTTGCAATGGCTCCTGAAGCTCACATGTGTGATCCGTCACGACTGTGATGCGGAAGGCGTTCCCTTGAGGAATCTCTGCAAGCACGGACTTTGCGGGGCAAGAGCTAAACGCCTTAACTATGTAAGTGTCGAGTTAGACACGCACATAACGAAGACATATATTAGTTAGTACGACCTCATAGATGGTTGAAGATACATCAAACAACATTCAAACTTACTGTACACTCGGTAAGTCATTGGTCTTCACCGCTGAAACTCACGATAGCTTGCCTAGCGGCGACCTTGTGTGGGAAATGTTGCCCCTGGCGGGGTGTCGCATCAAAGGCCCACGACGACTCGTGCTCTGGGCGAGAACAAGGGAAGAGGCAGCAGCAATCCAACCGACTTGGAACATAGTCCGTGTCGGTCGAAACAATACCACCGACGATCCGCCCTCGCCATCGGCCGTCCTCGTTGGATTGCGAGTCAAAGTAAATCCTCATCTTCGGTGGCGATGCCCTCGGACATACCATCGATAATCTCGTGACAATCAACACGAGCATCCCGCCATCTATCCACACCTTCATTGGGTTGGAAAGTACCGAATCTCCATCAAGCTGGAGCATCTCGCGTAACGGCGTCAGCGCTCTCGAGACCTCTCCGTCGTTAATAAAGCAAAGAGGGGGACAAGAGCGTCGCTGGCTCCTTGAACGGCGCCCCCCCAGAGGATTGAGCAGGATAAACAAAATGGACGTACACCATGGGTCGTCCATAGATCGGAGCGTGAGGATTGCTAACGATCTCCATGTACTCTGCCCACATGCCACTGCTGGTCACCTTCGCTAAGCCCCACAACATCTGCCCATGTGGTGGGACCATGGTGGCGGTGACCGCCTCTATTACTATCTTGTTCCTAGCGACGTGCCTATCAAACAACTGCCGAATGCACCATCGTAGCTCCAGCAAATCGACGTGTGTCAAGTTGGGAGCGTTTAGCAAAGCTACCGGCGGTGGACAAATCAACTCCGTGCGGACCGCACGCGCGTTACCATGGAACACGTCACAGTGTCTCCATTTCGACAAAAATAAGACAATATTTCAACCAACACACAAGCATAAGAACCATCGTGCGTTGCTAAAATGAACTTACCGTTATGGCGTTACGACTCTTAACCTCGGATACCGAAGGCGCAAATTCAAACATGCATCGCATTAGTAGCGACTAACGAATTCAAACAAAGGACAAAGAAAAATGTTAGGGGCCGGAGAGGGAGGCACCTCGGAAGAGGGAGAGATTCACGAGAGGAGCGATCGGCGAGTGTGTGGTAGCGTTTAAATAGCCGAGCACCGGAGACGCAATGTGGCGTAGGGGGCAGGTCCATACCGCGCTGGGGAGGGTAGGTCCGTCTGCGCGCTGGCGGAGGCGGTCCCTCGGCGACGTGGTGAACAAAGTAGCTTCAGCTTGATGCAACGAGGCCCCAAGATTCGTCATATACTTTTGCATTCTTATGTGTACTCGTTCATACAATGCATGTTTGTTCAATGCATATGGACGCCTATAGCTTAATGCACATGGCACATTGATGCAACATGTCAACTCGATAAAAGGTAACCGCAATGACGCGTTCACCATTTACTTACATGCTTTAGGAGATTGAACATAAGTGCGTCTGAGCAGGAGACTACCAAGCTACAAGCTTCTCGCGTGCCTAATGGTGAAAAGCGCCTCTCGCTACCCACATAGAGTGTTCTCAATTAGGCGCCTCGGGGCGTGGTGGCCGTCATTGTAGTGGCACGCACATATGTAGCAGGTTGGCACAACAACATGTGGGATCATACGAACTTCCTATGTTCACGACCTCCTCGTTGCCTCTCGCATGTTGCATCTGTTGGCGGAGGTCATCATTTTGCTCCTTGGATCGAAAATTTGCGCGCCTCCAAATCAAATATTCGGTTCCACAATGTACCCATGTGCATCAAAATATATGCGTTCATGCGGAGGATCGATCCGGCGGGTAAAGTTGCATTTCGCCATACGGTGCAAGGGACGGTTAGTATGGAGGATGTATTAGCAGTATCATGAACAAAACTATTTACCCCATAGTATGGGCATCGGAAGAAACGCCGTCCGCCATCGATAGTGCAATCTATGACCTGCACAATAGCATCCTCCCCGTGTCTGCATTTCGGCCATACCGGTTGCGCGCGCTTCTTCAGCATCAACCGGTAGTTAGGGCCGAAGTCCTCCCTCCTTTCGAGAGAAGGTGCGCCGGCGACCGGTTGGGCGGTCCTGGGCGTCTGCCATCGTATGTTACCGTACGACGGACAAGGTTGTTCTTCCTAGGGTTTGAAGGGTCGAGTGGTCCTACTTTCGGAGCGTGGGTCGTGCATTTTATAGCCCGCGGGGGGAGGCTAACAAAGCGGGTAATGTATTAGCTTGCATATGACAAGACCACACGGGGCAGCTTTGCGCAGTGATAAGACCAAAGGAGGCAGCTTTGTGCAGTGACAAGACCACACGGGGCAACTTTCCACAGTGACAAGACCACACGGGGCAGCTTTGCGCAGTGATAAGATCAAAGGAGACAGCTTTGCGCAGTGACAAGACCACACGGGGCAGCTTTGCGCAGTGATAAGACCAAAAGGAGACAACTTTCCGCGATGATAAGGCGAAGGAGACGACTTTCGCGATGATAAGACCAAAGGAGACAGCTTTGCGCAGTGACAAGACCACACGGGGCAGCTTTCCACAGTGACAACACCACACGGGGTAGCTTTGCGTAGTGATAAGACCAAAGGAGACAGCTTTGCGCAATGACAAGACCACACGGGGCAGCTTTGCGCAGTGATAAGACCAGATGGACATGACAACAATGTACCTCCTCGACTTTTCGAGGCGGACATGAAATTAACCACACCATGCCAACCATGGGGCTTATAAAGGGGTTGAACCAAACCTAACACTACACAACACTACACAATAGATACCGACTATGGACTCTTGACAAACTTCTACGAGGATGTTGAAGAAGCAAAATTAACTTAGCGAAGAAGAAGCTACAATACCCGGATAAATCAATGAAAGATGCTCCAGTCCACCACGTTTTCCGATCCGCAATGTGTGTGTGGCGAACGGCGAGATCATTGATCCACACCCGGCCACCGCGGCTGGCGTACTACGTCGCGAGCACCACCTCGTAAGCATTTCTTTCCGCGCGTGATTTTTCGTCCGCGTTGACTTCCTTAAAGTTTTAACTTCATCCCCGAAATGGCGATCGAGATGCGTTGCCACTTCTTCGATGGATTGATGGCCCGAAGATGTCTGACAGGCATTCATCCAGCCAGTATATCTTTGAACTACTCGGTGCGGGCGAGAACTTCGTCGCGGTGGAAACCTTACGTCTGGGACCCTATTGAGGATGCAAGAAGAGCCCGATGGTCGTCCGGCGTAATCCATATCGATAGCGTGAGTTATGAAGAATTTACATCCTTTTTACATTTTCACTTACATCATACAATCACGGGACATGGATGACCCGACATACCACCGGCGTGGGCGATCCGCGACAAGGGCAAGGAAAGGCTCATCTTGGTGAGCGACCGCCTGGCGTATCCGGTCGCCGGCGTCTCCGTATCCACGACGTGAGTTACTGAAGAATTTACATCATTCTTACGATTTTCACTATCGGCGCACTAACATCATGGAATTGCGGGACATGGGCGACCCGACATACCGGCCGGCGTGGGCGATCCGCGACAAGGGCAAGGAAAGGCTCATCTTGGTGAGCCGCGCCACGATGTATCCGATCGTCCGGCGTAATCCGTGTCGGCGGCGTGAGTTATGAAGAATTTACATCATTCTTCCGATTTCCCTATATGATGAACTTACATCATGAAATCGCGGGACATGGACGACCGACATACCGGACCGGCGTGGACACTCCGCGACAAGGGAAGGGAAGGCCGGCGAGGAGTTCAATGCCGAGCTAGCAAGGAAGGAAAAATGGCCCGGTCCATGGCCGGTCGGTGATTACGTAGTAGTCCCGTCCTACCCCATGTATTTTACTATCCCTAAAGGCATGTGTACTTATATGGTCCGGATGCTTGTGTCGCATGATGTATCGTAGTAGTAGCGAGGATGACTAAAGCAATTAGCGGGACCATCATGTCATGTCACTACGTGTAGCGATGCTACATCGCATACTCTAATGTAATTCTTGTTAAGTGTCTCCGCTAAGCCTATATTGCAAGTATGCCTCTTCTAGTGAAATCCCATAAAGAACCATTACCGACTTTATCGAGGAGAGACTCCATGTTTTCGGACATCTTCATCATCCTGTGACCGTTCTCAACCCCTCCAATCACATTATGTATAAGCTTCATAAAGTACCTCATCATCGCTTCGCCTATATACGCCGTATATGCTCGACGACTTCATCGTGGAGACACTCCAATAGTCTGATACCTTTTATATATGCGCTCAAAGCGTATTTAAACCACGATTTCGGATAAAAAACCCTACTCCTTGCCCTTATTTCTTAATGAAAGTTTTTTTATAAATCTCAGTGCCGATATTCTTTTTCAATCAAATATAATGAAATAATATTTAAAATTTAAAATTTTCAATTTTTTCGTTTCTTTTTTTCAAAATATAATGAAATAATATTTATATTTCAAAATTTTCAGTTTTTCATTTTTCTTAAAAACAGCAGTTCCCCCCACGCCCTTTGGCGCCTGCTTACGGCGCCCATGCACGGGGGCAGTGCCTCTTCTTGCCGGGGCGAGGCGAGTGCTGCCGCGCCGGTGGCGAGGCGAATCCTACCGCCCGGTGAGGTGCGGTAGGAACCTTGTTCGGGACCAATCTTGCTAATTATGACGAGTTAGGGCTATTTTTGAAATTAATTCTTGCTACAGGGCTAGAACAGTAAAATTTTCCGGTTCAAGCGGCTCCAGCGCCGAGAGATCAATCGCGTGCGATCAAAACCAAGCAAACCATACCTGGTGTATGCCTCACAAGCAGGCCACAAAGCAATCAACGCTCCAGCACAGGTCCTAAGATTCCTTTCCCTTTTATTTAATCCATCACTGGTCAAGTCCAACAGCACACAACCAAGCAAATTCCTTTTCTTTATTAAATCACCAACGCAAGCTTTGCTTCACGTGGTGAATCACCTAGGTCTGTTGATTCACTCGAAAGCGCTCCTGCCGGTTGCTAGTTTTGGAATTTTTTTTTGCTTCATCCACCCGAAGCATACCAGGAGATTTGAAAATCATTGATTTGTGTACACAGTTGTGTACAAAGAGGTCGTGATTTTTACTAGGTTTACATAGATCAGTACCAGCAATTTTCAGGATTTATTCCTCATGATGACTTTGAAGTATGATCTTCCACTCCTGGGTCGAAACACAAGATTCTCGCTGTGGCAAGTTAAGGTGAGGGCTGTGTTGGCACAGATGGATTTGGATGATGCGTTGGAAGGGTTTGAGAAACAACCTATCACATGGACTGCAGATGAGAAGCGTAAAGACCGTAAGGCTTTATCTCAGATTCACCTTCATCTATCAAATAATATTTTGCAGGAAGTTTTGAAGGAGAAGACAGCTGCTGCATTATGGCTGAAGCTGGAACAAATTTGCATGACAAAGGATCTCACCGACAAGATGCATCTCAGCGAAGTTGTACTCTCACAAATTGCAAGAAGGAGGATCCATGCTTGATCATCTTTCGTTGTTTAAGGAGATCGTTTCCGACCTAGAGTCGATGGAGGTAAAATATGATGATGAGGATTTGGGTCTTATTCTTTTGTGTTCCCTGCCTAGTTCTTTTTTAAATTTTAGAGATATCATATTATATAGTAGAGATACTCTCACTTTTCATGAAGTTTATAAGGCTTTGCATGCTAAGGAGAAGATGAAACGAGATGGTACCTTACGAAAATTCAAGTCCTAAAGGAGAAGGCTTGTTTGTTAAGTGGCGAGCAAAAGGAGAAGAACTCAAACAATGGATTTCAAGGCAAAAGTTGAGCGGCTACAAGAACCGATTCGAAATCGAGAGGCAAGTACAAGTCGTGCAAATATTGCAAGAAAAGTGGGCACGACATCTCTCGAATCTTTGGAAGCTGCAAAATAAAGAAAAGAAGCGGCAATTATAAGCCAAAAGGTAAACCGGATGATGAAGGTAATGCCTCCTTGATCTTGATGATAGTTACGATGGAGGAGTTCTTGTTGCTTTTCTTTGGATATGCTAAGACCAATGATGAATGGATTCTTGATTACTGTACCTTTCATATGTGTCCTAATAGGGAATTTGGTTTGCCACCTATGAACTGTTGAAGGTGGTCTTGTCTTGATGGGTGATAACTCATCTTGTAAGGTTCTGAGGAATTGGTTCAATTCAGATCAAGATGTTTGATGGCATTGTCGAACTTTGTGAGATGTGAGGCACATTCAGATTTGAAAAGAAACCTTATCTCCTTGAGTACTCTTGATGGTAAAGGGTACAAGTATTCTGGTGAAGGTGGAGTTTTGAAGGTATCAAAAGGCTCTCTTGTTGTGATGAAAGCTGAGATTAAATCTACCAATCTGTACCATCTGCGAGGTACTACAATATTAGGTAATGTTGCTGTAATTTCAAGTTCATTATCGATTCGATGCTACTAATCTTTGGCATATCGCCTTGGGCATATAGTGAAATTGGTTTGGCAAAATTGAGCAAGAGAGGACTCCTTGATGGACATAGCATCGGTAAGCTAAAATTTTGTGAGCATTGTGTGTTTGGCAAACACAAGAGGTGAGTTCAATACCTCGGTTCATACCACTGAAGGTATTTTGGATTATGTGCATTACGATTTATGGGGCCATCTCGGAAGACATCTCTAGGAGGTGCTCGTTATATGTTAACCATTATTGATGATTACTCTAGAAGAGTGTGGCCTTATTTCTTGAAGCATAAATCGAAGCATTTTCAACATTTAAAGAGTGGAAGACTATGGTTGAAAGGCAAAGCGAAAAGAAGGTAAAAAAACTTCGAGCGATAATGGGATGGAATTACATTACGATGAATTTGAATCATATTGCAAAACTAAAGGCATTGTTAGGCACTACACCGTTCCTGGTACTCCTCAACAAAACGGTGTAGCTGAGCATATGAACAGAACCATCATTTCCAGGGCCCGTTGCATGTTGTCAAATGCAGGTTTGCATAGACGTTTTTGGGCTGAAGCCGCTTCCATTGCTTGCTATATTATTGATCGGTCACCCTCTCTTACAATTGAAAAGAAGACTCCAATAGAGGTATGGTCTGGTTCCCTAGCAAATTATTCAGAATTGAGAGTTTTTGGCTGTACTGCTTATGCTCATGTTGATAATAGAAAATTAGAGCCTAGAGCTGTTAAGTGCATCTTTCTTGGTTATAAATCTGATGTTAAAGGATATAAGTTGTGGAATCCTGAAACAAGGAAGGTTGTGATTAGCAGAAATGTTGTCTTTAATGAATCTGCTATGCTTCATGATAAACTACCCACTAATGTTCCTGTTGAGAGTGAGCAGAATTCAAGTGTTCAAGTAGACCATTTTGTTGGTTCAAATGACACATCAGATAAGGAAAATACTGTTGTTCATGATGCACCTATTGTTGATGATACTCCTATTGTTGAGCAGCCACCACAATGGTCTATTGCAGTTGATAGACCTAGGAGGGAGATTAATCCACCCAAGAGGTTGATTGAAGAAGCTAATATTGTTGCTTATGCTTTGAGTGTGGCAGAAAAAATTGATGGTAATTCAGAACCTTCATCATACTCTGAGGCTATTAACTCCACTGATTGTTATAAGTGGATAACTGCCATGCATGATGAAATGGAGTCACCTGAAAAGAATGGCACTTGGGAATTAGTGAAATTGCCAAAGGAGAAAAGCTTTGTTCATTGCAAGTGGATTTTCAAAAGAAAGGAAGGTATTTCTTCTCTTGAACCGACAAGGTATAAAGCAAGATTGGTTGCTAAAGGTTATAGTCGATTCGGTATTGATTTTAATGATGTCTTTTCTCGGTTGTGAAGCATAGTTCTATTCACACTTTACTCGATATTGTTGCTATGCGTGATTATGAACTTGAGCAATTAGATGTTAAAGCGCATTCTTACATGGAGAGTTGGAAGAAGACATTTATATGGACCAACTTTGAGGGTTTTGTTACTCCTAGAAAAAGAACACCTTGTTTGTAGATTAAAGAAATCTCTTTATGGTTTGAAGCAATCTCTAGGCAATGGTACAAGAGATTTGACTCCTTTATGCTCTCTCATGACTTTAAGCGGTGCGATTATGATAGGCTGTGTTTATTTAAACAACTTGTTAATGGTTCACAATTTATTTACTTCTCTATGTTGATGATATGTTGATTCTTTGCAAAAGATAAGTCGAACTAGCAAAAGCGAAAGCATAATTGAGTAATGAATTTGAGATGAAGGACTTAGGTGTAGCAAAAGAAAATTCTTGGCATGGAGATTATTAGAGAGAGGCAATCTGACAAGTTATACCTTAGTCAAAAGGTTATATTAAGAAGGTCCTTTGTCGTTTTAATATGCATGATGCAAAACCGTGAGTACTCCATTAACCGCATTTGATTATCTTGACCTTATGTCTGAGTCGATTATGATATTGAGTACATGTCTAGAGTTCCATATTCGGTGTAGTTGGTTCTCTTATGTATGCCATGGTTTGTTCTCGTCTGATTTATCTCATGCATTGAGTGTTGTCGATAGACACATGGCTAATCTGGAAAAGAGCATTGGAAGCGATTCGATGGATTTTCGAGGATATTTGCGTGGCACTTCTAATGCTTGTTTGCGGTTTGGGAATTCTAGAGATGAACTTGTTGGTTATGTTGACTCGATTATCTTTGGTGATTTGGACAAGAGAAGATCTCTAACGAGGTTATGTTTTTACCATTGGTAGTTGTCTTTGTTAGTTGGAAGGCAAGTTTGCAAGCTCTCGTTGCCTTATCAACTCTTGAAGCGAGAATATATGGCTATTTCTAAAGCTTGTAAAAAGCTATTTAGTTGAGAGGTTTGTACTGCTTGAGCTTTGTGGAGATAATTCTTGCACTACTATATTTTGTGATAGTCAAAGTGCTATATGCCTTCTGAAGGATCGAGATGTTCCATGAGAGAACAAAGCACATTGATGTGAGATATCACTTTATTCGAGGTGTTATTGCTCAAGGTGATGTCAAGGTGTGCAAGATAAGTACTCATGATAATCCTGTTGATATGATGACAAAGTCAGTTCCTGTTACTAAGTTTGAGCTTTGCTCAAGCTTAGTTGGTATTACAGTTTAGTCCTAGAGACTAGTTGGCGCACGATGATTTTTTTTTTATCTTATTGGGGAATCATTTGGTGATTGATGATTCTTTATTTTGCTACAATAGGAAATTCATCTCAAGGTGGAGATTGTTAATATTTGGATCCATACGTGATCTGAATTTCTAATATGGAAGTATCTGGAATATGCCATATTAGGGGATTAGTTTCCTACTTGGACTCAAAGTCCTTTTACCCCTTTATATACCTCTTGTAAGCCGCACGGGAGAGGGACGCCTCATTATAATCCCCTGCGTTTTGTAATCGCTCCTCATATAGTGATCATCGCCGATTGACGCCCGTAGTTTTTTCCCGTAAGGGTTTTTCACGTAAAAATTTGTGTCTCCTTTGTCCCTATTTTTCTAACAGTTTTAATTTACAACTAACTATGTGTGTTCTTTTGGCAACAGGCTTCTCAAAATTCAGTTTCGCTGAGCTAGCGGATGCCACAGTCACAGATAACTTCTCACCTGAAAACCAAATTGGACAAGGTGACTTTGCCACTATTTAGGGCATGTACAATGGTATAGACAACTGCTGTCTATAACAACTATCCACGTCACCTGTAGAAGCGGCACTAAAAGGCAGCTCATACAATGGTATAGGCAATTTCTTTGTCTTTTTAGTTGTCTTTATAGAACACACAATCTTTTAATGCTTTTCTTGTTTCTCGTGATCTGATCGACTCTGAGTTGTAAACGACATCTTTCTCTCTCTTTATTCTCTTTCATCCACGTCAGCAAAAATCCTACGTGGCAGCGACTATAGACGGCTGACATAAGCCCATTGTACATGCTCTTACAAGGTAATAAACGCATATGCTTGCTTTGATTAAATTTTGACCATTTTTTAAAAGGTAGGCATGCATGTAAAAGTAAGCAATATGTAGATATGATTTGGGAATCACGCGCACACCAATCAGTTGGTGTTTCCTCTGTATATATAGATTACCAGATGATGAATAGTCATACGACAATACTGTCACTACCGGACTCAGCTTCTTTGCCGAGTGCAAAAATCTTTGCCGAGTGCCAAATATCGGGCACTCGGCAAAGAGCTATTTTGCCGAGTGCCGCACTCGGCAAAGAAATGCACTCGGCAAATGATAACACTCGATAGCATGCGCTTTGCGAGTGCGAACACTCGGCAAAGGAGGCACTTCGGCAAAAAAGGCTGAGAATGCGGCTCCTTGACGTCAAATTTCTTGGCGCCGGCCGTTTGGCACTTTCGGCAAAATAAATCTTTGCGAGTGCCGGAGGTGGCAGCGCAAAACACACCCCTCTTAGAGTCTTAGTGCCACGGCACTCGGCAAATTGTTTTTTGGGCCTCCAAATTTTTTGTGCAGCCCTCCTCTGATGCAGGTACTCTATGTTAGAATTTGGTACATTTTGTGGCTTTTGTTATATTTAGTTAATTTATTTCATTTACTATAATTATTTGGAAAATACAAATTTGAGCTGCGTGCATCGAATAATGGAATTTAATGATTCAAAAATGATAGTCATGTTATTGAGTGTAGTGTGAGGCCGTATCGAGAGCGGACCGAAATTTCGGACATCTTGTTGTGAAACATGGCCAAGTGAACTTCTTGGTGAAGTGTTTTAAATTCTATAAAAAGCAAACAAAGTCGAAAATTATGAAACTTGTGGAGATGTCATGATATCATATGTGGAGGTTGTGAAAAAAAATTGAGAAGGTTTAAGTGCGTTGTCACGTCTGATGCTTACAAACAGGACATCTCACATGTGATACTTATATCGAGATGGAGATGTCTGGTTTGAAAGCATAAATGCGTGACAGCGTGCAAAACCTTCTCAAATTTTATCACAGCCTCCACATATGATATCATGACATCTCCACAAGTTTCATAAAGAGACAATAAATTTAATAAACTATTAAATGTTCATAATAAAAAAAAAAAGCTTAGGAGTGCGGGGCCACGGCACTCGGCAAAGGTGTCTTCTTGAGTGCCACAGTGGCACTTTCGGCAAAGGGTTTTGTTATTTTTTAAAAAATTCCTGTTGCAGTCTGCCGTGCGAGAGCACTCGGCAAAGCTTTTTAAAAAATTAGCGTTTTAGAGTCTTGCGTGTCGGGGCACTCGGCGAACTTGGCTCTTTCTTAAAGTGCCCTCTGATCCGACACTCGGCAAAGAAATTAAAAAATTAAAAAATTAAAATTGTTTGCGAGTGCGGATCACGGGCACTCGGCAAACCTCTCATTATGACTTAGAGGCTGCGGATCGCACCTGCACACCGCCACTTGCCCATCCTTGTCGCCATCGCCATCGCCATCGCCCGCCGCCCGCCCCGCCCCTTCGCCCCGCGCCGCCCTTACATACCCCCCCCGCCCCTTGCTGCCCATGTGCCCCGCCCCCATGTACGCCCATGCCGCCCGCCCGCCCGCCCCGCCCATGGCCCGCCCCACGCCCGTCGCCCGCCCATGAGGAGGAGGAGGAGGAGGAGGAGGAGGAGGGAGGAGGCAAGCCATGGCTTGAGGAGGAGGAGGAGGAGGAGGAGGCCGGCCCGTCCAATCCCGCGGGAGGAGGAGGCTGCCCGGCCGCCAGACGCCGCCGTCGCCCTCCCCTTGGCCGCCAGCGCCCCTTGGCGGCAGACTGCGGTGCTTTTGGTGATACTCACAAGCTTTTTGTTGGTGTTTTCTAGTTATGACATGACCGTCAATGCTTTTTATTGGTACTTAGCTAGTGGTTGAACAAAGGTCACCGTTATCTACATTATTATTATCTTTTAGCTTGGGAGTGTTTACGATTCTTCAAATTCCATGTTACTAGCATATGCATTTGAGCATTTCGGTTTGTGCTTCAACTAAGCTTGTGCGTAATAAATCGATCTATTGTCGATTTGAGAACTTGTTTTCTCGTTGAACTTGCAATTGCCTATACAACCATTCTAAGAATTCAAAGTAAAAAAAAACGGCACAGGCTGTTGTGTTATCTGAAATAACATACTCTTGCATTGTCTAACAAGGAACACATACATAACCTCTTGCATTTCAAAAAGCAACAAGTGACCTAAAATCCCTACAAAAGGGACAAAAAAATAACTAAAAGGCATACATAACCTTTTCACAGAATATGAGTATTGCTACATGACAAAAAAAAACCATGCATTGCTTATACAACAACATGAGCCTGTACAACCTTTCTGAGTATTAAAGAACCTGATGCCAAAAGAATACCATATAACTTAACGGGTGTTACATGACAAAAAGCTCTTGTTCAGATTGATCATAACTTCAGATAAGATGAGAATATCTTCTCAAAACAATCTAGCTCAAGCTGTAACCTCTTTATGCATCTGACAATGAGTAACCGAACACCCATTACGAAAATTTCGGATCCGCCTTTGTGTGGTTGTATATGTTATCGGCCATCGTGCGTTGTTTTTCTTGAGTTTGGAAACCTCACCGTGCAGGGAGGTTCTGCGAATTTTTAAATGCGATATTTTGTTCCATTTTTGCGAGAGAAGAGCCCGTCGGGCCGAGTCGGAGTTCGGCGCCGTGCGGTCTCTGCTGCCTGCGTCGCCTCGCCCTTTGCACCGACCATACGGCCCGCTTAGCGACTCCACCGCCACCTAGGTATAACCCCTCTTTTAAGTATCATGGTGCGTAGATCACGTAACCCGATTAGGCGTCTCCGTAGATGCAATTGATGGTTACATTACTCGTTGATACATATGTTAGAGGATGGATGACCGTCATTGGATGTACGGGCGGAGAAGTCGAGTGATTACACCACGGAATGGATGAACAAGACCGATGCTTTCTTGAACCGTGCATTTGGCAAAGGCGCTAAAGGACATTGTCTAGTTTTGTGTCCTGCTGACAAATGTGGAAGCAGGAGAAGGGTAAACAAAGGTGGACATGGGTAAACATCTTTTGAAGAATGGATTCTGCGGACTACACGGTGGGTCCACCATGGTGAAGCCCATCGTATGAGAGAGGAGGTGGTGAGACCCGCGTCGAGGCTTATGATCTTGATGGGGGTAGCGAGACATGTTAGATGACTTTCACCAGGGCAGTTCGATGAGGGGCGTGAGAAGGAGGAGATGGAAGCGGACCGCCTGGCGTTCTCGACATGATGGACTCGACACGAAACCCCTTCACGATCGGTCAGCGGTGTCTCAAGCTGGATGCCATTGGGCGCTTAATGGGGTTGAAGTCCGAGTTAAACTGAGTCGAGAAGGCCGATAAGATGTTGGCCGTGATTGGCACCCCGCCCGGAGGGCCACATTCGCCAAAGAGCATGTACGAGTCACGAAACTCCTTCGTGCACTTAAGATGCCGTATGAGCGAGATACATGCTTGTTGAAGGGTGCGTCCTATTTAGGAAAGAACACAAGGATGCAAAGCCTTGTCCAAAGTGTAAATCCTCCGGTACGGAGGTAGACTCGTGATGGCGGAAGAGGCGACTTACAATCCCGTGAAAATCCTCACGGTACCTTCCGTTCCTACCGAGGATCCAGCGGCTATACATGACCGAGGAATCCATGAAGCAGATGACATGGCACAAAAATGGCAAGCGGTACAATCGACAAGATGGTACATCCATCCGATGGTGAAGCATGGACCGCTTTGATGACAAACATCGTGAGAAAGCGGATGAGGCTCGCAATATGCGTGTCGTGGCAGCAGATGGGTTCAATCCTTATGGGTGATGGCTGCCCCATACACATGTTGGCACGTGTTCGTTATCCCCTCAATCTCCCCGGCATCTCCTTTCAGCGACATAACGTATTCTTGTCGTTGATAATTCCTGACACCGGGGAGTAATATGGGTGTGTTCATGGAGCCCGTGTTTGATGAATTGGTCCGTGCTTGGGGCGAAGGGGTATGGACATACGGCCAGAGCTACAAAGACAAGCTTCAAAATGTCGTTTGGTACCACTACTCCTGCATGACTTCTGGCGTATGGGTTATTCTGCGCTGGTGTGTTCACGGAAGTTCCCATGCCCAATATGCAAGGAAGGTGTGAGGTTCATTTGGTTGCACAAGGGTGGCAAGTACTAAATCGTTAAACAGACATCGTCAATTCCTCCCTCTTGACCATCCATTCGGACAAGACATCAAGAACTTTCGAAAGGTGTCGTAGTAGCGGAGACGCACACTGGATGATGATAGTGCCGAGGTTCATGCTCACATAAATGCTCTTGTGCCCAATCAAGAAGGTGGTTTTGTGGGATATGGTGAGCAACATATGTGGACTCATAAGTCGGGCTTGACGAGGCTCCCTATTTCGATGACCTTCTTACGCCACATAACATTGATGTAATGCACCTTGAAAAGAATGTCGCCGAGGCACTTTGGGCAACACTCATGGACCTTTGAAAAGTCTAAGGACAACCCTAAGGCTAGAGTGGACAGCAGCGTTATGCGATAGACCAAATCAAGAGATCTGACCTCCTAGTCGCGGCAAGACATGGAGAAGGCCTAAGGCGATTTCGTCTTGAAAAAGGACCAAAGGAGGAAGTACTTGAATGGATCGAGGCGCTAATGTTCCACGATGGGTATCTGGCGAATCTGAAGAGGGAGTGAACTTAGGCACTCTGCGAATCAGCGGGATGAAGAGTCATGACTACCACATATGGATTGGCGGCTTCTTCGGCGATGGTTCGAGCTATGTCCTGAGCATGTCGGCAAGTCTTGGCGAGTTGAGCTATTTCTTCCTGACTTTGTGCCAAGGAGCTATCTCGGACCGTCATTGATGACTTGGAAAAAGTGGCACCCGTGTTGCTCTGTAAGTTGGAGAAGATCTTTCCACGGCTTTTTCTTGGCGATCTGACATTTGATTGTGCACCTCCGTATGAGGCGCGTATGGGGGCCCATGCGAGCCGTTGGTGCTATCAATCGAGAGATGTCGAAGACTCTTCGCAAAAATGTAGAAATAAAGCCAAAATTGAGGCTTCCATTGCGAGGCATACATTCGGAGGAGGTGTCAAACTTCACAGAGAAATACTACGAGAACCTTCCTAGCGTTTATAATCCACCCCTCGTTACAATCTTTGGCGAAAATGAATCGAACCTCGGCCTTTTCCAAGGGCAACTTCGGAGCGCAAGTGCATCGACCACTAAGCAATTGAAAAATGAAGAGTGGCGCGATATCATGCTATATGTGTTGACCAACCTTGTCGAGGTGCGGCCGTTCATTGGGTAAGTTCTCAACGAACTTGTTTCATCTGCCGTCACTCCTTGTTTCTTCGTCCAACCCCTTGTTTCTCGTTAGTGCGAGGAATTTCTTCGTCAATCTGGCATGAATCAAGGGATCCTACCCTTGAAGCGATACCCTTCTTTCACAGGTGCGGGACGAGGAGCCGATTTCATTTCTTGGTTCAAGCGAAAGTCTTGTCAATTTAGCTCGTACTTAGTTCGACATTCCAAGTTGATCGTGCGTTGAATAATATAACGATCTATCTGCTTGAGCTTGCGAGGCCCAAACCGATCGTCTATAAGTGACGAGTTGAGGCAGGTTGCAAGCGGTACGTGTCGTTAGGGTCAAGTCATTTACGGTTATGGCGTGAATGGATATCGTTTTCACACGACAAGCTACTGGCGAGTCGGCCCAATCGAAAAACCACAAGCAGCGGAGTTTTTACGCTGACAGCGATGGCCTCGACTATTATGGAAGAATTGAAGAAATCTCTGAACTTCCATTTTATGGTTCCAAACCTCTTAATCTGTCATATTCAAATGCCCTTTGGTTTCATCACTCGAGTAACGAGGCGAACCCCTAAGCTTGGGCTAGTCGAGATTGACAGATTAAATCTATCGAGAAAAGATGTCTACATTGTGGCTCAACAGGCCATCGAGGTTTATTATCGCCATCTGGCGTGCCAAGACAAAGAGCATCTTAAGGGTTGGGCTATTGTGCACAAGGTATCGCCACACGGTAAACTACATGTCCCAAGCGATGAAGATTACAACTTCAACCCAAACACATATGATGGAGAGTTCTTTCAAGAAGAGGGGCTACAAGGGAGGTTTGAGATAGACTTAACAAGGCGATAGGAATGGAAGTAGACAATGAAAGGGTTGATGGCGAGGGCCGCTGGAGGCGAGGTGCGAAATGTGAAGGACTTACAAATGCTTGGCGATTACGTTTAGGCAATGACAATGAAGACAACATTTCTCCTTCGGATAGTGTTGATGATTTGGACAATGTTGATAGTGATGGCGAGACCTATGATCCGCTAATCCCAATCATGAAGATTATTTCTAATACATGTAATACTATGTTTTTGTAATTATGTTTTGTTCATTTTGCATCTATTTCTAATACATGTATTACTATGTTTTTGTAATTATGTTTTGTTCATTTTGCATCTATTTCTAATTACGTCTTGCTTATTCTTTTTAATTGCGGTGAGTGAACAAAGATGGCGGGCGGCAAATCGTGGGGCGTGTCCTCGCTTTACCGAGACCACGCTGCTGAGGAGGAGGCGGAGGGTCGGACGGGGAGGAGGAGGAGGAGGACCGCCCGGCGCGAGGAGGCCGTCTCCTCCCACGCCGTGAGGAGGTCTTGGAGGAGGAGGTGGCGCCCGTGGGCGAGTTGGACGAGAGCTGGTTCGGCAGAGCAGCGAGGAGGAGGCGCCGACGAGGGCGGCGACGAGGCGGTAGGCACGGGTTCCGCTTCCTCCTCTTCCTCTTCGAGTGTCTACTTGCGAGGTCCCGCGAGCCTCCTCGAGTTTTGCATCCTCACCGGCGCTTGATGATTAGCCCGAAGGGCAAAAGTAAGTAACTTTAGATGTTGTCACCACTACTCATATGATATGTTGAAAAAAAAGAGAAACTAATAATTTTTCTTAATCACTTGTGCAGGAACTGGGTGGTTGTGTCAGGTGGTAGCGCACGCTCCGCCAATGGCATCCTGGGTCTTCTGTGCAGGCAACACTACCCCGGCATTGTCACGTACGCCGGGAAGACGGAGCCGGCCTACTCGTTTGACCACTACACCGTCGGCCCCGATGCGGAGTACCCCAACAAGGCGGCGCGGGTGAAGGCGGAGTTTTGGGTAAGTCTCCCTCGCACAACATTGCTCAATACATCGCATTCATTGGACTTTTCTTGAAATAATGAATGGATACATCGCGTTTGTATGCAGACTTATTTCAGATGCGATGAGGGATTTGAGGCCAGGGCGGACCAGGTGGCTACCAAAGCCTGTAAAAAACTCATCACCGACATGCATCACGAGGTGCGCATCCAGGCCATCGTAACCTACCACGGGTCGAAGCTTGGAAAGAAGGTCACCAAGAAAGACGCAAGAAACATGGGTGACCGGGACCATGCCTTGAGGTAGATGAAGAACATTAATATTGATTCGTTTTGAGATTAAGTCGTTTAATTTGATCTTCTTATATGTCAAATACTTGATGGCGTGTAGATGATTCCTGGTGGTGCCAATCGTATCCCGAGTCTTTGGCGATGATCGTGGACAAGTGGTTCACGAGGAGTATCTCGGATGCACAGTGATGCGGGACCGTCGTTTGATGATGCAAGGTCGGCACACCATCAAGGCGACCATGACCTCTCCGCATACAAACAAGCATGGGTACACGAATTCATTTATCTATTGTGACGCTCAATTCGCACGATTTCTAATTATCTTCTTTGTCTTTCTCGCGATCGGCGTCACATAGTGGCCACCTTGCTCGGACTTCGGGCATGGTGTATGGCCCACAAGGGCAAAGCGACGTCAAGCGTCTCCTTCAACTGGAGGACCCGCCCAGCGTACACGAACCCGGCGTCCACACCGCATCGGTGAGTACGTCGGCGGCAAGGTCGATCCATGGGCGGACCATGATCCGAGCACCGGGACTTTGATGGAGAGATCGTCATGAGGGTGGGACAAGGCAAGAAGCATGGGCGGTTACGGCTTGGCGGCGGCCTCATCGACACGGCCTCTACTCCATCTCTCTCCCGGATCCGAGCACACGAGCACGGCGAGAGCCCGCCTCGCCCACAGCGAGCCATTGCTGACAAAGACCGGTCGGCCTTTTCGAGGTTATTCCTGTTTTACTCGTCGTACATTGATCTTTACACACCTTTATTAGCTTTGCATTACTGAAACATTGGAGTGAAATATTGCAGGCCCGGCTGGAACAAGAAATGAGGAACAACGTCGGGCTGGAGGCCAGCAGCAGAGGATGTCGGCCAGGTGGGCCGAAAGCAGCCAGCGGAGCCCAGACGCAGAGGCTGGCGGACATTACGGAGTTCCTACAAGGTCTTGGGCAACATACGGGCTTCGCTGTGCCAGCTGGGCTGTTGGCTCCACCTCCGCCTCCGCGTCCTACAGCTGCAGCTACTCCTGTGAGTATGAAAGTTTTTGCTTTTCGCTTGTGCTTTGCTTGTATGACCTCTACCTTCCAAGATTAGGTATATAATGTAATCTTGTCTCACATGCAATCTCTTCTCCTTTGTGCGGCCTCAATCGGCGGGTTGAATAATCCACCTCATGCGCCTCCGAATGATGGAGCTTTTCCTTCACCACATCGCGATGGCCACCTTGAGATGAATGGTAGTTGTATTTTCATTTGTTGTTCACTTGGTGATGGACTTGTGATATACTTGTGATGCACTTGTCATTGTGATGAACTTGTGGATTTGTTTGGATGGACTTGAGCACTTATTGTTATATATGTGATGGATGTGATAAATATGTGATGGATGAGATATATATGTGATGGATGTGATATATGTTTGGATGGATTTGTTTGTCGTGATGGAATGTAAAAATAAATAAAAATGCAGTTTTGGGTCACTTTGCGAGTGCAACACTCGGCAAGGACCCTTTGCCGAAAGTGCCATGGTCATGGCACTTGGCGAGCTGAGAATATGGGCACGGAAGCCCGGTTTTCGGCTTTGCAGAGTGCCATGACCATGGCACTTCGGCAAAGAATTTTTAAAAAAAATTAAAACTTTGCCGAGTGCCGACCATCCGACTCTCGGCAAAGAAATTTTCAAAAAAAATTAAAAATATTTGCGAGTCTTCGGCGGGTTGGCACTCGGCAAAGCGGCAAATCAACAGGGCCGGCGCGTATTGTCGCGTTTTCTTTGTCGAGTCTTGACTCGGCACTCGGCAAAGCCTTTTATCGAAAGTGCCGACAAAGGCACTCGGCAAAGGCTACTTTGCCGATAAATTTTTTCCGAGTGCCTTTTGCGAGTATCGACTCGGCAAAGCTTTTGCCGAGTGCAAAGGAGCCTTTGCCGAGTGCCTGAGGCACTCGGCAAAGAGCCGGAATCCAGTAGTGTGTACATGGTATATACATGTTGTTACGGTAACAACCAGAATATACAGGAAAGTATCTCCAAGGATAATTGGTTTACAAATATGAAGATAAGCTTCGATCTATGCATATATGTTTCTATCTTTAACTATGCATACTAGAATTTGCTCCCATATATATGAAGACAATTCAAGCAATGACAGTTTTGATTTTTGAACATCAGTGCCCCATATCTAGGATTCTAGATAGGGTGTTTCTTGGGGGGAAAGGGCTAAGTAGCGTTCGACCCATTTGCAAGGGCCTCATAGTGCGGACATTTTACCTAAATCGGCATGGCAGGTCCAATAGTGTAGTTTAGTCTCATTTTGTTTATTCTATGATTATAAGAGACCTCCTCCTATATAAAGGGGCAGGGGCTCTCAATCTAATTGTACGCTCATCTATCTACCAATAAAGGTGAGAGAAAAGCTTATGGCTACATCCGCATATCTTATTCTACTTTTATTCTTGTGAGATTGTGTCTGATTTTAGGCAGCGCGACCACCAATATACAACAAGTAGAATGCTTGTGGCATTTTGCAAAGATCGATTGATCATCGTCATTTGAACTCACCTGATCTCTTTGTCAGGGTCGTTTACACGATGGACTTGAGGTTGCCATGAAAAGATTTCAAATTTCAAAGTTACCACCACGGGAAAACTTTAGACGTGAAGTTCACCGTCTTGCAAAGCTTGATCACGCAAATATAGTAAGAAATCTGGGATACTGCGTTGAAGGAAAAGAGACTATTTTGGTCTATGAGTGCTTGCCGAATGGAAGCTTGGACAAATTCATCAATGGTGCAACTCTAAGATATTCGACTTCCCTCTAATTTATTAATCTCTCTCAGACCATTCTTTAATTTGGGACCATATTATAGTTGTTTTCTGTCCTGATTACCATGATGTTTGTATGCATTTTGTAAACATGGGAGAAGGAATTCCTCTCGACTGGTCCTCACGCTTCCAGATAATTAAAGGGATAGCCGAGGGTGTAGCAAATCTACACAAGAGCTCTGAGCAAGACACTGTCCATGGGGATCTAAAACCAAGCAACATCCTCTTGGATTGTGCTATGAATCCTAAGATTACTGGTTTTGGAATCTCTAAAATATTTAAAAAGCTCTTAGGTGAGCAAATTCACCAAAGAGAATGAATGAATGTATGCTCCCTCAGTCCTTTCTTTAGCTCTTAGGTGAATGGATCTTGATCTCATTCTTAATCTCCCGGAAGAGATTTGGCTCTCGGTTGATTGTTATTCGGAATAACTTATTCCTAACAGCTGTTACGGGCGATTTAATTTTGAGGACCCAATGGATATGGGCTTTGTAGTTGGGCCTCAAAATCCAAGCCCAATTCTTCCTAACATCTCCTCACATCAGGGTCGTGTTCGTTGCGTTGCGTCGAGAGGCGCCGGCCGCCGAGAAGCCAAAATGTTCTCTCGGTCTCGCCGCGCGGAAGCAAATCCAGAAGGCGCTCGTCCTTCACGACAAGGGTGCGCGAAGTTGCCGCGCGGTTCCATGGCCCGGGTCTTCCCGGAACCCCGGAAAAGCCCGGCCTTGCTTGGCGTTGTCGCTCTCTACAAGGTACGCGCCTGCCTCTACGAGCACAAGGTGTTTGTGGAAATGTTCGAAAGCGTCCGGCTTTATGTTCCTTGTCCGCGAGGCAGTGGTGTTGGCTGGGGAAGGTTGAGCAGGACGTGTTTGTCGCAGCTAATGCCGCGCCCCAATCGGAGCCCGGCGCTCAGGCGTGGACTCTGCGGCGGAATTTGGTCTCATCGGAACCGACTCACGCTTTGTCGAGAGCTGTACCACCTGGGATGGGGTTATGTCGTCTTGTACGACCAGTGCGCATTAAAGAGTCAACCATATCCGCGACGATTGGACGAGACGGTGGTTGGCACGTTGGTTTATCGATTATCGTGGTCTCTCTTTGGATATCCAGATGCTGCGCTGAGCTGTGCCAAATGCGCCGTTTTGTTTGAGGTGAATTTCAATGCACTGCTTTGGTGTTATTCATGTACAACGTATGGGTTCTTGCTTTATCGGCATCTATATATAGTCCATCTGGTTGAGAAAACTCTCTGCAGGTGTTAGTGGTGCACCATTCTGAAGAGAAGAAGACGAGATGGTGCTGTGGAACAGTTTGGGGCAGGCCGCCACCATTGCCCAGCTGTCTGGATTGGATGCCTTTGGGCTCACCTCAATGATCATGCAGGCGGTCCACAAGGTTCGCCGCAACAAGGAGGCCTGCAGGCAGCTCGTGCAGCGGGTCCAGATGATCGCTGACCTGCTGCAGAGCATGCAGAGCTCAGAGATGATGCAGCGCCCAGAGACAAGGAAGCCACTAAATGGGCTTGAAGAAGTCCTCCGTCGTGCGTACATTCTCATAATGTCCTGCCAGAACAGCAGCTACATGTACCGCTTCTTCATGGGCGAGAAGCTAGCCAGCCAGTTCAGTGAGGTTCAGAATAATATTGACTTCTACCTCCAGCTCTTCCCTGTCATTAGTCACATTGACACCACACATCTTCTTGTACGAATTCTAAATGGTGTCCGTCCTCCACAACAAGAGGTACCATACATTATTCTCCTGTTTATTTGAATACAGCAGTAAAAGGAAACAGTAAACTAAATTCAGCATTTTAGGTAGTATAAGAGAATGAGGTAACGGGTTTGTTTGTAGATAAAGCATCAAATAATAAGAGTTGAACGTGCAAGGTTGGAGATGAATGAATATTCTATCACATCCACCTCCAGTCCCCCCTTCTTTCGAAAGCAAAATTCCACACAGGTCTAGAAGACAACTTACTGTTGGTCCCCTCTCCCTTCTATCAATAGATTGTCAGGGAAATTGAGAAGGCGGAAAAACAGAAATATACCATAAGATAAAAAAAATGCATGCACTGCGATCAGGAGAATATTTACCTGTAGTTGATGATTATGTTCCTATGCCTTTGGCGGACCTTCAACTTACCAATGTCACTATTATATAGAGAAGCTTAGAGTTGCAATTGTCAATTGTGGTTTTTGCTCGTCTAACATAAAAGTAAAATTATTTTGTTATTTCAGGCTGCAGCAACGTTGCAGAGGGCATTTACTTGTCATTCAACTCCTCATTCTAGGTAAGATATTCTCAATCTGTTTCTCTCTTCAATATGACATTTGTACATCTAAGAACGAAGTTCTGCATGTTTGTGGAAAAATATTGGAACCGTCTAAAGTACATCCTGAGAAACTTATTCAACTTTTAACTTTTCAATGCAACTAAAGAATTGTGGGCAATAATATAGTATTTACGATGTTGTATACTATGTTTACAGAACATTCATTACATCTGATAGCATTGACTATTAATATTTGCCAATGACAGGACTGAAATGGGCGGTTCATTAGAAAGAGTTCAAGCAATAACAGAGCCATTCAAAGTTATGGAATGCCAAGTAGCAGGTATCTGTCTGGATGTATCTACTGCTTGCAGAGTAATGCTACCCCTGGAAGTTAAAATTCCAATATATTTTTGTGTGTGCTTCTTATACTTCATACACTTCTCTCATAAATTACCGCATTTCTTATGTAGACTGCATGTGTGATTTTAATTGGCCATGTAATCTGTAAGTACACTGGGGGATGAATCAAGTGAGGACTCACCATAAGTTAGGAGAATCTGAAATTATAATCTGAAAATTTTGATCGGTGTGTCAAATATTATTGTCCGTTTGCTTATGGGAAGATATCAGCACCATTGTCCCAACAAAAGCTAACAATGTCAGCACCCCATAATGTTGATCCAACCAGCACGGTTCATCCCAACACTGATCAAATAGCTTGGAATGCAAGTTCCCATCATCCTTCTTTAAAACGAGTTCCCAGCACAGCATACTGATATATTATTAGAGGTCACCAGTTTCTGAATCAGGAAAAATGCTTCAAATATATATTACTGATTACGTAACTCCATAACTACAAATATATTCATTTGGACATATTGTGTCCAAACTCTCAATTAGATAGAGGGAGGTGTCAAGACCCGGATTTACAGTTCGGAATCCTTTGTGTACAACTGCACTAGTCTCTGGATCAGTAGCTAGTGCACATAGTAACATCATTGAATATCAAACACATATCTCGCAATAAACAAAGTTATTATATAGTATTAAACAATATATAAATAGACCTTACGGTTTTTGACTAACAAAACGGCCGATCAGGTCAAAACCTTTAAAGATCAGCAGCGGAAACGGAAACAAAATCCAAGTGGGACCCTCATGATATGCCCACAGGCAATCAACTAGTGCTCGCGACCTAGTTCTCGGCGTCTTATTCTTCCAACCCCTATCGATGCCTTTAAGTGCTCGCAGGGTCTTCTTCTTCACTTACTGAATGACAATAATTGAGCAACAATGAGTACAAAGGTACTCAGCAAGCCACCACACAGAATGTAATTATAATAGATGCAAGGTTGAACAAAGGAAGACTTGAGGTTCTTTTATTTGCAGAAAGCCACATTTCAAATTTTATATGGAAGGCCTGAGACCTAGTATTTTAACTAAACCAATTTTAATGAAATTGAGTAGTTATATAATACTAGTGAAGGCGCCAACCTCTTGTTAACAGAGAGTGACTCCTACCACCAAATGCTATATTTCCATCGGGCTACTACCCGCACTTTCCACTGGCTACCACTGGGACAAATCAAAACCTCGGGCTGCTACCTAGTAGTTCATCCCTCGAGCTTGAAGGGCATGGTGGTGGTGGTCGAAGTTCACCTAAGCGGCTGGAGCGTCTCGGCGGGCATGGCGGCCGGAAACATAGCGCTCGAGCTCTCTTCTCCTCTGGTTCTTGGTGGGGAGGATGGATGGGAGGAGAGGTGCAGAGGGCAACACGGCGAGTGTGATGCGAAGCTCGGGCGCGGCTTATATAGGGTGGAGGAGCTCGCGATTTGTCAGCTTGATTCGACGGCGAGGTGGATGAGCGGAGCGCGAGTAGTTCTTGTGCAGCGACGTGCAAAGAAATCTGAGGCATGGGCGTTATGGCGGCGATGCGACGCGGAGGAGAGTGGGTCGTCGGGCGGCGGTCGGGTGAGACGGCATCAACATGGGCGACGGCATGGCCCACAGTCTTGGCGTGGGCGTCTGGCAGCAAAAAAGGCGATGTGTAGGTGCGGCGTGGGGAAGAAAGGTGAGGTGGGTGGGTCTTTGGGCCAAGGAGAGAGGTGTGAAGTTGGGCCTCGGTTGGATCAAGAGAAGGGAGAGGACGGTCCGGGAGGAAAGGAAAATGATGGGTCACTGGAGAGAGGGAGAAGAAATAAAGAAGTTTGGGCTAAGCTAGTTAGGGTTGCGGCTGAATTAGGTTAGGGGTTTCATTTGAATTTTGAGAGAGTTTAAATTCAGAATATTATTTCAATTTGTCTTTTTTTTATCAATTTGAATTTAATTTTGTTAATTTGCTTCTTTGGGATTCAAAACTCGACATGCATTCAAATAAAATCCAGAAAGTTTAGATAACACCAAAATGCATCGCAAAGTTTTTAAAAATTCCAGTTTTTCACAACCTCAACATTCAGGATGTTACAACCTCAACATTCAGGATGTTACAGGAGGGATGGTGCGAAAGGCCAAAGATGCCTTCTGAATCACATCTTGGACCACATGTAAACTATATCAGCTACTGAGGAACAATAGGACTGTAGTTGCTTCTCTAATGTAACTTGATGCATATCCGATTTACTTAAGTATGAATGAAATGTACTGGTATGCTTTTCAAAAACTTTTTTTTCATCCTCTTGATTATACTCTTATGTCTCCAATTATTGCTCCCTCTAGCTACATATACACCAATCTTACATCAAATTCCTTGTAGGCCCTCAAAATGCATCTACACCTCGTGCTCAATCGACTCTTGTGGAGTCGACCTCTACAAAGCGAGGCAGTAAGGGCAAATCAAAGACGGTCGACTCCTGTTATGATATCCCCTTCTTGCCGTTGGCCCGAAAATTCATGCTAGGCGAGCCGTTGGTCGAGAGGTTAGACAGCCCTACCCTAAGACCGGCTTGCACGGCATTGCATACATGGTACATGGAACAGTCCAATAAGCCGGTGAACAACGACTTTCGAAGCGCCATCACAAATTCAAGGAGGATCATTTTAACCACAAGCTTCAAGACTGTGTCTTTACGGTGACCTTCGAGGACTTGTTCGTCTCTTCAACCTCGACCCATTTCGACGTCTCACTCATGCGATCTTTCGACCTTTCGTAAGTGTGTACAATCACGGTCAATGTTCATGTAATACCGATAAATGTTATATATAACTCCTTGCTTTTGTATATAGATACATGATGTCCGGTCGAAAGAAGGAATTCACGGTAGGTTTCCTCGACCCACACGTGGTCTCGGAGCAAACCATCAAGGCGAATGCAATATTCGTCGAGGATTACGTTATAGCGTTTTTCCTGGTTCGCCACAACAAGGAATACATACTTTTGCCCTACAACCAGGAGTAAGTGTTGCACTACTGGCTATACTTGTTGATTTGTACTTTATAAGCAACACGAACTTAGGTTTAATGACCATGCTGACATACCTGTGTAGCTTCCACTGGATTCTTATTGTAATTATACCAAAATGGAAATGGGTAATATACCTAGATTCCCTAAAGAGGACCACTCACAACTTCACAGTTATCCGGAATTTAATCAACAGGTAAACACATTTCCTCCATAGAAACTCTATTGTAGTCTTTCCTTCCTTTGCAATGGCTAAAGCTAACTTCTTGGAGTTAACGTAGGGCGTTCGACGTGTTATATGCTAGAGGAGGGAAATGCAGGGGAAGGTCGCTGCAACACGATCTAGCTTTTTCGGTACTCGCTAGCTAGTACACATTAATCATATATAACACTTCGTAGTAATGCCTCTCGAACTAACCAATTCTATTTTTGCAGTGCCACCGAAATTGTCAGCCGCATAGCGTCTGTGGATACTATGTTTGCCACAACATGGAACTACTCATCGGTTCCGCGATCACCAATGATCCTCAGGTTTGTCAATCTTGCAACAATTATTTCATATATACTTATCAATTTATATAAGCACAAATTTAATCTTCCTATCGACAGGTTGCGACCATCGCCAAAACTGCGTTGGAACAGAGCCAGCTCATAAAAGTTCGATCACACCTTGCGTCATTCCTGAACAGTCAGGTCATAAATCCAGATGGGAGTTTCCACAGTGTAGATTGAACTTAATGGTACATGTGTGTAAATGTACATTAATGGTTAATTTTAGTTAATTGATTTGTGAATTGGACGTGCTTGTTTCTGAAATGAATGCAAATTTGATGTGCTTTTGAAATGAATGTGAATTGGATGTGCTTGTTTTAGAGGGCATGGCTAGCATTTCCTGAGGCTAGCCAATAAACAGAAATAGATTTAGCAATGCAAAAGAATATCACAGATGATTTGTAGATGAAACCGTCTGTGATAGTATACCGTCTATGATAGTCAAAAATCACAGACAGTTTGTAGATGAAACTGTCTGTGATAGTCAACTATCACAGACGGTTTCATCTACAAATAGTCAAAAATCACAGACGGTTTGTAGATGAAGCTGCTCGTGATAGTGGACTATCACGCACGATTTCATCTACAAACCGTCTGTGATAGTCGACTATCACAGACGGTTTTGAGTTAATAACCGTATGTGATATTATGTATTACAGACGGTTCAAAAACCGTCTGTGATGATCTCATGTCATTACTTACCCATAAACTCAGACGGCTCACGAAACCGTCTGTGATGTCGTTTTTGAACCGTCTGTGAAGGCCTTTTCTACAGTAGTGCACTAATCAACTTATTTGAAGATAATTGTGTTTTCTGCCATTCATTTAGAATCAGTCAGGTATCGAATCATTTGCATCTATCAAGTCAGAGGTGATCTGTTGAAGTCTTCTTAGTTCTTGCTGTTATGAACTTAGAGTCAGAAATCGATCGTGCTTCAAAATTGCCTATTTCTCATCACTACTGTAATGTTCTAACGTGCCTATTTTTTATGCTATAGGATAATGGTCATGTTTTGTGCCCTGAAAATGCATCGAAAATGCTACTATGTGATGAGGTGAGCTCAGTAAAAAAAGAGATTGCCACGGAGACTAGTTGCACACACCTGTTTTTTTTATGCTATAGGTGAGCTTAGCACTCGAAACACACACGAGTCGGAGGTTACGGTACATCGTTATATGATCTGCATGTCACGTATTTTCCTTAGTTGGTTCATGCTTATAACGCTTGAAATGTCGACAATTATCAGTATGAAAACGTACATTGCAACTTCATTGCAAACCATAATTCATGAAACCCTAATTAGGACGTGACCTCGCTCTACAAACCCTAATTCACGTGACCTCATTCATACATTGCAGTCCTACCCGCTGTCAAAATCACTATTGGCTATCTCATCGGCCAAAGATCGTTTTCCAGAAGTAGGAAAAAGTATAGCATATTTGGAATATCCCACAACCTCCTCTAGACCGCTAATATACATTGCTGTCAAGATATGTATATCATTAAAATGTAACCTAGAATGTTTACGTACAAACAGCCCTCCTTTGAAACATCAGCAAACCTCAAATACATTCCAAGTCACATGAAATCAGGAAACCCTAATTCGATAATACTAACAAAAGTAGGGAAAATGGAAAAGAAAGGAGGCCCTAGTGGCCAAGGTAGGACCCTATCGTAGCACTCAGGCATCCGTAAGCCCGCTCGTGTACTTTGGCGGGACTGGATCAGGGAATACGTGGAGATACGTATCCACCTACTCCTTCACGGCGGCGAGTCGAGCTTGGCGCCGAAGGAAGGAAGGAAGTGTGTCGACGATAGTCCAGATAAGGTCGTGCGGGAGGGGGGAGAGCAGGTGTGACGACTCGGTCTTAGGGCACCCGAGAGATCCTCCAGGACCTCTGGAAAGTCCACAAGGACCTCCCAGGAGGTCCATAAAGGACCTCTCGGCGATCCACCAAGACCACCCAGAGGTCCTTCAAGACCTCCCGGAGGTCCGGAGAACTGACCCGAGAGAGAGTCTCGAACCGAGGAGCACCCAAGGCCTGCCACGTCCCCATGTAACAATAAATGAAGAGGTCCGAGGGCGCACCAAGACCTCCCACGACCCACCAGAGGAGGTCGTGGAAGTCTGGGACCACCTGAACTCCACATGTTATTACCATCATGAGGACATGGATGGACCGAGTCGCTCCAAGGTCCTCTGTGAAACCCGAGCTAGTCCCAAGGATCATGGCTAGCCCTTCACAAAGAAAAATACAGTGGTGATATCCGAACAATCTTTTATTGAAACATAATATTAACAAGGTTGATTACAAGGTGGCCTTGGGCCAAGCATAAATACACAAAAGCGTAAGAAGGCAAAAGGGTCCATCAACACGCCACAGGCGGTGACCGAGTACATAACCTAATTGCTTTGATCTTCATCCGCCAACATCTTCTCCCGCAAAGATTATAATGAGCAAGAGTGAGCACTACCCTTGTGCTCGCAAGTTGCACCGTGGGGTAACAATATGACATGCATATGTGGAGATTCAAAAGATGGCATAATATGGTTATTTTGCACAAAGCCGATTTTCTTTCCAATACCATTATTAATTTCCAAAGCGAGGTCTTTTCATAGATAGAACTCTTTATATTAAAACAATTTTTCAGGTTGGATATCAATCATCATGAATTAGTGAAGGATACCCTCGACAAGAGGCTCCTCGCCCCAAACCCAAGGGATGGCAATCCCAAAACAGATTTAGAAACCATTTCTAAAAATTCCCAAATTCAATATCTAACTTCAAGTGGCCTTTGCCAAGACGTCCATGACCGTGGACACGGCTATTGAATAGATTTAACTCTGCAGAGGTTGTGCACTTTACCCACACGACTTGATTACTCTAGTTTGTCCCAAGATTCGTCAATGCCATCTCTCACTACCAAAGGTAAGAGATCTAGAGCTCAAGACAAGGCTTTTACAATGCATTGCTCCACCACAGCCTTTCCTTGCTAAGGTTTCGCCTTCCTATGGATCGCAATCCGTGGAAGGCCCCTCTTGCACCAATGGGAACAATAGGTCATAAAGACCTCTAGTCAACAAGACCTCCCACACCACCAATGGAGCAAAGATGTAGTGGAGTTTTGCAAATTACTCACCAGTCCCACACCCCATTCTCGAGACATGTGGTTGCACGATTGTGGCATAGCCCATTATAGGCATGGCATTGGTCGCTCAAAGACCGGTCCTCACATGACTAGGGCAACTTTCACTAACCCTTGGACCTCCACCCTAGCCAGGTTAGAGTCCGTGCATAAACATTGCACCAACCAAGCAATCCAATTTGCCCCAGTCCAAACCAATTGTTTATTTTCTTTGCTTTCCCAGCACCATTTTCACACCTCCATGACAACCCAATGTCATGGTGAAAACATTTAAACATTATTTGGTTGTGTTGGTAAAGATTTCCCCAAATTAATAGTTTTGGTCTAAGCATAACTGAGCTCATGTTTTTCAAATGTTCTTGACTCATGCTACTGCATTAGCCAAGTTTGACCTAATGGTGACAATGTGTTCAGTCCAAGAACAACAGAGGTCATACAAAAGAAATGGGTATACTCTAAAGTTAAAACTGGTGTTGAATTAACTTGATAAACATAAGCATGCAATATATATTAAAACAGAACATAAATACTTTGAATTACTGGGTGCAATATGTTCAAAAGTGCAACTTGCCTTGCTCACTACTCTGAGATCCTTCCTCTTCAGAGCTCTCAGATTCTTGGGAACCCTCACAATCTACACACATATATAAAAAGGCAATTTCAAAGAAGATTCAAATAAAGATCCAATTAAAGAATCAAGAGAACTCAGAGAAAACTCAAAAACCCAATTACTGAAAAAGAATTGTATTTAGATTAGGTTCTTTTGGAGAAGGTCTAGCTTACCAAAGGAAAAAGAGGTCTTCAGAGAAGGTCCCAAGATGTGACCTAGGCAGAGGCGAGAGGTTCCGAGGCGAGATGCTTGTGCAAGGTCCAGAGAGGGGTCTCACACGAGCACCTCGAGTTCCAAAAGAAGCTCACGGAAAGGAGGTCTGTAAAGGACACGATCGGTTCAATGTAGTGGTAAACATAAGAGTAGAGCAAATCATTCCAGAACTCACCTAGGATAAGCAACAATGAGTCAAAAGGGAGGTCGTGAGAGCCAAGCTCTCACGGGAAGGTCACTGGTCCAAAACCGAGAGGGTGAAAATGGAGAAGGTGGAGTGGTGGAATTTCTTAGACAAGTTGTAGTCAAAGTGGTGAAGAAAACTAGAAATGCACGAGTCCAGGATAAGTATGGAAATGGGTCAAAGGTAGGTAGTGACAGGCGGTGTCACTACGATTTCGGGCAAAAGGTACGAGAAGGGACACGTATGATGTTATGGGAAGGAACAAGGAAAAATGTCAGGGTACGGTTAAGTGACCCAATTCAAAGTAAAACACCACGTATATGGATGCATTTAATGTGATAAGACCCGCATTGAAGGCTCAATATAATAATGTGGCGGAGGAATTGAGAATGGTTAAGACTGGCAGGTGGGGCCAGTCAATTTAGAAACAGTCGGGTCAAAATAGGGGAGGTCTTGACCCACAATAGAGGTCCTCGAGGAGGTCCGAGCGGCTTAGGAGGTCCTAGGCCCAAGGACAGGGAGGTCTAAAGGTTAAGGAGGTCCAGACAGGGGGAGGTCCTGACGGTCAGGATCTCACCAAGGGAGGTCTGGCGGGGAGGTCTGAGCGGTTGGATCTCCGAGAGGGAGGTCCAACAGCCAAGAGCCGCGCGAGGGGGAGGTCCAAGCCGTTCGATCCAGATCAAAGGGGAGGTCTGAACCGTTCGATTCAGAACAAAGGGGAGGTCTGAACCGTTCGATTCAGAACAAAGGGGAGGTCTATTAAGGGCATAACGCATGGGAGGTCTAGACCCTTGGATTGGAAATGGGAAGAGGTCTGGACCGCCAGGTCTAGCACAAGGGAGGTCCATGCGGAGTGGTTTCAGAGGCATTCCATAGAGGGGTTCTACCCGAAGGAGGTCTTCTCGGTCAAGAGTAAAAAGTCAAGACGGTTCAAACGGACTTAAGAAAAATCGAAGGCACACAAGAGGCCATTGGAATGCATAGAGGTCCGAATGAAAGGAGGTCTGGGCATAAAGAGGTGTCCAGACGACAAGAAGTTTGGACTGAAGAGAAGTCTGAACAGAAAAGAGGTTTGAACCCTAAGAGATTCAAACCAACAAAGAGGTCCAAATGACCAAGCTCAAAGAAAGGAAAGCCTGGTCATACGAGTATTTCCTGGTGAGACAAGGTCTAAGCTTTAGAGGAGGTCTAAAACCACGTGACCAAGGAGATAGGTTACAGGAGAATTCTTGAGCTTACAAAGAAGGAGACACAACAACCCAAATCCTTCCAATGTAACCCAAATTTGAATTCTCACTAAAGCAAAATAGTTTTAACTTATTTTACACATTTTAAAAAGTATTTGGAAAATCAAGATGTTACAAACCTACCCCTTAAAAGAATCTCGACCTCGAGATTCAAACAGAATCGAGAAAGAGGTAGGGTAGTTGATCTTGAGGTCCTCTTCTTTTTCCCATGTAGCTTCACTCTCGGATGATGGCTCCACTGCACCTTGTATGATTTGATAATTCTACTTACGGTGACTCGCTCGCAACATCCGAATTTTAATGGGTCGCTCCACATATGTAAGGTCTTCTGTAAGTCCAAGTCCTCTACTACAAGATGATCTTGAGAAACCGTAGGCATTTCCTTAGTTGTGATACATGAAAAATGTTGTGTCTTGCCGCCAAGGACTCTGGAAGTTCCAGTTTATATGCTACTTCACCTTGTCTTGCTAAGATCTTGTATGGTCCTACATACCTTGGTGCCAACTTTCCTCTCATCCGAAATCTTCTAACTCCCCGAATTGGTGTTACTCTGAGGTATACAAAATCACCAACCTCAAAGGATAAATCCCTACGTCGGGTGTCAGCATAGCTCTTTTGTCGTGACTGGGCCACTCTCAACCGTTCCTTAATCAACTTCACTTTGCTCTCGGGATCATTGATCGGTCCGCCCATAAAGTTGATGTTCTCCAACTTCATCCCGAGGAGAGGTGTTCTACAAGGTCTTCCATACAAAGCCTCAAATGGAGACATTTGTAGGCTAGCTTGATAGCTATTATTGTAAGAAAATTCGGCATAGGGCAAGTTTTTGTCCCAACTTTTCCCAAAATCCGAGCACATGCCCTAAGCATATCCTCCAATATTTGATTCACCCTCTCTGCTTGCCCATCTGCTTGAGGATGATAAGTTGTACTAAAGTTGAGTTTAGTACCTAGAGCTTCATGCAAACTTTGCCAAAACCTTGATGTAAATTGAGATCCTCTGTCGACACTATTCTTTTGGGCACCCCATGCAAACAAACAATTACGGCCATATATAGATCTGCCAAGACATTGCTAGTATAGGTGGTCTTGGCCAGGTATGAAATGTGCTACCTTAGTTAGCCTATCAACCACCACCCATATGGAGTCATACCAGATTGGGTCCTAAGCGCACCGATAATAAAATCCATGCCCACTTGCTCCCATTTCCATTCGGGTATGGGCAAGGGTTGTAACAAACTCATGGGTTTTGGTGTAGAGCCTTAACTCTCATACACACATCACATTGGGCCACATACTTAGCCACATCTTGCTTCATACTGGTCCACCAGTACCTTTCTTTAAGGTCCTGATACATTTTGGTACTGCCCGGGTGGATAGAATATGGTGACCCGTGTGCTTCCTCCAATATTAGTTGCTTAATTTCTGGTTGTTTGGCACACAAAGTCGGCTACCAAACCAGATTACTCCTTGCTCGTCCTCGGTGAACCTGAAGCTTTACCCTTCTCATATTTTTCTTAATGTCTTGGACATCTTCATCTCTTTCTTGTTGTTCCTTAATTTGATCCGCAAGCAGTTGGATATACCTCCAAAGTATTTATACAACCTTGCTCTACTATCTCCAAATTGAGGTACTTTATTTCCTCATATAGTCTTGGTTGTTGTTCTGGACCGACAAGGTGTTACAATATCCCTTTCGGCTTAAAGCATCTGCCACTGTGTTGGCTTTACCTGGATGATAGTGTATACCAAGGTCATAGTCCTTAATTAATTCTAACCACCTCCTTTGTCTTAAATTCAGTTCTGTTTGTGTGAAGATATATTTCAAACTTTTATGGTCAGTGTACACCTCACATCGATTGCCAATGAGGTAGTGCCGCCATATCTTTAAGGCATGCACAACAGCTGCTAGTTCAAGATCATGTGTAGGGTAGTTCTCCTCATGAGGTCTCAACTGTCTAGAGGCATATGCCACCACCTTTCTGTCTTGCATTAGCACACATCCCAGACCTTGATGGGATGCATCACAAAACACTTCAAAGTCCTTTTGAATGTCTGGGAGTATCAACACAGGGGCTGTGGTAAGTTTTTCCTTCAACCTCTGAAAACTTTGTTCACAGGTCTTAGTCCACTCAAACTTCTTTTCCTTTTTCAGAAGTTGAGTAAGAGGTCTAGCAGTCTTAGAAAAGTCTTTAATAAATCTTCTATAATAACCAGCTAGTCCAAGGAAGCTCCTTACCTCAGTCACTGTTTTAGGAGGTCTCCAATTCAGATGACTTCCACCTTTGAGGGATCTCTGACTACTCCTTGAGCTGAAATAATATGACCAAGGAAGGCTACTTGACTTAGCCAAAACTCACATTTACTAAATTTGGCATAGAGGTGTGCTCTCTAAGTCTTCCCAACACCATTCTTAGGTGTTCCTCATGCTCTGCTTCATATTTGGAATAGATGAGAATATCATCAATAAATACCACCACAAATTTGTCAAGGAAGTCCATGAATACTTTGTTCATCATACTCATAAAATATGTCAGCATTTGTCAGTCCAAATGACATCACAGTGAACTCATATAGTCCATACCTTGTGGTAAATGCAGTTTTAGGGATGTCCTCTGGCCTGATTTTAAGTTGATGGTAACCAGACCTTAGGTCTATTTTGGAGAACACACTTGCCCCCTTAAGTTGGTCAAAGAGGTCATCTATCCTTGGTAATGGATATTTATTCTTAATGGTGACCTCATTGAGTGATCTGTAATCCACACACATTCTCAAGCTACTGTCCTTCTTTTTGACAAATAGCACAGGTGCTCCCCATGGTGAAGAACTTGGTCTAATAAATCCTTTCTCCTTCAATTCCTGGATTTGTTTCTTTAATTCCACCAATTCATTTACAGGCATCCTGTAAGGTCTCTTTGAGATGGGTGCTGTCCCAGGGACCAGGTCAATTAGGAAAGAGATATCCCTATCGGGTGGCATTCCAGGGAGCTCCTCAGGGAACACATCCATATATTCTCTGACCACTGGGAGGTCTTCCAGCTTCACTACCTCCTTTACATTAGTTAGAAAAGGTCCTGTCTTAAGGGAGGTCTTTGGCTTAAACTCTACCCGACTTCCTTGTTCATTGGTGAGTGTTATAGACTTAGTAGCACAATCAATCTGGCCTTTATTCTTAGCCAACCAATTCATTCCAAGGATCACGTCCAGTCCTTGAGTTGGCAAGACTATCAAGTCTGCATGAAATAAAACTCCAGAGATCTCTAAGGTGAGATTTGGGCAGAGGGTATTAGTCCTCATATCTATGCCCGGGACATGTATTAACATAGGGTTAGCCAAAGGTATTATAGATAGCCCACACTTTCCCACAAATTTGTTTGAAACAAAAGAATGGGAAGCCCCTGAGTCAAATAAAACCGAAGCTGGCACAGAGTTAACAGGGAACATACCGAGGACTACATCAGGTGCATCATGTGCCTCTTTTGCCGTGACATGGGTGACACGGCCCTTAATGACCTTAGTGACAGGCTTCACACTTGAGGCACTTCCTTGAGCCGATGCTCCTTGTTCAGGTCGGACTGATGCCGCAATTTGTTGCTTCTTTGGGCACTTGTTAGCGTAGTGCCCGATCTCATTACAAAAGAAACAGTGACACCAGCAGAAGAGGTCTTAGTTGGCTTTTTTGAAACCGACTCCTGAGGAGGTCCTATGATAATTTGATTTGCTAGTACGCTGCTCGACCCAGATGCCCTTGAGGAGGAGGTCCGTGAGGACTTGTGCTGAGAGGTCTGGGACTGAGAGGTCCTAGACTTAGGAAATCCTCCTGGATTAAACCTCTGCGCTTTTCTTTCTTTTCGCCCTCCATCTTTTGGAGTTTGTCCTTCTGCCTTATTGCCTTGCTCACAAGCTGCTGGAAGTCAGTGTGTTCCTGGGAAACAAGATGAACTGAAATATTATCATTCAACCCTTCCAAAAAGTGTTCTTACTTGCTTTCATCAGTAGCAACATCCCCAGGAGCATATCTTGCTAGTTGGTTAAATTTATGCATATACTCATTGACAAGACGATCGCCTTGCTTCAAGGTACTAAATTTGTCCTCTTTAATGACATCATGCGGGTGGGAGATGAGCACGATGAAAAGCTTTTTGAACTCATCCCATGTGATGGCATGAGGATCAAGATGAGATTGACTAAATTGTCCCACCACTCGAGGTGGTCCATCGAGTTGGTGAGAGGCAAAAGCACTCTTTCATGGTCTGTACACTGCACCATGTCCAGTTTTCTACTCACTGCCCTTAACCAATCATCAGCTTCCATGGGCTCAGCACTGCTTGAAAAGGTTGGAGGACGTAACCTCATAAATTCAGCAATGCTAGACGTTGGTGGAGGTGGAGCTTGAGCTTGAGGTTGAGTTACTGCTGCAGCTTGCAGAGTCTGGGTGTTGGCAATGGACTGTGAAAGTAGGTTTATCAATCTGCGTCGATTTGGCTAACAGCTTGTGTCGTGTAGGACCTTCAGCTGGAGGTGGGGGTGGTTGTGATGATGGTTGCCCTGGTTCACCCTCAACTCCTCTATTTTGATTGGTCCATATAGCAGGGTTCTCAGCCTCTTCCTCAGCTTGTCGGCTATGATGGCTTGAATTGCCACTGCCATTCCTAGAGGTGACCATAGTGTCTAGGCACTAAGGCTGGAAAAAGAAAAGAGAAGAAGCTAAGGAAAACTAGCCCAACCAAACCAATTCAGCAACAAAAATTCAATGCAAAGAAAGCAGCAATAAGAACCTTTCCAGAACTTATAATGACCAAGCATCACGCTACACGTGTCTTACCTTTTTGAGGGAGGTCCTAAGCACCAGACTTAACTCAAGACCTCTAATAAGAAGTTGCAAGGATAAGGCAGTCCACTTAACTTAATAAATGGGTGTGTAGAAAGAAACAAGGTAAGATGGGATTAGGTAAGAAAAAGCAATGTAAGAAAGGTAAGGATGAAAAGATGACCTGTAAGAAAGAACATTTTATTCTTCTTTTGTCATAAAGAAATTTTGATATTCTACAACCATTCTATTAGGTTACGACCTACAGTCAGAAGATGCTCTGATACCACTTGTGACGACCCGGTCTTAGGGCACCCGAGAGATCCTCCAGGACCTCTGGAAAGTCTACAAGGACCTCCCAGGAGGTCCATAAAGGACCTCTCGGGCAGTCCACCAAGACCACCCAGGAGGTCCTTCAAGACCTCCTGGAGGTCCAGGAGAACTGACCCAAGAGAGAGTCTATGAACCGAGGAGCACCCAAGGCCTGCCACGTCTCCATGTAACAATAAATGAAGAGGTCCGAGGGCGCACCAAGACCTCCCACGACCCACCAGAGGAGGTCGTGGAGGTCTGGGACCACCTGAACTCCACATGTTATTACCATCATGAGGACATGGATGGACCGAGTCGCTCCAAGGTCCTCTGTGAAACCCGAGCTAGTCCCAAGGATCATGGCTAGCCCTTCACAAAGAAAAATACACAGTGGTGATATCCGAACAATCTTTTATTGAAACATAATATTAACAAGGTTGATTACAAGGTGGCCTTGGGCCAAGCATAAATACACAAAAGCGAGAAGAAGGCAAAGGGTCCATCAACACGCCACAGCAAAATGACCGAGTACATAACCTAATTGCTTTGATCTTCATCGCCGCCAACATCTTCTCCGCAAAGATTATAATGAGCAAGAGTGAGCACTACCATCGTGTGCTCGCAAGTTGCACCTGGGGTAACAATATGACATGCATATGTGGAGATTCAAAAGATGGCATAATATGGTTATTTTGCACAAAGCCGCTTTTCTTTCCAATACCATTATTAATTTCCAAAGGTGTCTTTTCATAGATAGAACTCTTTATATTAAAACAATTTTTCAGCTTGGATATCAATTATCATGAATTAGTGAAGGATACCCTCGACAAGAGGCTCCTCGCCCCAAACCCAAGGGATGGCAATCCCAAAACAGATTTAGAAACCATTTCTAAAATTCCCAAATTCAATATCTAACTTCAAGTGGCCTTTGCCAAGACGCCCATGACCGTGGACACGGCTATTCAATAGATTTAACTCGCAGAGGTTGTGCACTTTACCCACACGACTTAATTACTCTAGTTTGTCCCAAGATTCGTCAATGCCATCTCTCACTACCAAAGGTAAGAGATCTAGAGCTCAAGACAAGGCTTTTACAATGCATTGCTCCACCACAGCCTTTCCTTGCTAAGGTTTCACCTTCCTATGGATCGCAATCCGGCGGAAGGCCCCCTCTTGCACCAGTGGGAACAATAGGTCATAAAAGACCTCTAGTCAACAAGACCTCCCACACCACCAATGGAGCAGCATGTAGTGGTGTTTTGCAAATTACTTAGCCAGGTCCCACACCCCATTCTGGAGACATGTGGTTGCGCGATTGTGGCATAGCCCATTATAGGCATGGCATTGGTCGCCAAAGACCGGTCCTCACATGACTAGGGCAACTTTCACTAACCCTTGGACCTCCACCCTAGCTGTGTTAGAGTCCGTGCATAAACATTGCACCAACCAAGCAATCCAATTTGCCCTACCCAAACCAATTGTTTATTTTCTTTGCTTTCCCAAAGACCATTTTCACACCTCCATGACAACCCAATGTCATGGTGAAAACATTTAAACATTATTTGGTTGTGTTGGTAAAGATTTCCCCAAATTAATAGTTTTGGTCTAAGCTTAACTCGAGCTCATGTTTTTCAAATGTTCTTGACTCATGCTCTTGATTAGCCAAGTTTGACCTAATGGTGACAATGTGTTCACCCAAGAACAACAGAGGTCATACAAAAGAAATGGGTATACTCTAAAGTTAAAACTGTGTTGAATTAACTTGATAAACATAAGCATGCAATATATATTAAAAGCAGAACATAAATACTTTGAATTATTGGGTGCAATATGTTCAAAAGTGCAACTTGCCTTGCTCACTACTCGAGATCCTTCCTCTTGAGCTCTCGATTCTTGGGAACCCTCACAATCTACACACATATATAAAAAGGCAATTTCAAAGAAGATTCAAATAAAGATCCAATTAAAGAATCAAGAGAACTCAGAGAAAACTCAAAAACCCAATTACGTAAAAAGAATTGTATTTAGATTAGGT
The DNA here is from genome assembly GCA_036346405.1 of Phyllostachys edulis. Classification (NCBI taxonomy): domain Eukaryota; kingdom Viridiplantae; phylum Streptophyta; class Magnoliopsida; order Poales; family Poaceae; genus Phyllostachys; species Phyllostachys edulis. The sequence goes on along the minus strand of CM070553.1, from coordinate 5,583,772 downwards.
TCTTTTGGAGAAGGTCTAGCTTACCAAAGGAAAAAGAGGTCTTCAGAGAAGGTCCCAAGATGTGACCTAGGCAGAGGGCGAGAGAGGTTCCGAGGCGAGATGCTTGTGCAAGGTCCAGAGAGGGGTCTCACACGAGCACCTCGAGTTCCAAAAGAAGCTCACGGAAAGGAGGTCCTCAGAAGGACACGATCGGTTCAAGGTAGTGGTAAACATAAGAGTAGAGCAAATCATTCCGAACTCACCTAGGATAAGCAACAATGAGTCAGGGGAGGTCGTGAGAGCCAAGCTCTCACGGAAGGTCACCGGTCCAAAACCGAGAGGGTGAAAATGGAGAAGGTGGAGTGGTGGAATTTCTTAGACAAGTTGTAGTCAAAGTGGTGAAGAAAACTAGAAATGCACGAGTCCGGATAAGTATGGAAATGGGTCAAAGGTAGGTAGTGACAAAGGTGTGTCACTACGATTCGGGCAAAAGGTACGAGAAAGGACACGATGATGTTATGGGAAGGAACAAGGAAAAATGTCGAGTGCAGTTAAGTGACCCAATTCAAAGTAAAACACCACGATATGGATGCATTTAATGTGATAAGACCCGCATTGAAGGCTCAATATAATAATGTGGCGGAGGAATTGAGATGGTTAAGACCGGCAGTGGGGCGATCAATTTAGAAACAATGGGTCAAAATAGGGAGGTCTTGACCCACAATAGAGGTCCTCGAGGAGGTCCGAGCGGCTTAGGAGGTCCTAGGCCCAAGGACAGGAGGTCTAAAGGTTAAGGAGGTCCAGACAGGGGGAGGTCCTGACGGTCAGGATCTCACCAAGGGAGGTCTGGCGAGGAGGTCTGAGCGGTTGGATCTCCGAGAGGGAGGTCCAACAGCCAAGAGCCGCGCGAGGGGGAGGTCCAAGCCGTTCGATCCAGATCAAAGGGGAGGTCTGAACTGCTCGATCTGTAACAAAGGGAGGTCTGAACTGCTCGATTCTGTAACAAAGGGAGGTCTATTAAGGGCATAACGCATGGGAGGTCTAGACCCTTGGATTGGAAATGGGAAGAGGTCTGGACCGCCAGGTCTAGCACAAGGGAGGTCCATGCGGAGTGGTTTCAGAGGCATTCCATAGAGGGGTTCTACCCAAGGAGGTCTTCTCGGTCAAGAGTAAAAAGTCAAGACGGTTCAAACGGACTTAAGAAAAATCAAGGCACACAAGAGGCCATTGGAATGCATAGAGGTCCGAATGAAAGGAGGTCAGGCATAAAGAGGTGTCGAGACGACAAGAAGTTTAGATCAAGAGAAGTCTCGAGCAGAAAAGAGGTTTGAACCCTAAGAGATTCAAACCAACAAAGAGGTCCAAATGACCAAGCTCAAAGAAAGGAAAGCCTGGTCATACGAGTATTTCCTGGTGAGACAAGGTCTAAGCTTTAGAGGAGGTCTAAACCCACGTGACCAAGGAGATAGGTTACAGGAGAATTGCCGAGCTTACAAAGAAGGAGACACAACAACCCAAATCCTTCCAATGAACCCAAATTTGAATTCTCACTAAAGCAAAATAGTTTTAACTTATTTTACACATTTTAAAAAGTATTTAGAAAATCAAGATGTTACAGCAGGGCTGGTGAGAGGGGGGCCATGCGTGCGGGAGGGGGAAGGGTTGACACGTGCTGGGATAAAATCAATACACTTAAATAAAATTGCGAGGTAAAATCGAATGAGTAAAATTATGTAGAAAATTACACAAGAAAGTACACCATGTCGGGAGAATTCACATAAAATTTCATATTTTTTTAAGTCATTTCCTATATTTTAAAAATAGAACGAACACACAGCAGAAATCCTAATCCGCGAAACCCTAACCGGGGACCAGAAACCCTAATCCACAAAACCCTAACTAGAGGGCACGTGGCGGCCTTAGCGGCTGCCGTGATGGCCACTGCAGTGGTGGCTCCACCGCATGGCCGTCTTGTGAAGCGGGCGTGGCGGGGGGGAGGTTGCCTCACGGCGGCTATGCGGTCGGGCGCTAATTTTGCACATAATTTTCCTCAGACCTATTTTTGTAAATACGAAATGAAATCACGCTAATACGACCAAAAATTCACGAGGCACCCCCGCCTCTGTGAGATAGTACGCGAGCTGCTATGCAAACTTAGGTATCTAAAATTTCACTCATCTTAATCAAGAGGCCCATAAATTTCTTTTTGGTGCCACTTTGGTGGTATAATACCATTCTTTTTAAGTTATACTCTATAACTGTCAGCCAAACTTTCTAAGGTTTAAAACTATTTAGATTGACTACATGCAAATATCATTAGATTCATTGTTAGAAATACTTTCATAATATTATAATTTTATTAATATATAATAAGATAAAGTTACAAAAAATAACATCCAAAATTACATCTTGTAAACCGTAAAAATAAAATAAAAATCACATGAAAAGAAATGGAAGGAGTAAGTATATATTTAATGCAACACAACTCTTTTTCATGTGTATGATTAGCCAACTACTGGGATGCATGCCAGCAAGATTTTGTCAGTACAATACCCACAGTGACTTTCGCACACAATAGTTTAGTACTCCATCCGTTCCCAAATACATATCATTGAAGCTTTCAAATTTTGTTCTCAAGTCAAGTGCTTGTCATTCTACAATTCGATGCAACTTTTTACTATTGTTTTTCCTTTGTATACCTCTTTCATCCATTATTCCTAAGGTCATTTACTTGCATGGACCAAAGCAACACACAACATTCAAAAGCAATAAGTGAGCTAATGAATGAGGGTAATATGGTCTTTTACATGTCTGGGTTGTAGTTTTAAAATCCTAGAAGGAGATCTACCGAGGAACAGATGGAGTACAATAAAGTTTGATTTGCTAAGATTAGGGACCCACGGCTTTACTTTCTCCACATTTTCTATGGTAATCCCCATGCTTTCCTGACAGCATCGACATATGTACTAGCTGCGCATTGTGGGCTCCACGTACTTCTCCACTGTTCCCAAATCTCAATTTTTCAAGAAAGATAAGCTTTGCAATGATGGCACTCCTAATCTTGACGAAACCAACAAAGTTTTAATTTACAACCAACTATCTGTGTTGTTTTGACAACAAGCTTCTCAAAATTCAGTTACGCTGAGTTAGCGGATACCACATAAAACTTCTCACCAGAAAACCAAATTGGACAAGGTGACTTTGCCACTATTTACAAGGTAATAAACGCATATGCTTGCTTTGATTAAATTTTGACCATTTTTTAAAAGGTTGGCATGCATGTAAAAGTAAGCAATATGTAGGATATGATTTGGGAATCACGCGCAGACCAATCTGTAAAAGTAAGCAATATGTAGGATATGATTTGGGAATCACGCGCACACCAATCGGTTAGCGTTTCCTTTGTATATATAGATTGCCGGATGATGAATAGTCATACAACAATAATGTACATGGTATATACATGATGTTACGATAACAACCAGAATATACAAGAAAGCATCTCCAAGGATAATTGGTTTACAAATATGAAGATAAGCTTCTATTTATACATATATGTTTCGATTTTTTTAAAATAATCATTTTTTATTTCGAAATATAGCCTCCTTTTTTATTTTAAAGAAATAATCCTATGTCGCTCGACCACTCGGCAACTTGGATCTAGTCGTTCAACCATTGGACGACTGACCCAAGTCGCCCAACGGATGAGCGACACGTGGAGTAGTCGCACGATGGTTGAGCGACTTGTGATAGTCGCTCAACGATTGGGTGACTACTCCACTTGTCGCTCAACCGCTGGACGATTTAAAATAATAACATTATTATTTTATTAATCCGATGGAAATAATTATGGAGGAATAAATGGCAATTTTTGTAGGTAGTATATTTAGCAAATCTTGTTTGTAGGTTGTTATTTTTTTGGAAATAAAAGGGTGTGGTGACAAGGTTGGTTGGTCCTTTTTTATTTTCATAGATTCTCAAGGGTATGAAATATGTTAGACTCGTAATAACATTTTGTGATCATCGTATGTTGTTGTAGTGCGGTATATTTCTGAAGAATTTTGTGAGGGCAATTGAGGTTGCAATGAGTCGTAAGTAGTAAGGTAAGTTATATTACAATGTACGAGGGAATTCATACACAACCATTTCATAGTAACTATGAAGTAAAATACGCACACAACGAATATAAGTGCACCAAGATTTGCTAAATGTATTACCCGACGGGGTATTTCTAAAAAATTAACAACCTACAAACAAAATTTGCTAAATGTATTACCCACAAAAATTGTCATTTATTCCTCCACAATTATTTCCATTGAATTAATAAAATAATAATATTATTATTTTAAATCGTCTAGCGGTCGAGCGACAAGTGGAGTAGTCGCTCAACTGTTGAGCGACTATCACAAGTCGCTCAACCACCGTGCGACTACTCTATGTGTCGCTCGATCACAGTAACTTGGATCGATCGCTCAATGGTTGAGCGACTAGATGCAAGTCGCCGAACGGTCAAGCGACGAGGATTATTTCAGTAAAATAAAAAGGATGTCTATTATTGTATTTTGGAATAAAAAATGATTATTTAAAAAAAATTATGTATGTTTCTATCTTTAACAATGCATACTAGAATTTGCTCCCATATATATGAAGACAATTCAAGCAATGACAGTTTTGATTTTTGAACATCTGTGCCCCATATCAAGATAGGGTGTTTCTTGGAGGGGAAAAGGGCTTAAGTAGTGTTCGACCCATTTGCAAGGGCCTGATAGTGTGGATATTTTATCAATTAGACGTTGTTTTAGAACGTGTGCAATCAACCTTTTAAAACTTTGAACATACACGGCGATATTCAGATTTGTCATCAAAAATATTTTCTTTTCTGAAGCAATAAAAAAATACATACTTTCATATAATTATATTTTCAACAAATTTTACTAACATGTAATAAAAAAAAGTAACGGCCAAATGTTTGTTTTGGAGATCATGCCGTTGTCTAAAGCCACAAGTAAAAAGGAACTGACAGAGTACGGTTCCACTATTTCAGTTTTGACTGTTTGTTTGTTTTTTTTCACTCCATTTCCCCCTTGCTCAGGCCGGGATTTACACGTCGTCGGTATGGAGAGTTTCAAGACCCGTCACTCCAGCTTAGGGCTTGTTTGGATATATTGTGATCCGATTCGGAATTTAAACTAAAATCATTTTTAATCCGAATGGGTTAGTTCTAATTTCTCCTTATCTAAACAAGCCCTCAAGGATCCAGCGCTACCTCAAGAAGTGTTTTGAGTATGCGGATCTTTAGGCTCTTGAAGTCGTTGGGCCCATTTTTGCTAAGCAAGCAGCCATGTGTTGATCATCACAGCAATGGTTGCACATCAACGCCCTGAAATACAACCCATAGTCACAGGGATTATGGGTCCACGCTGCATCCTACGATCTGGATTCATCGATCTAGGTACGATTCGTGAGAGGTGATACACTACTTCTATATAATTTAGAAGAAAAAGTAACGTACCATGTTCCGCGACCCTGTTCCGACCGGATCGACCTACATTTCTAGTGACTATGATACAACCTTTCTGTTGGGGTATTTTTGTTTTGTTTTGTGCGGGGCTTTTGTTTAGGCCAAAACCGGTTCGGATGTCAAGTTGTACAAACAGTCTACTGTACAAATCTGTAACATGTGTTTTCACTTCTTATTTTTAATTTCCCGGAAGAGATTGATTGTTATTCCTAACGGGCGATTTCGTTTTGAGGATCCAATGGGACTGTATTGTTAATCCCAGCCCAATTGGGTCCTAACATCTCCTCACATCAGGGTCGTTTTCGTTGCGTTGCGTCGAGACGCGCTGGCCGCCGAGAAGCCAAAATGTTCTCTCGGTCTCGCCGCGCGGAAGCAAATCCAGAAGGCGCTCGTCCTTCACGACAAGGGTGCGCGAAGTTGCCGCGCGGTTCCATGGCCCGGGTTTTCCCGGAACCCCGGAAAAGCCCGGCCTTGCTTGGCGTTGTCGCTCTCTACAAGGTACGCGCCTGCCTCTACGAGCACAAGGTGTTTGTGGAAATGTTCGAAAGCGTCCGGCTTTATGTTCCTTGTCCGCGAGGCAGTGGTGTTGGCTGGGGAAGGTTGAGCAGGACGTGTTTGTCGCAGCTAATGCCGCGCCCCAATCGGAGCCCGGCGCTCAGGCGTGGACTCTGCGGCGGAATTTGGTCTCATCGGAACCGACAAAGATCACGCTTTGTCGAGAGCTGAACCACCTGGGATGGGGTTCTGTCGTCTTGTACGACCGCACGCATTAAAGAGTCAACCATATCCGCGACGATTGGAGGAGACGGTGGTTGGCACGTTGGTTTATCGATTATCGTGGTCTCTCTTTGGATATCCAGATGCTGCGCTGAGCTGTGCCAAATGCGCCGTTTTGTTTGAGGTGAATTTCAATGCACTACCTTTGGTGTTATTCATGTACAACGTATGGTTCTTGCTTTATCGGCATCTATATATAGTCCATCTGGTTGAGAAAACTCTCTGCAGGTGTTAGTGGTGCACCATTCTGAAGAGAAGAAGACGAGATGGTGCTGTGGAACAGTTTGGGGCTGGCCGCCAACATTGCCCAGCTGTCTGGATTGGATGCCTTTGGGCTCACCTCAATGATCATGCAGGCGGTGCACAAGGTTCGCCGCAACAAGGAGGCCTGCAGGCAGCTCGTGCAGCGGGTCCAGATGATCGCTGACCTGCTGCAGAGCATGCAGAGCTCAGAGATGATGCAGCGCCCAGAGACAAGGAAGCCACTAAATGGACTTGAAGAAGCCCTCCGTCGTGCGTACATTCTCATAATGTCCTGCCAGAACAGCAGCTACATGTACCGCTTCTTCATGGGCGAGAAGCTAGCCAGCCAGTTCAGTGAGGTTCAGAATAATATTGACTTCTACCTCCAGCTCTTCCCTGTCATTAGTCACATTGACACCACACATCTTCTTGTACGAATTCTAAATGGTGTCCGTCCTCCACAACAAGAGGTACCATACATTGTTCTCCTGTTTATTTGAATACAGCAGTAAAAGGAAACAGTAAACTAAATTCAGCATTTTAGGTAGCATAAGAGAATGAGGTAACGGGTTTGTTTGTAGATAAAGCATCAAATAATAAGAGTTGAACGTGCAAGGTTGGAGATGAATGAATATTCTATCACATCCACCTCCAGTCCCCCCTTCTTTCGAAAGCAAAATTCCATACAGGTCTAGAAAACAACTTACTGTTGGTCCCCTCTCCCTTCTATCAATAGATTGTCAGGGAAAATTGAGAAGGCGGAGAAACAGAAATAGACCATAAGATTAAAAAAATTTGCATGCACTGCGATCAGGAGAATATTTACCTATAGTTGATGATTATGTTCCTATGCCTTTGGCGGAACTTCAACTATTATATAGAGAAGCTTATAGTTGCAATTGTCAATTGTGATTTTTTCTCGTCTAACATAAAAGTAAAATTAATTTGTTATTTCAGGCTGCAGCAACGTTGTGGAGGTCATTTAGTTGTCATTCAACTCCTCATTCTAGGTAAGATATTCTCAATCTGTTTCTCTTTTCAATATGACATTTGTACATCTAACAACGAAGTTCTGCATGTTTGTGAAAAAATATTGGAACCGTCTAAAGTACATCCTGAGAAACTTATTCAACTTTTAACTTTTCAATGCAACTAAAGAATTGTGGGCAATAATATAGTATTTACGATGTTGTATACCATGTTTACAGAACATTCATTACATCTGATAGCATTGACTATTAATATTTGCCAATGACAGGACTGAAATGGGCAGTTCATTAGAAAGAGTTCAAGCAATAACAGAGCCATTCAAAGTTATGGAATGCCAAGTAGCAGGTATCTGTCTGGATGTATCTACTGCTTGCAGAGTAATGCTACCCCTGGAAGTTAAAATTCCAATATATTTTTGTGTGTGCTTCTTATACTTCATACAAGATAGTAATTGAGCAACAATGAGTACAAAGGTACTCAGCAAGCCACCACACAGAATGCAATTATAATAGATGCAAGGTTGAACAAAGGAAGACTCGAGGTTCTTTCATTTGCAGAAAGCCACATTTCAAATTTTATATGGAAGGCTTGAGACCTAGTATTTTAACTAAACCAATTTTAATGAAATTGAGTAGTTATATAATACTAGCGAAGGTGCCAACCTCTTGTTAACAGAGAGTGACTCCTACCACCAGATGCTATATTTCCATCGGGCTACCACCCGCACTTTCCACTGGCTACTACCGGGGCAAATCAAAACCTCGGGCTGCTACTCGGCAGTTCATCCCTCGAGCTTGAAGGGCATGGTGGTGGTGGACGAAGTTCACCTGAGCGGCTGGAGCGTCTCGGCTGGTATGGCGGCCGGAAACATAGAGCTCGAGCTCTCTTCTCCTCTGGTTCTTGGTGTAGAGGATGGATGGGAGGAGAGGTGCGGAGGGCAGCGCGGCGAGTGTGATGCGAAGCTCGGGCGCGGCTTATATAGGGCGGAGGTGCTCGCAATTTATCTGCTTGATTTGACGGCAAGGTGGATGAGCGGAGCGCGAGTAGTTGCTGTGTACGGCGACGTTGCAGCAGTACGAGGCATGGGCGTTGTAGCGGCGATGTGACGCGGAGGAGAGTGGGTCGTCGGGGCGGCGGTCAGGTGAGGACGGCATCAACGTGGGTGACGGCATGGCCACAGTGCGCGCGGGTGTGCGAGCAGCAGCAAAGGCGATGCGTGGGCTGTGGCGTGGGGAAGAAAGGGGAGGTGGGCTGGGTGCTGGGCCGAGGGAGAGAGGTGTGAAGTTGGGCCTCAGTTGGATCAAGAGAAGGGAGAGGACGGTCCGGGGAGGAAAGGAAAATGATGGGCCAGCCTGGAGGGAGGGAGAAGAAATAAAGAAGTTTGGGCTAAGCTAGTTAGGGTTGCGGCCGAATTGGGTTAGGGGTTTCATTTGAATTTTGAGAGAGTTTAAATTCAGAATATTATTTCAATTTGTCTTTGTTTTATCAATTTGAATTTAATTTTGTTAATTTGCTTCTTCGGGATTCAAAACTCGACATGCATTCAAATAAAATCCAGAAAATTTAGATAACACCAAAATGCATCGAAAAGTTTTTAAAAATTCCAGTTTTTCACAACCTCAACATTCAGGATGTTACAGGAAGGATGGTGCAAAAAGCCAAAGATGCCTTCTGAATCACATCTTGGACCACATATAAGCTATATCAGCTACTGAGGAACAATAGGACTGTAGTTGTTTCTCTAATGTAACTTGATGCATATCCGATTTACTTAAGCATGGATGAAATGTACTGGTATGCTTTTCAAAAACTTATTTTTCATCCTCTTGATTATACTCTTATTTCTCCAATTATTGCTCCTCTAGCTACATGATACACCAATCTTACATCAAATTCCTTGTAGGCCCTCAAAATGTTGTTGAAGCACTGCCAACCAGAAAACGCAAAATGTGGTGGCCCTGGAAGGAGGCAAATGATGCTCCCTACATTGTACATGGGCTCACTGGACATAAAGGAACAGGTATTAAGTTAAGACACTAACTAAAGTTACTAAACATTTAAAGTCATGTCCTCTATCATGATACTCCTACATGCATAATCATGCAAGTTGAGCTAGCTCTACATCGTTATCAAATCATTTCAACCATGCTACTTCTATGGCTCATGCTCACTATTAATATTTTTTCGTTGTGATTTAGTCACCGTGCCTGTTTTAAAGGAAAATAAGCTTGTATAATTCATAAATTTCAAAAAAAGAATACAGAGATAGAGTGCTAATTGATCAATGGGGCAGTAACTGTTAACTCTTCTTCTTTACTAACAGGGTTTATGAAGTTCAGCTTCTCCCAGTTGGTGGATGCCACAAATAACTTCTCAACTGATAATAAGATTGGACTAGGTGGCTTCAGCATTGTTTACAAGGTAGTAAATATGCTTCCTTTTCAACATTTGGCCTTTTGGAAATTGGAGTTTCAAAAGAGGAATACTCTACACTTTCTTAATGATAGGATTATTTCATTTCTAGTTCATGGAACATTTCACAACTTTCCATAATCTTCATTTCTTTTTGCTGTCAGTAGGAATGATTAATAAGGTTTTGTATTTTACCGTAATTTCATGAAACGTGACACAATTTCCTTTTGAATGCTTAAAATGGGAGAGAAAGCAGGGTTTAATAGTTCTATGTGTAAGGCAAGTAGATTTGTCTCACTGTTGGAACTATAATTCATGCTTATGCAAGTTGTATCTCTGCATAAAACGTAGCATTGTTTTTGCAGGAAAGTGGTAAATAAAGTAGGACTTCTTAATGATAGCAACAGTCATGGAGTGTCTTATTTTTACCTCCTAAGCTTACTGTTGACTACTTGACTGGATTATTGGTTTCATGGAAGGTTATGGACATCCTTATTTTTGCCAACTTTTTTCCTTACGTACTTTGTAAGGTCAACCAAAACAAGAAGGCAGTGAGCTGCGTCAAAGTATATATTTAATAGGTGACCACAAAAATCAACAAGCTTGTGCGAGTTCAAGATATAGCAGCAATAAGATCCAGAAGAGAATGAGAAAATCATTGTCATTATGTTGATATGATTGTTTAGCAAATGAAACAATGGCAAAGTAATCTGATTACCATATACCTAATTCTTCTTTAAAGTGCCCAAATATAATGCAGGTTTATTATCAAACATTTAACAGCATTTGAGCTTGGTGCTTGCACTTTTCAGGGTATATTTCATGATGGACGTGAGGTCGCCATAAAAAAGCGTTTTGAAGTACCCACTAAACTAGATTTCCAAGATTTGGATTTCGACAATGAGATTCGATCCATCACGAAGCTTCAGCATGCAAATATAGTTAAGCTTTTGGGATGTTGCTTTGACGGAAGAGAGAAGATTTTGGTCTATGAATACATGCTGAATGGAAGCTTGGACTCCTTCATCTTTGGCATGTCTCTGTTAATAATTTGATTATTTTCTTCATAAATGTACCAATTTCACTGTGTTCATTTAACGGTCTTCCCTTTATAGGCACAAAAACCGAGGTGTCAATGGACTGGCCTATGCGCTATAAAATAATTGAAGGCGTAGCTCAGGGAATTGTTTACCTTCACAAGCAATGTGGGCTGCATATTATCCATCGTGATTTGAAACCAAGCAACATTCTCTTGGATTCTGATATGAACCCTAGGATTTCTGATTTTGGCTTATCCAAAATATTAAATCCAGGGGTGGATGAAGTGTTTGAAGAAAATGTGTATGGCACGCCGTAAGACTTTTAATATATTTCCATCATCGATTCAGGTTCTTTGCCTTGTTTCCTTTGCTCTTCTTTCTTTGGAGATCTTCATTTTTACTTATCATCTTTCAGTGGTTTTATCGCCCCTGAATATCGGGAAAAGGGTCTCTTCTCAGTGAAGTCTGATGTGTATAGCTTCGGTGCCTTGCTTCTCCAGATTATTAGTGGAAAGAGATTCTGTCCACTTTCTAGTGGACGTCGTGATTATGGACCTCTGAATACGTGGGTATGTGAACTTTTGAGCATGCATGTTTCCTTCGTCATTAATCTGCAAGAGTTTTACCATGGAATCTCTAGCGAAGCAAACATGCGTATGTATATGTAAATCTCCCAAAACCCAGCAGGAACACAATGTTGATATCTCAACACTGCCCACTCTATGGCCTGCTTTAGAATGTAGGTAGCTCAACTTTGCAATCAGAAAATCAGATTACTCCTATTTTATATATTTTGTTGACAAATGTTTATTGCTACTGAAATTATTTTTTTCCTGTAACTTGACATTCTAACTTTGTCAGGTATGGGACCTGTGGACGGATGGAAGATTGGTTGAGTTTATTGATCCCTCATTACGCAATGAACCTCAAATAACGGAGATTATGCGATGCATTCAGATAGCACTGCTCTGCGTTGAAGAGAACCGAGCCGACCGGCCTGCCACGTGGGATGTTGTTCTGATGCTAAGCTGCGAGGGTGTGACCTTACCGGTCCCCAAGCATCCTGCTTACTACAAGAGAGATGGCATGGGCACAGACCTGAGTCAGAGTCAGACAGAGGATACAAGCATGGTGCCACAACCTGAATTGAGCTGAGTAGCTGACAGATTGTATTGTGCATATCACTCTCTCTTTGGCAATCCTTAATGGTCGCCATTGGTGTGCCTAGTGTGAAAACTCGAGGTCTTGCGAGCATTATCAATTCATCATGAAGGATCCAAAAATTATGTGTCTGGTCTATGTTTTTTAATCCTGGCATTTTCACTAGTGCCCTGAGAAAGAAGACAGAGTTCTTCCTTTTGGGCTTTTGGCCGAACGGAGAGGTGAAAACTGAAAAAGGATTGAAATGTACAAATAGTTTGAGGGCCTCTTTTCCAAAAAAATCTCTCTACCGCTATTTCCCTCGTCGATCTGGGCCACATATGTTTGATCGAACGGTAGAGATGCAGCCAATAGGCTTAGAGGCCCGTTTGTCAGCTTCATTCATCCACCGATCACGCCGCTCACCGGAGCTCCACCACCTCCCGGCTATCCGCGTCCTCTCCTTCCCGCCCAGCCCCTGCAACGCAAGAAATCCTCTGTATATGCCCCTCCTCGGAGCTGGGACTGATGTACTGTAAGCGGTGCAGCTGTTTGCAGAAATGGCGGCGCATGACGGCCGCGAGGTGTTTGTGGAAATTCTGCAGCCACTGACTTGGGTTCTCGGCGGGGCAGGTTCTGCCGTTCTGGTGCTGCGGCGCATGTCTCCTATTCGCTCAAGTTAACACTTCGTATGTGGCCGTCCGTCACTGGAACTTTCTTGGAGAACCCCTATCCAGTTGCTTAATGCATTGATACGGAAAAAAAAATCTTGTTCATGTAGGGCACTGAAAGGTGTTAATGGAAAAAATATTTCAAGTGAAGCATCTATCTCATGTGGGGCGCTACGGGAAGCTCCTTAGAAATTTCATTGAAGTTTCTGCTCCATTGACCTTTTCTGCAATGGGCAAAGTGACTGACTTTTTACCAAACGGTACTTTTCTATTTTGATATAAACTTCCAACAAATCTCCCAAGGAAAGAAGCAGCTCCTTCCTAATCTGAATTAACATGCATTACCAACACCTGTTTCATTCTTGGTTGTATTTAACTCTGCACATCCACTGTATCGAATAAGGATACGCACAACTGAATCTCCCTTTTAAAGCCACCTCATGCTTGTATTGCAATTATAACAAACTTTTAGAGTTACCCATTTGTATTTTTGAATGGTACTAAACTTTTGCTTTCAATGATTATTTTGTATGGGTGCTCAGAAGGTGTTAGTGGAAATGCCAACAGAATAGTCCACTCGCCGAGTCAATAATTCGGATGTGGACATTGATAGATTATCCGATCTAGACTAGAAGAACAATAATTCGGATGTGGACATTGATAGATTATCCGATCTAGACTGGAAGAACAAAACAAAAAGACAAACAAAATCGCATATGCGGTAATTGCAACACACAGTCCAATCTATGAACAGGAAACATACCAAATAAAGATGCCATTGTTCGTAGTAGATTTAGAATTTTTTTTATTTAGCCCTGTGGTGCCACGTTAATTGCAAAAATAGCCCTTATAGCACCGAAATTCCAAAAGTAGTCTCCTCCCGAGCGTAGAAGTATCGGAGGCTAGCACATGGCGCTTCCTGCGCTTGGGGGGCGCGGAACCCCGGTGACCAAAGACAAGAAAGTTAAAGTAGCGGAACCAAGCGGCGCGGCTCCGTGTTATGAATAGCGCATGTATTCATTATGAGGACAATGGGCCAATATATATACAGGTACACGTGTGGCATATATACAAGTAACCCCTTATACAAGGGGGAAAATACAAAGGCAATAATATACATCTAATACCCCCCTCAAACTTATGGTGGATCAACAACATTAAGTTTAGAGAGATAGAAGCTGTGCTGACCTCTGGTCTGCGCCTTTGTGAAGAAGTCTGCCAATTGAAGTTCTGAAAGCACATACCGAAGAGCAACAATCTAATCCTGCACATGTGTCCGCATGTAGGAAGCATTAACACCAATATGCTTTGTAATCTCATGCTTCACCGGATTTGTAGCAATGCTAATAGCCCATGTACTGTCAAACGAAAGAGGAGTGAGTGCTGAAACAGAAACACCAAAATCCTCAAGTAACCACCATAGCCAAGTAACCTCCGCAGTCAACAAAGTCATAGCTCGTAGCTCAGCCTCAGCACTCGAACGATAAACTGTTGTCTGCTTCTTAGTCTTCCAAGCAATGAGAGAACCACCAAGAAAAACACAATAGGCAGAAAGAGACCGGCGATCAGAGTGATCACTAGCCCATGTGGCATCAGAATATGCCTGGAGCTGTAAAGAGCTGGAACGAGAGAAAAAACAGGTGACGAGTGATGGTTCCACGAAGATATCATAAAACACGAAGAAGATGACTATAGTGGAGCTGAGTGGGAGCAGAAACAAACTAACTCAAGATATGCATAGGGTACAAAAATGTCAGGACGAATGACACCCAGATAAACAAGACTCCCAACAAGGTGACGATAGCGAGTAGGATCAGTAAGAGGCTCACCATCAATGGGTCAAAGATGAACATTAAGCTCCATGAGAATCTCAGTAGTGTGTTGATCCGTAAGAGAAGCACGATCAAGAAGATCCTAGATGTACTTTTCTTGGGATAGATAGAAGCCCTCAAGCGTAGAAATAACATCAATCCTAAGAAAGTAGCGAAGAGGACCCAGATCAGACATAAGAAACTGCTCATTAAGACGCTCCTTGACAAAAGTGATGTACTGAGAATCATCTCCAATAATAATCATATCATCAACATATAAAAGGAGAAGCGTCCGACCATGAGGCGAAGTGTGAATAAAAAGAGAAGGATCATGAGCACTGGCAGAGAAACCAGCTACAGTGACAACAGAAGAGAAACGACCAAACCAGGCACAAGGAGCTTGCTTGAGGCCGTAAAGAGATCGGCGAAGGTAACAAACGATACCCTCAGGAACAGAATACCTCGGTGGTAGCTGCATATAAACCTCCTCACGCAACTCACCATTGAGAAAGACATTCTTGACATCAAGATGAGAGATGGACCATACCCGAGCAGACACCACAATAAGAAGAGTACGAACGGTGGTCATGTGAGCCACAGGAGCAAAAGTCTCATCATAATCACGACCATGCTCCTGCTGAAAACCACGTGCCACGAGACGAGCCTTGTAGGGCTCAAGAGAACCATCAGAGCGGGTCATAACCTAGTAGACCCACTTGCACGTGACAGGAGTAACACGCGCGGGAAGAGGGACAAGATCCCATATGCCAGTACGCTCAAGGGCAGCAATCTCCTCTGCCATCGCATGCTGTCACTCCTAATGAACAGCAGCATCACGATAAGAAGTCGGTTCGGCAAGAGCTGCTAAACAAAAGCGTGTAGGAGGCCGAATAAACTAGCGATCACGAAGAGCATATTGAGGAGGAGAGGCCAAAGAAGATGACCCATCAGAAAAAGATGGCGCATCAGGAGAATCATCAACTCGCGGACGACGAGTATAGTAGAGAGGATAAAAAGGAACAAGGCTTGGATGAGCCTCTGGAGAGGGTGGCGGTGGCGAAGGAGACGATGAAGGAGGCACCGGAGAGGCCAAAGGCTGTGATGGAGGTGTGGTGACTATGGGGTGGCCGGAAAAGTCAGAAAAGAAAGTGGCTCGATAGGAGATGCTGGAGTGGTGGAAGGAGAAGGACGATGGTAAAAAGGACGAGACTCAACAAAAGTGACGTCCTGAGAAACCCGCATCCGTCGGCCAACAGGATCCCAACAACGATATCCCTTATGCTCAGTGCTATAGCCCAGAAAAACACACTCCACAGACTGAGCGGTCAACTTGGTGCGCTCACGAGGTGCAAGAAGAACATACCACACACACACCCAAAAAGACGAAGACTAGAATAATCATGAGTCTTGCCACAGATACGCTCAATTGGGATCCCACCCTGAAGAGCAAAACAAAGCTGAATATTAATCAAGAAAGTGGCAGTAGAAACAGCCTTAGCCCAGAAGTGTGGTGGGACAACAGAAGTAAGCATAAGAGCACGGGCTGTCTCAAGAAGATGACGATGCTTCTGTTCAGCCACACTATTCTGAGCATGGGTACTAGGGCAAGAAAACTGAGAGAGAATGCCTTGCTTAGCAAGAAAACCACGAAGGACTCTTGACAAGTATTCCCCAGTAGAATCAGCACAAAAAATACGAATGGGAATGTCAAACTGAGTACGGATCATGGTGGCAAAAGTCTTGTAGATGGATATAACCTCACTACGAGATGACATAAAGTATATCCATATGTGCCGAGAAAAGTCATCAATAAAAATTATATAATATCGACGACCTCCTTTCGAAACGAAAGGAGCCGGACCCCATACATCAGAATGAATAAGATCAAAAGGACGTTGTGACACTGACTCACTAGATGGATAGAGAAGTTGAAGTTGTTTACCAAGCTTACAACCCTGACAATTTAGAGAAGCATCACCAGATACAGACCCTAAAAGACCACGATGAAGTAAAAAAGATAGACGCGACCCACAAAGATGCCCCAAACGATGATGCCACTGAGCAAAAGACGCAGTGGAAGATGCAGCAGAAACGGAGATGGTGGTAGAGGCAACAAGACTAGCAGGGGTAGCGTAAGGAAGATGAAGCCAGTTAAGCTCCCAGAGACGCCATGAGTCATAGTGGCGAGGGCTAGTACCAACCAGAGTCCTCGTGCGTCGATCCTGAACAGAACAAGAATCAGAATCTAGAATAACATGACAACCATAATCGGTGAGCTGACCGGCAGATATGAGCTGCATGGTTAGTTTGGGAACATAGTAAACAGCAGGAACATGAAAAGAGGAATTCGAAAGAGTGCCTCGTCCTGCGACAAGGAGAGATGTATCATCTGCTGTCTGAACAGTGATAGGATCAGCTAAAAGACCAATGGAAGTGAGACTGTTGGAATCAGATGGCATATGAAAGGAAGCACCAGAGTCAAGAATCTAAGGTGATATACTTGAGGAAGAAGGAGTAGAAAGTGGTTTCTCACTAGAAGACTGTGCAGCAGAACCAGCAGGACCAGACAGTGCAAAAGCAGCCATGCGACGCAGTAGTGTGAGAAATTCCTGAGAATCAGAAGTAGAGCTGGCCAAATGGGTCGGGATGGCACGAGGCACGACACTGTAGACCCAGCCTAGGCACGGTAGGCCCCACACTGTTCATGTGCCGTGCCGGCTAGGCACGAGAGCACGGGTCGTGCCTGGGCCGCCACCTACACAAAGACGAACGATCTGCGGGCATGGCACGCCCGACGGCCTAGTGAGCAGCCAAGGCCAGCAGCTCAAGGCCGTGGGGAGGAAGAAAGGGGGCAGACGGACCGGAGGGGAAGAAGAAGAACGGCCGACGCAGGAGGAGGCCGGAGCGGAGCGGAGTGGAACAGAGGCGGAACGTGGGGCCCGGGAGGAAGAGGCGGCTCGATGGCGAGGCGAGGCGGTTGGGGCGACGACGCTAAGGGCGGATGAGGCGCGAGCCACCCATGACCCTCCGTCCATGGAGGCCGACGAGAGCTTGATCGGCAACAGCTTGGAGCCGGAGGCGAGGAGGTGACGGGGAGGCGAGGAGCTGAGGAGGCGGCAGGTGGCGATGAGGCGAGGAGCTGAGGAGGCGGCGGGGCGGCAAGGAGGCGATGAGGCGGCGAGGAGGTGAGGAGCCGAGGAGGTGGCGGGGCGGCGAGGAGACGAGGAGGCGGTAGGGCGGCGAGGCGATGAGGAGGCGGGCGGCGAGGCGACGAGGAGGCGGCTCAGGAGGAGGTGGCAATGGCAAGACGCTGCGTGGGCGAGGCATGGGGTGGGAGAGAAGAAGAAGGGACAGGGGGTGCGGGCAGGCCGGGCAGGGGAGGGGCAGTCGGGCCGTGTGGGCTCGTGGGCCATGCCTAGGCACAGCACGGCCCGAAAAAATGCCCGTTGGAGATTTTAGCCATTTATTTTTGACCATTTTTGACCATTGGGGTCTTAAAAATAGCAGAAAAACTCAAAAAAATCCCAATTTTTTTTTTCTATAGATAGCCACCATACCCCAGTCATTCAGCACCCCTTCATTCTCCATTCTCTCTTTGAAATTTTGTTGTGCAAATTCAAATCCGTGTTGAGCTAATTTGGCAAAATTCAAAAAAATTGTGCCAAAATTTGGAAATTTCAATTTTCGGCAGCAAGTCAGCGAAAGATGTACAATACTATTTTTGTAATACTTTTATTGTTAGTTCTTGTTATGCTAAGATGAAAGTAGTAATAGTGTTAGTTTCGATTTTGCAGTTTTCGTTATGGACAGTCCTTACGACAGCTTTGCTCTTGGTGATTATGGACTTTCACTAGAGGAAAATTGCATCCATGGAGGCGGCTGCGGCTGCCTCAAACCAACCGAAGGTTTCACCGGAGGAGCAAGGTGGAGTTCCGTCATCAGGCTCCACGGCAACCAGAGCAAAGAGGTCGAGACCGTCTACATCGGGAGTGTGGGAGAATTTTGACATGACAACCAAGCAAGACGCAGCGGGAAATGAGGTACCATATGCTGTTTGTAAAATTTGTCGTCATGAATTGTCTGCAAAATCTACAGGTGGAACGGGGCACTTGCTTAGACATGCTACAAGATGTCGAACCAAGCAAGCATTGATGATGAGGCAGACGCAGCTGCAATACAACCTCGACGGTACGGTATCTAGCTGGGACTACGATCCTTAGGTAGCCCGCTAATCTCTCTGTTGTTTAATTGCTTCTGAGGATTTACCGTTAGGCTTTGGCGAGTCTGCTTCTTTCTAAAATTATATTAGGACTGCGCATAATCCTAAATTTTCTTTTGTTTCTAGACAGACAACAACAAGGGATCTAGTGAAATACTATAATGAACGCTGTAATAAAATAAAGGAACTATTTAGTACATGCGCATTTTCGGTGGCCCTGACCTCGGACATATGGAGTGGTCGGGCTATGGAGGATTACCTTAGTGTAGTTGCGCATTATATTAATGATGACGGGGTAATGGAGAAAAGGATTATAGCTTTGAAATTAATTGATGTAGCACACATGGGGGAGAATGTTGCAAACTGTATTATCAAAGTCGTGGAAGACTTTGGTCTTACAGACAAAATATTCGCAATTACTTTAGACAACGCCGCTTCAAACTTTAGGGCCATGGACATTCTTACTCCAGTGTTGAGTACATATGCCGATTCCTTCTTGCTATATCAACGATGCGCTTGTCATATTATCAACCTTATAGTCGAATGTGGTTTGAAGAGGTTGAGTTCATATATTAAAGATTTTCGCGATGCGATTTATTTCTTGAATAATTCTAACGTAAGAATAGCATAATATAAGAACTTCTGCAGGGTGATGGGTGTACGTCCAAGAAAGTTCGGTTTGGACATGGAGGTAAGGTGGAACTCTACTTACATTATGCTTAATAATCTTTTACCATACAAGAGCGCTTTTTTTTGTATTTATTCAAACGCACTATCCTAGCACTGACGGTACTATACTGTTAACTGAGCAACATTGGTTCATTGCTGAGAAGATACTATCGTTTTTAGAAATTTTTTATGAGGCAACTGTTGCTTTGTCCGCTGTCTACTATCCAACATCTCCTATCATTGTGCATACTATTTTACGGATTGCTACTCAATTGAAAATGTTTGAAAATGACTTAGTTTTAAGTGATGTGTTGTTTCCATGAAATCTAAATACCTTAAATATTGGAGAGAAATCCCTTACCTATATGCATCTGCATTTCTTTTAGATCCTAGGGCTAAAATTGATGCATTTGGTATTGTACATGATCTTCTTAGTGATGCTACGGGGCTAGACTATACTAACTATTTTGAAGAAGTTCGTTCTCGGTTATACGAGGTTTACCAAAGGTATGAAAATAGGTTCCGGGGAGTCCGTTTGCAACGACCTCCAGTAGCCCCCACCTCAAGTGGGAAGACAAATATGTGGGGTGCGATCTTCGGTGCCTCTTCCTCCAGGTCCAGGTCTTCTTCTTCTTCTACACCAACGCCCGCTCAGCCAAGATCCACAAGGAGTGGAGAACTATCCACCTATATAGACAGCGATACTGTGGATTTCAACTCAGAAGGCTTCGACGTCTTGCAATAGTGGCAAGCCCATAAGTTAACATATTCCGTGCTATCCATACTTGCACGTGATGTGTTAACTGTTACTGTCTCTATGGTTTCCTCCGAGTCTGCTTTCAGTCTTTCTGGAAGAATATTAGAGGAGAGAAGAACAAGTCTCACAAGTGAGATGGTGGAGATCCTTCTAACTGTGAAGGACTGGGAACAAGCTAATTCACGAACACAACACTCTGACGAAAATCCAGAGTTGTCGGAGATGTTCAAAAATCTATACTTAGACAATGACACCGACACATAGAACAAAGATGTATCATGTTTGTAGAATTTTAGAGCTATAGGTTGTACTCTTTTTCCTTTGCCAAGGTTTTCTCATTTTTGAGTTTTTATTTGGCGAAGGTTTTAACGAGGTAGCCAGTTGGACATTAATAAAGCTCTTTATTACATTTTCAATATGATTGTCTCATTTTTTTTTCAATTTTCATGTCTACTTCTGAATTCTAAACATTTTTCTAATTTTTCTGGATTTTTTTGTTCTAACGGGCCAAACGGGCCACACTTGGCCCGACGGGCTAAACGGGCTTAGCCGCCCGCACGGTCTGAATGATCGATGGGCGTGTTCGGCTGCCACTCGCCCATGGGCCAGCTTGGCACGACACGAATAGTAGCCGGGTCGGAATAGGCCGTGCCTAAACGGGCCGTGCCTAGCTAGGTTCCGTCTTGAGTGTCGGCCGAGCGCCCGCTTGGCTAAATCGATCGAAGCACCAGAGCTCCTCTGAGAGGAGGAACCGCCAGTGCCCTTTGGAGGATGGTCACCACGACGTAAATCCTTCTTCTTCTTGTAGTAGAATTGCGCCAGATGTCCAGCCTTGTTGCATTAGGTGCAGTGTAGTCCCCTACCAACAGCAGCTATCACTGGTGAAGGAGGAGCTAGAAATGAAGAGGGTGTAGAAACTGGGGGAGCTACCAGAATCGAAGGAAACAACGGTGACGACAGCAGTCCCACAACACGAAGGCGAATGTCCTCAGCACGAACAATGGCAAGGGCCTCCAACAAAGTCACACGAGGGTGGCGTGCTAGCAACTGAGTACGAGTTTGCTCATACTCAGCCCGGAGACGGGTCAAGAAGTCATAGATACGACGAATATCTAGGTGAGACTGCTGACGCTGACAACACTGACACGTGTGGCAAACATCCGGTCCTAAAGAGTCAATCTGACGCCATACCGCAGATAATTGGGCATAGAACTCGTCCACAGTGGTATCTCCTCGCACAAACGATCGCCTCGATGTACTCTGAAAGATACAAGAAATCACTAGACGGCTCGTAACGGTTGCGCAGATGTGTCCACATCAACTGTGCTAAAGCCAAACCAACCACATCCCCAGTGAATTGCACCTCCATGCTAGCAACCAGAATAGCAGAGGCACGAGTATCCTCATCAATTCATGTCTTGTAGGCAGCATACTGAGTCTGAAAAGTCTCCATAGCATCCTTAAAAGTATAAGATGCCTCCTTACGAGTGTCTTCGGAAGTAGTCTTCGAGAGCACAGCTCAGCAGGTGGACTAGGGCAAGACGGGCAAGGCAACTCGCCGGTAAGAAACTTCCAAAGACGCTGATAACACATGTGGAGACATATGTGCTGAAACTAGTCCCGACAATTGAGACCACTGAAGATCACCGGGCAGCGAGGAACGGAAACAGTGCCCATTGGTAGGCGACGCTAGACGGCGCTGTGACCAAGATAACGAAGTCTAACAGGCGGCGCTGGACAGCGCGGTGTGGCGGTTAGAACGATGTACTATTTTTTTTGTTTTTTTCGTTTCCTTTCGGACCAGGCTAGCTCATGAGAAAAGGACCTAAGCCTCGGCCTGCTAAGGAACAAAAAACTGTGCACAAGGGAACTAGGGTTCCCCTAGCAGCAGCAGCGGTGGCGGCTCAGTGATGAAGCTGCAGGCGGCGGTAGAGACGAGCGCATGGACGCAACGCGCGGACGGACGTCGACGAAGCTGCGGGCGGCGGCGGAGACGAGCGCGTGGACATCGAGCTTGGGCAACCGGCGACCGGCGGCAAGGAAGCAGCAAACGAATCGCAGGTGGCTCGGGCGGCGATGAAGCACCGAATCACAGGCGGTGGTTGGAGCAAGCAAACGGGCTCGGACCTGAGCGACCGGCGAGGTGCGCGGGCGACACCGACCCCAAGCGAGGAAAGTCCCAGGTGGCCCCGAGTGAGGAAAGACTCGGGCGGCCCCGAACGAAGAAGAAGAGTGCGAGGAGCAGAGGCAATGAGGGCGGCGAGCGGCAACCGGCGGCTAAGGAGGCCTGCATCGGTGGCCACGTGAGAAAACCCTAACCCTAGCTTGGCTTTGATACCATGTTATGAATAGTGCATGTATTCCAATGTGCCAATATATATACAAGTACAGGGGTGGCATATATGTAAGTAACCCCTTATACAACGGGGAAAATACAAAGACAATAATATACATCTAAAATGCGGAAGATGGCGGGCCCGGCCCAGTTCCGTGCCACCGTATCGCGGGAGCTCCCTTTTGCGCCACCCGAGCGCATGAGATCGACGACTTCCTGTGGCACCCGAGCGCTAATGAGCTTCATGTGTTAGCATTAATTGCATGCAAATGAGCTTCATGTGTTCCGACACTGCGGAAGGTGGCCGCCGCCTCATGTGCTCCAGTGGCGCGGAAGGTGGTTGAGCCATGACCTTGGTTGGCCCGCCTTGGTCTCTCATGGCCCCTTGCTTCTGCGCCCCCAAGCTGCGGAATCGCCATATGTCGATGTTCTGTAATTAGCGCTTAGCGGTGCGATTCGCAATTTTCGTGTCAAAAGGGCTATTTTTGCAATTGAGGTGGCAACACGGGGCAAATTTTTTTTTTAAAAAAAATCGTAGATTTGATCTGAAGCAGTAGATAAACAGTTGCTCTATATACCTAGGTTCGGTCTTTCCCAGCAAGTGGTAAGCCACAAATTTCAACTACAGATGGGGATATGTGGTATGACATGAATTACGTTGATGAGAGGACCTGGCCCATATTTATAGGCTTTAGTACAGAATCCTATCTTGACCCATCAATAGAGATAGATTTCAAATAGGTCTCTACACAGATTTAAAATCCAAATCCATATTTTTCTTAATACATGTTCAGGCTCTTAATAAATATTTTATTTAGTCACTTTATATATTTGAACCAGCCAAAGAATAGATAGCTAACATGTATATAAATTTATATAGGTCCACGTAATTGGAAAAATAATCCAACAGACATCCCATAATTGGAACTTTCTTGGAGAATTCGTACCCCCCATGTTCATCGCATGAAGATGGAAGATCTTGCTCATGTAGGGCGTCAGTGGAGGCTCCTTAGAAATTTCAAGATTGCATTTCCAAGTCCTGAGGTTTACTAGCTGGCTGCTGGTTGCTTGTTTTAAAGAAACGTTGTCTTCTTCTCACTCTCTGAGGTGGACCTGGAAACAAACTGAGAAGATGGCGCTGTGGAATGGCGTGGGTCAGGTGGCCAGCATCGCACAGCTTGCCGGGGTGGATGCGTATGGGCTCATCATGATGATTGTGGAGGCTGCGCGGACAGTTAAAAGGAACCGGGAGACATGCCAGCTGCTGGCACGGCGGGTGAAGATGATTGGGGACCTTCTAGAGCAGCTCCAAGGCACACAGCTGATGCAGCACCCGGAGACGAGGAACCCGGTGGAGCAGCTGGAGGAGACGCTCCGGCGTACGTACGTGCTCATCACATCCTGCCAGGACAACAGCTACCTACACAGCTGCTTTATGGGAGGGAAGCAGGCTGACCAGCTCCGCGAGGTGCAGAATGAGATCGCCTTCTACCTTCAGCTTTTCCCCCTCGTTGGCTTTGTTGACACCACTCGTACATGGGAGCGACTTCTGAACAGACCTCGTCCTTTGTGCACAGAGGTACCGATAGATAACAGCGATTTGCAGTTTCTAAGATTTTCTGTTGTAGACCCTTTCTTGGGTCATTCTTCGTTTTTAATGAATGACACTAAAAGCTTTTGCGTGTTCTCAGAAAAAAAAATGATTTTCTGTTGTTTAAAAAAGACCAGCTTTTCTAGCTAATGCCTTATTACTCAAATCCAAAATCATATAAACTTGTTTCCCTCTATCTCTCATGTGTTAATCAAAAACTAATCTAATATGATAAATTCTCAGATTGATTATAATCTTAACACAACTCAAGACCATGCAACTTCTGGAGCCTAGAGAGATCCTATAAAAAATCTAGTTCAAAGGGACATAAATATAACAAGTTGTGCGCAGTAAGTTAAATATTTTTCGTCTAGGAAAGCATGTGGGAAAATCTTCCATTTACACCTACCATGGTTCATATATATATAAAAATAGAAGATTCAAAGAATTGCTTCCAGTCTTTTGCTGGAATGTTTGCTACTTATTTTCGTAATATTTGTTCAAGAGAGTACTTACGTTCAAAGGATCTTATTTCCATCTTTTTTGTGTCCTCTCCAAGGAGACTACAGATGAGTTACATGCAGCACATCGTTCGGTACATGAAGCTAGGTATGATATATCCATGGTATCCCTTTTTTTTGTGTCAAATTATATGTCACACTCATCGATTTCCCTGTGCATTTAAGCCATTGTAAACCTGCTTCATTTTCTTGACATTTCATTCAAAGTGTAGAATGAATGATGTACAAGCATCTTACTATTATACTATGAAAGAGAATTTGTTGGGCAACTCACCGCTCTTCAAATTAGAACCTGGCCCAGTGTAAAGTTCTGGTGCAGGTGATTTAAACTTCACTTACTACCTCCGTTCATAAATACTTGATGCTGGTGCTTGAGCAATTAGTATAACGGACGTCAAGTTCTATAAAACAGAGGGAGTACAAGTTAGTCACCATGTGTGCTAGCTAGTTAGATCCAGAAACACAAAAGAATACATTACTAAATTTTAAGAGCCAATGTTGATTTCCTTTGTTCATGTGTATCATTTGATATATTTGATACTTATCAGGCTCAGAATAGAGGCCCTCAAGGCAATTGAAAAAAGATGTCAGGGAGTAACTGGACCCCCCGCAAAATCTGATGAAGAACAAACAGCAAGTATGTCCATGCACTTGATCGCAATTTAATCTTCAATTTTCTAACTTGTTTTGCAATATCATCCAGCAGCTGCCATCTTTTGTGGTGTTATTTTCATTATTACATCCCTTTTTGGGTGCTATTAAGTTCATTTTCCCTACTTTGAAGTATATCTACGTAACTCTGGAACACCTACTCATATCAATACAGGACAATGTAAAAGCTATACTATCAAAAAAAAAAAAAAGAGAGCATAGTATAGTTAGAGCATAATGTTTGGAAACTATCATTGCACAAATGTGCTTCCCACTGTTCTTTCTTTTTAGGGTAAAGTCCATTTTACAACCTTGAACTATTCGAAAAGTCTGGATTTCAACCCTAAACTACAAAACCGGGTACAAGCTAACCTTCAACTATCAAAACCATTCATTTTACCCTCTCAACCCAAACATGGGTGGTTTTGAGTGATGTGGCGCTGACGTGTCAATGGTTTTGCCTGGTAAGTGGAAGAGGTCGTTGGTGGAGAGCGGGAACTCGCGGGCGAGCGTGCCGCCCTCGGCAGTGACGATGTCCGGGAGCGGCACGAGCGCAAACCCCAGCAGCTGGTCCCGCAGGTAGTTCTTGACTGCTCAAGATCCACACCTCACACCGAGCGCTGGCGTCGACATCTCGCGACGCGACGCCGAGGCACACCGACTGGTCGAACACGGGTTCTTGCCGCCGCCGTTGACGACCTGCGTCGCCGCCGCCCGCCGCCCTCCCGGAGCGGCAGCCGCATGTACACATCCCGCTTGTGGTAGATGCAGATGTTACGGATGTCCAGCGCTCTACGTGCACGCCGGCACCGATCAACTCCCCGCCCCGTTCACTGCGGGTCTTTGGCGTGAAACCGCCTCCTTTTCTGCTGCGACTCCATGAAGAAGAAAACACTTCATTGCTACTCAATCGCAACCAAAAGATAACAACGAATCAAACGAAATCCACACAAGACTCCACCAATTTCCTCCTAAAGAAATCGGAATAGGTGGGAGAAGCGGATGCATAGTCAAAATCCGAGGGTAGGTGAGCAAGGTGGAGAGGAGGAAGCTGTAGCAGTGCTTACTGATGAGCCAAACCGAATCGCACACCCGCTCCTCAAGGTTCTTGAACAGTGCGTCGATGGATTAGGATTTCCCCACTTGAAGAAGTCGTGGAGCAGCTGCTACACCTTGGGGATACAGGTGGAGCCCTCCTCAATGGTAAGCAGCGAGACATCAAAGGTGCCGCCGCCAAGGTCGAAGATGAGCACGTTCTTCTCACCGGTGCTTCCCGCTCCTCAACGGCGAACTGCTTCTCCTCGCCCTTGTATTGGACGACAATCATCGGCTTTTCGCCGGGGCCAGGCACGACTTTGAAAGGCCACAGCCGACTCCATCAGCAGCCCGGCCACCTCCACCTTCGCCGCGCTGCAGCTGAGCCCAAGGCGTGAGAGCCTCGCACCCTTCCTCGTGGTTGCGGGGGAGGACATGGGTAGGAGGGAGGTGAGGGAGGGAGGCAAGCCGCGATGTGAGGGTTGGGGGAGGTGGCGCTGGCCGCTGAGGAGGGAGGGACGAGGCGGCGGGGGGAGGCGTGGGTGGGGGAGGTGGCGATGAGGCGGCGGCGGAGGACGTGAGCGGAGGAGGCGGCGGGGGCGGCTCGGGGGGGCATGGAGAGGGGGACGGAGGAGGCGGCTCAGGGGAGGGAGGAGGAGGCGGTGGGGGAGAGGGAGACAGGGAGGGAGGGGCGGCGTGAAGGCACAGAGAGGGGAGAGAGAGAGAAAACAAGGAAGAAAGGAAAAGTAGGACTGACATGTGGGCTCCATCAGCACAAAACCAGGGTGAATCGGCGTGGGGCGGTATTTTGTCCGGTTTGCAAACATCGAGGTCCTGTGCTGTCTGGTTTTCGACTTCAAAGTTGTTTTCCAGACTTTTTGAAAAATTCAGGGTTGTAAAATGGATTTTCCCCTTCTTTTTATTATTCTGTTCAATCTCGTTCAAATAAAAACTTCCAGTTTACTAGGATTCCATTATTTAGTGCATCTTACCTCATCTGTTCCACTGCAAGTCCACTAAATATGCAGATTTCTTTTCGGGCAAGACAAGGAAGCTTTATATTATTGTTCTGGTTCAGTCCTACTGTACCCTATCGTTTCTGACTGTGGATATTAGCTATATCCCGTAGAAATGGTTTAAGTGGTTTTTGACTCGTCAGTCATCACTGCCATTCATAATCAATAACAAGGTGGAGTTTTTCTATGAATCAGGCCAAGTCATGAACATTGAAAAACTATTAAATCTCATCGGTGTTGGAGGAGGAGCAGAGTTGTCATGTTTTAATTTCTCTCAGATACTGGATGCTACAGACAATTTATCATGGAGAAATTTGGTTGGAAATGGTGGATTTGGGTATATTTACAAGGTAGTGCTTTCTTGAGACAAACATTAGTATGAGACAAAATCTTGAACTGCTTAAGAACTTATAATATTAGAAGTATGAAATTTCACTTTTACACTGTAGGGATGGAATAAATAACTTGGCATGTGAACCCAATTGTTGGCATAATAGTTCACCCTGATGTTTATTTTTCAATAATATTTTTTTGTTAGAACAGCAGTTCATCAACCTTGAGGTTAGGATATTTGCAACTTTGTTAGCTGGAATTCATAAGGACACCTGGAAATTTGTGATATTTGAATACCCTCCTATTTGATTTTTCAGTTCAGCATAATTTCAACTTGATTACTTGCTATTCTTACTAATGTAATACTACTTGTAAATGCTTTATATGTCTTGGTTATCATGCTACATATATTATCTCATCTCCACTTTACGTTATCATGCGGTGCTTGCATATATCAGTAATGCCATTGATGATGGGCCCACCAGTCATTAGTGTTATGAATATTGTGTATGTATTCAAGAGGGCACAATGGACAATATATAAGGGGGTTGCCATATACAGATAAGGAAATACAAATAGAGTCCTATTCTAACACCCCTCCCCTCAAACTCATGGTGGATCACACACACCGAGTTTGGAGAGAAAATACAAATGTTGTGCCCTAGTCTGCGTGGCCGTGAAGAAGTCGAAGAACTGTAACTCTGATGGCACAAACTGTAAAGCAAGTACTCCCTCCTGCACCTGTGAGCGAGTGTATGAAGCATCCACACCAATGTGCTTGGTGAGCTCATGCTTCACTGGGTCCCGAGCAATACTGATAGCACATGTACTGTCAGACAAAAGAGTTGTAGGTCCCATCACAGGCACTCCAAAATCTGCAAGTAGCCACCTCAACCAAGTAACCTCTGCTCACTGCTGCCATAGCTCTCAACTCGACCTCTGGCTCGAGCGGAAAGCGCAATCGCTTCTTAGTCTTCCAGGTAATCAGGGAGGAGCCAAGAAAAACACAGTAAGCAGAAAGAGAACGACGATCAGAAGGATCACTAGCCCAGGTCGCATCGGAGTACGCCTGAAGCTATAGTGAGGTAGAGCTAGGGAAAAACAAACAACGAGAGATGGTCCCACGCAAGTAGCGAAGAACACGAAGAAGGTGACTGTAGTGAAGATGGGTAGGATGAGCCAT
Organism: Phyllostachys edulis; assembly: GCA_036346405.1. Taxonomy (NCBI): domain Eukaryota; kingdom Viridiplantae; phylum Streptophyta; class Magnoliopsida; order Poales; family Poaceae; genus Phyllostachys; species Phyllostachys edulis. Next base: position 5,554,878 of record CM070553.1, on the reverse strand, counting down.
GAACTGATTCAAGATATGAACATCATAAGCAATATCAGGACGAGTGTTCACAAGGTACACCAAACTCCCAACAAGATGGCGATATCGAGTAGGATCCTCAAGAAGATCACCATCCGTGGCACAAAGCTGTAGGGATAGCTCCATAGGAGTCTCAGCGGTGCGAGTGTCAGTCAGACTAGACCGATCAAGAAGATCCTGGACATACTTCTACTGGGAGAGGTAGTAGCCCTCAGGCATAGAAGAGACCTCAATCCCAAGGAAGTACGTAAGAGAACCAAGATCAGTCATCAAAAATTGCTCACTGAGATGCTTTCTTCACATACGTGATGAATGAGGAATCATCACCAGTGATGAGCATATCATCAACATCTGAGAAGAAGCGGTGTCCTACCCCGAGATGAGATATGGACAAAAGAGCGGGATCATGGGAACCAGCGGTGAAACCGGCAAAGTAATCATCGAGGTAAAGCGGGCAAACCGAGCACGAGGAGCCTGTTTGAGGCCATAAAGAGCACGACGAAGACGAGCGAGGCGTGCCCATCAGGAACAGAATACCCAGGTGGTGGCTGCATGTAGACCTCCTCATGCAAAACACCATTAAGAAAGACATTCTTAACATCTAGCTGAGAGATAGACCACCGACGAACAAAAGCAACCACAACAAGAGTGCGAACAGTGGTCATATGGGCAACAGGGGCAAAAGTCTCATCGTAGTCACGACCGTACTCCTGCTGAAAGCCACGAGCCACAAGACGAGCCTTGTAGCGCTCGATAGTACCATCAGACCGAGTCTTAATCTTGTACACCCACTTGCACGTGATCGGACGAGCATGCACAGGTGTCGGTACAATATCCCAAGTCTCCGTACGTCGAAGAGCATCAAACTCCTCTGCCATAGCGAGCTGCCACTCAGAATGAGGAGCAGCCTCGCGATAAGAACTAGGCTCAGTGACAGAGAGAGCATAAGCTATCGGAGCAAATCCAAGACGATCAGGAGGTCGAAGGGATGTCCGGTCACGAAGGCCGTAACGAGGAGCATCATCAGAAGGATCAGATATGGGTGGCGGCAAAACACCAGAAGAGGAGACTGGTGGAGGACAAGGATGCCTGGAGAAGTGAACACCAGAGAAACGAGACGGTGGTGCTACAGGAACAAGAGACGGTGCTGCAGAAGGCATCACCGGGGGCGGAGGTACAGAAGGAACCACTAGAGACAAACCAGCGGAAGACTGTGATAGTGGAGAAATAGGTGAAGAGTCATAAAGAGACAACCATGAAAGCGACTCAACGGTGGCAGGAGGAGCCGAATCTCGATAGAAGAAAGGTCGAGATTCGTCAAAGACAACGTCTCATGAAATCCTGATCCGTCGAGCAGAAGGATCCCAGCAACAATAACCCTTATGCTCATAACTGTAACCAAGAAACACGCACTCAACTGACTGGGCCGATAGTTTAGTGCGTTCACGAGCTTCTTGAGAGAACAAAACAAGTCTGACCAAAAACACGAAGATGAGTGTCTTTGGGGGCTCGAGAGTAGAGACGCTCTATAGGAGTGACACCCTTAAGAGCAATGGAAGGCTGCATATTGATGAGATATGTAGCCATAGAAACAACCTCGACCCGGCGTGGTGGAACGTGAGAGGCAAGGAGAAGAGTGCGGGCAGTCTCAATCAGATGACGATGTTTGCGCTCAGCAACCCCATTTTGAGCATGGGCACCAGGACAAGAAGACTGGTAAAGAGTGCCCTGCTCAGAAAGAAACTGTCTAAAAGCGCCAGAACAGTACTCGCCAGCAGAATCACAGCGAAAAGTACGGATGGGAGAATCAAACTGAGTACGAACCATCGTTGCAAAGCTACGATAGATCGCAAGAAACTGACCACGATTAGATATAGGGAAAATCCATGTAAAACGGGAATAATCATCAATGAATATCACATAAGATTTATGCTCGCCTTTAGAGATAATAGGCGCAGGTCCCCATACATCTGAATGAACTAAATCAAAAGGGCGAGAAGACAAGGACTCACTAGAATGATAAGGAAGTTGGAGCTGCTTGCCCAGCTTACAACCCAGACAAAACATGGACGTGTCAACAGGAACACGTCCAAGAACACCCTGACGAACTAATGAAGAAAGACGAGACCCACACAAGTGACCTAAACGATGATGCCACTGCGCAAAAACTCTAGAGGTGGTGGCAGCAGTGGCAGTGGATGTAGAGGTGATAGGAGCAACTAAAGTGGACGGAAGGTGGAGGTGGTCAAGAATGTAGAGACCCTGACGATCCCTACGGCGCCGGCCAGTCCCAAGTACCGTCCCTGTCTGTCGGTCCTGAACAAAATAGGTGTGAGAGTCAAAACCAACCCTATAGCTGAGATCAGTGAGCTGACCCACTGAGAGAAGCTACATGGTAAGCTAAGGAACATGAGAAACAATTTGGAGCAGTAAAAGTCGATCAACAAAAGAGTGCCTCGATCTGGCAGCAGACAGAGGAGTACCGTCATTTGTCTCGAATCGAGATAGAAAAACAGGAGGTCCTCATGAAGTGAGAGATCTGAGTCTGGTGTCATGTGGAAAGAGGCACCGAATCCGTAACCCAAGAAGTACACGGAGGAGACGCTCGAGCTAGATGGCGCGAACTCTTTGAGTGAGAGAGAGCTTGAACTAGAGCTCGCATAAGCTGGCTGAACAGAGTCACCTTTGCCGAGAAGATCTGATGTCTTTGCTTTGTCCTCCTGTCGAGGAAGGGCCTCCCTGCCCTCCCTTGGAGTGTCCAACTTCACATAGCACAACACTGGTAGTCGTGCCCGAAGTTCTTGCAATAATTGCACTGAACCCCAGTTGGTGCAAAAACAGGAGCAGAAACAGACACCTGTGGAGGGACTGTAGTCGAAGCAGAAACCGTCGGTGTAGTCGAAGAAGAAGGGGTAGCAAGCACAGTCGGAACAAACTGTGCTGCTAACCCACGGCGAAGCTCCTCAGCACGAAGCGTCGAAAGAGCCTCGGTGACTGTCGGTCGTGGTGAGCGGCTCAGCAGTTGAGCCCTGACAGGCTCAAACTCTGGGCGAAGACGGCAGACAAAGTCATAAAGGCGAAGGCGATCACGATCCGCCTTCTGCACTTTATGACACTCCTAGCAGAGCGGAGAAGCCAGCTCGTCTAGCTGGCGTCAGAGACTGGCCAGGGCTCGGAAGAAGTCGTCGACGGAGGAGTCCTCCTGGCGAAGCGTCTCCAACTCACGTTGAAGCGAAAAGAACTGAGCATCGCTGCTCTGTTGGTATCGCTCGCGCAAGTACTCCCAGATCTGACGAGTAGCACGCAGACCAACAATGTCTGGCTGGATGGAGTCGTCGACGCTGACCACTAGGATGGCTCGAACACGGGCCTCATCAGCACACAAGCGCTCAAAAGCGTCTATGGCGTATTGAAAGGCCTCATTAGCAGCGTCAGCAGCAGCAACAGTGGCCTCTGCCTCCTTCTTAGCGGCCTCATCTTCTGCAGGAGGTGCAGAAGTAGGTTGTCTGGGAGGAGGCTGAAGTGGCGACGGCGGACAAGGTCGAGCACCAGTGATATGTCCCTAGAGGCGGAGACCATCGAGCGTGATCTCTATGAGTGAAGACCACAACCTGTAGTTCGTCACATGAAGCTTTGTTCCCGAGAATGGGATCGTAGCGGAAGGGACAGAAGCCATCGGTAGGCGGCGCTGGACGGCACGGCGACCAAGGCAAATGAAGTCTAACAGGCGGCGCTGGACGGCGCGGCGGTTAGATCAACGTACTGGTTTTTTTTGGATTTCTTTTTTGGATTTCACCGGCTTAAGGGACCTGGGCCGGCCTGTTAACCCGAGGAGGGAGAATTAGGGTTCCCGATTCTCCTCAGGAACAAGAAGCGACGGCGGCGGCAGCGTCGGCGGCGGGGTTTTAGTGGCGGCGACGGTCGACGGCGACTGGCGGCGGCGGTCGACGATGACGAAAGCGGCGGCGACCGAGACCTAGGGAAGAAGGACGGCCTCGGCGGCGGCGGCGGCGGCAGCTAAGCTGGCGGCGGCGCTCGCGTCGGCGTGATAGCGTTAACCTATCGGCGGCGGCAGCGCCTAGTGGCGTGGCGGCGGCGTGGCGGCGGCGGCGACTGGCAATGACTTTGGCGGCGTCGGTGTGGCAGCGGCGATGGGGAACTGGCGTCGGTGACTGGCGACAATGACAGTGGTGGCGGCGGAAGGAGCTAAGTTTGCCCTAGCTTTGATACCATGTTATGAATATTGTGTATGTATTTAAGAGGGCCCAATTGGCAATTTATATAGGGAGTACAAAGGTGGTTGTCATATACAGATAAGGAAATACAAATAGAGTCCTATTCTAACAATTAGCACCAGCTGTTGAGATGTGTTCTTTAATATTGAGGTTCAACCTTTTCAGGGAAAACTGCCAAATGGACTTGAGATTGCTGTCAAAAGACACAGGACATCTTCATTTCAAGGTGCGGGAGAGTTCAGAGCTGAGATTGAAGCCATTGCAAATCTTCGACATGCAAATATAATTACACTATTGGGGTTTTGTGCTCAAGGAGAAGAAAAGATTCTTGTCTATGAATACATGGAAAACAAAAGCTTGGCGTCTATCATTGCTGGCAAGTTTTCACTAAGATCAAGGCATCTTTTATTTTTCCTATTCATTGTTCAGCAAGTACTTCTCTCTAAATGATCTACATTGCATGGATGTTTTTGTAGATGAAACAAAAAGGAAACTGCTAAATTGGTCTAAGCGTTTTCAAATAATTAGAGGGATAGCAGATGGTCTTGCTTATCTGCATGACCATTCTCAGATGTGCATTGTCCACAGGGACGTAAAAGCAAGTAATATCCTGTTGGATCATGAAATGAGTGCTAAAATTTCTGATTTTGGTCTGGCTATAACTTTAGCTCCAAATGTGACTGCAGAAGTGGCCGTTTGTGGCACACGGTAAATGACATCTGATACAACAATCCAGTTAGAGACGCAGCCCTCTTCTTTCCTTTCCTTTTTTAGTGTGTATGCATGAGCACTGACGTGATGATCCCATCTTCATGTTTTAGGGGCTATGCAGATCCTGAATATGTTGCTACTGGAAAGATATCGGAGAAGTCGGATGTGTATGGCTTCGGCATTGTAGTTCTTGAGATAATATGTGGAAAGATGTGTTTGTCTTATACAGTAAAGGCGGAGAGCACATCTCGAGGGCTACCGCTTCCTGAATATGTAAGTATTTTAAACAAGCATGCCGTAAAATATCTCGCAATATTGTTTTTGTGCGCAACATAGTTATTATTGATAAACAGTGATCCCCTTCCGTGAATAAAAAATGTGCCAATGCATTTCACTCGACGCGGGAAAAGGTTAAGTGCGACAGTCTCAGAGTTGCCTTGAACTTCAGGGTCTTTTTTTCTCTTAGTTTTTAGAAGATACACTGCGATATCTGGGTTACAGATGCATAACTTCTATGACTGATGCACTACCGAAAATTTGTCTGTGGTTTTGTTTCTGTGCTCAAAACTTGTAATAGCTGGTAGCACCAGTTCTGTAAGATTTGTCTGAAATCTATACTGAAAATTTGTAACATCACCTGTAATGATTTGAAAATTCTTTCAGGCACGCAAGTATCAAAACAGGTTGCACAAAAGAAGCGTGAAAGAGCTCAGATTATGGAATGCGTTAAGGTGGCACTGTTGTGCGTTCGCAATTATGCTGAATATCGGCCCACCATGTCAGAGGTTGTTACGATGCTTGGCGGCATTGAGAGTGCAGGAGTACCAGCCCGTTGTCACTAAGCAACCAGCAGGTGCCCTTCAGTAGCTCACCGATGGCCAAAAGGTACGACCACCTTAACCATCGCATATATGCAAGCTTGCACATGAAACTACTGAACATTTTGGTTTGGCTCTGCAGAATCTATTCGTCTCTGTGGGACGGGCTTGGATGTTAAGCTGTTAAAGTCTACTGTTTACTGTGTGTGTTGAGTGCAGAGGCATATAAGATATAACTGTTACTACGCTTGACACTTCCATGTCATTCTGTTGTGCGCTTTCTGTGCTATACAGTATAGTACTATAGTCACAGTTGCCAAATAGGTTGCAGTCAATTGTCCTCCGATGGAGATTCTGCTTGTTGCTATTGTGTAGTCACAATTGCCAAATAGGAGTACTAGAAAAGTTTTTTTTTCTGAGTGGTGCAACGTGGTCAGTAGCCTCGACCTGTAGTTTTTAATAGAGGTGGTCAAATAAATGGTGCCTGTCGAGTTGGCTCAAAGCACGGTATTGTTAGCCTGGTCTAGACACAGTCCGACACGTTGTGTGGTGCTTAGATCATCACCTCAGCTCAGCGGATTGGCCGACCCGGCATGCCCCGTTATGCCTATTCATTTTTTAATATTTATATAATTTTATTTTGTAGTTTTTAAATTTTATATAGTTCATTTTATAAGTATATATATATATATTATAAAAAAATACATTTTTTTTCAAAAAAATTAGGCCATACGAACTAAATAGCCGTACCTAGCTGGCCCGACACGGCTCGTCCAAACAACGTGCCATTTTAAACGGCACGGTCCGTGTTGCGTTTGGTCACCTCCGTTTTTAATGTTCTCAAATACCGATGGGCCCAAACGTCACGGGCTTACAACACCATACGATACCCGTGGATGCTCCGAAAAAGACAAGAGACATGAAAGAAAGAGCAGAAGTAAGGCCGGCTCCAAGCTGTAATTCCTGGAACGCATCAGGGCCTCTACATTTCAATTTCATTCTTGGGGCTGTGACACCAAGTGCATCGTCAGTTCTGTTTAGGCATGTTCGAACGCCGGGCCAAGCTGGGCTTTGGGCTGGGCCTAAAAAGTTTGGTCTCAAACGGGTAGGCGTCTTGGCCTGAAAATTGATTTTTCGATTTAAAAATATTATTGTAGTCCTTTTTTGGAATAAAAAAAATAATGTTTAACTCATTTCCAGAATTATAAAAATAGATTTTCATTTTTTTATTACATTCTACCGGGCTTTTGGGCCAAGAATCGAGTCCCAAGCCCGACCAGAAACTGATCGGGCTTAGGCCGGATCACCCGTGAACAGATCTAATTCTGTTTCCAAGCTCCATCCACTACCAGAAGTCCGGATTTTCCCGAGTGCCAAAAACACTCGGGAAAATAAGAAAAACACTCGGGAAATACGTTCCCAAAGGTCAACACTCGGGAAATAGCACTCGGGATATATTAGTCGGGATAAAAATAGTTTCCCGAGTGTTACACTCGGGAACTAAAACTTTCCCGAGTGCAAATATATACACTCGGGAAAGACAAAACACTCGGGAGAAAATATGTCTCGACGACATTGTTAAGCGGAAACTTTACCGAGAGTGCACACGCTCGAACGCAGATGAGCGAAACACTCGGGAAAATTATTGTGCTAGATCGGGAGGGGCGAAAATAGGAAAAAAAATTGCCACGTGGCCAACTTGTCCCGAGTGTCGACACTCGGGAAAGTTTTGGCATAGTTCCCGAGTGTCGACACTCGGGAAAGTTTTGGCATATTTCCCGAGTGTCGACACTCGGGAATTTTCCGAACAGCACCAACCCATTTTCCACTAATTTTGTACATTCAATTTTGCGTTTAATTTTGAACTATTGACAGAAAACTCAGCAATCAAATAATCCATACATTCCACAACAAGAAAAATACCACAATTCATTACATATATAGATTCAACAATATTGACATAATTCCCGAGCTCACAATATATATATACGGACAAAAGGCATGATACATATAATAGTTCCCGAGCTCACAACATTCGAGTTCAAATTAGAAAATCTAAGCATAAGGTATGATACATATAACAATTCCAAGTAGTAATTTCACAGAGTCTTATCTGTAATGCATCAAACAAAAACACAATATCACTGCTACCATTTGCATAGAATTCCCTGCTTCAATCTTCTGTACTATGTTATTCTGGAGGATGCGACGGGGATCACGGGGTTTCATACGTATTACTCCAGCATCATTTTGTGAGTTCTACAGATACAACAAAACTTAATATTAGTGCCATCTTACAACAAAAACAAGAAATTGACATTACATGAAAAGATAGTTAACCTAACTATTGACAACACATATAACCTACAAGCTAATAAATGCACATGTTGATGTTTTAGCATGCTGGTATGTCATCTTTAATTCGTTCATTTTACTCTCTACTTCAAAACGTTGATGTTTTAGCAAGCTGGTTTTGGTTTGCAATTTGTGGTACTTTTTTGCTTCTATGAACAACATTTTCCACTAAATTTCGCCGAAATGCTTGTCAATAGTAGTATCGAGAGATAAGTATCTGAGCACACAATATTATTAATTAATACATCAAATAATTTCAGTTTCATGTAGTAATGGATTTTCGTCATTCCTTCAATTTGTCCCGAGCTTAATTACGATGGTTAATTTCATAAGTTTCAACGATAATTCATTTATAGTGAAACTATATATTTCAAAAGTTTATAGAGTAATATATTGTAATATTTTTGTCAATGGTCATATTTACTACACATTTAAGAGATAAATAAGTGATAAAAAGGCCACGCTAACAGAATATAGTGTTCATAATCATACCTCAAACATAAAAAGAAAAATAGTGTTCATATTCAAATGTAAAATGTTATATATGGAGGATAGTACTACTTTAAATGCCAAACAAACTTACACTTTGTAAAATTTAAATAGTCGGTGGGTATAAATTCTAAAACAATTATATATGGCAGACAAATGGTTGAATTGATCATTATTTATACATGTTTTAAAATTTATGGTCACATAATTTGTATTAGACTGGAAGCATGTATATATACAGCTCCATAATAATATCTCATATAGGATAATTTTGAAGGTATGCCTCTCCGAATCATTATTTGTACATACTCAAACATATAGGCCTACTGTAATTCAAACATAAAAATAAAATTTACACCTTGCCCTTATCTTTGTTATTTTTTTGTAAAATAACTTGTATTTAGTTCTGAAGCCGCTTGAGATAGTGTAAACATCGACGGAGTATATAAACATCATTATTCTTGAACATGCTTTTACTTGATTGCGGCTAGCTAGTAGTAGTATATATGCCCTAACTTCACAATGAGTTCCTGCACCAGTGGGGAAAAGAACTTCATATAATCATATACACCTAGCCCACAAAAGTAGTGTTCTAGAAGTTAATTATATCTGTAGAAAAACTGAGTATTCTCTACCGGTGAATTGAAAACGTCCCTATCCAACAAGGTCATTGTTGCCATATAATGGAGGTAAAAATGTGTGGTTGTCGTTATCAGTGTTGCAACTTCCATGGTGTTAACATCAAGGTAGCAGCATATGTTGACAAAATTAAGATGCCAACATATATAGCACTTTAATCTTCTGATGATTTAAGATGTTACCACCATGATACTTTTGTCGACTACACACGTGATATTTAATGTTTGTAACATGATTTATTTTTTGATAATCAGCGCTAACTGGAGTAAACAAGCACATTGATGCCACGTTAGTTTCACTTAATTACTCCGCTTTCAGTTGATGTCGTGAATGATTAAAACACACAACCTATGAGTATCAGTTAGTCTCGTGCATGCTTGATGTCCAATGAAATGTAATAACATTAATAAGAAATGAAACCATGCATTTTCTTGATCAATTCAGATAGTTTCAGTTTAAGTAGTCTAGGGGCCTAAACGTTCTTTTAGTCGTGATTTGGTTCGTAATGTGAATATGTGATGATTATGGTGCATAGAATTTAGTGTGACCTTACTGTAGTGGGTCAAGCAAGCAAAGTGCAACATAACTGTAAATACATTGTAGGCCATACATAACTATTAATCCATTGATTTGAACAGTTAATGTGCATGTATGTACCTCAGCCAAAAACTGTGTATTCCCTTGTGAAGATGCCTCTGACCGCATCTTCACAGCATCAGGAATTCCATTCTCCAAACAGCCAGCATAGACAAGGCCGAACCCACCCCTTCCAATGACATTGTTGAAGTCATTTGTGATGACCTTGAGTTCCTTGTACTTGAACCTCCGGTTCTCGAATGGATTAGCTGAACGAGCCACATCTGGAGGCAGCATAAGCACTTATCATATTTTAGCACACATGGAGGATGAATGCCAAGCAAGCATGCTAAATTCCCTTAGTAATGCTACTGTTTATGGGGCACTTTTAACTTAGTTACCTGGTCTCTTGTTTCTTCTGTGCCAAATGACAAGCACAAGTAGAGTCACAGACAGTAGCACTATTGCAGCAATTACTGGGACAACAATCTCAAGTACAAGGTTTGTCTTGTTCTTCTTGTTGTTTGGAATTGGGTTGTAGGTAGTTTCACAAAGGTTTGGGTTATTGTCGATCCTAGAAAACAGAATGCTGATGGGTGAAAGAAAGCTTGGAATGTACTTGAAAGTAAATTAGAAATATCAGTTGAGTCAGGTGACAGAAGTTATTTCAGAGAATGCCGCATGATCCCTTCAGAGTTAGACATCAGTATATACTAGTCTCCTAGCTTATGGGTGAAAAAGAAGAATCCACAAATGTTCGCATGACATGCAAATAAATAAAATGTGGCACTCTATGTCGGACTAGAATTACACGCACACACATGCGCACCCCAACACCACCACCAAAATCACCCCCAAAAGAAAATAATTCTGGAGAGATTTGAGTTATTATATTAGAAGTTTAAAGAAGCATTTATACTCTCTTGAAAACTGTAGGGAGCTAAATTACTAAATTGCCTCTTTCATCAAAATAGTCCTTCCTCTCTTATTTGATAACAGCAGCACGACTGGCACGTTAAACTTATTGCAAGGACTATTCGTAATAGTTTGATGAACAAAGAATCAGTTAATTCAGTAGTTCACTGATATCACTTCCTTAACTAAAAGCAACTAATAGGAAATTGATTGACAAAATCAAAAGTATTTTAGAACAAAAGCATCGGGACCTAGTCAAATAAATTTAGAAAATATATGAATTTATAATGGGAATATACCCAGATTATCTGGATTGAGCTAACAAGTCCAAAATATATACATTATATTCAAAGGAAATATTTACTGCTATCAATGGCCTCCATCAAGGCATGCATGATGTTGTACAAAAAATATACAGGAAACAGGTGCAAACCTTAGTTCCAGCAACCCGTCCTGAGATTTTTCTAGCAGACTCCTAGGAATTGATCCACTGAGATTGTTGCTTGACAAATCCCTATGAGAGATGACGAAACTAAATATAAAAAGGGCTCTGTGCTATACATTTTGCAAAAACTAAGTCGACACATACAGAAACGTTAGGTATTGATCCTGACAGATTGTTGTGAGACATATCCCTGGAAATGCAAAGCAACATGAAGCACTTATAAACAAATGTTGAGTATGATAGAATAAATGCCCCTGTTTTCAACAGTATAAACTTTTGGAGCGAGATAAGCAACATGAAGCACTTATAAACAAATGTTTGAGTATGAATGTATGATAGAATAAATGCCCCTGTTTTCAACAGTTTAAACTTTTGGGGCCAGATATTTAAAATCAAGTCACTACTAGGAAACAGAGGAAACCTGACGGGCCCTAATTATACTGACGGGCCCGCAACGACCGTCAGGCTTTACAATTTTGCTCACGGGAGTAGTTACTCCGTCAGAAAAATTCAAAATTTCCTGACGGTATAATACAATTTCCTATCAGGAAAATACAATTTCCTGACGGTTACAACCGTCCGGATTGTAATCCCTCCATTCTCTCCTGTGTGCGCGCGGCAGAAGGAAAAATGGGAGGGAAGCTGAAAAGATAAGAGGGAGAGAGAGCTTCCCCAAATTAACCTAGATCCCAAATTTCCACCCCGCGCCCGCCTCACCCCACCGCCTCATTGCCCCGCCGCCCTGACCCTCCCGTCGCCCGCCCTCACCCCCCCGGCTCCACCCCGCCTGACCTCACCCCGCCTCACCCCGCCACCCAGCTCCACCTTGCCTTGCCTCACCCTGCCGCCCGCCTCCACTTGCCGCCATGCACGCCGCCACCCGACCTCACCCCGCCGCCCGACCTCACCCGCCGCCCGCCTCCACCCCACCGCCCGACCTCACCCCGCCACCCAGCTCCACTTGATGCCCCTTGTGTGCATGTCTCCCCTCCTCCTCCGCCTCTTCAGCCAAATCATGCACTGAAATCGGCGTCGCCTCCTTGTCTGCAGCCGCACCTGATGCCTCCCCCTCGTCTCCGGCCGCCACACCCGACCCCGCCGCCTCCCGTCCTCCTCCTTCTCCCTTGCTGATCCACCGCCTCCGCCGTCTCCCCCTCGTCCGCTGCCTCCTCCTCGTCTCCCGCCGCCACACTCGACCCCGCCGTCCCCCTCTACTGCTCCCTCTCGGCCGCGCCACTCCCTCCAAGCACCGCGCCTCCCCAGTTCCTTCCCGGCTCGACCGCACTCCCATGCCTGCTCGGCGCCACACCACCGGCTCTCCCTCTCTCTCTGGCCCGACCCCTGTTGCCGGCGCTCCCGCTCCCTCGTCCCTACATGGCGCCGCCGCTCGGCTCCCCCTGCGCCTCCTAGCCCACACGCGCCTCCCTGCCTGGTGTTGGGGTATCACCACCAGAGGTGTTGCCTTTCTTGCTTTCAAGAACGAGAGTCGGGGTTGACGATGGAGGCTCTGACGCTCTCGCTTCCTCTCTCCCCTTGGCGGTCCTCGATGGTGCCGCCTCTGCCTCCCAAGCAGGCTGCCGCGTCTCCGTCGCCCTTGGCGCCTTGCTGCCTTCCACCGTCGCCTTCACCTCCTGGTCTGTAATGATGGTGTGTAAGAGCATTTGCTTTTATTTCATATTCTCTCATGGATTCACAATGCAATACTCTTATGCAGACTTGATCATTGTTTCTTTTGTTTTTAGGTTAGTGAATGATTTGATTATTACTCCATCTGTGCTGAAGTGCTTTCCCAATTTCATGGCGATATATGATTAGTGATTTCCAATAATCCCCGTCTTTGGCCATTTGATTTATCCCAATCTTGTCACCCAGTATTGTCACCTAATATGAGGACTTAAGGAGTTTATTGATTGATGTTTTGTGCATGTTGGGTTACCAAATGTTGGCAAATCAACTTTGTTTTTGTCATGGCCAAAGAGTGAGGTTTGTTTCTTTTCGAACTTATCTGATAATGTGCGACTTCTTGGCTCATGTTTTAGACATATAGTGACAGTTAAAATTGTATGCGCAGTGTCTACATATCTAGAAATCAACGACATAGCTAGGCTTGTTAGAGGAGCTCATGCCGGGGATGGTCTGGGAAATAACTTGAGGATTCTACTGTTGTTATGCTTCATTTTAACAAAGTTCTGTTCCTGACTTGCAGACTGATGCATTATGCTTTTGAATATACCTTTTATTTTGTAACGGTTTTGTTGATTTAATGCTTCTTTAGTCTGTAATACCAATATAAAACGAGCAAAATCTAGGGTCTTGTATATTGCATATCTAGTGGACAATAGTCACCATATAGTTTTAGTGCGAAACCACAGTAAAAGTTATCTGCGCATCTACGATGATAACAGTAAAAGCATTTCTTGACACAATCGAAACATTGATGGATGAGCAAACACTCTTAGACAAATGTGTGCTTACATTCTCAGCAGATGGCTGCATCCAAGGGCATTGCAAGGTCCTTTTAGTGCTTCACTTCCACTCCCATAACACTTCTCTGGTACTGTTGTGTGGGGTTGTGAAGTGTTATTTCTCATTCACTTCTATTACTTGCATGCGTTGTCTAATATGTTAGATTTAGAAATGGTTTGCAGCTTTTATCATTTAGTATGGCATTTGTTTTGCCACCACATATGTCTATAAGAGCTGTTCATTAAATGATGTTTTGCAAATATATATGAGCCATTGCTCCTGTATTTGTGGAGTATACATGTCAAATATTGCAGTTAAGTAGTTATGGTAACCATCTTCTGTATTTTGTATCTTATTTGGTGTGATTGGTTAAGTCCAATTTTCTTATTGTTATGATTCTAAACTTTTAAGGAGTTATCAACTTATCATAGCAAATGTCGGGATCCTCTACTTTTGCTTATTATTTGAGACATGATGCTTAGCGAGCAGGATCTATTTTTCTCTCTATGTTATATTTCCTTCGATTGACACCTCTGTAGTATGTAAATAACTTCTGAGATTTTTGTATTTCAACAAAGCTTTCTTTTGAGTTGCTATGCTGAATTGATGATAGCTGACGCCTTTGTAGTATGTAAAAGGGATTGGGTGGCTCTTGTGAGTGCCTTGAGGTTCGATTTTGGCCGATTTTTCGTCAAAATCGCCAAATCGAGTTTATCGGACCCCGATGCGTTTCCAAACCGGCGGCTAAATTTTCGGCCCAAATGAAATGAGCCTGGCCCAACTGAGCTCCTAGGTCAGTCGCGCTCCCGAGAACCTTGACCACGCCAAACACAACTCATTCCTCCCCCAATCTTCTTCCCTGGTGGCGGCTTGTTCCCAAATCCTCTGCGTTCTTCTTCGGCGGCGCTTGGGAGCTCCCCCAATCTTCCGCTGCACTAAGGTTAAAAAATTCCCCCCCCCCCTTAATCCCTCTCTACTCCCTGCCCCCTAATGCTCTGTGATGGCTTCAGTGATGCTACTACTATGAGATGTTCAATGTGCATGAAGGTTTGGAGTAACTGCATCGCTTTGTTTTTGTCATGGCAGTAACCCACGTGACATATAGCTGCCTGACGATGTTGCTAGCTATACTCAAGGTTTTTGTCTTTACCATGTGGATTAGTATTTCCATCTTTGTTTGTTATATGCTTCTATAATCTTGAATTAGTAAATATGGTGCCTAATATTTGGATGGTGGTAGATCCATACATGGAGAAAATGGGAAGATGAAGCATTCAGAGATAATCACGAATCTTTTTCTGGTAAGTGTACCTTTTAAACCCGTCCGATTTCGGAAGAAAGGATAGGATACATGCGAGTTGAAAGTCGTTTAACTTAATGATGTGATATAAAGCATCGGCTTCCACATGTTCCTAGTGAAATAACACATCACAGGATAATATAGTTTGGTCGAAAGATTATAACCTCATTGTTTATACTTGCTTTAGCAATTCCCTTATTGACTTTTGCAACCATTTTAATATCTTTTCCTAAATGTGATTTTGCAATCATTTTAATCCTCTTTTCTAAAAAGAAGTGCTCTTGCAACTCTCTTGAGAGTTTTTCGATGCATCAAAACTAATGTTCTTTACTTTTTTAATTGGAGCCATTTCGATGTTATTGGTAACACTATATAGTATATATATCTAACCATGTTAAAGTTAAAGCGCATCGATCATTCCCCTCGATTTACATTTAATAGATATTGCCTATGTATCGGCATCTAGAAGGCAACCAACACTTACCATACAGTTTTGCTTTATCGTACCATTTGGTCAATCTGTTGTTCGAGTGACTACCTTATCCTCCACAAGGGTTTCATATTGGTAAGTCGGTTCTTTCTGGGCCAACTTGAGTATAAATGTTCTTTTGCTTGTCCATGAATATGCTTATTCTCATATATCGTTGTTAATTGGACCTTACCTTATAGGCTAATACACTTTGTTGGTTTGTTGAGTGTTGAAATTTATACCTCATGAGAAAGATATACTCAAGTTACACTGACTATGGATGAGCCTAAACTTATGCATGCTTCCACTACCAGGAAACAAAACATAGAGTAGTCCTCAAAATTAACTATGATGGATCATTCTGGTCACCATATATCAATTAAAATAAATAGATAAAATCTGAAAGAGATATCAATTAAAATAAATAGATAAAATGCTAGGTCTGTATAATACCAGCCTGCTTAACACTTACTCGAAAAATGATGGATCATTTTGGTCACCATATATAATCAATTCCGCAATTGATCTTAGCGCTTCAACCACAAAATCCTTCATAACAAAATCAGATCTAATGGATCAACTGAAAATTCAGAAAATAACCAGGATGACCAGCTACTCCTACCTTGTTAGCTTCATAAACAACATGAACCTTCATGGTGATCGTTAGATACTGCTGACAAGGCCACTGTATTAGCATAAAATATGAAAAAGAATGATGACACTCTTACATATAACATGAATACGGATCGCAGAACTAAGATACAATAACTTGTGTGCTTAGACTAGTATTGCGATCAAATGTGCATTATAGCTTGTGCGATCCTTATTTCCAACAATGAGCAGAATAGCATTAAGTCGGTGCACAGTGGTATACAAGGAAAAGGAACAAAATGCAAACCTTTCCAAACACCGGAGTTGAAATAATTGAGATAACTCTTTTATTCTCGGTGAATACATTACAATACTTGCTTTGTTCACAAACAATAGGATTGACCTATCAAATGAAAAGATATCAAGACAAGTCCTTTAATTCACATAAATAATGGAAAGACTACAGAGCACATAACACAAACACAACCCTTTCCACATAGAGGTAAAGCATGTCAAGATATGTATTCTATACCGTGTACAAGAATCCAGAACTTCCACAATTTTCTCCACAGTTCTGAGGCGGGTACATGAAACCTATGGTAATCTGCAGATTGCAAAATGTAATTTGCGTAATTCGAGTATATTTTCTACAAGCATGGATTCTTTTTCCTAACAATATTAAACGCTGTACCGAGGTGCAAGCCTAAAATTACCAATGATCCATTGCTTAAAGCATTAGAGTGCACATTCGTCCCTAGGAGACCCTCAATTGAAAATTTGCGACCCTAGCAATGAAAGCAGAACCACAATGAGACTTCAACCAACACTACCATAAAAGGTATCATCTTTGTCCTTAAAAGAACACGTCCCATCATTTTTTAACACAGCTAAATTACTTGACTAAAACATTTGAGTAACAATAATGTAAACATCATTGTTTTTTATAAAAAATTCTCTGATCCTTTCCATGTTGCCCGGCATATACGATTATTACATCTTAGCCTTGCGAAACATGTTATATTTAATGTCTGAAAGCATCACAAGCAATCAACCCATCATAATCATCACTTCAAAACATGACATACTCTGAATGGCCCAAATGCCACTTTCTATGATCATTTGTACTCCATTCACCTTGGGAAAAGATCCTAAAATAGAGTATAGGAAAGCTACCAACTATTTTCTTTGATTAGAAGTATGCTATGAATGTCAATTGGTAACCAAACCTTTACACCTTTGATGTAATGGCTAACAAAATATGAGGGGCATCGCACATCGGCTAGAAGTAAGTTAACGAGCAAGCACTTTACACTATTGCTTATAGTATGGTTGTATGGTACTAATGTGGTAAGTTCTCTTCAAGATTAATGATATGGGGCAAATAGTTGATATATTGTTTTCTCCTTTACCACCTATGCACCTATGTAGTTCTATGTTTGTTGGGGTAAGTTACCTGGACGTGAGAATTATTGATGCAATGAGCAATCTGCCCAAACAATGGCACCATACATTTATGCAATTCCACCATGCTGGTAGCCTCCAAGATCTCTTCGATCTCACTCAGAAACTGATTTCTGACATGAATTGTAGTGTTAAAATTCTCATTACCATGTTAGTACAGATTGTACATATATGTCTTTGCTTGCATTGTATGGTTACTACAGATTGTATAGTTCAACTTTAAATGGTACTGTCGATGGTAACGCTGATGTAAACGACAGGGACAACAACAGTGGCGACATTGATGGCGACACCAACCATGCTGCCATTCCGTGACTTCCAGCGATCTCTTGTAGTTCTTTTGACTAGCCGAACTTGAATGTAATGCAAATGGGGACTTTTGTATACGGTACTTCACTTTAGATGTCTTTTGTATGGATGAACCAATCTAGAGGTGAAGTTTATGAATGTTGGTATGCTTGTGCTAGTGAACATGAATGCTTGTGCTAGTGAACATGAATGGATGAACATGAATGCTTGTGCTAGTTGACATAATGTTTGATTGGATTGTGTTGTGATTTATGTCCATTTTACTATCTGAAATTTTCTATCTCTGCTGCTTTGTTCTGCGACATTTCTTTGCGTTGCAAAGTCAGCCGCCTCTTCGCCGCTTACTAATCGCTATTTACGCCATGCAAAACAATTTCTTGACGGGGAAAAGCAGTCGGGATATATTTCTGGCATTCGAAATCAATTTTCTTGTGGTATAAACCGTCGGTGAAATATATTTTCTTGCAGTATCGACGAGCATCGATTGAAATCGCTAATTTTCTTGGCGGGCTCCAACCGTCGGTGAAATACATTTTATTGGCGGTATCAGACGAGCGATCAAGAGAAATAGATAATTTTCTTGACGGGTGACATAACCGTCGTGAAATAAATTTTCCTCACGGTTTGGCCCTCGGGAAAATTCCGTTTTCTTGACGGGTAAAACCGTCGAGTTTCATTTCTGACGGGTAACCGTCGACCAAAGTAATTTTCCTTACCACCTAGCCGAGGGTTTTGCCTAACGGGTGACCGTCAGGAAATTAAAACCTGACGGGTTTTCCTATTTTCCTGACGGTTTTAAACCGTAAGGAAATGCCTGTTTCCTGGTAGTGAGTACAAAAAGTACCGAACTCAAGATTTGACATGTTTACCATGTATGAAAAGGTCAAACCAACACAGTTTGGTAACAAAATTCAACTGATAAAATGATATTTTTACAAACTTGTAGCTTCTAGATTTCATATGGTAATTTTTTTACTGAAGTTTACTGGACACAAGCCTTAACCACAAAAAAACATGTTCTTATCTTGCTTCTAGTCCAATTAACATATCCTTTATTCCGATGCAGATAAAAAGAAGTGATTTTCTTACATTATGAGGAATAAAGCACTACGCAAGAAAGATGTTATACCTTCTATCGGGACCATCGTCATAGATATCTATGTGGGTTGCTATGTCCACATCAACTTTGGCAATTCTGAGCAAAAAATATTTATGTACAGAAAATGTTTACAAGTTTCAAGCACACAATAAAGAAAGACATAACTCTGATGCTACATCAGACTGCAAATGCCTAAATTCAATTCTATACTCTCTGATACAAGGTAAAGGTAGACAAGGTTTGCGTTGATCTAGTTCTAAACTCAAATATCAATCGATTTATCATTTTTGTGACAAATTAAAGCATTGGATTCACCATGGGCGGACATCACAAAACTGTAAATATTTGAAAACAAGTTCACCATATTGGTGCATGAGAATTATGGAGATTTTGCCAACTAATCATCACTGGCCAACAATAGGTTAGGATCAGTTTTGAAGCAAAATAGCTAAGTGGTGCATCACTATTGTAAAATCAAAGGGGTAGGAAATAGGAATAATGCTAAAACTGATACATTAAAAATGGTGCATCAGTATTGTTGACAACTCATCATTGGCCATATCCCACAAAAAAAACCATGGTATTCTCTGAAATTGGTCTTCGAACTCATGCTATATCTTACAATAAATTGCACAAGGGGCCTCAGTCTATGAGTCTTTAACATCATTTCCACTTTGCTAGTAAATAATAAAACTAGACTGAACACAGAGGCATCCAAAATCATCGAGCCAATAGTTATCACCACTTGCACTAGTGTCTAGTAGAAGGTCAGGGCAACAATGCCATCATACTGGATTTAAGAGATTGAAAAGTGACCTCAGATTGTGACTATGGACAACATTATTGAACTTGAACCACACAACAATTATTCAATCAAACTCTAGTTAAATGTTCCAAGGTGGATGAACCAAGAATCCATACAAGTAGGACAGAATGACAAAGAGAGGCAATCAACCTTGTAGAAGTACTGTGAGGACCCCGGTTTATTAGGCTTGTAATACTTAGTCATCCATTGACCCTAGCATTACAAACATAATAATCCGTGTCTTCGAGATATATGTACTTCCCAAGAATGCAGTACACACAACTCATTACAAAAGAATGCATCAATTCCATTCAAACACATAGAACAGAACAAGCAACAAACCAGAAGTTAATATAAATAAAGGATAGTTATTACAAAAGAGAAGCCGACCGGCCAAAAACAACAAGACTACCAAGATACACAGCGGAAGCAAAAGTGCCATAAAGATGGCCATAACAAAAGCCAACCAGTGTGCCTTCACCCACAAGGCAACTGACCGGACCGCCAAGCTAGTCGCTTTCCCAAGCCATGCACATCTCGCAAAAGTAGAGCCCTTTGGACCCTACCTCCTCTGCAACAAAGTTATTAAGCAAAGCAAATGAGTACAAAATGTACTCATAAGACCGGCGTGTAATATAACAGAACTATAGTTTAACTACATGCAAGCTTTATTTAAGTGGATGAGGCTTTGGACTTATTTTAGCATAAAGCAATATTTCATTTGCAATATTTAAATAGATTCCAAAGCAATTTTGCAATTCATTTTTCATTTGCAAGAAACAACGAGACAAGTAACAAATTGATAGATAACAACAACAATCCTGGAAGTGACTAACCCAATAGCCACCACAATAGCATGAACATCCATTCATACCAACCCATCAAGTTTTAATTTAAATGTTGTAGTCTAGTTCTTGCGACCTTACCAAGCATGTCCATAACCTAGGACAAGGCTATTGAATAGTTTTAACCTGCAGGGTGTACCAATGTACCCACGTCGGACCGCCTTTTCGCCACATGATTTAGCACACTTCCTTTGGTATGCCAAGCACGGCTAAGTCCTCTGAGACATTTCCAATGGATGATGCTAATTAAGAGCCGCAACCCACGGGAATAAGGACACACTAGGCGAGCCTAACCGGTCCGCTAATGCTCCCTCCCACACCACACATACACATTTAAAACACACCCACCGACCAGCTCATAATTAACACCTCCCAAAGTACTTAGTCAAGAGAGGTCCCATATCCCCCTCGTGTGGTTAGCACGCAAGAGCGCTTGGCTTAGTGACACAAGTAACTCAGTCCTTGGGGATTTGGGCACCATTCCGTTCACACCCAATAAATCACACCAACATCCATTGTGCCCAAGTCAACAATAATTTTTGTTTTCATTTTTGTTTATTTACAAAGCACAAGCACAAGATGGACAAAATGGAATAAAAATTTTAGTGTAATCAAGGTCATCGACATAATGTCGACAACCGCCCATTTCTACCGTTATCTAAGCATTGCTAAGCATTATCAACGTAAACTACTAAGCGATAAGAGTCCATCCATCGAACTCTATATCGCAGCAAGATAATCCTAGGCTTAGTAGTAGAGAATGAACATTTACCTACAGAATATGCATCTATAGGATTACTAGCGACATTTTAACACAAAGTAGCATGCATACATATAAGTGAAACAAGATATTAAGCTTTAAAGTAATGGGACAATAAAGGGATATGATCAAACTGCTTGCCTTGCTGATTTTGCTCAATATGTTGCTGAGGATCACTCACGGGTTCACCCACTCGTCGACACCTAACGAAAAGGCGAAAAGAAACGATAAGAGCGAAGAAAACCACAAGGACAGCACAGCAAACAAACTCCAAATGCTCTGAAATTTCTACAGCAGCAAGAGGGTGATTTTTAGGGAATTTAGCAATGAGAACAAATTGATTTGGATTCTCAATGCAAAAGATATGAGCAAAACAAATCTGCTCAGCCCTAAAAATACAAACTACCACTATTCACTAATTTAATTACGAGGCAACATTTTCTGGACAGGTGGTGCTACTGAGATTTTTACAGTAGAACAAGCACCTCATGAGATGAATAACACAATTGAGTTCACCTCATTTGGAGCTATTAAGCATTTTCTACAATTTTTCAAAAATAAGAACTTGAACAAAATTATAATGCACAAGAAAGTTTTCTGAAAATAGTGACATGCCTCAATCCTATTCTAACATTTATAGCATTAACATAGGAAGCCAACAAAGTTGGATTCACTCAAAAATAATCTACAGATCATTACTTATGCATTTTACAAGTTAAAGGAATTTCTAGTATAACTTTTAAAGCTAGTTTTGAAATCTATTTGTAAAACCATGTTCTGGAACTGATCTGGGCTCATAACCATTTTTAGATTGGAGCCCAGGTCAAGCTAGAGCTAACACAATTTGAATCACCCTATTTGGATTTAAATTGAATTAGTTATGCAATTTCAAAGTTCATACCTTTTTCAGTTTACAAAATAAGGAGTTCACTGGAACTTCTAAAAACCATAAAGACATGGGAGGACGTGAGCCACAGATCTCAAATCTAACGGCTCAGACCTCCCAGGTGTTAACGCACCCGCGCGCTCGCGAGGTCCAGAGGACATGGGCCGTGGATCTTGGATCCAACGGTCCATGTGGCCGTGGATCTTGGATCCAACGGTCCATGTCCTCCCAGCAACGCGCACGCGCGAGCAGAGGGGAGGTCGTGGCCGTTGATGGTGCATCCAACGGACCACAACGATGGGGGGAGGTCCGGAACGGACCAGATCAAGCGAGGGAGGTCCTCAACGGTGAGATGACCTCGAGGAGGTCCTACGTGGAGGTCTGCGTCCACAGACCTCGGGGAGGTGCGGGCGGCCACGATGCAGCGGGGAGGTCACGGGCGTTCAAGATCTCCTCGGAGGAGGTCTTGGACAGCCCAGATCCAGTGCCATCGCGCTCGCGTGCGCGCACGCGTTCGGACACGAAGTTATTACGCGCGGGACACAAGGAGGTCCGCGCGCGAGGTCTTTAATGCGCGCAAAGGGGACAGGGTTAAGGGTATTAATGGCGAAGCCAATGATTAAAGAGACTTATCAATGATTAGGGCATTAAAGAGAGGATCTTTGTCCGAACTTGACACGGCGCTGCTGTTTACGTCCGACAAAAATCCCGAGCTCAAAGATGTGGTCATCGCCGCGATCTGAGACCTCATGGCGACAACCAATGACACCAGCGTGTGCGCAATAGTGTTGCGCACACCATGGGCTCACTCTCGGCGGCGGCGGCCTTGAACGCCGGCGAGCCGGAGATGGTAACGATGACCAGCACGGCCCAAAAGACTAAAACGTGAAGTAAAGCTCCGCAACTTCATTCAAGCGTGTGCCAGCATCTAAGGACTACCAGGAAGGTTACCTGGAGGTCCAGAGGTGCTGATGAGGTCGAGGAAGGTGATGACCGGGGTTGGAGAAGATGGGGTTGCTCCACGGCCAAAGCTCCAACTTCAAGATCCACTTTGGCCACCTAGGAACAAGGCCACCGAAGAGCTCCAAGGTCTACAACAACGGCGGCCAAGAGGGGAGGTTAGTGAGGTAGGAGCTCAGCCAAGCACTGGCATGGCAAGCTCCAAGTGTGTAAAAGAAGCCAAAGGGGAGCTCGAGGGGACCTTATACCAATGGCACAGAGGTCCTGCACCATGGGTTAAGCTCATGGTGAGCTTAGCCCATGGGGAGGTCCATGGGAGGTCCTGGACTTGGACACGATGGATGGGACAGAGTAGGTTAGGATAGGGCGTGGCCTAGGGCAGAAAGGGGCTGACACGCATTTAATGCTTGCAGGGCAGAGCCGTTGGATGTGACAAGGCTCTGACTTTGCCCACTGCCATGGCTCGGGCACGAGAGCCCAAGCAAGGAGAAGAACAGGACCTCAAGCTCACCGTCGGATTAAGTGAATGAGGAGGTCCTGGCCATCGGATGTTCATTTTGAACCGTTATGTTTTAAGTGACTGGGAGGAGGCCCAGCCACACGATCCTGAACGGGGAGGTCGTGGCCCTACGATCTCCATAATGCGAAGGCGCACGTGGAAAAAGGGACAGGAGGTCCAAGGCGTTGGATCTCAATCCAACGGTGCGGACCTCCTGGGAGGACTTAACCGCACACGACCTTAAGAAAATGAGGAGGAGGTCATGGCCGTGAGATTCACATCTAACGGCCTAGACCTCGCGTGGGTAGGGAGGTCTGGTGCGCACAGAGCACAGGGAGGTCGTGGGCTGTTGGATTTGATCCAACGGTTACGACCTCGGTTTGGTGGGAGGTTTGCTTATTTTAACAGTGAGGGGAGGTCATGGCCATGGATTTTTGATCCAAGGGCGATGACCTCAACAAGGTGCGGAGGACCTCGCAGAGAAGGTTTGCAGAGGAGGTCGTGGCCTTTGGATTGCATCCAACGGCTACGACCTCAAGTGAGTGCAAAGGGAGGTCTGCGTGGTTTGAGCGCGAGGAGAGGTCATGGCCATGGATCGTTGATCCAAGGGCTGTGACCTCATGTGGGTGGGGAGGACCTAGCTGCGTTTGCTGAGGAGGAGGTCGTGGCGGTTGGATGTAAATCCAGCGGCTGCGACCTCATCAAGGTGGAAAGGAGGTCAGGTGAGGTCTTGAAATGGTTGAAATTTGGACCGGCTTTGCCAAGCAGCTAGCCAAGGAACAGTCTGAGGTTTTTAAGTTTAATCCTTTTAACAACTGAGACTTTGCAGAATTGTTTGGGATAGCAAAACAACTCCAAAATTTATGAAATTTTAACTGGAGCTTGCTGACATTAAGATTAACCTTACATAAAATTTCCAGAGGTTATTATGCCTTGCATTTTTCTCAGGAAATTCTTAAAGGCTGTTCAAAAGATTGTTTTACCTCCAAAATTTATCAAACAAGTTTTACAACTTGTGATATTTTTCAGAGGGGTCCCATATCAACTTTAGGACCAAGGAAAATTATTTTCCAAATGTTTGGCACAAGAGTGGTGACAAATGGAAAAAGGAACTTGACTTTTGGTCAACAAGGACTTTGTGTTTTTGGATTACACAAATCTTGGACAATAATTACATGTGAGAAAAAGTTTTAATTTCTACACATTTAATTACATTTGAAACAAACCCTGATTATACATTTGGGATGTTACAAGTACCTTATCCTAGTCTGCAGCTGTGCCGCCACTTGCATGTCCTCGTATCAACTGCCGCCGCCTCGTCTCCGTTGCCGCCTCCCACTCCTCCAGATCTGGATGGAGGTAGCCAATTTGAGCCGGAGGAGCTCGGGGGTTCGCCACACCCCAATCCCTCATGCCTCATGGAGTCATGGCGACGGCTTGGCAGAGGCGCCTTGGCCGGCAGAGGGGGTGGTGTGGCGTTCGCCCGGGAGACCAAGAACAAATGTGCATAAAGGGAATTAGCAAAGTAGTTAGGCTGCAAAAAAACCCATACGATACTGAACAAAATATGTACAAGTTGCTCATACCTCATTTGCAACATTCTTAACTCTAAAATACCCTCAAATTCTTGTTTGGGTGTGTACTCCAAATCTTCAATATCTTCCCTACACACTACGAGCAGAAAATTAATGCATTATGCAACCTCTCGGTTGATTATCGGGTATCCTTGCCCATCAATCATGTCTGAAATCATCATTACGTTGTCGTATTCACATCTGGAAACTTCAGAGGCAGCTTTGTGGTCTCAATATCAAACGCAAATGCACATACATGAACTTCTGCACGCTGAAACAGATCTTCCCTTCTCTAAAGCAAAACATCAGAACAAGACACACTAACATTGTACCACTGTCCACATCTCACATCTGCAAATAAATTAAGTTTGGTGCAGCAAAAGTGATGTCAGTGATTAAATCTCAACTTACAACAAGAATATAAATCTCACAAAATCTTGACTGGGGAGCCGTCACCCTTCTTGAGCTGCACTCTCACCCTCCCCATCTGGAAGAAATCTCGTAGTTACGCCTTATCCAACTATGCACATGAGCAGTCCAAACATTAACAAATACAAATCCAAGGAAGAACAAGGGGAACTGGTAATCCCAAGCTGCAAAATTTTAAATGAAAAGAACGAAAGAAAGACGCACTTCGACGGCGTGAGGATCTTGAGGTAGGAGCAGCGATCGGCGATCTTGATGCGAGGTGGGATCGAGGCAGCCTTGTCGTCGGCGATGCAATGCCCTCGGCGACCGTCTTCTTGGAGTTGATGTACCTGGGTAGATGGCGTTCCACTTCTTGATGCTACTCCTCAGATCGCCGCCGTCGCCATCGCCGTCGCTGCCGCCGTCCATCTCCGCGCCATTCCAAGCGAACACGGAGCAGATCCTGGTCCAAGAACAACAGAGAAAGCAGAGAGTTCGAAGTTAATGCAATCCTTGGTCGTGGTCAGACCAATCTACCCGCTGAGTCAGGTTCAAGAGGTTTCTAGGGCTCTTGGCTCAGACAGGAGAGGGAAAGCAAGCCGTGGAAGGGAGCATTCGTGCGGGGAGGAGCCGGAGCCAGGTGGAGCGGGGGTAAACCCGGGGCGGCCGGAGGCGGTGGAGTAGGAGGCGGTCGGGCTAAGGGGGCAGCGCCCGGCCAAGAAGCCTAGGAGGGGAGCCATGGGAGGCGGCGTCGAGAGAGAATGGAGGGAAGAGAGGAGCCGAGCCGGGTGGAGCAAGGGTGAACCCAGGCGGTGGAGGCGGAGTGGGGAGGCGGGGCTAAGGCGCCCGGCCAAGAAGCCTGTGAGGAGGAGCCATGGGAGGCGTGTCGGTCGAGAGAATGGAGGGGAAGAGAGAGGTTGGGGGAAGGATTGGAAGTGAGAGGGGAGGTAGCTAAAGAAGCAGTAGCAAAGACGGAAAAATAAGGCGCGAGCGAAAAAAAATAATAGCGCGGCACAGAAAAAGTAGGGCGCCATTTTGTCTCCCGAGTGTAATACATATACACTCGGGATTACATCTTTATTTCCTGAGTGTCATAGGAAACACTCGGGAAAGTGATTTCTACCGAGTGCTGATTTCTTGTCCCGAGTGTCTTACGAAACACTCGGGACTATCCCGAGTGTTTTCGTCTAGACAATCGGGAAACATAGAGACACTCGGGAAATAAACAGTTTCTGGTAGTGATCCACTTACAGACACCACCAACTTGATCATCTATCTGTTCAGGCACTTTTTTGTATTAACGTTCTTTAAACCTTTTCTTAACAAAGGAAAGAAAGTCATTCATTATTGGCTCGCTCAGGCCATCTCCTTGGGACTCGTTGTGTGAGTTGCCAGGACAATTTTAACCCTTATTTTAAGTAGATTAAAAAAGGCACCACCAACTCATGACTATATTGAACACACAAATAAACATGTTCATAAGGAGGATGACAGTGTTGTAGCTCCTCAAAGGAGCAAGAGACAGATGATTGCAATATTTTTTGGTGATGACTTCATTGTGTACCTTGTGGATGATGTTCCCAAATCTATTTCAGAAGCATATGCATCTCTTGATATAGAGTACTGGAAGGATGTGATTCGCTGTGAAATGGATTCCATTATCGCTAACAGAACCACTACAAGAAAAACATACATACAACAACACATAACTCGCAACGGAAAGCACGTGCGTTGCAAAACAAACTCAGCCCACCACCTCCCACATCCAAATAAAACTGCTACTCCCCTCTAAACTTATCTTACCGTGACTTCCCTTCTCCATTAGTCATCCGCTAATTCCCTTCCCCGCTTCGTCTCCCTCTAAAAAAACCAAAAATATTCCGGTGCCCGCCCTTCCCCAAATCATGCCGCCTTCCCCCAAATCCGCACCGCCCACACCCACCACCGCAACACCCTCATCCTTGCCTGCTGCCGCCCTGCCCTCGTCCTCGTCGGCCGCCGACCCACCCTCGTCCTCGTCCTCGCCGGCCGCCGACCCGCCCTCGTCCTCGTCGGTCGCCGACCCACCCTCGTCCTCGCCCGCGTCCCTCGCCCCTCGCCCATCTCCCCCGAGCCACCCTTGAAACTCCACGCTACGCCCCTCGCCCGCATCCTCCGCCTCCATCGCCCACTCACCTACCTCCGTGCCGCCCCTGCCTGCCCTCGCCCCTCGCCCTTGACCCTTGCCCGCCACCCACCTCACTCATCCCTCGCCTTCGTGCCCGTCCCTCCCTCCCATCCGCGCCACACCATCCTCCTCCAAGCCGCATCTCCTACTTTGCCTCCTCCATCCCCGGCTTTCGGCGGCATCCTCAAGCACCGCTACTCCGACTTCATTGTCCACGAAGTCGCCCGCGGTGGCTCCCTCGTTCGCCTCACCTCCTTTGATCTCCCCACGAGGTACGCACATTTCCTGACCTCACCATGGCGACGTTTGGTTCACGATTCACACGTCCGATCCCAATTTCACTACCAATTGTGGATTGCAGTGCGTCGCTGTGAAGGAGGTGGTGAAGGCAGCGCCGTCAGAGATTGCCGGGGCTGCCGACGGTGGCTGGGGTGACGCCTCTTGCATCCCCGTCAACCACGAGATCAAATCCAGGATCTACCTTTGGCGAGGCCAACCATGGAACCTCGAGGTCGACATTCTCTTATTTTTATCTTGTTGGGAATTGGAGTCGAAGAGTGTTACAGTTGTGGTCCTGAGCTCATGATTTTTCGGTTGATGCAGAGCTTGGACGAGGGGCACAATAGTCCTAGGTCGCACGCCGCAAAGAAAGTTCGAGCCTCGCGGAGGAATCGCTACCTTGGTACGGTTTTGGATTTTGGTCTTGGGCATTGCAATTTTAAGGGTAGGTGGAATCTGCTTTGAGCGAATTAGAAGATCTCAAACTTTTATTGGACTCGACCGCCATCGTCATTTCAAGGAAGGTGGAAGCTGCAGAATATTTGGTGATGCAGCTGAGTTGTTCGGTGGAAACTCGATCATCGAAACATGAGCAATCGAAGGGTTATGTGGAATTCATTTACTTTGATGCATTCGCATTCCAATTTCATAAGCCACACACTATAAGCTGCATCGCAATGAGATATATAAATCTTATTTACTTTCAGTTTTGTTCCACTATTGTTTTTGACTTGGAAGTTATTCTTCTTTGTAGGTTCCTATTGGCAGGGCCACACCTAGACGCACCATGAACGTTACTGGTGAGTCGATTGATGAAAAGGGTGACATAAGTAAGTCTCTTGAATGTTTGATACATATTTATGGAATAGTTTGTGTAATCATGTTCTATTTCCATGTTCCGTTATAATCGATGATTTTGTATATTGTAGCGACAAACCACTTCCTTCCTATCCATCGTGAGGCCCTGCTTTTGTTGAGCAAGCCACAGAGCAAAGCAAATTCTTATTCTTGGAATTAAGGTATAATTTCCATGCCTCTCCTTGAGCCTATGATTATTTAAAAGAAGTCCTTGGATTCAATGTGGTAGCATATTTGCCATCATGTCCCGAGTGTTGATTGAGGTGTAATGGTTCTATTTCGACGGAGTTGTGGACACCTTGCACCGTACCAAAAGGGTGGGAAAATTGGTCTTTTCGATTGGTGCAGAGTCGGTAAAACTGTCCTTATCATGGAGTTGATCAACAATGTTGCCAAGGCCCATGGTTAGTATTGTATAGAGTTTCATGGTCTATATCGTTCGGCCGCCTTTTTCTTTTTTTTGTTTATAATTGATTAATTTGTTTTATGTTAAGGTGGTTTCTCTGTGTTTCTTTGGTGTCGGAGAACGTGCTCGTGAAGGTAATGACCTGTATAGGGAAATCATTGAAAGTGGTGTTCATTAAGCTTGGTGACAAGCAGGTAACTGGTACATATTTCTTAATTTCTCTGTGAAGTTTACATATGCAAGCTATCCTTCTTATCTATCGGCTTTGGTGGCAGAGTGAAAGCAAGTGTGCTCTTGTCTATGGGCAAAAGAATGAGCCCTTGGGTGCTCGTGCTCGTGTTGGGTTGACTTGTTTGACAGTTGCTGAACATTTTTGTGATGCTGAGGGACAAGATGTGCTTCTATTTATTGTGAGAACACGGGGTATTTAACTTGTAATACTTAACCATTAAGATGATTCAAGCATTACAAATCAAATATCACGATTATCGGCGCATATGTACTTCCCAGAATGCAGTACACATAACCCATACAAAAATTATGCATCAATTCCATTCAACACAGTAGAATCCAAAACACAACTAAGCAATTCAAAGGACATACAATACTGATTATTACAAAAGGGCCGACCGCCAAATATAACTAAAGAGTCTAAAATAACGATGGAAGCAAGGTGCCGTAAGATGGCGATAAACAAAAGCCAAGTAGTGTGCCTTAAACCCACAAGGCAACCAATCGGGCCACCAACCTAGTCCTCAAAGCCACCGCACATCTCGCAAAAGTATAACCCTTGGGGTTCAACTTCCTCCTTTGTAACAATTTAATTAAAGCATAGCAAATGAGTACAAAAATGTACTCGCAAGACTTACGTGTAGGGTAACAGGCCTATATAAATAGCTACATGCAAGCTTATTTAAGTGGAGCAGGCTCTAGACTCATTTTCAGCATAAAGCAAGTTTTCATTTGCAATAATATAATAGAGTGAAGGCAGTTTTACAATCTGATTTTATTTGATAAAAACAGCGACAAATAAGTAACAACAATAAAAAGACATCCTGGAAGTGGCTAACCCAATAGCCACCACAACAAATAGCATGAATTCCCTATTCACACCACCCACATCAAATTTTAGTTAAATGTTGTAGTCTAGTTCTCACGGGGCGTATCCAAGCGTGTCCATAACCTAGGACGAGGCTATTCGAATAGTTTGAACCCTGCAGGGGTGTACCAATGTACCCACATGTTAGACCGCTCCTTAATGCCACGCGATAAAGCACACTTCCTTTGGTATGCCGGCAGAGCTAAGTCCTACGAGACGTTTCTAATATTGTGCATTAACTACGAGTCGCCATATGGGAGGAAGCCCCATATGTTGATGCGGAGTCATCAAAGATGCTCATCTCCTTATAAAGGACGATACTCCTTGTAGTGGATAACCTCCACCACTACTCACCCAAACACACACAAGTTTCTTTGTCAACACAACGCACACATCCACCATGCGACCCGGAGCTAACACACGCCAAAGTACTAAGTCAAGAGAGGTCCCATATCCCTCTCATGTGGTTAGTACGCAAATTTCTCGGTACGGTGGCGCAAGTAACTCGGTCCTTGATTGACTTGGGCACCATTCCATCACACCATAAGATCACACCATCAACCATTGCGCCCAAGTCTCAAACATTTCATTTTTATTTTCAGTTTTTGACTTTAGAAGATAACAAAGCACAAGGTGCTGAGCATAATGATAATAATAATTTTGTGTGATCAAGGTTATCGACTAAGTCGATAACCGCCCAATTCTACCTAAGCGACTAAGCAGTTCTAAGCATGACACATAAAGACAATAAGAGAGCATAATTAAATCACGGGCTCTAATTCACCAGTGATATTAATAACTTATGTTTTGTGGAAGGGGATAACAATTTAAGGGCAACCATGCAATAGGAATAGCTACCTCTAATCGGGAAAATTACTTTGACACAAAAGCATGCATACATACAATTTGTAAACAAAGTATTAGACTTGAAAGTAATAGGACATTTATGATCAAACTGCTTGCCTTGCTGAGGTTGATTATCTTGCTGCAGAGGGTCACTCGCGCAATCAATAATATCGTTTGAACCTAGCGAAAGAAATCGAAAGCACAATAAGAAGCGAATAAAACCGAAAAGGCCCAAAAAATCAAATTTATCCAAAAATTATGAAACATTCACAGAAGGTAGAGCATGATTTTATATGAATTTAGCAACAAGAATCAATTCATTTGGATGCTCTATGCAAAAGTTATAACAGTTTGAATGTCAGATTTCTGGAAAATACAATTTAATTGCTACCGGTTACTGTTCATTCTAATTAATTATTTTGGTGAAAATTTCCAGAACAGTGGTGCACTTGAAATTTTTATGGTAGGAAGAGCACCACATGAGATGAACAATGGAATTTGATTCACCTCATTTGGAGCTACGATGAATTTCCTATGATTTTTTCAAAGTTGTGAAAGTAGTATTCAAGTTACATGCAAAATAAGATTTCAAGTAACAGTAATATGCTCACAACCTATTTTTACAATAAACTACACTAACAGAGGATTCTAACAAAATTGAGTTTACTCTTTTTGGAGTTACAGAGAAATACTTATGCATTTTTAAAGTTAGAGCAATTTTTAGTGCAACAATAATACTAAACATAAAGTAATTTTGCCAAATGTGATTTCTGGAACAGCAACATGATTCAAACCATTTTTATAATAAAGTACATTTAAAAAGGAAACTAACAAAATTTGAATCATCAATTTTGGAGCTAAAATGAATTACTTATGCAATTTTGAAGTTTAACCAATTTTTCAGTTCACAAATAAAGCATTTCGGAAATTATATAAACATACAATACTTTTTATACCCAGCCTAACCTAGCCACAGAGACTGACTAGTGGGGCCAATGAACAGTGCCATTTTCTATTTTCCTAATGAATTTCCGAATCGGCCTGACATGTGGGGTCCACATGTCATACACCTGGTCCACAGCATAGTGGATGGACCGAGGGTCTATGGCCGGTCCATGGGTTCACCACTGTGCACTTAAGTTCTCGGGCCCACTTGTCAATCTCAGAGTTAAAACGGTATTTACACCACGCTTTACTGCCCGGCCCCACATGTAATAGAGACAATACCGCTTTAAGACAATCATTAATCCCCTAAACAATCATTAGCGCTAACTTAAAGGTGATTCGGTATTAATTACCTCGCTACAATGGCAGTCGGGCAGCGCCACGCTCAAGGCGGCTATGACCATGAAGCTTCACTGGCGGCTCACCGGCGAACGAGAACGCGGCGCGAGTGGGTGCTCAAATGGAAAGCCCACCACTGGCGCAAGACGACAAAGACCAATGGCGAGGCGGAGGTGGTCCGGTCAGCGGCGGCGGCGGCGATGAGTGGAGGCGATGCTACGGCTACGATGCATAACACAACCCGATGGCTAAAAGATCTAGCTAGCGCGCGCATAAGCAATAGGAGGGCTCTAGGGATTCACCACGATGACCTGGAGGTGGAGGGGTTGCCGAAGTCGAGCCAGCGACAAGATCCCGAGGCGGCGGAGAGGCTTCATCGAGGAGGGGTTGACCTGGTGAAGGAGACAAAGAATGAGTGGTCGGGAGAGCGCAAGTGAGGCCCTCAGGTGGTGTGAGAACAAGGAATCGACGAGAGGCTCACCATGCCGTCGCCGGAGAAGAAAAGGGCTTCGGCGGCCGAAAATGGGGAAAAACCGAATTTCGAGAGCTCCTGCGACCGAAACACAAAATTGATTGAGGGGTTCTCCTCCTAAGACCAAAAGGCGCATGGTGACGCACTTAAGGGAGAGGGAAACTCACAGGAGGGGAAGATGGCACGGCGGCGGCCTCGGGTGCGAGCTCCAGAGCAGCAGGGAGCACGCCACACGTCCGAGAGCTACACAAAGCGACAAGGGATCAAACCAGCGCTCCAAGGAGCGGTGAAGGAAGAGGAAGAGAGGGGGACCACGCGGAGGAAGCTCACTTTTGAGCGGAGCTCAAACTAGCGCCTCCCTCCTCATCCACCGAGAGGAGGAATGGCTTCCAACGGGCGGGAGAGGGGGTATTATCCCCGGGCGACGACGGAGTTGGAAGCGGCGTCAAACGACAAAGCTGAGGATTGGCCGAGAGGGGCGGTGGATTGACGGCGTTACCGCGCAGAGACGGAGTTGGCAGCGCGCGCGGCGACGTGGCGCGCGGACTCTACCCGCTCGCCAGCGCGAGGTAGGAGACACACCTGACAAGCCGGGCCCGCGACACAGTGACTCAACCGCGAGCGCGCGATCGCGCGGAAGGAAATCGAGACGGGCCGTTGGATCGAGATAGATCTAACGGCCGACAACGCGCGAGAAGTTTTATAAGTGGCGAAGCGGTACACAATCGTGAGCGTTGGTGCGCGATCGGACGGCTGCATGCGATGTGCGCTAAGAGACTTGGTTGGGCCGAGCCAAGTCGGCTCGGGCTGGACCTGAGTCTGGTTCGAGTCAGATGAATAGTGTTTTTAGGTTTTGTTTTAAAAGGCTGAGAAGATAGGGGATTTTTGGAGGCAGCTCCGAAGCTCCAAAAATTATGAAATTTTTATGGAAGCTTGCTGGACCAGAGGAAAACCTTGTGTAATTTTTTCAGAAATTTTTATGCACTGAATTGTTCTCCATAAAATTCACAAGCTGCTGGCCAAGGGGTTTGACTAGAGTTCAAACTGGTTTGACTTGCTCTTTTGAAATAGCAAATAAAATCTAAAATTATGAGATTTTTCAGAGAGGTTACTAGGATGATCTAGATGATAGGAAAAATATTTCTAGAGGATGATCATAAGATTAGATTTGAAAGTTTTTAAGGACAATGATTTCCATCAATAGAAACATTGATCTTTGGAAATAGGAATTACTAGGGGAAATCTCTAGAAAATTTCAAATGACAACATGAGGCATCAAAAGTTTTAATTTATCCTTATTTTATTAGATTTGAAACACACACCATTGTTTGGGATGTTACATTTATTGACAACATTTTCTGTTTCACTCAGGTAATTTCTGTAGGACATTTCTTCGGTCTAGGAAGTACCAACACAAATCTTGTGCACCAAAAGGCATTAATTAACATCAGCTTTACTGCCATGATACTACCTGTGCTCCACTTAGTACAAAAACACCCTTTTTGAATGATTGTCGTATTTTAACTTATTCCTTGAATTCACAGTCGCTAGTAAGTCTCACTATTGTGCTTTCGGTTACCCCTTGATGTCAGCCAAACTCTGAGG
The DNA here is from genome assembly GCA_036346405.1 of Phyllostachys edulis. Taxonomy (NCBI): domain Eukaryota; kingdom Viridiplantae; phylum Streptophyta; class Magnoliopsida; order Poales; family Poaceae; genus Phyllostachys; species Phyllostachys edulis. Next base: position 5,520,229 of record CM070553.1, on the reverse strand, counting down.
TGTCTGCTCTTCTTGGATACGAACCAACTCTTGCTACTGATCTTGGAGGACTGCAAGAGCGGATACTCTGCGGATTACAACAACAAAGAAGGGTTCTATTACATTTGTGCAAGCTATTTATGTGTCTGCTGATGACTTGACGGATCCTGCTCCTGCTACTACCTTTGCCCATCTTGATGCAGTCCTTGGGCTCCCTTATGCATTAGCCAGCCAATCATTCTGCAAATCATTTAACTTAGGTCTGCTTGAAGCTTTAGCCACACTTAATCTCGCTGATTTGTGGCTTGCTCTTGGATCAAGCCATGCAAAAAGGGCCTTGAGTCTTGTATATCAAAGCCTTCCGATGATTCTTGGTCATGGTGGTCTTGAGTTGTGTGCTCGAGCTTACATAGTTTTAGCAAAATGCCATTTATCTGATCCAAAACTTTCAAGTATATCCTAATGATAATTTCCCATTCAGGAGGTTCTTACTTTGGATCCCTTTATATTCTGTTACATGGACAATCCTTTTGAGGATCCTTAATGTGCTTCAGCAATCACATATTCTGTCATTAGTTTTCTATAATCCTTTCTTGAGTAGTTATGTGAGTCTTCCTTTAAGCTTGCGATTAACGATTGGGAATTGCTGCTCTATGTATGTACCTGCCAATTATTTGGAAGAGTTGGAATATTACGTTTTACTTTAATAATGCACTAAAAGAACTTTATTTTTCTTTTCAGATTGAGAAGACATGTTGATGGTTTGGACTGTTCGACAAACTTGTGTGTAGAATGGAGAATACTGGGAAATGAAGAATTTTTTTATAGAACCACGGGGGGCATAGAGAACGAAGACTTCCCACTAAAAGTATAGACATGTACTTACATTTATGTTTTAGGGCGTATTATGTTATTAGATCATGATTGTACCAACTATGTATGCTTCGAGTCTAGACTTGTGAAGCCAGTTGAAAATTCTTTGTAATGAAACAATTTTTTGCTGATGTCAATGAAATTTTTTTGTTATACACTTTGATATGTGTGTTTTGTTTAACCCCGTGGGCCCTAATTGATGAGCCCAGCCTAGACATAAAAAGGACACATTTTGCAACGTTAGATGCGTCGTAAACAATCTTGGAAGCTATTTTCTAGTGTTCAATGCCAACATATATATATATATATATATATATATATATATATATATATATATATATATATGTTGCCACTATATCAAAATATGTGTTGCAACCTTACAACACTTTTATTTACATGTTACCAACGCTTGTATATGTGTTGTCACAGACCTTGGCAACGGCCTTAATGGCAACGCAATACTAAATGCGTTGGTATAGACCCTAACAACATTATTTGGACTTTTACCAACCCCTTATATGCGTTGCTAAAGGGTGTTCATGTTGTAGTGAACTTGGAAAGTCACTGATCGTCCATTTGGTTGTAAGCCAGTTGAATGCAAGTGGGTGTTCAAGAAGAAGTTTAGGCCTGATGGTACAATTGAAAAGTACAAGGCTCGGCATGTGGCTAAAGGTTATACTCAAAAAGAAGGCGATGATTTGATTGATACATACTCACTTGTTGCCAGATTATCCACTATTCGAGTACTATTATCTTTGCCGCCTCACATAGTCTTATTGTCAATCAAATGGACGTAAAGACGGCATTCCTTAATGGAGAGTTGGATGGGAAAATTTACATGGATCAGCCTGATGGATTTGTAGTACCTGGACAAGATGGCAAAGTCTGTAAGTTATTGAAATCTTTATACGGCCTCAAACAGGCACCTAAGCAATGGCATGAGAAGTTCGATAAAACTTTGATATATGTGGGGTTTGCGGTAAATAAAGCCTATAAATGTGTATACTACCGCTATGGTGGGGGGGGGGGGGTAAAGGAGTAACATTATGTTTGTATGTTGATGACGTACTTATCTTTGGGACAAACATTGATGTGATTAACGAGGTTAAATCATTTTTATCCCAAAGTTTTGACATGAAATTTCTGGGAGAGGCTAGTGTTATTTTAAACATCAAGTTGATCAAGGATGTGAATGCGATTACCATGTTACAATCACATTATGTGAAAAAGGTCTTGAGCTGTTTTGGCTATATAGAAAACAAGCCCTCTCCAACACCCTATGATCCTAGTCTAATACTTCGAAAGAATCGAAGACTAATAAATGATCAATTGAGGTACTATCAGATTATTGGTTCACTCATGTACTTGGCTAGTGCTACTCGTCCTGACATTTCTTTTGTTGTAAGCAAATTGACCCTGTTTACCGCTAATATGGGAGATGATCATTGGTGCGCACTTGAGCGGGTTATGCTTTATTTGAAAGGTACAATGGGTTACAAAATTCACTATATTGGGTATCCTGGTATACTTGAGGGATATAGTGATTCCAATTGTATTTCTGATGCCGATGAGATAAAGGCTATGAGTGGATATGTATTCAGTCTAGGAGGTGCTGCTGTCTCATGGAGATCTTACAAACAGACCATACTGACAAGGTCAACCATAGAGACAGAACTTACAACATTAGACACAGCCACTGTTGAGACAGAATGGCTGCGAGAACTCTTGATGGATTTACCGGTGGTTGGAAAATCAATTCCAGCTATCATTATGTATTGTAATAACCAAATCGTTATCATAAATTGACAAGTGCAAAGGATAATATGAAATCCACAAGACATGTGAAAAGACAATTGAAGTCTGTCAGAAAATTGAGAAACTCCGTAATGATAGCTGTGGATTATATACAAACTGCGAAAAATCTAGCAGATCCCTTTACAAAGGGACTATCACGGAATGTGATTGAAATTGCATCGAAGGAGATGGAAATGAGACCCACGTGAGTTACACACAGTGGTAACCCAAACCTATGTGATCGAAGATCTTGTGAAATAGGCTTTGGGAAAAACAAACCGTTTGGGTAACAGTAAAGTACATTCTTTATATCTCACTCCGTTATAGATGCAATACTCTAATTACTGTAAGGCGGGATGACTTTCTCTTAATATGTCCCGAGGCTTAACAGCAAGATACCATCCTACAGGGTATTCGTGTAAGAACACACCTATATGAGCCCGACTGTTGGTCGCAATCCATGAGATGTGTGTGATCTCTAAGAAGCTCATGAGGAGACACATGAGTATGACCTATATGCTCCATACGAGGAGTAGCCAATTAGCGACCAAGTATTAACAAAGGTCTTAGGTGAAACTTGTCCTCACAAAACTGTTAATTCAAGGCTTAGTCCATTGTGTACTTGTGGGCGAGTGTATCTTGAGGTTGTAGGTGAATGTTCAACCTTAATCGATCTCCATAAAAAAAAACTGGTATATCAACAACACTTTGGAATTATGGGCAAATTCATAGTCCTTTTGGGATCTGGTGGGGGATTGTTGGAGTTTTGTGCTTGACACATTCAATATTCTAATTAAATCCTAGAAAAATCCCAAAGGATCACTCATGCATGGTGGAAGGTGAGAACTTTAGTACCATATTGCTAGTCTAGGTGAGAGGAGACCAATATATAAGGTGGAGTTGGTCTTACATAGTTGAAGCAAGCAAAAAAAGAACACACGCACGCACTCGCTCGCTCGCTCGCCACGCCATCACCTGCCTGCACACGACGTGCGTGTGAATGGTCCGGCGATTTCGTGTCCAGTTGGTTGTGGAGCTGCAACTTATTTTTGCACCTCAAAACCATGCATACAAATTAGAAACTCAAAGTTTGAATTACACTATTTCAATTGGCTTTTATGGCACACATTAACTGCGTTTAAAACAAAGTAATGGTAGTAATGATGGTAGTTTCTTCCGCTGGAGCTGGTTCTATATAAAGGATAGATCAGTATCAGAATTGCAAGTCTCAGACTCAGAAATAGAACAGAGACACATCCAGTTTCGTTTTGTCGCCCGGTTCCACTGTGTTGCGCAATCTTACCTTCTCCATCCCTTCTTCAGCGTGCACCGACGTGGGAAGAGCAGTGTCTTCGAAGCCGGCGTCCCTCGTGATGCTGCATGGGTTGGGGCGAATTAGGTTTTTGGGAAGCGTTCGCGTGACAGCTCACGACTTCCTTCGTCATCCACTTCGTTTCGTCTTCTTCGGATCAAACTCTACTGCGACCTTCGACGGAGCGATTCTCTGTAAGTCGTGGTGATATCATTTCTTTTGATATGGCTAGGACTTACTTCCTAGGATTTTGTCATGTGATGATATTGATGCCTACTTCTGTTAGTAGCATTCTTATTTTAGGCTTTGCCTTGTTCATGCATATATATGAGATAGATATATTTGAGCCGTTGATCATGTTACTGTTTATAGTCTCAAATATGTCTAGTATATATGCTGTTGCTGATTCAATTATTGTTTTATGAATTATAATAATCACAAAAATACGCAAATACCTAACAATGAGAGCATCAGGCCTCTACATTTCAATTTCATTCTGGTGGCAGTGACACCAAGTGCATCGTCAATTCTGTTTCCAAGCTCCATCCACTTTCAGACAACACCAACCTGATGTTCCGTTCAGACACTTTTTTTTTGTATTAGCGTTCTTTAAACCTTTTCTTAACGAAGGAAAGAAAGTCATTGATTATTGGCTCGCTCAGGCCATCTCCTTGGGACTCGTTGTGTTAGTTGTCAGTACAGTTTTAACCTTTTTTTAAGTAGATTAAAAAAGACACCACCAACTCATCCGTTATTGTGGAAAAGATCATTTGACCCTTTCCACTGTGTCATCTATTGCTTCGTTCATTCGATCTAATTCATTCGGTCACCTTAATTAATTGGTCGGATAGATTAATGTGTTTCGTTGCTTAGTTCGTTCGCCGTGGATACTGGGTAGCACCGCAGATTCGCAGGCGGGCGGGCGACATGGACGCAATGCTCCCCGGCCCCGGGAAGATCATCAAACTGGCGCGAGCGATCAAGACTGCGGCGGACAAGGTCAAGCAGAACAAGGAGGAGTGCCGCGAGATCGGGAGGCGCGCGGCGATGGTGAGCGACCTCGTGTCGGAGCTGCACAAGAGAAACCCGGAGATAGCGCGGGATCAGCCGGCGGAGAGGGTGCTGACGGAGCTGCAGTGGACCCTCGATACCACGCTCGAGCTCGTCAGGTCCTTCGACAAGAGCAATGCCGTCCGCCGCTTCTTTACGGGCGCGAAGGAGGCCAAGAAGCTGAGAAAGGCCCAGGAAGCCGTGTGGCGGAGCAGATTCGAGACGATGAGTTGGTTGCTGGATTAGCTAGCACCGGACGATGAGCTTGTTGTAGAATGTAGAATGACTAGGGAATGGATCCAGCCGAGCCAATTGCAGTTCCGTGCTGTCATGCTCTACTTCCCGAACCCGAACCTCCGTGTCTAGGTGCTGTAACATTCCAAAAATTTTGCTACTCCGTGGCTTTGTGATGGCGGTGACCTACTTGTGAATCTAATATGTGTCTCACTTAGACAAGAACATCATGATCTAACAATGGTGGTTGGACATGATCAAGTAGAAAACAAAAGTTAATTAACAGCTTGGAAGAAGTTATTGCTCAAACAATTTAACTTTGTCTTCGCATAATCTAGATTCATTATTTCCAGTGGCATTCCTACTATTGTCTGAAGCATTATATTGCACTTAAGCTTATCATGGCCAAACTGTATCTGCTCTGATTTCACTCCCCTAGTCTCCTCGTGGAATCTTTTAAGTCTTGTTTGGCTGCTTGTTATTTGGCTTTAAAAGTACAAAGTTGGAATGAGACTCCAAATATTCATTATTCATCTATTGTGATTTAAATTCAAATTCTGGAGTGTACTGTGTAGGAGTTTGTTAGACTGCTAAAAGCGAGCATATTGGTTCTGAGGAATTCCTATTCTGGATTCATGTTTTTTCCCCTTTCTCTATCCTCTAGCTCAGCCAATATCCTACCTCTGTTTCTCTAAACCTTCTCTAGTTCTTTATATATCCTCACCTGTCAAGTTCAGATATTGTAAACATTTCTTGCCATGGTAGTATTTACTTTTGTAGTTTCACAATGAGATGGTATTTGATACTGATTTCAAAAAATATAGTTGTACTATATTTATTGTAAATTTGTAATCACATAGTTGGCATGAAACATACGACAAAACAAATGTATCGAGACGTGTAAATATTGAACATCAAAAGTAAAATAGTTACAGTTTTGAACATATAGCCCCGACATCCGGACACCACTTGGCATGTTGGCTGTACATAGTTGGAAACTTGGAACTATAGTTTGATCAAGTGAACAATGGAAATACTCCTGATGTTCTGGTTTGGTAATTACACCTTGTTTACTGCCATTTACTTTCGGTATCAATTGACTCCTATAATGGATTTGTTATGTTTAGCAACTAATGCATTACGGACATTTCTGCAAGTAGTTTTAATGTAAATTTGGAATATTTATTCATAGCTCCAGAATTTCACATTCATGATAGGTTTTTTTTTTCGTGCTAACAAACTATGCGTTCCAGAATCATCCGTGCGATTGTTATTATTTGCAGGAATTTCATGTAGGTGGATTGATGGGACATTTTGGACGTGAGAAGACGTTATCTATGCTGAGCGATCACTTTTATTAGCCTAAGATGAGGCGTGATGTGGACAGGTATGTACAACAATGCATAACTTGTCACAAGGCGAAATCGAAGTTGCATCCACATGCATGGTTTGTATACTTCTCTTCCAGTTCCTAATGCACCATGGGAAGATATTAGTATGAACTTTATTTTAGGACTGCCTAGGACTAAGAGAGGAAGAGATTCTCTTTTGGATTAATTTGTTCTGTGACATTGCATTCATCCACAAATTGGAAAATAACATCCCATGTGAGGATGACAAGTGGGCCATGGGCCCACATGTCATTCTCACATCGATGTTATTTTCCAACTTTTGATTTTTGGGGGGTGTTACTGTGCAAATTGCCCATTCTCTTTTTGTCGTTGTGGATCGATTTTCGAAGATGACATATTTTATTTCGTGCCACAAGAGTGACGATGCCTCGCATGTTGCTAACTTATTTTTCAGGGAGGTCGTGAGGTTGCATGGCGTGCCCAGGACCATTGTCTCGGATCACGATGTCAAATTCATGAGTTATTTCTAGAAGACGCTTTGGGGGAAGCTAGGGACAAGGTTGTTATTCAGCACAACTTGTCATCCCCAAATTGATGGTCAAACGGAGGTGGTGAACCGTACACTTTCGATGCTGCTGAGGGCCATGATAAAAAAAATATCAAGGAGTAGGAGGACTATTTGCCGCACATGGAGTTCGCCTACAACAGAGTTGTCCACTCTACTACACAGATGTGCCTGTTTGAGGTGGTGTATGATTTCAAGCCCATTACGCCACTTAATTTATTGCCGTTGCCAAGTCAGCAACGAACAAATATGGAGGCGTCAAAGAGAGCTAAATATGCGAAGAAAATTGCACATCAAGGTGAAAGAAGAAATCGAGTGCAAAGCGAAGTACTATGCTGCCAAGGCGAACAAAAAAACAAAAAAGGTGATATTTCACCCGGGCGATTTAGTGTGGGTACACTATCGTAAGGATCGCTTTTCGGATAGGCACAAATCCAAGTTGCTGTCAAGAGATGGACCTTTTAAGTGCTTGCAAAGATAAATGACAATGCTTACAAGATCGAGCTACCGAGGGATGACTATGGTGTGGGCTCTACATTTAATGTCGTCGATTGTGACAACCTGGAAAATCAAAATTAATCTAAACACCGCTAATCGATGATTAGCAGTAATTAAAATTCATCTAAACAAAAATCAAACCTAAGCTCAGTTGTATATCGCCCTCATCGCCACACATATATATATGCAAGTTATATTCTCAAGAGTTCATAAGCACAAACGACTATATAATTATCCCAACAAAAGTAAACCATCATTATCAAACTCAAAGTCAATTACAATAAGAAACCATTACAAGCATACATACAATGTTAATACCGTCTCTGAAATAAGTTGAATTGCAAATTCATTACAAGCGAAACTAAAACATTAATTATAAACTCATAATTAAATTGCAAGATTTATTTACAACAATTTTCGACAAAAGGAAATAATGATAATCTTGCATGCATATTGCTGAGCCCTCTTTGTATCCTTGTCCTTTGACCGCCAGCACATCGAACCCTTGTGTTGTCCTTGTCACCCGAAACCTGCACGCATACCACCCTCCACCAGTACCATTAGAGAGGAGCAAGCAGGGTGCTATTAAAATAAGAATTGGGAGAAAGGGGAAGATTGCCGTCAGATTCTTTGCAAAGGTCAGTGAGGCTCCCGACCACCCGAGAGTAGTGGCACCATCTCGCCTTCTGTGGGCCTCATCACCCGGCAATATTAAGTCCGATACCCACATTCTTCAGACCTACCTCAGCCGATATCCGAAAGCCGACCCAAAGCCCACCTTTAGACCAAAAGTCTTTAAGCCCACAATAGTAAAAGCATTCCATCTCTCAAGCCAAAGCCAGGTAAAACCCTACCCTCAGTCGAAACATCACCGGGTATCCCAAAAGCTAGCACCTTCACGCTCAATCACCAACCCAAAGAAGCGCCAGAATCATCCCCTATTTGTGGCATGGGGAGGTCAAGGCCGAGCCAGCAACACAACACATTCTTTCCCCCTGCACAAGAGCCATCCCACCGTATTTACCAAGCTTTGCACAACCCACATTCACCCAATAGACACATCAGGAAGGAAGCAGAAGGAGGCAGGGGCATAGTGGGAACGCACAAGGCCAAAGGGGTTAAAAGCCAGCCACGAGATTCATTCCCCCAGTCACGACACATTCATCAAGTCATCCAAAATATCAAGCATGAGGCCAACATGCTGGTCAAATGCCCACCCACAGCCAGCCTCAAATACTCACCCCCCTTGTCATTTCTTCATAAGGCAGCCGAAAACCATCCCCCCTTACATAAAGCCACATTTCTCCTCATTGCTTCTCAGGAAGCTTCACACAAAGCCATTCCTATCTCCTTTCTTCTAAGCCGAAGGCAACAACCCACCAAGAACACCTCAAAGCCACAGATGAGAGCAAGCCAAGGAAAACTCACTGCCAAGAGTTCAAGCAAGCCACAAGCCCATTCCGCTGGAGCCAAGCACCATTGCCCAACCACAACCAAGCCTCATCACCAGCAACCATCCAAGTCCCATTCACCATTCTAGTGCCTTACCTCCAGAGCTCCACTTCCAGCCAAGTCCAGAAGCAGTAGCAGGCCAAGCAAGGAGCCAAGGTGGCTAGGAGCACGGCGACACCAAGGTGGCCAGGAGGACGTCGGTAGCACCATCCGGAGCCACTACCGTCATCACCAACTCGAGCATTGTCGACAATCCATCCCTGCAAAGCATTGAACCCAAAATCCTCTCAAACTCCACTCATCAGGTAAAGACAATTGCATTGTGAGCTTTAGGTGAGTGCATACCTTGATTTCAGCTTCTCTAGTAGCCATTTCCACCCCCAGATCCATCCCCAAGCCTACATTCATGCATCATTCAACCATCAGCTTTTGAGTCTTTTGTGCATATCAAGATGAGCAGTGTAGCTGGAGCTTAGAGCCGTGAGTGAGGGGAGGACACTGTGCCACGGCACCGGCGGCTGGGAGGCCAAGCCGGCTGGGCCGGTGGACCAAGGCGGCCGAGCCAAGACAGAGAACCGAAGCGGCGGCGCTGCCTTCAAAGTGGGCGATGAGCCAAGGAGGAGGTGGCGAGAGCCGGGCAGTCAGGTCTTGTGGCGCCTTGGGGCCATTTGCACCAGAGGCGGCGCTGCCTACCCGGCCGCTGCTGAGGAGGAGGAGTCGGGCCGCCAAAGTGAGTGGCGGGCTGGCCTTGCCGCCGCCGAGGAAGCAGCAAAGCGGCGGGATGCATCGTTGGAGCCGACGGCGAGAGCGGATTCGAAGCCGCAGCTGCACCCGCTGCGTGGGTCGTCCGGTGCGTGAGGGCGACGAGGGCAGCTGGCGCCGGATGGAGGCGCCAACCGAGCGGATGCGGTTGAGGCGGCGGCGGGTCGGTTGGGGTTGAACCGAGCCGAGGCGAGGAGCTGCGGTAAAGCTTGGCGGCGCCGAGCCGTGCAAGGAGGAGGGGCCAGGAGCCCGGAGGCGGCGACGGAGGAGCGCTGGCCGAGGCGAGGCGACGGCCAGGTGAGCGGCATGGGCCGAGGCGGCGGTTTCATGGAGTTTAGAGGTGGCTGGCGGCCGAGCCAGAGCACCCTAGGCCGACGGGCAGCTTGGATTCTTGGGAGAGAGAGAGAGGAGAGTTGGGGAGAGTGGAGAAGAAGTGTAGATCTGGAGAAGCTTTGAGTGGGTGAGTTTTTATTTGTTGTTTTTGTGGCCGGCCGGGTTGATAGCATAGAGAAAGGGAGGATTAGGGCAATAGAAGGGCTTCGGTAGCAAAGGTTGGACTTGGGATTAATCGTAGGAAGTTGTGTATTACTAGCAATCTGTTCTACTTTTGTCAGTAGCTAGTAGTCAGTTAGCTAAATAAGTTTTAGCTGCATAGTTTTGCTAGTGAGTGTTTTATTTTGGGTTGCCGTTATTTTTGTCTTTAGCTAGTTAATTTCCTTGTGTAGCCATCTGGTGCGTCGTTGGCTTTTAGTCGAACTTATTTTGCTATTTTAGTCTGGTTGGTTATTTAAGCTTGAACTCCGAATTTTGTCGACCATAGTACACGTAGGCAGTAGAACGATTATTTTGGGGAGTGCTAACTTAGTATTAGATCTCGAAAAGGTTTTATTTAAATTAAACTGTGCTAACAATTAGAAGTCACCGATTTAGGTATCTATTATATCACTCAAATCAACTACGATTTACTTATATTGTGCTATTCGTACTCTCAGATTACTTATGAACATCTAACCGCACCGACGGAGCAAATGATCGAGTTTAAATCCACACCGACCTTTCCTACCATATACGAAGGCAAGCGATCCTCTTGAATATAAATCTAGTTAATTTAAATGTAAATCGTATATTGCACTAATTATGTTTATTGCATCAAAATTGTTTTCCAAAACTTAAACAAAATGAATGAGATGAACATGATTAAGATGAACTTGAACAAAACAAGAATAATGAATGAGATGAGAATAATGAATGAGATGAGAATGATGAAAGAAAGTGATAGGAGAATATTATGGCTGGTAAAGGGGGCCCTTGGCAGGTAAGAGATGAGGCAAGGAAGTGGGACCCCTTTACATATGGTTAAAATATAAGGACCAACCAACTCTTACTCGGTCAGATGCCGTAATTTTCGTACCAACCATTTTCCCGTTTCGGCGGGCAGAAAATGCTACCTTGTTACGTGACTATGCTCTCCACAATGGGTAAGTAATAGGTGTGAGTGTGTGTGATGGAGGAACCCAGAACCATTAGGAGAGATCGGAAGTGGGAGATCCAAGGCGCTATAGCTAAGGTGGAGTGTTGGGTGCAGGATAGAAGCTACCCCAACCAACATTGCTTTGGAACTCGGTGGAGGACTGGTGCGCCAGACACCGACGGAAAGTAATGGGAGGAGAAATTAATTCACGTAACCTAGAAAACGCTACAGATTCTCGATCTCGAACCCGCATCTAAGGCAATGCGGTGGACCCTGCTCATAGAGAGCTCGAATAGCTATGGGTAAAGTGGTACAAAGCTCACAAGAATGCTAAATAAAATCATGAATTCATGCCAGTCTCCAGGATTGAAGTCTACGGGAACCACAGGGGGTCTATCGTCTCTCCGAGTGACTATTAGTGTTTTCAGAATTAAAATCTACCACCTAAATGTTTTATTGAGTATTTTCTAAATGAGATTATTTGGAACCTGTAATAAGGATTAGAGATAGTGCATCCTGTGCATCCTTTGCTATTAATGCTTGTTGAGTACACTCGTGTACTCAACCTTGTTAGTATTCTCCTTTGTAGATCCTAGTCTGACTGGGAACTATCCCGAGTGGGACGAAGGACATGCAGGTACCGAAGCAACCGCAGGAGGAGAAGGCACAGACTACGAGGACCAAGGTGAAATGGGCACCATGTTTGATGTGTGGGACGAATAGGTGGCCAGTACTTCAAGGTTGGCGAAGGAAGCGGAGAGGTTCCGTTTGTAGATGTATAATGCTTGTGCTAAGAACCATAGCCTTGCGTGGCTATTACTGGTATAAAGAGGTATAGTTTCTATCTTATTGTTCTGCTGCGTAACCCTGGTAAAGGCTTACTATTTGTTGGAGCAGTGTTTTACTGAGCAAACAAATAGTAATCCGTATGCCCAAGTGTGATTACCCTTGGGGTAATGACACGGGGCGTCACACCGATTTGTCTTCGTTCTTTGGTTCTGATGAACCTGCGTCGATGACGACGCCTTTTCAAGAGGGAGTGGATGATGAGGGCATCCCTATCACTCAATCTTTTTCTCCTCCTACACAAGCACATGATGAAGATATTATAATAGCCTTGCCTCCGGGACCTATCACTCGAGCTCACGCTAAGAGGATGTATGATCAGGTGACCTTGTTTCTTAAAGAGCACGTTATTAATTCTAGCGAGTATTTTATACTACCTAACGCTTTGTAACATGTTCTCGCCAAAAAGAAAAGCATCCACCGTATCATGTTCTCGCCAAAGCCAAAAGGATAGCATGAAGCACTACTACAAAACAGGCTATAATAGACGCCCCATCACAGACGGTTCCTTTGGAACCGCTCGTGTTGGGTCCGTCTCGACTGCGTGTGGTGCAGGCAACCTATCACAGATGGTACTTATTTAGAAAATGCGTGATAGTCATCTATCATAGACGGTTCATTAATAGAGCCGTCTGTGAATTGTCACAAACGGTTCTATTCACAAACCGCTCGTGATAATTCAGTTTAATCACTGAGCGGTTCTCATTCGTAATCGTCGTATTATCACGAGCGGTTCTCAATAAGAACCGCTCGTGATAGTACATAGACGGTTCTCAATTAGAACCATCTCGTGATATTTGTTATCGCTGAGCGGTTCTAATTAAGAACCGCTCGTGATATCCTCCATCATATAAATTGCGCCGACACATCCCTCTGCCAGACCGCTGCCGCCTCGCCAAGCCGCCGCCGCTCTGGAGGCCCTGTGTCCACTGCCGCACTACCGCACTACCGCTGCCTCTGTCACTGCCTCTACCGCTCTGGAGCAACCCTGCTGCTGGCTCCACTTAGATCTGCTCTCCTCTCCCATGCGCCACTTCCCTGCCCTAGCTAGCTCCTCCAACCTGCTCCTTCTTGTTCTAACTGGGAGCTGCTTGTTTGTCCGGCTCAGGTGAAAATTCAAAAAGATAGTGAGGTGCGGTTGAAGATTATTAGCACAAAAAATTCCAACTTGGATTTGCTCAGTTTTTGTTTAGAATTTTGAGGCATAGCGCTGTAAATACTAAATAACTGCCATATGTTATTGCCATTATACTTGGTGATGAAATTTGATATGTAGTACCACTAGGTGATTGCATATGATTATTTTCTTTATAATGTCTATGAAAAGGCATATGTGGTTTTGTAGGCAAATAACAACCTTGGTGTAGGTCAAATTAATTAGTCCAAAGTAATATCAGCATATCACTATAAATTCAGGTAGATGGGATGCAAATAGGGTCGTTCTTTTGTCAAGTGAAACGTCCTGTCTTCTACCATACATTGTAGCTAATTGAGGATTAGATGCTCAAGACTCTAGTCCTATTTGGTATGGTCTTAGATGTTTGTCGATGCAATAGTTATCTATGACTAGATGTTTTGTGAAAATGTTGAAATTTGAGTTAGTACAATTCTCTTCCTCGAGGCATATCGATGCCTAAAGCAAGAAAGAAAACTTCGTTATGAAGCTTCACTTGCATATTTAAATTCATGTTTGCTATAAATTAATCGCTAATCAATTTGACACTAATTTGTTACATGCGTAGTGTAGATGGATCGAAACTGGATGTACGGTGTGAACCGTGTGAGTCAAGAGTACATTAATGGCAAGGTTGCTTTTAGAAGAGCCACTGAGCAGGATATGTTGAAGAAGGGGATAAATTTTATGTACATCCATGCATTGATTGTGGTAATCAAGATGTTTAACAACGTGGTGCGATCGAAGCGCACTTGATTCAAGGAGTTTCAAAAAGGGTATACATGTTGGACCAATCACGGTGAAGAAGCGACTATACCGGTTAATAATGATGACATCGCCGAGGAAGTCAACGATTTGCGGATGTGGTGTGCTTTTGATGAGGATAGGTGGCACGGTGACAACTGGATCGGATGCTACGCGATGCGTAAGAGAACTACTGAGAGAGAGTTTTGTAAATTCGAGGGCTTAAGGGAGGACTCCGTGAGACCTTTGTTCCCTAGCTGCAAGCTGGAATACACAAGGTTGTGAACCGTGCTTGAACTGCTGAAATTGAAGGCAAGCAATGGTTGGTTCGATAAGAGTTTCACGGCGTTGTTAGGTCTCCTAGCGGACATTCTTCCGGAGGGAAACGTGTTGCCCAACACCACCTATCAAGAAAAGAAGGTTATTTGTCCATTGGGAATGGAGGTAGAAAGAATACATGCATGTCCGAACGATTGTATCCTCTACCGTAAAGAGTATGCAGACATGCATGTATGTCCCATGTGCAAAGCATCCCGATACAAGCGTCAAAATACTTCTAAGGTGAAGCAAGGACCTCCTGCTAAGATGTTATGGTATCTGCCTGTGATCCCACGTTTGAAGTGTTTATTTGCGAACCCAAAGGAGGCAAGATTGTGCGTTGGCACTTCGAGGAGCGTAAGAGAGATGGAAAGCTAAGACACCTCGCCGATTCTCGCCAAAGGAGAAACTTCGATCGGAGCTTCAAAGAGTTCGGTGCGGAACCGAGGAACATAAGGTTAGGGTTGAGTACGGATGGAATGAATCCTTTCGGTAACATGAGCAGCTGACATAGCACCTAGCCCGTGAATCTATGTATGTACAACCTTCCTCCTTGGTTGTGTATGAAGCGGAAGTACATTTTGATGTCACTACTTATCCAAGGGCCAAGCAACACGGGAATGATATTGATGTGTACCTAGCACCATTCTTTGGAAGATCTTGTGACACTGTGGAACGAAGGGGTACAGGTACGGGATGCGTACAAATGAGAGAACTTCACTTTACGCGCCATGTTGTTCTGCACCATCAATGATTTTTCTGCCCTTGGTAACCTGTCGGGCTTCAGTACAAAAAGAGCCAAAGCATGTCCGCACTGCTTAGATACTACGGAGAGTGTATGGCTGAACAACTTGCGCAAAATTGTGTATATGCATCACCGTAGGTTCCTTCCCAGTAGTCACCCATACCACAAGATGAAAAAATGATTCGACGAAAATAAGGAGAATGATTTAGCTCCAAGGGCTTTTAGAGGGAAAGAGGTCTATGATATGGTTAAGGATATCAATTTTGTGCTTGGGAATGGACGTAAATTAAGAACCCGTGAGAAGAACATCTGGAAGAAGCGGTCAATTTTTTGGGACTTGCCTTATTGGGAGCACTTAGAAGTTCGCCATCGCATCGACGCCATGCACGAGAGAAGAATGTATGTGATAGCTTGATTGGTCTCTTTCGAACATTAGTGGCAAAACAAAGGATGGTGTTAACGACGGTGTGACTTGGTTGATATGAACATAAGGACCGAGTTAGCAACGAAAGAGACCGATACAGATGAACGATCTTCCCCGACTTGCTACACTCTGCCCAAGGCCGAGAGAAATGAAGCGTGCTGAGCTTGCATGGTGTGAAAGTCCCGTCTGGTTACTCCGCTAACATTAAGAACCTTGTTTCTATGCAAGATTTAAAATTAATTGGTATGAAGTCTCATGATTGTCATGTGCTGATGACACGAATGCTTCCTGTTGCAATTAGAAGTATCTTGCCGAACAAGGTCCAAGTGGCAATCTTGAGGCTATGTTATTTTTTCAACTCAATTGCTTAGAAGATCATTGATCCCCAAGGACTAGATGCTCTGCAGGCCGAGGTGGTGACGACTCTATGTCATCTTAAGATGTATTTCCCTCTGCCATTTTTCGATATCATGGTCCATCTCATTATTCACCTTGTGAAAGAGATAAAGATATGCGGCCCTGTGTTCTTGCGTCATATGTACCTGTTCGAGAGGTACATGGGAATTCTCAAGTCCTACATACGGAATCGATACCAGAGGGCAGCATCATTGAAGCTTATGCCACCAAAGAGGTCATTGAGTTCTGCGTCGAGTACATGGCTCAAATGGAACCGATAGGTGTGCCTCTATCTCGCCATGAGGGGAGACTGGATGGTATCGGGACTATCGGAAGGAAATCAATCACTCCCGATCTGGATACGTACGCTCAAGCCCATTTCACGGTCTTGCAACACATGACCCAAGTGTCCCCGTACATCGACGAGCACAAAGACATGGTACGCCAATAGAATCAAGACCGGTCGGAGGTTTGGATCACGAGAGAGCACAACCGTCGGTTCAACGAATAATTAAAGGTGCGAATCACTAGGAGGTCATCAAGTGATGATACACTGCTATGGTTGGCACGAGGGCCACAATTTACAATTGTCGCGTGGCAAGGATACGACATAAATGGGTACACATTTTATACTGGCTACTCCAGATAGGAAGAGCACAATCCGAATAAATGTGTCGCATAGATGCATTCAAGACCGATGGGCCGAGGAGCTCCTACTATGGGCAAATAGAGGAGATATGGGAGCTCGACTACGTGCTTTTCAAGATCCCCTATTTCGTGTCGTTGGGTCCATCTCCACGGTGAAGGTCGACAAGCACGGTGTCACTACCGTGGACCTCGAACGTGTCGGATACAAAGACGAACCATTCAGATCAAGCAACCAAGTTGTTCAAGTCTTCTATGTAACCGACCCGGCAAATAAGAAGCGCCACGTAGTTCTTCATGGAAAAAGGAGGATTGTCGGAGTTAAGAATGTAGTGGACGAGGAAGAATACAATCAATTTGACGAGTTGCCTCCTTTCGGAAATGGCATTAGGCTCGAGGAAGAACCCAGTGAGGAAGCTAGCTATATGCGCGTCGATCATCAGGAAGGCCTATATTTTAATTAAGAATTTACTCCAATGTAATTAATTTATTCCATAACATCATGTGTTATGGACTTGTAATCTCTCATATATTTTGATGTCAACGTGAAATTGTCATGTGTTGATGTGTTATGGACTTGTCATCTTTGATATTGATAGCCAATCATAAAGGATCTTTCTCACCTACACATTTGTAATAATACATTTCACCTATACATTAGCGATCCTATCTTAGCCTTCAACATATAATTAATTAATTTGTTCCACTAAACCGTCTCTGATATATATATTTCGACATATAATTAATATAGTAACTTCACCTCCAATTTTTTTTTCCATTTTGGAATTTTCATATATATGGCCAAACAGCGTGGCGATTAAACATAAAAAGATTAAAAACTAGAAACCTATAAATAAAGAAAGTTTTTCTAGTGGCGGAGGTAGGCTGCTATCTCCGTCTTCAATACTTTGTAGGCAGCAGCGTCGGGGGCGGATGGTTCGTGATCAAACGGCTCGAATAAGGCCCACTCACGACGCTTGCTCAAGTGTCTCCCAAAGACCCTCGGATCGTTGAACTAAGAAGAATTGAGCCCATAGGCTCTCTTCTCTTGCTTGAGGGGTCTCGGCCTGGTCGACTCGGTCGCCTGCTGCCTCGATTAAGCAGTCCAAGTGACGGCAAGCCTCCTGGAGACATGCAACGTCGTTTGAAAGGACCACGTCGACGACGCGGTAAACTCGCCGAAAGTGGGAGATCACCCGGAAGACACGCGGAGGAGGATGTCAAGACGGCGGAAGGTGGCTGTCACCCGCTCCGGCAAATTCTCGAACAGGGGAGTGAAGACATTGTTGAAATAGTGTTCTTCCGTAGCACGGTTCAACGTACAGCGAGAGAGGTGCGTGTACAGTGCGTCCAGGTAGGACATCAATGCCGGCGACAAGGAAACAGAAGAGGCAACCATTTCTATTTTTGTGGAGAAAGAGGATCAAGGAGGTGGTGTGAAATACATTGTAGACATCTATTTATAGAACAAGTTCGATCTAAAGCCGGAGCGGGAGACGAAGAGATATTTGGGGAGCTGTAGTGACGGTGGAAAATGAAGAGACGAAGCCGTGTGATCGTGAGACGAAGAGACACACGCGGGAAAATGAAGAGACTTGTTGTTCATTTCTCACTAGGAGATATATCACAGACGGTTTTCGAATAGAACCGTCTATGATAAGGATATCACAGACGGTTTCCTACGAGAATCGTCTGTGATATGGAACATATCACAGATGGTTCTATTAGGAACCGGTGTGATAGTTTATCCTGCATTTGTTCTTTAATAGAACCGCTCGTGATATACTTTTTATAAGGCGGAACCGCTAGGGTTTTGCTCTCACTCGTCACTTCCTCTCCCGTGCCCCATAGGCTCTGCGCGCTCGTTCGCCTCCTCTAGGGTTTAGGGCTCGCCCGTTCACCGCCGACTACGACCTCGGCGCCATCGCCCCCGACCTTGGCGCCCCCGACCTCGGCGCCTTCGACCTCGGTGCCGCCGCCCTCGACCTTGGCTCCCCGACCGACGCCTTTTTCACCTCGTCAGAAGCCCGACGCCGCCGCCGACCTCGACACCGCCGCCCCCAACATCGACGACGCTACATCGTCCTCCTCCCCTATCGGGGTCCTGCCTCTGCACCAGCCTCCTCCCCGTGCCGTCCTCCTCCTTTGTGGCTATGAAAACGACGGCCGAATTTAAGGAGCAAAGTGCGGCGCACAAAGCTCTCTAGACACGAAACACCCACCTGCACAGACTCGGCACCGCTGGGTACATGGGTAAATACAAGGAATGGGCAGCAGAGGAGGAGAATGCAACCGGGCCATTTCCTGATATCATAGACCCGCGTTCCCTAAGCTGGTTAAAAGCGAGGGCAAAAGTCTAAATCTTGGGCAAAGATCTCTTTCACAAAACTGGCGCATCAGAAGTGTCCCAACATGTGGTAAATATGTCGAACTACCTAGTTGTTAATAAGTCCATAACTTCATAGTGTCTATAATAACATGATGACCTCTTGCGGCGTGACTTGACTGCCCAAGCTTCCCAAGGCTTCTTCCATGCAGACAGGGAGAAGGATATACTATCTACGGCCTTGGGAAACAAGGAGCACCTGGGTCGCATGCGAGGCCTTGGGGTTAACGTACCTTGGAGTCATGGATTCGCAGGCGACTCATCGCGTATAGGAGTAGAAAGAGATCCAAGGCCGAGCACGACGACCGGTTGGTACAGATGATTACTGACAAATTTGAAGAAAAGATAGTAGCATTACAGGATCAAATGAATCAACTCTGAGCGCCGATGCAAGTCGCCTCATTAATTTGGGAGCGACCCCGCCGACATCGAGTAGCATCACGTTCGCGTATAATTCTGAACATGACGACGTCCGATTACCGATAGACGACATCAAAGTAACATACATCTATGGAATGCACCAAAGATAGACCTATAGGACGCCTTAGCTAATTGCGTATTGTTTTGTAGGAGCCGACGCCCTGCAAGCTCCAAGTGAGGATGGATGCGTCCCTTTCTATTGAGACTGCGCGGGGGATGGTGTATCAATACGAGGAGGGGCAAGTAAAGACGGTGCTCACCGGTGCGAGGTTACGCCAGGTCTAGGTGGATATGGTACATGGCAATTTCTAGCCGCCCGCCAAGATTCGCCCAACGAAGAGATCATAACACTAGGGGATGCCGCCCACTCTTTTATCCAAAGGCCCAAGAAGGACATCGCCTCGACCCAGAAGGTTACGATTTGGACACGACCATTCCTCTCCAACGGGACCTCGATGACTCCACCTCATGTTTCGCCTCAAAAGGCCACCTCTTCGATTCCCCGTGGAGAAGACGCCAAAGGAACAAAGAAAAGCGTGCAGCCAGTCGGTTCCCCGAAGTCGTCTCACAAGAAGACGCCGCCAATTGCTAAGGCCAAATTGAAATCGACGAACGTTAAAGCGCCTCCCAAGTCCGAAGTCCGCGATATCCAAAACTACATCATCGAAAACCGCAGTTCGACGCAGATAATGCACGCCGATATGCTTGTCGCTTTGCATGCTCGGTACATGGAGAAGACCCAAAAGAAGGGTGCGACATCGAATCACCGCCGACACGAGGAGAAGCATTTCTTCAACGGACGAGGTACTTCGTCGTGGGCTTCAACGACTTATATGACCTATTCAACCTCGTTGGCCTCCACGTCTTGCTTCTACGATGTTGGACACTGTAAGTGCGTACAATCAAGTTCTACATTCATGTAATACCGATAAATATCACAACTCATTGGTTATGTATAGATATATGCTGAAAAATATCTGGGAATGGAAAGAACCGGTGGGTTTCCTCGACCCACATGTGGTATCGTTGCAAACCATCCAAGCAGACTCATCCTTCGTCGAGAAATACATAACGAGGTCATTGCTTCGTCAGAAGAACATGAAGTACATAGTGGTACCCTATAACCAGGGGTAAGTGTCACTACTTGCTATACAAATTTCATTTGTACTTTATACGCAGCACGAACTTAGGTTTAATGACTATAACGACATACATGAGTAGGTACCACTGGATCCTTTTAGTTATTATACCCAAGAGGAACCATGTGATATACCTTGATTCCCTAATCCGCAACAAGCACGACTTCAACGTTCTAAGAGGAATACTCGAGAGGTATGCTCATTTCCTCCTTACATAACTTTATTGTAGTCTTCATTCGCTTGAAATGGCCAAGGATAACTTTTTCAATCATGTAGGTCGCTCATCGATTATGTTGCCAACAAAGGAATATACAATGGAAAGAGCGCCCAACTAACACACAGATGGATTTTCAGACGCGCTACAACACGATAATCCTATATCATACTTCATAATAACGCGTCTCGAACTGACTATACCTATATGTGTAATTCTATTTTTGTAGTGCCGCCAAAGAAAAAGATGATGAGTTATGTGCAATCTACGTTTGCTATCATATGCAGCTAATCCTTAGAGCTAGGAAGAAGGATCCTGAGGTTTGTCAATCTCGAAATAATTATTTTCTAATTATAAATTTAAATATATGTAGCTTACCACTTTACTCTTGCTAGCGACAGGCCTTGGATTTACAATGTGATGGACTCGTTATGAAGAGATCAAGGACATTCAAGGAAGCTCAGCACCTTTATCAAGTCGAAATCATTAACGATTTACGGAGAGTTTCACCGTCACCAACCCGAGCATCACCGCCGACACCTCTCAACGCAAACAATTGACTCAATTGTAATCGATTGTAACTATAGCGACAATACTTGAACAAATGCGATCTTTTGTAATTTATTTTGAGTAATGATCACTTTGAGTTATCAACAATTGATTATCTCGATGAATTGTTTTTGTGCATGCTTGTTTTCAGAGGGCATGGCTAGCAATTCCTGAGGCTAGCCAAAAAAAAGAAAAATATAGTCGAGTATGAACTATCACAGACGGTTTTTGTTAAAACCATCTGCGTGAAGGCATAGTATCACGCATAGCTTCACTAAAACCGTCTATGATACGCGAATATCACAGACGGTTCTAAAAAAACCATCTGTGATACGCGAATATCACAGACGGTTCTCAACAAAAGCCATCTGTGATATTCACGGATCACAGACGATTTTTAGTGGAAAACGTCTGTGATACTAGCCTTCACAGACGGTTTTAATAAAAAACCGCCTGTGATATTGCGTATCACAGACGGTTTTGTACCGTCTGTGATAACTGCCTGTTATCACAGACCAACAAATATAGACGGTTCGAAAACCGTCTGTGATGATAGTTTCGAACCGTCTGTGATGTGGCTTCCTGTAGTAGTGAAGCTTCACGTACATGGCTTGGAGCTGGCCGTTGCACCCTGCATTAAGCCATGTTCACGTACGTGACTAGCTTGGAGATGGCCAGCGCCAGCACGCCAAATGCAATTGACTGAATCAACATGATCGTCTTGTAACATAATAGGCAGGATTCTATTTTTAGAATTAGCCGGCCAATGTTTTGGAAACCGACTAGGACCTATCAATCAGCCGATAGCTATTTCCTTGTCCGGTCCTATTACTCAACCGCTAGGAATTGCCTTGTCCGTTAAAAACAACTAGCGCATGGCATGCTAGGGAGACCGCACTTTGAGAAAAGAATTGAACACAAAGTATTTTTGCTTCTTTTGTTCTAGAATTCATACGAGGATTTCTGAGAGAGAACTAGGCGATCTATTGTTTGTTCTGTGATGCAAGGTCAAGTTTGCTTTTCCACTGGGAATGGAGGGCTTAGCAATCTCCGCTCGTGGTCTAGCGGTGATCATCTTGGCGTGTGTTCGTGAATATTCATAGAGCTGCAAGTTTATGCACTAGCGCGTGCTGTACAGCTGAGCGTTATTCGTCATTAAGCACTATTTATCCACGGTTCTACTCAGGAAGATCGGACCACCCCGTATCACGCCTGCCTTCCAAAGGTAACTGCTGAAAAACTTTGCTTTGTGCAGTCAAGCTGTGCCTGAATCTCCTATCTGAATGAATCTCCTAATTAACACACTGTGTGTGTTTCTTCTCTTCGCAAGAGGCTATCGGGACCTAGTCCAATGCTGATGCAATGTGTTTCGATGTTGATAGCACGGTGTGCCTGGACAAGGGCATCGATAAGCTCGTGGATTTTTGCGGGGCGGGGCGGGGAGTTGCTGAGTGGACGACTAAGTAAAGATGCTGAATTTTGTAGCTGTAGCCAAGTAATTCGTTGAAGAATTGCTAGTTGCGTTTAAATGTAGAATGCCCCATTCAAGTGTTCTAAAAAATTTGTTTGATATTTGTAGGGCGATGACTAGGTCAGTTGCGTTTGAGGAGATGCTAGCCACTCGGCTATCTTTGTTCAAGCCATCTTTGGACTAGGTTGACGACTGCATTGAGAAGAGGTCACCAAGATAAGCCCAGTTGCAACTTGATTGTATTATTCTTGTATTGCTATTTTGGGGATATTCTATTGATGTCTTATTTACTTGTTTGAGATGGTTATATCACAGAAAAGAAATTATTAGATTGTTTCTAATCTTGTTCATTTTTCTGCACATTTTCTTGGTTTTTAGATCTCATAAGTACTTGATAACTTCTCATTTATGTTAAACAAATGGGACTATGTTTAGCTCACTACTCACACATTAGTTGTTTCTTGTAAGCCTCCATGAGCCTTCACATTTGATAAACTAGTGAGGTGGCTCGCGCATTTGTGCGGCTAGATTTCTTTAAAAGTTTTTTTTATAAATGCTTGATAATGTATTTACGTATCTTGTAGGCTATTTAGACTTTTAAGATACCATAAATATTGGAAATGACAATAGAAGCTTCAAGAAAATTACAACTTGATGAACGTAATTGAAGTATGTGCTTTGATGGAAGAAAAGCATTGAGCGTAATAAGTTATTGGGGGTTCTTAGAAACTAACAATTCTCTATCATGCATAGATCAGGTAGCTTCATGCACATATTCTTACTCTGTTAGTTTTTTTTTCTTCAAATTGATGCATGCACATGTACCTCTATTTAATCTCAAGCAATACATTGATTATGTGTGTAGAAAATTATCTTATTAGTTTACATATGCATACACCGATGCACCATAGCCATACACTGATGCACAATAGGCGACCTACCTTGAATTTATCTTCCTCACACGCCGATTGCCCCACCAAACTGTGTGGCTTCTATCTCTTCTCATCATTACAACTTTTTTGCTTCAACCTCCAATAGTAAGCCCAAATCTTGATCGATCCCTCTCAGTTGCAACACCTTCTAATGCAATACTTTATCACATAGTTATCTTCTACTTCTCTCTAATTATTGCTTAATGCTAACTATTACGACATCAACACACATACACATGCAACTGTCGCCGATCCCAGCTAGAGACACGTGTCACGCTCTCTTCAGTGACCCCGAGCATATTCCTTATGTCTACGTCATCTCTACTCCAAGTTTTTTCTCCTCTATCTCTGTACACCCGCGCTTCTATTCATACGGATGCATGCATGTACATACACGTGTGATGTTATACATGTTTGACGTCCTCTTATCTCGTGTCGGTCGCTCCTTTTCTTCGACATTGGCTAACTCAATGTTGTGGCTTCCTCACTAACCGCGGCGACCTCCCATCTTCACTAATATCGGCATGTCTGCTTTAGTCGTTGTCTAACGACATGGAGAATCTTTTCGCCATCGCCGACGACGACGTATCCCTCACCAGTGATGGCACACTCCTAGCTAATCGATGGCTCCATATTGTCCATAGCTCGTCTTCAATGCAAAGCTTCATCTTCTCTCTGCCAGGGCTTCCCCATTATCGAGCTTCTTTGGCCACTAACTTTTTCAACAATACCGACACTCACCACTTGTCATCACGGCTGTTGGCTCCTTCAACATTAAACTTTCTCTTCAATGGCTTCGGCGAGCAGCACGACATTATCCTCATCTCCCTCGTCACCGCCTCGGCTCTTTGCTTCCCCATGGGTCAATGTCTTCTTGTAGGACAGATCGATGCTATTGCTACTTTTCATGGTCTCCTCCGATACCATTCGTGCTATCCTCCGACATCATTCGTGCCATCCTCGTTATCACTTTCACTTTCATTCAACATTTTAGTTATTTATTGGAGTTTGTATACAAATCAAATTGCTCAATTTATTTAATTTATTCTGAATTTTACTTATTTGGATATTTTACCTTGGAATTCGTTTAGAAATAATTGCAAATTTTCTTTTTTTATTCGAATTTTGGTTCTTTTCTTTGAATTCGTATCCTAATCCTATTGCTATTTTTTATTTAATTTTTATTATGAATTATAGTTATTTAGGATTTTTTTACTTTGGAATTCATATTGAAATAAAAATTTCGATTATATTTTATTTTTATTCCAAATTTCGCTTATTTTTTTTGTTGGATTTCAGATACAAATCTAATTGTCAATTTTTTTATAAAAATATTCCGAATTATAATTATTGAAATTGTATGGAAATCAAATTGCTAATTTTATTTTATTTTTATTATAAATTATAATTATTTAGGTATTTTACTTAGAAATTGTATGGAAATCAAATTATTTATTTTATTTTGTTTTTATTCTGAATTTTAGTTTTGTTCTACCCGACGTGGACTCTTTTACTTACTAATTCGTGTGGAAATCAAATTGCTAATTTTATTTTATTTGTATTCTGAATTTCAGTTTTATTGTACTTGACATGAACTCTTTCTTTTAATCTAAACCGTTATAATCTGGACCCATCATGATCGACGGTGTAGATCTTTATCTTTTTTTCACCGATTAATGTGAGAATTTCTAGCCCTTGAGAGCGAGTGTGGTGACTTCTTTTTACTCTGCTTTAATAAGATAATAGATACGCTATCATGTCTGATGTGTACAGATATCGATGCAGCAACCATATACAACCTTCATGTTCCATGGGGAAATTGCCATTAGTTGTAGCTAGCCCTCTCATATTGATACTGATGTTGATGCAAATGGCATTTGATCTTTAGGATATCTCCTGGAATTGCTGAACTGATCAAAACTCTAAAAGCCAAAAATGTCGATGTCTACCTTGTTTCTGGAGGCTTTCGACAGATGATCAAGGTATAACACTTCCTCTGTCTGATACTTTCCCAGTGATTTTTCAGGAAAGTTATTATGCATGTTATACTCTGATTTTGATCCATCAAGCTTCTGTTGCTTCCATCTCCTTAGCTTAACTTTTGACACAATTCCACCTCTTCAGTGGTATGCAATCTTTTATTTCAAATAAATGACCCCCATTAGCCAGACATTCAAAGACCGGAAGAACAAACAAAGCCAGATTTTGTATATTTGAGCTCAATTCTGTGTGTGTATGTATGTATGTATGTATATATACACACACACACACACACATATATATATATATATATATATATATATATACACACACACACACATATATATATATATATATATATATATATATATATATATATATATATATATATATATATATATATATATATATATATATATATATATGTGTGTGTGTGTGTGTGTGTGTACACACACACAAACATATACGTATACATGTGTGTATTGCTCCAAGAATTCACGCGTGTAGATAACAGTACGTGTGGTTATAACCGCATGCATCCCAAAACTGTACAGTGTTTTTTCTGTCTTGTTTGCATTTTTGTCTAGTTGGATTTGCGATGGGTTAATCATAAATCCAAATTATGTTCTATTGCCACCTTTAGGAATCTAAGGCCTCCTTTCCGGCTAAAGCTACCTTGAATCAATCAATGAATGAATGATTCGTAACCCCCATGGGTACTTTTATTTAGACTTTGACTCTCGATACCTCTCCCCTAGTGTACTCGAGAGTTGCTGTTGGTGAGGTGAGGCTGAGGTCAGAGACGCTGAATTGTAAATTGCAAAACAAAACAAAAAAAAACCGTTTGTTTTTGAACCATATATGGCATGTTCATGTGACTTCTGCTTAAGAAGTGTGTAACTGATTCTGTAGAATTCGATCAAGAGGTTAATACTTGCACTATCGTACATCAACGCACTGAAATACAACCTCTCTGTTAGGGTTTTTTTTGTCTGTTTTGTGTAGGACTTTTTGTTTCAGCCAAAACCGGTTCGGACGTCAAGTTGTAAACAGCCTACTGTATAAATCTGTAACATATATATGTTTGTCGCAGGCAGAAGATTGATGGTGAATGGGTCTTAGTGTTTTTCGCTCCTCATTCTTTAATTTCCCTGAAGAGATTTGGCTCTCAGAAAAGGAGGCACCAGATTGGGCTCAAGTATGGAGAGGTTTTCGTTTTTAGGAAAATTTGCTCAGTAACGTTGCAATGATATATGAATTGAGAAATATCATCAAATGTAAGGATAACAGGTAAGCCATAGGACCACATGTTAGTGACACATCGATATTATTTTTCAAGTCGTGATATATCTGTGCCCCCCTTGTTTTTTCAGAGTGTTGGCCGGTTGTTGTTCAGGGTGTGGTTGCGTTCTTTAAGCGCTGGTTCACAGGTGTTGAGACCACCGGTCCTTCTCAGGGCAGGGAGCGTGACAATGTCAATTCTGAGCGCTCCTTCCTGTTGTGATTATTTCTATAGCCAAGTGCATCGTCCACTTTCAGACACCACAAACTTGATCATATGTTCAGACACTTTTTTGTATTAATGTTCTTTGAACCTTTTCTTAACGAAGGAAAGAAAGTCATTGATTATTGGCTCGCTCAGGCCATCTTCTTGCCTCCTTCGGACTCGTTGTGTGAGTTGTCAGTACAGTTTTAACCCTTTTTTAAGTAGATTAAAAAAGACACCACCAACTCATCCTTTCAGATAGTCTCTCAATAGATGTTAATATAGAAGATCATTTGACCCTTTCCACTGTGTCATCTATATACTCCACTCCAGTTGCTTCGTTCATTCGATCGAATTCATTCGTTCACCTTAATTAATTGGTCGGGTAGATTAATGTGTTTCGTTGCTTAGTTTGTTCGCCGTGGATACTGGGTAGCAAGCACCGCAGATTCGCAGGCGGGCGGGCGAGGTGGACGCAATGCTCCCCGGCCCCGGGAAGATCATCAAACTGGCGCGAGCGATCAAGACTGCGGCGGACGAGGTCAAGCAGAACAAGGAGGAGTGCCGCGAGATCGGGAGGCGCGCGGCGATGGTGAGCGACCTCGTGTCGGAGCTGCACAAGAGAAACCCGGAGATAGCGCGGGATCAACCGGCGGAGAGGGTGCTGACGGAGCTGCAGTGGACCCTCGATACCACGCTCGAGCTCGTCAGGTCCTTCGACAAGAGCAATGCCGTCCGCCGCTTCTTTACGGGCGCGAAGGAGGGCAAGAAGCTGAGAAAGGCCCAGGATGACATCATCTTCTACACCCTCAGCGGGCTGCTTGCCAGCCTTGTCCACAGCCACGGCCGTGCGGCGGAGCAGGTAGTGTTTGTCCACTGTGTCATCTGTTGCTCTTAGGTAGTGTTTGTATATATAGTCCACTCCAGTTGCTTTCGTTCATTCGTTGCTTCGTTTGTTCGCCGTGGATACTGGGTAGCACCGCAGATTCGCAGGCGGGCGGGCGACATGGACGCAATGCCCGCCGGCCCCGGGGAGATCATCAACCTGGCGCGAGCGATCAAGACTGCGGCGGACAATGTCAAGCAGAACAAGGAGGAGTGCCGCGAGATCGGGAGGCGCGCGGCGATGGTGAGCGACCTCGTGTCGGAGCTGCACAAGAGAAACCCGGAGATAGCGCGGGATCAGCCGGCGGAGAGGGTTCTGACGGAGCTGCAGGTGACCCTCGATACCACGCTCGAGCTCGTCAGGTCCTTCGAAAAGAGCAATGCGGTCCACCGATTCTTTGCGGGCGCGAAGGAGGCCAAGAAGCTGAGACGGGCCAAGGACGACATGAGCTTCTGGATCCTCACCGGGATGTTTGCCAGCCATGTCCACAACTGTTAGAGATATATTAGAGATATAAATATCTTTGTATTCCTTATCGGTCTTTTATATTGCCTTATCTGTATATGACCTACACTCATTGTACACCCTATATATATTGCCCATTGGGCATCTGAATGCATACATAAAATATTCATAACATGGTATCAGAGCCACGGTTAGGGTTAGCGCTACTGTAGCCACCGCCGCTAGCCTCCGCTGCCCCCGGGAGGATCGATCTTCGCTCCCGGGGGTGGCCAAATCCGGATCTAGCTCCGCACGCGCCTCTCGTGCGCTCTCCCGCTGGGTCTTCCAAGCTACCGCTCGTCATCGGCCACAAGCAAACAGCAACAACTATGTGTGCATCGTCGCGTACCTTGGCATCGTCTTCAGCGACATCGAGATTGGATTATCCATTGCGGTCGCCGCTTCCAAATCCATCCTCCCCGGCTTGGATCCGAGCTCCTGCCGCGGCGCCGTCACCCACGCATCTCGAGCGTCCCCGACGCCACCAGCCGCCACCCCCATCGAAGCCCGCCTGCCTCAGGCATCGGCTCTGCCTACCTTGGCCTCCTCGCTACCCCTGCCGTCCTGTGCTCGAGTCTCACGCTTATCTGGCCAGCGTCACCTCGCCTGGGTCGCCGCATCTCCTTTGGGATGCCTCATCTCCTTCAGCATGGGAAGGAGAGCAGACGGAGCAGAAGGAAAATTAGAGGGCGCTGGAGGAGGTGGGAGAGGAGCGCACGACTCATGGCTTCCTGAGCGTCGCGTGCTCTGTTGTCTACTCCCCTTCAGTTTTGGCTGCGTGGTTTTGGGTGGAGGAAGGAAGCAAGCATACAGTGGTCATCTTGGTGAGAGGTCTATGGACGTTGTGAAGGGAGGAGCTGCTGGTGGAGCCGCTGGGTGTTGTTTTGTGCCATATTGGGCTGCACGTGGTGCTTGCTTGCTTCCTGCTAGTATCTACTTCTAGTGTGTGCTGCTGCGGTCGGTGGAGATAGGTCTTATGCTGCTGCTAGTTATGCTAGTTGCTGCTGCTAATTAGGCTTTTCTTTCTTTGTGTCAGTTTTTCTTCCATTGCGTACATCCAAGTCCGTATCACTCAATCTTAGAGTTCGTCTATGCCATGCGAGTCCACAAATTTGTTGTTAGTCATAGAAGTATAGGAATTTCTTTGCATGGCAGCAGCCACTGTTCTTTTCTTCGAGCCGCTGCAGATCCGTCGCCCTAAGCTTTTAAGGCCGTCGCGCTTGCTGTGCACTGCGTCTTCGTTGTACTTCTGTGCATTGCGCCGTGCTTTTTCCGCACTACGCCTCCGTTGCGCTTCTGTGCATTGCGTTGTGCTTCTTTTGCACTGTGCATCTGTTGCGCTTCTTATGCACTGCGCCACCACCGTTTTGGGCTTCGATCTGCGCCGCCATGCTTCTATTTATTCCTATTTTGCTTGACTTGACAGCTTTCTCTATGTTTGTCGGTTTCATCATCTTCGTCATGTTGCCGCGGTCGACTTTGCTCCTATACCTTGTGCTTTATGAGTTGCCGTACGACCCCGGATGGGAGGAGATCTTTTATCGACATATTTTCCAAGAGTTGCATGCTACGACGACATTATCAAGACTCGGACTTTGGATTTTTCATATTTTAGTGTCAACCAATTCCAAATGCAATGCTATTAGATACGCCTTGCATTTTAGGGGGGGTGTTAGAGATATATTAGAGATAGGAATATCTTTGAATTCCTTATCTGTCTTTTGTATTGCCTTATCTGTATATGGCATGCACCCCTTGTACACCATATATACATTTCCCATTGGGCATCTGAATGCATACACACAATATTCATAACAACAACCACAGCCATGGCCGTGCAGCGGAGCAGATTCGAAATCATGAGTTGGTTGGTGGATTAGCTAGTACCGGACGATGAGCTTGTCCGCTTATGCATGCTAGTTCATTCATTCTCGTCTCTTGTATGATTTGAAAGGAGCGTAACCAAATGATTTTCAAAAATGTTGCCGCTTCTATCGATCAACTTCTTCTACGTATTCTTGACGAGTACCGCAATTGGCGCATGCCGGCTGTGATTGGTCTGGAGGTGCCCGCGAAGTAGTAGTAGTTTTTCACTACCACCCTTTTATCGGTCGTTCCCCTGTTCACCATCACCGGTTTTTCGAGGTGCGACGACCGTTGTTTTCGATCAGTTTTTCCTCCTTTTGGTCAAGTTAGATAGTGTTTCTCGCCGTTCGTGCGGTTTTGATTCACCATGTAACCGCTGATTGTTTTTCAGTTTCTTTCATATTAATGGAAAATGTGCAAAGCTTTTGCACTTCCTTTTAAAAAAAACGGTGCTGAAACAGTAGCAAGTTCAAGTGCACGTCATCATCCGAACCGCCTTGAGGCTCATGATGCTAGGTAATCAGCTGCATCACTATCCACTTCTTTTTTACTACTTACTAGCCGAGTGTTCGTGTGTTACAACAGATCTCAAATAAACATAGTATAAATTGTAAAATAGGAAAATCAATATGTATAAGGTAATTATTCCTACATATGAAAGTTGCATGCATAATTTGCACCGGATAAACAAGTCACATGCACAGACAATTTAATTATCCATAGAAGATCATTCAATTAAAATACGCATGTATGCATATATTTATGCGCAAAATATCCCACCAACTCAAGAGATAGAGAGATATATAGCAGACTCACCATCACCACCGGGTCTTTCTTTTATAATAGTGAATATTTACCGACATGTAACGTAAACACACCCAAACTTTAACTTTTTCTTCTTCTCGTTGGCAGTGCCAAGACCGAAGTGACCGACGAAATCACAAGAGCTCCCATTCCAGCAGCAATCGGCTCTTCCACACCTACGCAGGTAGAATTTTTGGCAGTATTACCATGTTTTTGTGTCGTATTTACAGAAATGGGCGTAGGCGAAAATTATTTGCAAAAATAGCGCATACGCCACACGGCCACCGTCGCAAGAGCCCCGCCGCCTCGACACGCGCCACGCGCAAGATGGTGGTTGCGGTGGCATCGCCAAGACGGCCGGTCATTGTCTTGATGGGCCGCCAAGACGATCGCTGTCTTGGTGGCGCTGCCAAGACAAGCCGCCGTCGGTCGCCCACGTGTCCCCTCCCCTCCCGTTAGGGTTTCTTTTGGTTAGGGTTTGGGTTTTGGCTGCGGTCGTAGGATTTTTAAAATATAGCAAACGGGTTCAAAAAATTATGAAATTTCATGTGAATGCTCGTAACACGGTGTACTTTCTTGTGTAATTTTTTTCCATAATTTTACTCATTCTGATTAGGGTTTCGATTTCATTTAAGTGTACTGATTTTATCCCACCACGTGTCATCCCTTTCCCCTCCTACACGCATGGCCCCCCTCCGAGCAGCCCTGCTCTCCCCCTCTTGCACGACCCCCCTCCGGTGGCCACCTTTCAAATCGTCCATCCTCCCTTCTCCGCACATCTGTCGACTCCTCGCGACTGTCCCCCCTTGCCCACAATGCTGCTCATAGACAACACATCCAAAATTCTCGGCGCTAACGTAGCGGCTCCTCCTTCGCTTGGCTATAAATACCGAGATGTCGCAGTCGCTCATCGCTCATCCCAATTGCGTTTTGCTTCTCGTTCTGGCTCTCGTCGTTGAGAACTCAGAGAACTTAACATAATTAATTTTTTTGGAGATAAAGTATTTGCTTGCTGCTCGTCGCTTGTTGCTCGGTTTTTTTGATAGCTTACCCCGAATGGTAGGTAACTTATCAGATGCTTTTGTTGTTATTACCATAATTAGTTAGTGTACTAGTTATTAATTAGTTAGTTTACTAGTAATTAATTAGTTTAGAGGTTATTATTTAGTTCACTGGTAATTAGTTAGTTCGCTGATAATTAATTAATTAGTCGTATCTAAGTACACATATTTAATCCATTATCTAATTACACATATGTACGCGGATGGGGTTGTTGTGGTTTTAGGTAATGTTGAACATGCAAGACTTGTATGTGTTTTATGACGATGGTCTCGTACGGGCCAGACCCGGTGGGTTGAACCTGTCGAGATGCCAGTACAAGGTGGTCCGGGCAGAGGGGTTCGACGCAATGAATATTCACAAGCTTCGGAATTGCATCCCGAGGGAGTTCGTCACAGAGGCAACGAGGAAGAAAGTTGTTATCGAGGGGATCACCTGCACGAATGATGTGTAGGAGCTCGTCAAGGTGGCTGGAAGCGTTGCATGGAGCCAGTACATGCAGATTGCCTCCCAGCCCGAGGCGGCCATTTATGGGAGGCCGATAGTGTACGTGAATTTCGTACCCAGGGCGCCGGGCCACCTTGATGATGCCGAGGCCTCTACAAGTGGACAAACGCAGTCTGAGCCTGAAGACGGTAGTACGGAATGTGCTGCCTCAGAGGATTGTCTCGCGTATAATTTTGTGCAAAATGAGGGGGTAGAATCGTGGTGGTCAGCCCACATTGACTACCACGAGTGTCTACCGGACCAGGCTCTCGAGTTGGAGTCCGACAAGGACGCCGACCCAAGCTTGGATAGTAGCGACGATGACGCACACCAGGCCGGTGGTCCAACCGGGGGAAGTGTGTCATCGGTGGTGCCTTACATGGCATCGAGACTTGTTGATGTCGCAGTGCGTTCGCTCGTACTGCCGCTAGAAGAAGGCTCCCACTGGGGGTTTGAAGCCGACACCCTCCTAGTTGGGTAGTGTTTCCCTATCAAAGAGGTTGTGCAACAAGCTATAGCACGGTACGCCTTGTCCATTAGCCGTGTGTACCGAGCGCACCGGTCCAACCCCGGGACATTACGCAGTGAGGTGTGTAGTGGAAGGCTGCCCTGGCAAGGTCAGCGCTCACCGAGCAAAAATCTTCAGTTTGGTATTCACAGTCAAGGCGGTGACCAACCACACTTGCGAGCTTAGTGAGCCTCTGTGACAGCATTGGAACGTGCCTTCCGCATTTGTGGCGAACCTCATCGAGCACCTTGTTGCGGCAGACGTGTTCATCTCCCCCAAGCTACTGATGTCAAAAGTTGCCAATCAGGTTGGCTATCCAGTCAGGTACAACAAGGTCCGACGAGCCAAGCAGAAGGTCATTGGGTCCATGTACGGGACATACGAAGAGGCGTACAACCTTGTGCCGAGATTGCTTC
Source organism: Phyllostachys edulis (assembly GCA_036346405.1). NCBI lineage: Eukaryota > Viridiplantae > Streptophyta > Magnoliopsida > Poales > Poaceae > Phyllostachys > Phyllostachys edulis. The sequence continues at coordinate 5,486,489 of CM070553.1, read as the reverse complement.
ACCAGATTGCCGAATCAAACCCCAGCACGTACATAAACAAGTTTGAGCGTGAAGATGCTGAGAAAGGGCCCAACCGCTTTATACTGGACCGGGTGTTCTGGGCTTTCGCTCAGGCCATTGGGGTCTTCCAGTTCTGTCATCCCGTGATGATGATGGATGGCACTTTCTTGACGGGGAGGTACAAGGACACCATCCTCACCACGGTGGCTGTCGACACAAATGACCAGCTTCTCCCTATGGCATTTGTGATTGTGGAGAGCGAGAACACATCCAGTTGGTTGTGGTTCTTGTCGAACGTGAAGACGACTGTGGTGGGAGACCGGCCCAACGTATGCCTTATCACAGAACACAATACTGGGTTGTTGGCGGCCATCAACACCATGCAGCATGGGACGGCCCCCCTACCAATGGAACGACGTGCAATCCAGGTAGTGTATGATGCATCTTGCATCTAACTTGTTCAAGCAGTTCCGCAGTCAAGACATTATGAAGATGTTCAAGGCAATGTCTCTGCAGAACCAGAGATAGAAGTTTAACTCCATCTGGAGATATCTCGAACACCGGACTACGAGCCATACAAGGGAGTCCACTCCGAAGGTACTGGAGGGAGAGCAACCCCATAGTGCCATAAGTTTCTCCGAGTGGATTAATGGGCATGCTCCTGAATTAGAGAATTGGTCCCTTCTATATGACACAGACGGTGCGAGGTACGAGATTATGACAACCAATATGTCCTGTCAGACCCCTGGGCGTGGAATGCCCGTGGATCTTATGTGTATACTATGCTAGTCCTAGGAATAAAGGCTAGCACACACATTCACAACATTTGGCATCACATTCATACATTCATAAGCTAAAGTAAAGCAAAAGGGACATTCTACTTAAGTTATTACAAGTGTTATTACAAACCACGGCCGACCGGCCAAATAAAAGTAGTCATCAGAGAAAGTAAAGTCGCAGTGGAAAACAAAGTAGTAGTAGTAGCAAAAGTCCAGTGGCATGCCCATCTGATCCCTCAGGCAACCAACAAAGAAACAAGGCCTAAGTAGACCTGTCACCGAACCCCTCGGTGCTAGGTGCAAAGAACTCGTCGTCTAGCGTCGGATCATCTGCAAAGTCTAAATCAACAACAACAGCAAGATTGAGTACTTGTGTACTCAGCAAGACTTGTAGTATATCACAAAAGTTATATTAGATGCAAGGCTGTCAAGAGTATGGCTCTACTCTACAAGTTCTTTTGCTCAAAGCCAGATTTATTTGCAATAAACATAAATAATAATTTGCAACGAAGTTTGAAAGAGCAGTTTAAGAAAAAGTAAGTACAGGACAGTAAGTAAGTAACTGAACAAGTAACAACAAACACGTACAACCCTACTCGATTGTAAGCAAAAATATAATCAGGTTCTGCCATAGAAATGGCACTGACAAGTTCGTGTTCAACCATAGACATGGCAATACTGCTATAGAAATAGCAACATAGTCATAAGAATGACAATTCGGCTATAGACATAGCAACAAAACCATAGACATGGCAGTTAACTCAACAAAGTAAAACCCCATGTCATTACCCCAACATTTTGTGACAAAACAGTTTGGAAAATAAAGCTATCGCCATACCAGCCGCACTAAGCATGTTCATGACCGCGAGCGCGGCTATTCGAATAGTTTATCACTCTGCAGAGGTGTACAACTTTACCCATAGTACGTGGTATTCCAGTTGCTTGAAATATCTCTAGATCATTGCTCACTACCGAAGGTAAGCAACCTAGAGTTCGCGACGCAGCCTTTACATTATCTAGTCCTAACCTTGCACTAGCCCTGCGAATCTTTATCCTCATCCGTCGGGATTATAATAATAACACTGATAGTAACCAAGTAACACATTGGATGAGGAGCCTTACTCACCAGACAGTCCCCGTTGAGCAAGTCCCTCACTTCGCCCGGATAACACTCGTCGAAGTGAGGCATTCGCAGTTGTGTCGGCATTATCGATCCCCTGGCAATGTGCGCACTACTTCTGCCTACTGTCATGCAAGGCTAAGATTTCGATAACTTACTTAGCTACGACCAGCCCACACTAGCACATATGGTTGTACGATTAGGTCTTAGTCCGGATTTGTCGGCGGTCCTTAACCGACTACGTGCAAGATCTCCACCCTATCTACTAGTGAGTTTCAATCCTCACCTTTCCAGAATACAATAATAACTTGCCCGTGTCTAAAGACTAAAGTTTTCATGTCATTTTCATAAAACTAACAGAGGTAACTCCTCTGGACATTTTTCAAAATAATCCCAAACTCACAAAATAACATATTGTCCTTTAATCAATTTTCCAGAAATTCTATTGCTCTAATTGCATTTGTGCAATAACTGCACTCAAAAATTCCCAAATGACATCACATATTGTCTAACCCATATTCTAAATGTTACAACAGTGACAGATCAAATAATTCAAGGAGACATATGCAGCAAGTAGGATTTACAATTACCATTTTTCCGATAATAGCATTTTCATACAAACATACACGCGTGCATAATAGGATTTGCAAAACAAAGTACAATAAGTAAAATACTGGGATCAATATGATCAAAGGGGGTGCTTGCCTTGCTCTTGCTATTCTGGAGGTATAACGGATTGATCGTTGTAAGAATAACCCGAATAATCGATGTCTAAAAAGAGTCGGAAAAGAGTCAAATAACTTCCAACAAAAACGACAGTAACCAAAATAAAATATTTTTACATAACTAGGTAGACTATGATTTTAGACGAATTTGGAGACTAAGATCACTAGATTTGGAGTTGTGTAGCAAAAGTTATTAAGCTTTTACTACACTCGGTTTTATAAATCCAGAATAAATGGAAAATACGTTTTCTAACGGAGAAAGCGTATTCTCGCATCTGTTATATCGGAGTTTACACCTTCACTAATGGAAAACGTATTCTGGCTATAAATGAAAATGTACTTTCTATTTTCCATTGGATTTTTCTGTTAACACTGACAGATGGGGCCCATTGTCAGTAAGACATTTCACGGGGTTCTCACTGTGCACTTAACCCGTGGGGCCCGCATGTCATAGACTCAAGCAAAGTTACCAGTTTGAGTTAACTTAACAACTTGGTCCCACATGTTAATGACTCATTAGGATTAACTAAATAGTTTAACATTTTGTTAACCCTAATGACAAGATTAGGCACGCTGATGACGAGCTACAGTGCTCGTCACCGCGGTGGTGCTCACGGTTGCGCTACTCGCCGGCGATGTGATGCTCAAAATGGATTCTACGCACTAATGCACACCTGCCGACACCAACGATGTGGCCTGAGGTGGCTCAATGCGGTGGCGCGCCGGCGGCGAGCAGAGGGACTGCTATGGCAAACAACGACAAGGCAAATGAGCGAAGCTCTTGGCAAACTAACGCGCGCATAAGCATCTAGGGACTACCAGGAGTGTACCTGAAGGAAGCGGAGGTACAGAGATGGTTTGAGGTGTGCTATCGACATTGAACGGCGGCGGCGAGGTTGGTTGCTCGTGGAGAAGAAAACCGGGTGAAGGAGCTTGAGGTCTGATGACCAGAGAAGATCTCTGGTGCTCTGGCGATGCTCTAGGTGCAGCCAATCGGTCCGGAGCTTAGTGAAACGCCGGCGATGCTCGAGGCGACATTCTGATCGGAGACGAAAAAGGGTCCAATTGGGAGCTCCTGTGGATCAAAAGCTAAATTGTTTGAGGGGAAAGATTCAAGGTGTTAAGAGACGCGATGTGACGCGATAGAATTGACACCAAACCATTCACGGCGCTGGAGACGAAGACAATGGCGCACGGTGATTTTAGAGTTTCTGCTCTCGGAGCTCTAGAGTTGGATTGAGGGGATGAAATGGGAAGTGAGTGAGCGCACGAGTTTGGAAAATAGAATGCGAAGCTCGGGGTGGCCTTTATATAGGCGGAGGGGCGAAGATTAGCAAGGTGAGGTTCGGGCAGCCATGGGCAAAGTGGCGAAGCTTCACAACGTTGTATGGGCAGACAAGAGTTGGCGCGGGCAGGCATGGGCGCAACATTGAATGGCGAAGCGACCGGAGTAGCTGAGTTGCAACAAAACCGCTGGCGGTGAGGTCAAAAATGGTGGGCGGCGGAGCTCTCGCGGTGTTGTGCTGGCGCAGCCGAGCGCGATGTGGATGAAGGTCCATGCGCTTGGGGCCCACCAGTCAGTGATGCAATGAAACGGTAAGAGTTGCTCTAATCTTGGCGGTCCGATTAGAAACGAACGGCTGAGATGAACTGTGCTGTTCGGACGGTCCGAATGGCCCAACTAATCTGGATCGTCTATCTCATAATCAATGGCTCAGATGAAATGCGCTGTTTGAACGGTCTAAATGGCTCACTCGATCTGATCCGTTCAATAGAGATCCAATGGTGAGCGCATGTGTTTGCTGGACAGCCCGATCAAAAATGAGCGGCCCAGATTGCGTTAACGTTCGGACGGTCCGAACATTTCACTCGGTCTAGGCGGTTGATTTTCAAATCCAACGGCCCAAATCGCTTGCGCACTTTCAGACTAGTCCAATCAGGGAGAGGGTTGGGTTCAACCGTGAGGGTTGGACTCGAGCCCGAGGAACAGTACATGCTTTAGGGTTTTTGAATTATCAGCTGATTTCTTTGCCGATTTAATTCACCAACCAAAAAAGGTACAAACTTTATGAAAATTTTTGTATAGACTACTGAGCTCAAGTTGTTTCTACAGTAAAATTTTCAGAGGTTAACACCTTACCTGAATTTCTACAAAATTCAAACAAGGTGCTGCTCCTAAGAGATTGTAAAGATTTTTCTAAGCAAAATTTCATATAGAAATTTTGTTGAATAATTCCTGGGATACAAAGCCCGAAACCATTCTCCTACTTAGAAAATTTTTATTTCATTCTATCTATTTCCTTTTTAGCACCTAAAGGTGTTCAAGTTTTATTTTTAAAACCAACACAAGATTTTCAAAAAGGCAAAGTTTAAATGCAAATGTTTAAAGGGACATTTCCTAATGCATTTATATTACTTAATCCCAAGATTAGGATTTTGGGATGTTACATGTCCTAGGTGTACAACAGTGTCCTCAAAGGTGTGCAAAGTTGTGCGGTGCTTCCCTATCACCGCGATTGTCGAGGAGACATGGACTCACACTGTTTGTTATTTCGTCAATAGAGCCACCGCAGTCAAGCGACAGATGGAGGAAGGTAAGCAGTGGTCTGAGAATATGTAGAGGCACATGGACAAGAAGATGGAGAACGCCCGGATGCACGACATCCGGATGATCGATGGCCTTAGGAGGAAGTACGAGATCAGGCTTCAGCAAAAACACGTCAACAGTCATGCCAGGGGGAAAAGAAAATAGGCATGCACCTTGGGTGATGTGGCGACATGCACCTACAATAAACCAAAACTCCTGCACAAGCCATGCTCGCACGTGTACAAGGCGTGTGCACAAATGAGGCGGATGTGTACGCTGTACATCTCCGAGTACTACCACATGCAGCACTTTTTCGGCACATGGAGTGCAGAGTTTCACTCGTACAGCTTGGAAATGAACTACAAAAATCTTTGGCCGGACATGGTGCAATGGGACCCGAACAAGGACTTGAAGACAATAGCGAAGGGGCAACAGTAGACGCGCTGCTTCTGGAATGACATAGATGCCAGCCAACATACCAGTATTAGCTGCACAAGCAAGTGCAGGATATGCAAGACCGCTGGGCACTCAACGAAGGATTGTCCCAACAGACCGAGCTCGTCTGGTCATTATTCGGTGTCGTAATGTAATGTTTTCTCCGCCTTGTTTTCTTATGTACAACGAAACTTGTACGAGTTATGCATAATTTGCATCCTTGCTACGTTCTTCACTGTACGGTGCACTGACATTCTTGCAACGTTTTTGTTATGTCGCAGGAAGACAACGAAGGTGCTACTGGCTTGAAGAGACTGCAAACACTAATAAACTTATTTGAAGATAAATGTGTTTTCTGCCATTCATTTAGAATCAGTTAGGTATCAAATCATTTGCATCTATCAAGTCAGAGGTGATGTGTTGAAGTCTTCTTTGTTCTTGTTGTTATGAACTTAGAGTCAGAAATCGATCGTGCTTCAAAATTGCCAATTTCTCATCACTACTGTAATGTTCTAACATGCCTATTTTTTATGCTATAGGATAACGATCATGTTTTGTGCCCTGAACATGCATCGAAGGTGCTACTATGTGATGAGGTGAGCTCAACAAGAAAAGAGATTGCCGCGGAGACTAGTTACACACACTTATTTTTTATGCTATATGTGAGCTCAGCACTCGAAATTCACATGAGTCGGAGGTTACGATACATCGTTATACGATCTGCATGCCATGTATTTTCCTCAGTTGGTTCATGCTTGTAACGCTTGAAATGTCGACAATTATCTGTATGAAAACATACATTTCAACTTCATTGCAAACCATAATTCATGAAACCCTAATTAGGACGTGACCTCGCTCTGCAAACCCTAATTCACGTGACCTCATTCATACATTGCAGTCCTACCCACCATCAAAATCACTATTGGCTATCTCATCGGCCAAAGATCGTTTTCCAAAAGTAGGAAAAAGTATAGCATATTTGGAATATCCCACAGCCTCCTCTAGACCGCTAATATACCTTACTGTCAAGACTTGTATATCACCAAAATGTAACCCAGGATGTTTACATGCAAACAACCCTCCTTTGAAACATTAGCAAACCTCAAATACATTCCAAGTCACATGAAATCATGAAACCCTAATTCGATAATAACAAAAGTAGGGAAAAACGGAAAAGAAAGGAGGCCCTAGTGGCCAAGGTAGGACCCTATCGCAGCACTCAGGCATTTGTAAGCCCGCTCGTGTCTTCGGCTGGACTGGATCAGGGAATACGTGGAGATACGTATCCACCTGCTCCTTTGCGGCGGCAAGTCGAGCTTTGCGCCGAACGAAGGAAGGAAGTGTGTCGACGATAGTCCAGATAAGGTCGTGCGGGAGGGGGGAGAGTAGGGTTGGCGAGAGGGGGCCATGCGTGCAGGAGGGGGAAGGGTTGACACGTGCCGGGATAAAATCAATACACTTAAATGAAATTGCGAGGTAAAATCGGAATGAGTAAAATTACGTAGAAAATTACACAAGAAAGTACACCGCGTTAGGAGCATTCACATAAAATTTCATATTTTATTAAAGTCATTTCCTATATTTTAAAAATAGAACGAACACACAGCAGAAATCCTAATCCGCGAAACCCTAATCGGGGAGCAGAAACCCAAACCGCAAAACCCTAATGGAGGGCATGTGGCGGCTTTGGCGGCGGTGCATGCACGCCACCGTCGGTGTGGCGCCACCGCATGGCGGCCGTCGCGGCGACCACGCGCGCGACGGCGGCCGTGTGGAAGTGGCGTGTATGGGGGCGGTACACAGACAATGGACGTCTTGGTCGGTTGCTAATTTTGCACATAATTTTCCGCTGCACCTATTTTTATAAATACGAAACGAAATCACGCTAATACGGCCAAAAAAATCACGTAGGCACCCCCCGCTCCTGTACCAGATAAAGTACGCGAGCGGCTGCATAGCTTAGGTATCTAAAATTCTCGCTCATCATAATCAGTAGGCCCATATATTTCTTTCTGGTGCCACTTTGGTGGTATAATACCTTTCTTTTTTAAGTTATACTCTATAATATGTGTCGTCAAACTTTCTAAAGTTTAAAAATATTTAGATTGACTGCATGAAAATATCATTAGATTCGTCGTTAGAAATACTTTTATAATATTATAATTTTATTAATATATAATAAGATAAAGTTACAAAAAATAACGGTCAAAATTATATCTCGTAAACCGTAAAAATAAAATAAAAATCACTTGAAAAAAACAGAGGGAGTAAGTATATATTTAATGTGACCCGACTCGTTTTCATGTGTACGATTTGCCAACTTCCGGGATGCATGCCAGCAAGATTTTGTCAGTACAATACCCATAGTGACTTTCGCACACAATAGTTTAGTACTCCATCCGTTCCCAAATTGCCAAATACAAATCGTTGAAGCTTTCAAATTTTGTTCTCAAGTGCATGTCATTCTACAATTCGATGCAACTTTTTACTATTGTTTTTCCTTTGTATACCTCTTTCATTCATTATTCCTAAGGTCATTTACTTGCATGGACCAAAGCAACACACAACATTCAAAAGCAACAAGTGAGCTAATGAATGAGGGTAATATGGTCTTTTACATGTCTGGGTTGTAGTTTAAAATCCTAGAAGGAGATCTACTGAGGAACAGATGGAGTACAATAAAGTTTGATTTGCTAAGATTAGGGACCCACGGCTTTACTTTCTCCACATTTTTTATGGTAATCCCCATGCTTTCCTGATAGCATCGACATATGTACTAGCTGCGCATTGTGGGCTCCACGTACTTCTCCACTGTTCCCAAATCTCAATTATTCAAGAAAGATAAGCTTTGCAACGATGGCACTCCTAATCTTGACGAAACCAACAAAGTTTTAATTTACATCCAACTATCTGTGTTCTTTTGACAACAGGCTTCTCAAAATTCAGTTTCGCTGAGTTAGCAGATGCCATAGATGACTTCTCACTAGAAAACCAAATTGGACAAGGTGACTTTGCCACTATTTACAAGGTAATAAACGCATATGCTTGCTTTGATTAAATTTTGACCATTTTTTAAAAGGTAGGCATGCATGTAAAAGTAAGCAATATGTAGGATATGATTTGGGAATCACGCGCACACCAATCGGTTGGCGTTTCCTCTTTATATATAGATTGCTGGATGATGAATAGTCATACAGCAATAATGTACATGGTATATACATGATGTTACGATAACAACCAGAATATACAAGAAAGTATCTCCAAGGATAATTGGTTTACAAATATGAAGATAAGCTTCTATCTATACATATATGTTTCGAATTTTTTTTAAAATAATCATTTTTTTATTTGGAAATACAACCTCCTTTTTTGTTTTACAGAAATAATCCTATGTCGCTCGACCGCTCGGCAATTTGGATCTAGTCGCTTAACCATTGGGCGACTGGCCCAAGTCGCCCAACGGTCGAGCGACACGTGGAGTAGGCGCACGGTGGTTGAGCGACTTGTGATAGTCGCTCAATGATTAGGCGACTACTTCACTTGTCGCTCAACTGCTGGGCGATTTAAAATAATAACATTATTATTTTATTAATCCGATAGAAATAATTATGGAGGAATAAATGACAATTTTTGTAGGTAGTACATTTAGCAAATCTTGTTTGTAGGTTATTATTTTTTTTGGAAATAAAAGGGTGTGGTGACAAGGTTGGTTGGTCCGTTTGTGATTTTCGTAGATTCTCAAGGGTACGAAATCTGTTAGACTCGCAATAACATTTTTGTGATCGTCGTATATTGTTGTAGTGCGGTATATTTCTGAAGAATTTTGTGAGGACGATTGAGGTAACAATGAGTCGTAAGTAGTAAGGTAAGTTATATTACAATGCACGAGGGAATTCATACATAACCATGTCATAGTAAGTATGAAGTAAAATACGCGCACAACGAATCCAAGTGCACCAAGATTTGCTAAATGTATTACCCGACGGGCTATTTCTAAAAAATTAACAACCTACAAACAAGATTTGCTAAATGTATTACCCACAAAAATTGTCATTTATTCCCCCACAATTATTTCCATCGAATTAATAAAATAATAATGTATTATTTTAAATCCCACTGCGGTTGAGCGACAAGTGGAGTAGTCGTCCAACCGTTGAGCGACTATCACAAGTCGCTCAATCACTGTGCGACTACTTCATGTGTCGCTCGACCGTTGGGTGACTTGGATCAGTTGCCCAATGGTTGAGTAACTAGATCCAAGTTGCCGAACGGTCGAGCGACGTAGGATTATTTCTGTAAAATAAAAAATGATGTCTATTACTGTATTTTGGAATAAAAATGATTTTTTTAAAAAAAATCTGTATGTTTCTATCTTTAACAATGCATACTAGAATTTGCTCCCATATATATGAATACAATTCAAGCAATGACAGTTTTAATTTTTGAACATCTGTGCCCCATATCTAGATAGGGTGTTTCTTGGAGGGGAAAAGGGCTTAAGTAGTGTTTGACCCATTTGCAAGGGCATGATAGTGTGGACATTTTATCTAAACTGACCCGGCAGGTCCATTAGCGTAGTTTAGTCTCATTATTTATTCTATGATTATGGGAGACCTCCTCCTATATAAAGGGGCAGGGGCTCTCAATCTAGTTGTACACTCATCTATCTAGCAATAAAGGTGAGAGAAAAGCTTATGGCTATATCCGCATCTCTTATTCTACTTTTATTCTTGTGAGATTGAGTGCTTGATTTTCGGCAGCGCAACCACCAATGTACAACAAGTAGAATGCTTGTTGCGTTTTGCAAAGATCGATCGACTTGAGGTTTGGATTAATCACGATGGACTTGAGGTTTGGATTAATCATTGTACAAAAATGGTTGTTTACACGATGGACTTCAGGTTACCAGAATATACAGGAAAGTATCTCCAAGGATAATTGGTTTACAAATATGAAGATAAACTTCTATCTATACATATATGTTTCTATCTTTTACTATGCATACTAGAATTTACTATCGATTGATCATCGTCATTTGAACTCACCTGATCTCTTTGTCAGGGTCGTTTACACGATGGACTTGAGGTTGCCATGAAAAGATTTCAAATTTCAAAGTTACCACCACGGGAAAACTTTAGACGTGAAGTTCACCGTCTTGCAAAGCTTGATCATGCAAATATAATTAGAAATCTGAGATACTGCGTTGAAGAAAAAGAGACTATTTTGATCTATGAGTGCATGCCGAATGGAAGCTTGGACAAATTCAACAATGGTGCAACTATATGATATTCGACTTTCCTCTAATTTATTAATCTCTCTTAGACCATTCTTTAATTTGGGACCATATTATCATTGTTTTCTGTCCTGACTACCATGATGTTTGCATGCATTTTGTAGACATGCTTGGGAGAAGGAATTCCTCTAGACTGGTCCTCACGCTTCCAGATAATTAAAGGGATAGCCGAGGGTGTAGCAAATCTACACAAGAGCTCTGAGCAAGGCACTGTCCATGGGGATCTAAAACCAAGCAACATCCTCTTGGATTGTGCTATGAATCCTAAGATTACTGGTTTTGGAATCTCTAAAATATTTAAAAAGCTCTTAGGTGAGCAAATTCACCAAAGAGAATGAATGAATGTATATATGCTCCCTCAGTCCTTTCTTTAGATTTTGAGGATCTAATGGGTCTGTATGGTTAATATGGGCTTTGTGGTTGGGCCTCAAAATCCAAGCCCAATTCTTCCTAACATCTCCTCACACCAGGGTCGTGTTCGTTGCGTTGCGTCGAGAGGCGCCGGCCGCCGAGAAGCCAAAATGTTCTCTCGGTCTCGCCGCGCGGAAGCAAATCCAGAAGGCGCTCGTCCTTCACGACAAGGGTGCGCGAAGTTGCCGCGCGGTTCCATGGCCCGGGTCTTCCCGGAACCCCGGAAAAGCCCGGCCTTGCTTGGCGTTGTCGCTCTCTACAAGGTACGCGCCTGCCTCTACGAGCACAAGGTGTTTGTGGAAATGTTCGAAAGCGTCCGGCTTTATGTTCCTTGTCCGCGAGGCAGTGGTGTTGGCTGGGGAAGGTTGAGCAGGACGTGTTTGTCGCAGCTAATGCCGCGCCCCAATCGGAGCCCGGCGCTCAGGCGTGGACTCTGCGGCGGAATTTGATCTCATCGGAACCGACAAAGAGCACGCTTTGTCGAGAGCTGAACCACCTGGGATGGGGTTCTGTCGTCTTGTACGGCCAGTGCGCATTAAAGAGTCAACCATACCCGCGACGATTGGAGGAGACGGTGGTTGGCACGTTGGTTTATCGATTATCGTGGTCTCTCTTTGGATATCCAGATGCTGCACTGAGCTGTGCCAAATGCGCCGTTTTGTTTGAGGTGAATTTCAATGCACTGCTTTGGTGTTATTCATGTACAACGTATGGGTTCTTGCTTTATCGGCATCTATATATAGTCCATCTGGTTGAGAAAACTCTCTGCAGGTGTTAGTGGTGCACCATTCTGAAGAGAAGAAGACGAGATGGTGCTGTGGAACAGTTTGGGGCAGGCCGCCACCATTGCCCAGCTGTCTGGATTGGATGCCTTTGGGCTCACCTCAATGATCATGCAGGCGGTGCACAAGGTTCGCCGCAACAAGGAGGCCTGCAGGCAGCTCGTGCAGCGGGTCCAGATGATCGCTGATCTACTGCAGAGCATGCAGAGCTCAGAGATGATGCAGCGCCCAGAGACAAGGAAGCCACTAAATGGACTTGAAGAAGTCCTCCGTCGTGCGTACATTCTCATAATGTCCTGCCAGAACAGCAGCTACATGTACCGCTTCTTCATGGGCGAGAAGCTAGCCAGCCAGTTCAGTGAGGTTCAGAATAATATTGACTTCTACCTCCAGCTCTTCCCTGTCATTAGTCACATTGACACCACACATCTTCTTGTACGAATTCTAAATGGTGTCCGTCCTCCACAACAAGAGGTACCATACATTATTCTCCTGTTTATTTGAATACAGCAGTAAAAGGAAACAGTAAACTAAATTCAGCATTTTAGGTAGTATAAGAGAATGAGGTAACGGGTTTGTTTGTAGATAAAGCATCAAATAATAAGAGTTGAACGTGCAAGGTTGGAGATGAATGAATATTCTATCACATCCACCTCCAGTCCCCCCTTCTTTCGAAAGCAAAATTCCACACAGGTCTAGAAAACAACTTACTGTTGGTCCCCTCTCCCTTCTATCAATAGATTGTCAGGGAAAATTGAGAAGGCGGAAAAACAGAAATATACCATAAGATAAAAAAAAAAATGCATGCACTGCGATCAGGAGAATATTTACCAGTAGTTGATGATTATGTTCCTATGCCTTTGGCGGAACTTCAACTTACCAATGTCACTATTATATAGAGAAGCTTAGAGTTGCAATTGTCAATTGTGGTTTTTGCTCGTCTAACATAAAAGTAAAATTATTTTGTTATTTCAGGCTGCAGCAACGTTGCAGAGGTCATTTACTTGTCATTCAACTCCTCATTCTAGGTAAGATATTCTCAATCTGTTTCTCTCTTCAATATGACATTTGTACATCTAAGAACGAAGTTCTGCATGTTTGTGGAAAAATATTGGAACCGTCTAAAGTACATCCTGAGAAACTTATTCAACTTTTAACTTTTCAATGCAACTAAAGAATTGTGGGCAATAATATAGTATTTACGATGTTGTATACCATGTTTACAGAACATTCATTACATCTGATAGCATTGACTATTAATATTTGCCAATGACAGGACTGAAATGGGCGGTTCATTAGAAAGAGTTCAAGCAATAACAGAGCCATTCAAAGTTATGGAATGCCAAGTAGCAGGTATCTGTCTGGATGTGTCTACTGCTTGCAGAGTAATGCTACCCCTGGAAGTTAAAATTCCAATATATTTTTGTGTGTGCTTCTTATACTTCATACACTTCTCTCATAAATTACCGCATTTCTTATGTAGACTGCATGTGTGCTTCTAATTGGCCATGTAATCTGTAAGTACACTGGGGGATGAATCAAGTGAGGACTCACCATAAGTTAGGAGAATCTGAAGTTATAATCTGAAAATTTTGATCGGTGTGTCAAATATTATTGTTCGTTTGCTTATGGGAAGATATCAGCACCATTGTCCCAACAAAAGCTAACAATGTCAGCACCCCATAATGTTGATCCAACCAGCACGGTTCATCCCAACACTGATCAAATAGCTTGGAATGCAAGTTCCCATCGTCCTTCTTTAAAACGAGTTCCCAGCACAGCATACTGATATATTATTAGAGGTCACCAGTTTCTGAATCAGGAAAAATGCTTCAAATATATATTACTGATTACGTAACTCCATAACTACAAATATATTCATTTGGACATATTGTGTCCAAACTCTCAATTAGATAGAGGGAGGTGTCAAGACCTGGATTTACAGTTCGGAATCCTCTGTGTACAACTGCACTAGTCTCTGGATCAGTAGCTAGTGCACATAGTAACATCATTGAATATCAAACATATATATCGCAATAAACAAAGTTATTATATAGTATTAAACAATATATAAATAGACCTTACGGTTTTTGACTAACAGAACGGCCGATCAGGTCAAAACCTTTAAAGATCAGCAGCGGAAACGGAAACAAAATCCAGGTGGGACCCTCATGATATGCCCACAGGAAATCAACTAGTGCTCGCGACCTAGTTCTCGGCGTCTTATTCTTCCAACCCCTATCGATGCCTTTAAGTGCTCGCAGGGTCTTCTTCTTCACTTACTGAATGACAATAATTGAGCAACAATGAGTACAAAGGTACTCAGCAAGCCACCACACAGAATGCAATTATAATATATGCAAGGTTGAACAAAGGAAGACTTGAGGTTCTTTTATTTGCAGAAAGCCACATTTCAAATTTTATATGGAAGGCCTGAGACCTAGTATTTTAACTAAACCAATTTTAATGAAATTGAGTAGTTATATAATACTAGTGAAGGCGCCAACCTCTTGTTAACAAAGAGTGACTCCTACCACCAAATGCTATATTTCCATCGGGCTACTACCCGCACTTTCCACTGGCTACCACTGGGACAAATCAAAACCTCGGGCTGCTACCCGGTAGTTCATCCCTCGAGCTTGAAGGGCATGGTGGTGGTGGTCGAAGTTCACCTAAGCGGCTGGAGCGTCTCGGCGGGCATGGCGGCCGGAAACATAGCGCTCGAGCTCTCTTCTCCTCTGGTTCTTGGTGGGGAGGATGGATGGGAGGAGAGGTGCAGAGGGCAACACGGCGAGTGTGATGCGAAGCTCGGGCGTGGCTTATATAGGGCGGAGGAGCTCGCGATTTGTCGGCTTGATTCGACGGCGAGGTGGATGAGCGGAGCGTGAGTAGTTGCTGTGCACGGCGACGTTGCAGCAGTACGAGGCATGGGCGTTGTAGCGGCGATGCGACGCGGAGGAGAGTGGGTCGTCGGGGCGGCGGTCGGGTGAGGACGGCATCAACATGGGCGACGGCATGGCCACAAAGGCGCATGGCGTCTGGCGAAAGAAAGCAAAGAAGAAGGCGATGCGAGGGTGCGGCGTGGGGAAGAAAGGGAGGTGGGTGGGTCTTTGGGCCAAGGGAGAGGTGTGAAGTTGGGCCTCGGTTGGATCAAGAGAAGGGAGAGGACGGTCCCGGGAGGAAAGGAAAATGATGGGTCTACTCGAGCGAGGAGAAGAAATAAAGAAGTTTGGGCTAAGCTAGTTAGGGTTGCGCCGAATTAGGTTAGGGGTTTCATTTGAATTTTGAGAGAGTTTAAATTCGAATATTATTTCAATTTGTCTTTTTTATCAATTTGAATTTAATTTTGTTAATTTGCTTCTTTGGGATTCAAAACCCGACATGCATTCAAATAAAATCCGAAAGTTTAGATAACACCAAAATGCATCGCAAAGTTTTTAAAAATTCGCTTTTTCACAACCTCAACATTCAGATGTTACGGGAGGATGGTGCGAAAGGCCAAAGATGCCTTCAATCACATCTTGGACCACATGTAAACTATATCGCCATCTTGAGGAACAATAGGATTGTAGTTGCTTCTCTAATGTAACTTGATGCATATCCGATTTACTTAAGTATGAATGAAATGTACTTGGTATGCTTTTCAAAAACTTATTTTTCATCCTCTTGATTATACTCTTATGTCTCCAATTATTGCTCCTCTAGCTACATATACACCAATCTTACATCAAATTCCTTGTAGGCCCTCAAAATGCATCTACACTCGGCTCACCGACTCTTGTGGAGTCGACCTCTACAAAGCGAGGCAAAGAACGGCAAATCGAAGACGGTCGACTCTGTTCGATATCCTTTGCCGCTGGGTGGCGAAAATTCATGCTAGGCGAGCCGTTGGTCGAGAGGTTAGACAGCCCTACCCTAAGACCGGCTTGCACGGCATTGCATACATGGTACATGGAACAGTCCAATAAGCCGACTGAACAACGACGCTCGGGTGTCACCGTCAAATTCAAGGAGGATCATTTTAACCACAAGCTTCAAGACTGTGTCTTCACGGTGACCTTCGAGGACTTGTTCTGTCTCTTCAACCTCGACCAGCTCGACGTCTCACTCATGCGATGTTGGACACTGTAAGTGTGTACAATCACGGTCAATGTTCGTGTAATACCGATAAATGTTATATATAACTCCTTGCTTTTGTATATAGATACATGATGTCTGAAGCCGAAAGAAGGAATTCACCGGTAGGTTTTCTCGACCCACACGTGGTCTCGGAGCAAACCATCAAGGCGAATGCAATATTCGTCGAGGATTACGTTATAGCGTTTTTCCTGGCTCGCCACAACAAGGAATACATACTTTTGCCCTACAACCAGGAGTAAGTGTTGCACTAATGGCTATACTTGTTGATTTGTACTTTATAAGCAACACGAACTTAGGTTTAATGACCATGCTGACATACCTGTGTAGCTTCCACTGGATTTTAATTGTAATTATACCAAAACGGAAATGGGTAATATACCTAGATTCCCTAAAGAGGACCACTCACAACTTCACAGTTATCCGGAATTTAATCAATAGGTAAACACATTTCCTCCATAGAAACTCTATTGTAGTCTTTCTTTCCTTTGCAATGGCTAAAGCTAACTTTTTGGAGTCACGTAGGGCGTTCGACGTGTTATATGCTAGAGGAGGGAAATGCAGGGGAAGGTCGCTGCAACACGATCTAACTTTTTCGGTACTCGCTAGCTAGTACACATTAATCCTATATAACACTTCGTAGTAATGCCTCTCGAACTAACCAATTCTATTTTTGCAAGGTACCAAGCCATTGTCAGCCATAACGTCTGTGGATACTATGTTTGCCACAACATGGAACTACTCATCGGTTCCGCGATCACCAATGATCCTCAGGTTTGTCAATCTTGCAACAATTATTTCATATATACTTACCAATTTATATAAGCACAAATTTAATCTTCCTATCGACAGGTTGCGACCATCGCCAAAACTGCGTTGGAACAAAGCCAGCTCATAAAAGTTCGATCACACCTTGCGTCATTCCTGAACAGTCAGGTCATAAATCCAGATGGGAGTTTTCACAGTGTAGATTGAACTTAATGGTACATGTGTGTAAATGTACATTAATGGTTAATTTTAGTTAATTGATTTGTGAATTAGACGTGCTTGTTTCTGAAATGAATGCAAATTTGATGTGCTTTTGAAATGAATGTGAATTGGATGTGCTTGTTTTGGAGGGCATGGCTAGCATTTCCTGAGGCTAGCGAATAAACAGAAATAGATTTAGCAATGCAAAAGAATATCACAGACGGTTTGTAGATGAAACCGTCTGTGATAGTCGACTATCACAGACGGTTTGTAGATGATACCGTCTATGATAGTCGAAAATCACAGACGGTTTGTAGATGAAACTGTCTGTGATAGTCAACTATCACAGACGGTTTCATCTACAAATAGTCAAAAATCACAGACGGTTTGTAGATGAAACTGTCTGTGATAGTCCACTATCACAGACAGTTTCATCTACAAACCGTCTGTGATAGTCGACTATCATAGACGGTTTTGAGTTAATAACCGTATGTGATATTATGTATTACAGACGGTTCGAAAACCGTCTGTGATGATCTCATGTCATTACTTACCCATAAACTCAGACGGCTCACGAAACCGTCTGTGATGTCGTTTTTGAACCGTCTGTGAAGGCCTTTTCTGCAGTAGTGCACTAATCAACTTATTTGAAGATAATTGTGTTTTCTGCCATTCATTTAAAATCAGTCAGGTATCGAATCATTTGCATCTATCAAGTCAGAGGTGATCTGTTGAAGTCTTCTTAGTTCTTGCTGGTATGAACTTAGAGTCAGAAATCGATCGTGCTTCAAAATTGCCTATTTCTCATCACTACTGTAATGTTCTAACGTGCCTGTTTTTATGCTATAGGATAACGGTCATGTTTTGTGCCCTGAAAATGCATCGAAAGTGCTACTATGTGATGATGTGAGCTCAGTAAAAAAAGAGATTGCCACGGAGACTAGTTGCACACACCTGTTTTTTTATGCTATAGGTGAGCTTAGCACTCGAAACACACATGAGTTGGAGGTTACGGTACATCGTTATATGATCTGCATGTCACGTATTTCCCTTAGTTGGTTCATGCTTGTAACGCTTGAAATGTCGACAATTATCAGTATGAAAACGTACATTGCAACTTCATTGCAAACCATAATTCATGAAACCCTAATTAGGACGTGACCTCGCTCTGCAAACCCTAATTCACGTGACCTCATTCATACATTGCAGTCCTACCCGCTGTCAAAATCACTATTGGCTATCTCATCGGCCAAAGATCGTTTTCCAGAAGTAGGAAAAAGTATAGCATATTTGGAATATCCCACAACCACCTCTAGACCGCTAATATACATTGTCACAAGATATGTATATCATTAAAATGTAACCCGAATGTTTACGCATAAAAAAATTCTCCTTTGAAACATCAAGAAACCTCAAATACATTCCAAGTCACATGAAATCAGGAAACCCTAATTCGATAATACTAACAAAAGTAGGGAAAATGGAAAAGAAAGGAGGCCCTAGTGGCCAAGGTAGGACCCTATCGCAGCACTCAAGCATTCGTAAGCCCGCTCGTGTACTTTGGCGGGACTAGATCAGGGAATACGTGGAGATACGTATCCACCTGCTCCTTCGCGGCGGCGAGTCGAGCTTTGCGCCGAACGAAGGAAGGAAGTGTGTCGACGATAGTCCAGATAAGGTCGTGCGGGAGGGGGGAGAGCAAGGCTGGCGAGAGGGGGGGCCATGCGTGCGGGAGGGGGAAGTGTTGACACGTGCTGGGATAAAATCAATACACTTAAATAAAATTGCGAGGTAAAATCGAAAGAGTAAAATTATGTAGAAAATTACACAAGAAAGTACACCATGTCGGGAGAATTCACATAAAAATTCATATTTTTTTGAAGTCATTTCCTATATTTTAAAAATAGAACGAACACACAGCAGAAATCCTAATCCGCGAAACCCTAACCGGGGACCAGAAACCCTAATCCACAAAACCCTAACTAGAGGGGCACGTGGCGGCCTAGCGCGGCTGCCACATGGCCACCGTGTGGTGGCTCCACCGCATGGCGGCCGTGGCGGCGGCGTGGCGGGGGGGGCGGTTGCTGCTTGCATGCGGCAAGGCGGTCGGGCGCTAATTTTGCACATAATTTTCCGCTGCACCTATTTTTGTAAATACGAAATGAAATCACACTAATACGACCAAAAATTCATGTAGGCACCCCCGCTCTGTGCAGAGATAAAGTACGAGCGAGGTCACAAGCAACTTAGGTATCTAAAATTCTCACTCATCTTAATCAGTAGGCCCATAAATTTCTTTCTGGTGCCACTTTGGTGGTATAATACCATTCTTTTTTAAGTTATACTCTATAATCTGTGCCGTCAAACTTTCTAAGGTTTAAAACTATTTAGATTGACTACATGCAAATATCATTAGATTCGTTGTTAGAAATACTTTCATAATATTATAATTTTATTAATATATAATAAGATATAGTTACAAAAAATAACAGCCAAAATTACATCTTGTAAACCGTAAAAATAAAATAAAAATCACATGAAAAGAAATGGAAGGAGTAAGTATATATTTAATGCAACACAACTCTTTTTCATGTGTATGATTAGCCAACTACTGGGATGCATGCCAGCAAGATTTTGTCAGTACAATACCCACAGTGACTTTCGCACACAATAGTTTAGTACTCCATCCGTTCCCAAATACGTACATTGAAGCTTTCAAATTTTGTTCTCAAGTCAAGTGCATGTCATTCTACAATTCGATGCAACTTTTTACTATTGTTTTTCCTTTGTATACCTCTTTCATCCATTATTCCTAAGGTCATTTACTTGCATGGACCAAAGCAACACACAACATTCAAAAGCAACAAGTGAGCTAATGAATGAGGGTAATATGGTCTTTTACATGTTTGGGTTGTAGTTTAAAATCCTAGAAGGAGATCTACTGAGGAACAGATGGAGTACAATAAAGTTTGATTTGCTAAGATTAGGGACCCACGGCTTTACTTTCTCCACATTTTCTATGGTAATCCCCATGCTTTCCTGATAGCATCAACATATGTACTAGCTGCGCATTGTGGGCTCCACGTACTTCTCCACTGTTCCCAAGTCTCAATTATTCAAGAAGATAAGCTTTGCAACGATGGCACTCCTAATCTTGATGAAACCAACAAAGTTTTAATTTACAGCCAACTATCTGTGTTCTTTTGACAACAGGCTTCTCAAAATTCAGTTTCGCTGAGTTAGCAGATGCCATAGATAACTTCTCACCAGAAAACCAAATTGGACAAGGTGACTTTGCTAGTATTTACAAGGTAATAAACGCATATGCTTGCTTTGATTAAATTTTGACCATTTTGTAAAAGGTAGGCATGCATGTAAAAGTAAGCAATATGTAGGATATGATTTGGGAATCACGCACACACCAATCTGTAAAAGTAAGCAATACGTAGGATATGATTTGGGAATCATGCGCACACCAATCGGTTGGTGTTTCCTCTGTATATATAGATTGCCGGATGATGAATAGTCATACAACAATATTGTACATGGTATATACATGATGTTATGATAACAACCAGAATATACAAGAAAGTATCTCCAAGGATAATTGGTTTACAAATATGAAGATAAGCTCTTATCTATACATATATGTTTCGATTTTTTTTTAAATAACCATTTTTTATTCCGAAATACAGCCTTCTTTTTTATTTTACATAAATAATCCTATGCCGCTCGACCGTTCGGCAACTTGGATCTAGTCGCTCAACCATTGGGCGATCGATTTAAAGTCGCTTAATCTGTCGAAGCGACACGGAGTAGTCGCACGGTGGTTGAGCGACTTGTGATAGTCGCTCAACGATTGGGCGACTACTACACTTGTCACTCAACCGCTGGGCGATTTAAAATAATAACATTATTATTTTATTAATCCGATGGAAATAATTATGGAGGAATAAATGGCAATTTATGTAGGTAGTACATTTAGCAAATCTTGTTTGTAGGTTGTTAGTTTTTTGGAAATAAAAGGGTGGTGACAAGGTTGGTTAGTCCGTTTGTGATTTTCGTAGATTCTCAAGGGTACGAAATCTGTTAGACTCGTAATAACATTTTGTGATCGTCGTATATTGTTGTAGTACGGTATATTTCTGACGGTTGAGGTAGAAATGAGTCGTAAGTAGTATGGTAAGTTATATTACAATGCACAAGGGAATTCATACACAACCATGTCATAGTAACTATGAAGTAAAATACGTACACAATGAATACAAGTGCACCAAGATTTGCTAAATGTATTACCTGACGAGCTATTTCCAAAAAAATTAACAACCTACAAACAGGATTTGCTAAATGTATTACCTTCAAAAATTATCATTTATTCCCCCACAATTATTTCCATTAAATTAATAAAATAATAATGTTATTATTTTAAATCGCCTAGCGGTTGAGCGACAAGTGGAGTAATTGCCCAACCGTTGAGCGACTATCACAAGTCGCTCATCCACCGTGCGACTACTCCACGGGTCGCTTGACCGTTGGGCGACTTAGATCAGTCGCCCAATGGTTGAGCGACTAGATCCAAGTTGCCGAACGTTCAAGCAACGTAGGATTATTTCTGTAAAAAAAAGATGTATATTACTGTATTTTGGAATAAAAAATGATTATTTTTTTTAAAAAAAATCTGTATGTTTCTATCTTTAACAATGCATACTAGAATTTGCTCACATATATAAGAAGACAATTCAAGCAATGACAGTTTTGATCTCTGAACATCTGTGCCCCATATCTAGATAGGGTGTTTCTTGGAGGGGAAAAGGGCTTAAGTAGTGTTCGACCCATTTGCAAGGGCCTAATAGTGTGGACATTTTATCTAAAATGATCCAGCAGGTCTATTAGCGTAGTTTAGACTCATATTATTTATTCTATGATTATGGGAGACCTCCTCCTCCTATACAAAGGGGCAGGGGCTCTTAATCTAATTGTACACTCATCTATTTAGCAATAAATTAAGGTGAGAGAAAAGCTTATGGCTACATCCGCATCTCTTATTCTACTTTTATTCTTGTGAGATTGAGTGCTTGATTTTCGGCCGCGCAACCACCAATATACAACAAGTGGAATGCTTGTTGCGTTTTGCAATGATCGATCGTTCATCGTCATTTGAACTCACCTGATCTCTTTGTCAGGGTCGTTTACACGATGGACTTGAGGTTGCCATGGAAAGATTCCAAATTTCGAAGTTACCACCACGGGAAAACTTTAGACGTGAAGTTCACCGTCTTGCAAAGCTTGATCAAATTCATCAATGGTGCAACTATATGATATTCGACTTCCCTCTAATTTATTAATCTCTCTTAGACCATTCTTTAATTTGGGACCATATTATATTTTGTTTTCTGTCCTGATTACCATGATGTTTGCATGCATTTTGTAGACATGGGAGAAGGAATTCCAGATAATTAAAGGGATAGCCGAGGGTGTAGCAAATCTAGACAAGAGCTCTGAGCAAGGCACTGTCCATGGGGATCTAAAACCAAGCAACATCTTCTTGGATTCTGCTATGAATCCTAAGATTACTGGTTTTGGAATCTCTAAAATATTTAAAAAGCTCTTAGGTGAGCAAATTCACCAAAGAGAATGAATGAATGTATGCTCCCTCAGTCCTTTCTTTAGATCTATTAGACGTTGTTTTAGAACGTGTGCAGTCAACCTTTTAAAACTTTGAACATACACGGCGGTATTCAGATTTGTCATCAAAAATATTTTCTTTTTTGAAACAATAAAAAAATACATACTTTCATATAATTATATTTTCAACAAATTTTACTAACATGTAATAAAAAAAGTAACGGCCAAATGTTTGTTTTGGAGATCATGCCGTTGTCTAAAGCCACAAGTAAAAAGGAAATGACAGAGTACGGTCCCGCTATTTCAGTTTTGACTGTTTGTTTGTTTTTTCACTCCATTTCCCCCTTGCTCAGGCCTGGGATTTACACGATGTTCGTCGGTACGGGGAGCTTCAAGACCCGTCGCTCCAGCTTAGGGCTTGTTTGAATATATTATGATTCGATTTGGAATTTAAACTAAAATCTCTTTCAATCCTAATGGATTAGTTCTAATTTCTCCTTATCCAAACAAACCCTCAAGGATCCAGCGCTACCTCAAGAAGTGTTTTGAGTATGTGGATCTTTAGGCTCTTGAAGTTACTGGGCCCATTTTTGCTAAGCAAGCTGCCATGTGTTGATCATCACAGCAATGGTTGCACATCAACGCCCTGAAATACAACCCATAGTCACAGAAATCGTGGGTCCACACTGCGTTCTACCATCTAGATTCGTCGACCCAGGTACGATCCGTGGAAGGTGATACACCACTCCTATGTAATTTAGAAGGAAAAGTAACGTACCACGTCCTGCGACCCGTTCATTGACCGGATTGACCTACATTTCTGGTGACTATGATACAACCTGTTGGGGTATTTTTGTTTTGTGCGGGGCTTTTGTTTCGGCCAAAACCAGTTCGGATGTCAAGCTGTACAGACAGTCTACTGATGGTGAATGGATCTTGATGTTTTTCACTTCTCATTCTTAATTTCCCGGAAGAGATTGATTGTTATTCGGAATAACTTATTCCTAACGGGCGATTTCGTTTTGTGGTTGGGCCTCATAATCCAAGCCCAATTCTTCCTAACATCAGGGTCGTGTTCGTTGCGTTGCGTCGAGAGGCGCCGGCCGCCGAGAAGCCGAAATGTTCTCTCGGTCTCGCCGCGCGGAAACAAATCCAGAAGGCGCTCGTCCTTAACGACAAGGGTGCGCGAAGTTGCCGCGCGGTTCCATGGCCCGGGTCTTCCCGGAACCCCGGAAAAGCCCGGCCTTGCTTGGCGTTGTCGCTCTCTACAAGGTACGCGCCTGCCTCTACGAGCACAAGGTGTTTGTGGAAATGTTCGAAAGCGTCCGGCTTTATGTTCCTTGTCCGCGAGGCAGTGGTGTTGGCTGGGGAAGGTTGAGCAGGACGTGTTTGTCGCAGCTAATGCCGCGCCCCAATCGGAGCCCGGCGCTCAGGCGTGGACTCTGCGGCGGAATTTGGTCTCATCGGAACCGACAAAGATCACGCTTTGTCGAGAGCTGAACCACCTGGGATGGGGTTCTGTCGTCTTGTACGACCAGTGCGCATTAAAGAGTCAACCATATCCGCGACGATTGGAGGAGACGGTGGTTGGCACGTTGGTTTATCGATTATCGTGGTCTCTCTTTGGATATCCAGATGCTGCGCTGAGCTGTGCCAAATGCGCCGTTTTGTTTGAGGTGAATTTCAATGCACTACCTTTGGTGTTATTCATGTACAACGTATGGTTCTTGCTTTATCGGCATCTATATATAGTCCATCTGGTTGAGAAAACTCTCTGCAGGTGTTAGTGGTGCACCATTCTGAAGAGAAGAAGACGAGATGGTGCTGTGGAACAGTTTGGGGCAGGCCGCCAACATTGCCCAGCTGTCTGGATTGGATGCCTTTGGGCTCACCTCAATGATCATGCAGGCGGTGCACAAGGTTCGCCGCAACAAGGAGGCCTGCAGGCAGCTCGTGCAGCGGGTCCAGATGATCGCTGACCTGCTGCAGAGCATGCAGAGCTCAGAGATGATGCAGCGCCCAGAGACAAGGAAGCCACTAAATGGACTTGAAGAAGCCCTCCGTCGTGCGTACATTCTCATAATGTCCTGCCAGAACAGCAGCTACATGTACCGCTTCTTCATGGGCGAGAAGCTAGCCAGCCAGTTCAGTGAGGTTCAGAATAATATTGACTTCTACCTCCAGCTCTTCCCTGTCATTAGTCACATTGACACCACACATCTTCTTGTACGAATTCTAAATGGTGTCCATCCTCCACAACAAGAGGTACCATACATTATTCTCCTGTTTATTTGAATACAGCAGTAAAAGGAAACAGTAAACTAAATTCAGCATTTTAGGTAGTATAAGAGAATGAGGTAATGGGTTTGTTTGTAGATAAAGCATCAAATAATAAGAGTTGAACGTGCAAGGTTGGAGATGAATGAATATTCTATCACATCCACCTCCAGTCCCCCCTTCTTTCGAAAGCAAAATTCCACACAGGTCTAGAAAACAACTTACTGTTGGTCCCCTCTCCCTTCTATCAATAGATTGTCAGGGAAAATTGAGAAGGCGGAGAAACAGAAATAGACCATAAGATAAAAAAAAAATTGCATGCACTGCGATCAGGAGAATATTTACCTGTAGTTGATGATTATGTTCCTATGCCTTTGGCGGAACTTCAACTTACCAATGTCACTATTATATAGAGAAGCTTATAGTTGCAATTGTCAATTGTGATTTTTGCTCGTCTAACATAAAAGTAAAATTATTTTGTTATTTCAGGCTGCAGCAACGTTGCGGAGGTCATTTACTTGTCATTCAACTCCTCATTCTAGGTAAGATATTCTCAATCTGTTTCTCTCTTCAATATGACATTTGTACATCTAACAACGAAGTTCTGCATGTTTGTGAAAAAATATTGGAACCGTCTAAAGTACATCCTGAGAAACTTATTCAACTTTTAACTTTTCAATGCAACTAAAGAATTGTGGGCAATAATATAGTATTTGTGTATACCATGTTTACAGAACATTCATTACATCTGATAGCATTGACTATTAATATTTGCCAATGACAGGACTGAAATGGGCAGTTCATTAGAAAGAGTTCAAGCAATAACAGAGCCATTCAAATTTATGGAATGCCAAGTAGCAGGTATCTGTCTGGATGTATCTACTGCTTGCAGAGTAATGCTACCCCTGGAAGTTAAAATTCCAATATATTTTTGTGTGTGCTTCTTATACTTCATACAAGATAGTAATTGAGCAACAATGAGTACAAAGGTACTTAGCAAGCCACCACACAGAATGCAATTATAATAGATGCAAGGTTGAACAAAGGAAGACTCGAGGTTCTTTCATTTGCAGAAAGCCACATTTCAAATTTTATATGGAAGACTTGAGATCTAGTATTTTAACTAAACCAATTTTAATGAAATTGAGTAGTTATATAATACCAGCGAAGGCGCCAACCTCTTGTTAACAGAGAGTGACTCCTACCACTAGATGCTATATTTCCATCGGGCTACTACCCGCACTTTCCACTGGCTACTACCGGGACAAATCAAAACCTCGGGCTGCTATTCGGCAGTTCATCCCTCGAGCTTGAAGGGCATGGTGGTGGTGGACGAAGTTCACCTGAGCGGCTGGAGCGTCTTGGCAGGTATGGCGGCCGGAAACATAGAGCTCGAGCTCTCTTCTCTTCTCTTCTGGTTCTTGGTGCGGAGGATGGATGGGAGGAGTGGTGCAGAGGGCAACGCGGCGAGTGTGATGCGAAGCTTGGGCGTGGCTTATATAGGGCGGAGGAGCTCGCAATTTGTCTGCTTGATTTGACGGCGAGGTGGATGAGCAGAGCACGAGTAGTTGCTGTGTACGGCGACATTGCAGCAGTACGAGGCATGGGCGTTGTAACGGCGATGCGACGCGGAGGAGAGTGGGTCGTCGGGGCGGCGGTTGGGTGAGGACGGCATCAACGTGGGCGGTGGCATGGCCACAGTGCACGCGGGCGTGCGAGCAGTAGCAAGGCGATGCGTGGGCTGTGGCGTGGGGAAGAAAGGGGAGGTGGGCTGGGTGCTGGGCCAAGGGAGAGAGGTGTGAAGTTGGGCCTCAGTTGGATCAAGAGAAGGGAGAGGACGGTCCGGGGAGGAAAGGAAAATGATGGGCCAGCCTGGAGGGAGGGAGAAGAAATAAAGAAGTTTGGGCTAAGCTAGTTAGGGTTGCGGCCGAATTAGGTTAGGGGTTTCATTTGAATTTTGAGAGAGTTTAAATTCAGAATATTATTTCAATTTGTCTTTGTTTTATCAATTTGAATTTAGTTTTGTTAATTTGCTTCTTTGGGATTCAAAACTCGACATGCATTCAAATAAAATCCAGAAAATTTAGATAACACCAAAATGCATCGAAAAGTTTTTAAAAATTCCAGTTTTTCACAACCTCAACATTCAGGATGTTACAGGAAGGATGGTGCAAAAAGCCAAAGATGCCTTCTGAATCACATCTTGGACCACATGTAAGCTATATCAGCTACTGAGGAACAATAGGGGACTGTAGTTGTTTCTCTAATGTAACTTGATGCATATCCGATTTACTTAAGTATGGATGAAATGTACTGGTATGCTTTTCAAAAACTTATTTTTCATCCTCTTGATTATACTCTTATTTCTCCAATTATTGCTCCCTCTAGCTACATGATACACCAATCTTACATCAAATTCCCTGTAGGCCCTCAAAATGTTGTTGAAGCACTGCCAACCAGAAAACGCAAAATGTGGTGGCCCTGGAAGGAGGCAAATGACGCTCCCTACATTGTACATGGGCTCACTGGACATAAAGGAACAGGTATTAAGTTAAGACACTAACTAAACATTTAAAGTCATGTCCTCTATCATGATACTCCTACATGCATAATCATGCAAGTTGAGCTAGCTCTACATCGTTATCAAATCATTTCAACCATGCTACTTCTATGGCTCATGCTCACTATTAATATTTTTTCGTTGCGATTTAGTCACCGTGCCTGTTTTAAAGGAAAATAAGCTTGCATAATTCATAAATTTCAAAAAAAAGAATACAGAGATAGAGTGCTAATTGATCAATGGGGCAGTAACTGTTAACTCTTCTTCTTTACTAACAGGGTTTATGAAGTTCAGCTTCTCCCAGTTGGTGGATGCCACAAATAACTTCTCAACTGATAATAAGATTGGACTAGGTGGCTTCAGCATTGTTTACAAGGTAGTAAATATGCTTCCTTTTCAACATTTGGCCTTTTGGAAATTGGAGTTTCAAAAGAGGAATACTCTACACTTTCTTAATGATAGGATTATTTCATTTCTAGTTCATGGAACATTTCACAACTTTCCGTAATCTTCATTTCTTTTTGCTGTCACTAGGAATGATTAATAAGGTTTTGTATTTTACCGTAATTTCATGAAACGTGACACAATTTCCTTTTGAATGCTTAAAATGGGAGAGAAAGCAGGGTTTAATAGTTCTATGTGTAAGGCAAGTAGATTTGTCTCACTGTTGGAACTATAATTCATGCTTATGCAAGTTGTATCTCCGCATAAAACGTAGCATTGTTTTTGCAGGAAAGCGGTAAATAAAGTAGGACTTCTTAATGATAGCAACAGTCATGGAGTGTCTTATTTTTACCTCCTAAGCTTACTGTTGACTACTTGACTGGATTATTGGTTTCATGGAAGGTTATGGATATCCTTATTTTTGCCAACTTTTTTCCTTACGTACTTTGTAAGGTCAACCAAAACAAGAAGGCAGTGAGCTGCGTCAAAGTATATATTTAATAGGTGACCACAAAATCAACAAGCTTGTGCGAGTTCAAGATATAGCAGCAATAAGATCCAGAAGAGAATGAGAAAATCATTGTCATTATGTTGATATGATTGTTTAGCAAATGAAACAATGGCAAAGTAATCTGATTACCATATACCTAATTCTTCTTTAAAGTGCCCAAATATAATGCAGGTTTATTATCAAACATTTAACAGCATTTGAGCTTGGTGCTTGCACTTTTCAGGGTATATTTCATGATGGACGTGAGGTCGCCATAAAAAAGCGTTTTGAAGTACCCACTAAACTAGATTTCCAAGATTTAGATTTCGACAACGAGATTCGATCCATCACGAAGCTTCAGCATGCAAATATAGTTAAGCTTTTGGGATGTTGCTTTGACGGAAGAGAGAAGATTTTGGTCTATGAATACATGCTGAATGGAAGCTTGACTCCTTCATCTTTGGCATGTCTCTGTTAATAATTTGATTATTTTCTTCATAAATGTACCAATTTCACTGTGTTCATTTAACGGTCTTCCCTTTATAGGCACAAAAACCGAGGTGTCAATGGACTGGCCTATGCGCTATAAAATAATTGAAGGCGTAGCTCAGGGAATTGTTTACCTTCACAAGCAATGTGGGCTGCATATTATCCATCGTGATTTGAAACCAAGCAACATTCTCTTGGATTCTGATATGAACCCTAAGATTTCTGATTTTGGCTTATCCAAAATATTAAATCCAGGGGTGGGTGAAGTGTTTGAAGAAAATGTGTATGGCACGCCGTAAGACTTTTAATATATTTCCATCATCGATTCCGGTTCTTTGCCTTGTTTCCTTTGCTCTTCTTTCTTTTAATACTTTTCATCTTTCAGTGGTTTTATCGCCCCTGAATATCGGGAAAAGGGTCTGTTCTCAGTGAAGTCTGATGTGTATAGCTTCGGTGCCTTGCTTCTCCAGATTATTAGTGGAAAGAGATTCTGTCCACTTTCTAGTGGACGTCGTGATTATGGACCTCTGAATACGTGGGTAAGTGAACTTTTGAGCATGCATGTTTCCTTCGCCTTTAATCTGCAAGAGTTTTACCATGGAATCTCTAGCGAAGCAAACATGCGTATGTATATGTAAATCTCCCAAAACCCAGCAGGAACACAATGTTGATATCTCAACACTGCCCACTCTATGGCCTGTTTTAGAATGTAGGTAGCTCAACTTTGCAATCAGAAAATCAGATTACTCCTATTTTATATATTTTGTTGACAAATGTTTATTGCTACTGAAATTATTTTTTTCCTGTAACCTGACATTGTAACTTTGTCAGGTATGGGACCTGTGGACGGATGGAAGATTGGTTGAGTTTGTTGATCCCTCGTTACGCCATGAACCTCAAATAACGGAGATTATGCGATGCATTCAGATAGCACTGCTCTGCGTTGAAGAGAACCGAGCCGACCGGCCTGCCATGTGGGATGTTGTTCTGATGCTAAGCTGCGAGGGTGTGACCTTACCAGTCCCCAAGCATCCTGCTTACTACAAGAGAGATGGCATGGGCACATACCTGAGTCAGCGTCAGACAGAAGATACAAGCATGGTGCCACAACCTGAATTGAGCTGAGTAGCTGACAGATTGTATTGTGCATACCACTCTCTCTTTGGCAATCCTTAATGGTCGCCATTGGTGTGCCTAGTGTGAAAACTCGAGTTCTTGCGAGCATTATCAATTCATCATGAAGGATCTAAAAATTATATGTCTGGTCTATGTTTTTTAATCCTTGCATTTTCACTAGTGCCCTGAGAAAGAAGACGGAGTTCTTCCTTTTCCTTCATTAGATATGTTTTCTGAGGATGGAGGAGTGCTTTTGGGAATTTTTTTATTTAATCCTTTTTTAAATAATATTTTAAACTTAACCCCTCGCCATCTTTATTTCCAATTTTTACCCCTTTGGCCACGCTACCCCCGTGGCGTGGAAAAGGCGTTCTATCACGCCACAGATCTCGGCGTGACAAAACATGCCACGCAAGTCCTCGTTCATGCACTTTGCCAGCGTGGAGGCTTACGTGGTAGGTGTCACGTCGTGTCCCATATCACACTATGTGATTTGGTGTGACAGTAGCTGTATCTGTTTGGCCATGCGATTTGGCGTGAAAGTAGCTGCCTCTATTTGGATTTGGCGTGGCTATGAGATTTGGCATGACAGTGAATGCATCATTTTTTTTTGTCTTTATATTTATGTTGTTCCATGCCTTGCTACACAAAGAATTGAAAGCGAATGGACAACGGGATTTTTAGTTGTAGTAGCGAATTGAAGTAGACTTTATAATAAAGTTGCAAATTACATGGCGCATAGGGTTTGGTCACGTGCATAAGCA
The DNA here is from genome assembly GCA_036346405.1 of Phyllostachys edulis. Lineage (NCBI taxonomy): Eukaryota > Viridiplantae > Streptophyta > Magnoliopsida > Poales > Poaceae > Phyllostachys > Phyllostachys edulis. The sequence goes on along the minus strand of CM070553.1, from coordinate 5,455,486 downwards.
ACTACATTATGCATGATGGAACAAATCGAAATACATCTACGATACATATGCGCCTTTTGGGATTGAAAATACAGTCGCTTTTTACTACGGAATGGCCAAACCTACTGCGTGGATTAGGGCCATTTGCCATTCCTTGCGAGCTCGGCGTTGTACTCCTCATCGGCCGCCTTGGCCTTAGCCACCATTTCCCTCTTTCTCTCGCGAGCCTCGCGACTCGCGCAAGCACACTCGAGATGAGCTCGCCTCCCGCCGGATACGCTCAGGATCTTCGCTAAAGCCTCCTCCTCTTCTCGCGGTCTCTCTTGGCATCCGACTCCTTGCAGTCGAGACGCCACTGGTTGTGTGGGTGGATCCCCTGGTCGATCCACTTGCGGTAGCTACATAGCGGATCCGAGGACTACAGGTAGACGGGAGAGGTTGTTAGTGCATACTTTGAAAGAGAAATGGTAGGGAAACATAGTGTAACCGGTCCTTACCGGCTGTCGATAGCGGCCCGAGTCCCAACGGCGATCGGGATAGTCCGAGGAGTAGTTCGCGCAACCCCAGTAACGTATGCCCAAGCTGAGCCACTGCTTGAACTTGAAGAACTTGCATGTGTCCCTGTACCAACAGAGGGGTGACGTCTCCCCCTTGGATGGCTGTTGCGACGAATGCTCGGTTGGAATGTTCCGATAGGAGTTGCTGCTACGGGGGATGTCATTGTGGGGAGGTGCCCTCTTGGCACGCTCCGTTTGCTTGTCTCGGGCCATAGCACCCCTTGCAAGTTCGCGGATCTCGTCCCATTGGTTCTCCATCTGAGCGAGATTGTGTTGGAGTCTTGATGCAGGAGAACCCGCTGTGGAAGGGGTAATACTTATATGCCGAGTCAGTCATGCGTACGCGGCTGAATTGTAATTTGGTTAAAGGAAATTTGCGTCCACGAGGCAGCAGCCTTGAGGAGGAATCGTGTGGCAGTGTTGCGTCACATCTCTGCGGGTGTCTCGTCTGCCTAAAAAGTTTGCGCGATATTAGTTGGTCTTTTCGATCTGAAAATCCGGTGTGGTAGTGTTGTTATGTCCCTCTGAAAAGTTTGCGCAACAAAATCCGGTCTTTTCGGTCTGAAAAGCTGAGGAGGCAAAGTTTTGGTCTTTTCGATATGAAAAGTTGGTATGGCAGAGTGTTGTCATATCCATCTGAAAAGTAAAATGATTGCAGCAGAGTCTGGTCATTTTGATCTGAAAAGCTGGCGAGGTGGAGCGTTGTGTTTTCGCTCTGAAAAGCGGGTGAGATGTAGTGTTGTCATGTCGATTTGAGAAGCATAGTCTAGTCATTTGTTGCGGTAAAAAGGGAGAGATGCCGGTCAATCGGATATTCTCATGACTGATGTAGTGAAGAAGGGGCTAGAGAGAAAGAGATAGGTTTGATGGTGGCAAGTACTGCCACGCCATTATCTTTGGCATTACAGCAACATATTGTCACGCCATTATCTTTGGCGTTACAGTAACATATTGTCATGCATTATTCAGCCCCCAATCTACAAATAATCCGAAGGGGATTATTTGTGTTATTGCGCTGCCGATCTCGTATTTTCTACTTCACATTCTGTTATCTTCTTCAATTTCGTATTACGAACTACGCAGACATTTCAAGGTATTACCAAAAAACCTTCGTGAAATAAACTAAATCTTTAAGCTCAATTCTCTAGAAATAAATAAATATAGGACCCTGTCATCAGTTCAATTGGCGACAAGGATACTATTGCCAGTTGAACTAGCGAAATTGTCCTATCGCCAATCCCTATCGCCAGTTCCATTGGTGACATGAACCTCTCTACACTGTTCCAATTAGCGACAGAGATAGCCAATTAGAATGACGACAAGCACCTATTTTGTAAAAAAAAAAATAGACTACTTTTTGTAATTATCTTTTAAATTAATATTATTATTTAAAAAAAAATCGCTACACCTAGGTCAAACTTCCATGCCATGTCCATCTCAGCTCTTCTGGATTTGCCTATCAAAATCCTCTTCAGTCTAGTTACCCTTGCAAGAGTAGTCAATCCCTAGAACCACAATCTCAACTTTCACTGAAGAAAGGTCACCGGATGTGATTATCTGGCCATCCCTGTATATCACAATCTCTATGCCTTCACTGCTCTATGATAATAAGGGCTTTTTTTGTTGTATAAAATGCGGTTTTAGCAAATAATCAATATTAATTCCAGCAATAATAAATGACAATGAAGCATAATCTAACATGCACTTAAATGACCATATCAACATATACATATGAAGATTCTCTAAGTCATTTAAAATAAATAATATGCTCATCACACACAGTATGTAAACAACTAAAATCTGCATCAAGCTGAGATTTAGAAGTTTGTATGTTGCTCTCAGAAGGCTAGTTGCACAAGGATTAACCTTGGCCATCACAGCACTTATGTCAAATGTAATCACGAATCGAATATGTCAATTATAGATTAGGCCTTGAGCTCAACTTATAACTTGCTATTCCAATCAAATAGAATCAAGATATCAACCAACTTTAGACTTGCTAGACAACAGGAACAGTCTATACACCTCAATAAATATTACTATCAGAAATCTAGATCAGAGATCCACAAGGAATCACAGAGAACAGACCGAAGGGAATGAACTATCTACAGTAACAGAAAGCATGTATTGACTGAAAAATCCCAGGAACAGCAAGAGTTAACAAGATGATTTAATCTGATCAAAGCAGTAGAAAACAGCAAGAACCTGATAGCTCAAGACTTAACCTATACACTATACCATATTCAATTTCATTTATGACATCTATTCATCACAGAGCAATATCAAGCCCACAAATTCACTTTGATATATCTCACAGAGTATGGAACAAAACAGAATAGCCCACACAACTATATAATCAAAATGAATCGAACTTGAATCAAGGAATACTCATGGACCCAATGATATTCAAAACCATCGTGAAGATCAAGACAAGGCACGTCTAATAGACGTTGTCCCAGAAAACCTATTGCCAAGGTAATCGGAGATACAATGCCACTCTCCTTCCTTTAGAGTGAACCGAAGAAAGGAGTTGAGGTATAAGAGGAGCCGCACAAGACACACTCAGATGCACTTAGCCGAATGCATCCAAGATCACCAGAATCAAAGTTTCTTTTCCCTCTAGATCTAGCCAAAGCCAGACACAAGTTTCAATTGCACACCACCGTAGTCCTCTCCAGATCCACACAAGAATGTGGCTCTAGAAGGAAAACCGATAGGATGCACTCCAAGGAGGATCAAGAATACCACAAACGGCGTGAAGTCAACCACGGCCGCCCAGGAACTCGATTCCCCTCAACCCGAAGCCAAAGAGCAGAAGGAAAATAACCAGATCAAAAATCAGTGCTCACTGTTCTTCTTTTTTCATATTCAGTAATGAAAGGGGCTGCCGAAGCCAATTTGAAGGGGAGGAAGACCAGGGGGAAGGGGCTGGCTGCTGCGAATGGTCGCGCCTGAAGCGCGCGGGCCGTTCGTGCCTCCTTTGCCATCGCCGCCCACGTTCTCCCTCTAACCGCCAGAGACCAATAAGACCGAGAGCCAAAAGCTCTCAGGCTTGTGTGCCTGGGCAAAGGGCTGGGAACGAAGCCCCAGCCTTATCTCCTCCAATCAGACCACCAGGTGGGCCCGGTTAGCTAATCCCTCTTTTATTTATTATCTTTTCTCAATTGGGAAATTCCAAAAGAGCCCTTGAAAAAATACAACATTTTTTTGTGTGCAAATTCGAGACTTCAAACTGCCGTGGAAACAAAGCTTATGAGCTGCATGAGCCTGTGCCTTCATCCATGGCTGGTGCCTGACTTGCCGGCTCTAGTCTACAGTACAAACAAGGGATGGAATTTTTTCCTTTTGAAAGCATAGTAGATACGTAGATGAAAATAGGAAAAAGTCCAGTTTACTCCCTCCAACTATCAGAAAAGTCTAGTTTCCCCCCCTAAACTACAAAACCGGTTATTTAACCCCCCCAAACTTGTCAAATCCGGTCATTTAACCCCCCAGGTCGGTTTGGATGAGCAGTTTTGCTGATGTGGCAGTGGTTTTTCCATGTGGACATCCACGTCACTCTCTCATTTGCTTTTTTTACTTTCCACCTTCTCTCCCTTCCACTTGTCTCTCCCGTCTCCTCCCATCGGTCATCACCAAGTGCGGCGGTAGCGCAGCTACCTCCACCCGGCTCTAGCCTCCTTACCGCCCTCCTCCACGGCAGCCAGATCTTGAGGCGACGGAGGCCACCGAATCTTGAGGCGACGGAGGCCACCGGATCTTGAGGCGACGGCGGCGGCCATGACGATGTGGGCAGCAGTCAAGGTGGCGTGGCGGCTTCCTCTACGCCTCTGCCACTGGCACCTCCAAGTCCCTCGCCGCACGCCTCTCCCACCGCCTCGCAGAGCGTAGCTACCTCCACCCAGATCTGGCCTCCCTGCCGCCCTCCTCCGCGGTAGCCAGATCTTGAGGCGACGGAGGCCACCGGATCTTGAGGCGACGGTGGCGGCCATGATGATGCGGGCGGCAGTCAAGGTGGCGTGGCGGCTTCCTCTACGCCTCCACCACCGGCACCTCCAAGGCCCTCGCCGCACACCTCTCCCACCACCTCGCGGACTCCGGCGTCGCCACACGCCCCACTAACGCCGCCGCCTTCGATCCGGACGACCTCCCTTCCATCCCACTCCTCCTCCTCCTCCTCCCCACCCACGACGGTAGGGCGCCGCCGCCCGCTGCCGCCTTCCTCGCGCGTTGGAGCTCACGGAGTCGCCTATGGCCGCACCCAGCTCTGCTCCCTTGTCGCGGCGGAGATAGGAGGAGGCGGCCACCGGCCTGGCCGAGCAAAGGGCGGCGAGGGACAAGAGCTTCGGGAGAGCGGCGGCGGGCCTAGTGGCGGCTTAGGAGCAGCAAGCAAGCAAGCAATGGAGGCGAGAGGCTTTGCCAAGGAGCTCCATGGAGAAGGGAGAGATGAGGTAGAAAGGGGAGGTGAGGAGATGAGAGGAAATGGGGAGAAGAAGAACCAGCAAGAAGATGTCGATGTGGATGCCATGTGGATGCTGACTTGGACAATCACCGCCACATCAGCAAAACTGCTCATCCAAACCGGCCTGGGGGGTAAATGACCGGATTTGACAAGTTTGGGGGGTTAAATAACCGGTTTTGTAGTTCAGGGAGGAAACCAAACTTTTCTGATTGTTGGAGGAAGTAAACTGAACTTTTTCCATAAAAATAAGCCGGAAACGAATTGTGGGTACATAGGTAATATTAGCATCGTGTACACGTAGGAGGCATTAATGTTAACAAATATGTATTCTACCTAGGATGGTGATCAGCGACCTGATTCTGGCTGTCATCACTTCTCAGTTTCTGCAGGAGCTACACGAAAAAGTTAAGTATTTAATTTCAGCTAACAATGCAGGATCTAATTGTCCATGAGAAAGTGTTGAAAGGGATCTAATTTCGGAGGTCCTTGTTGAAGGGATACGGGTAGGCTACGATAGCGATAAATCAAAATTTCTACCACGTAAACCAGGAAGCCAAGCAAGAAGATGATCACAGATCGTTACCACTAGACGCGCAGAGCAGCGGAAGAAACGTCGGAGCAGCCTGATCCGACGAAGAGCGCATCGATGTACTGGTCGTAGTCGATCGTCCCGCGTCCTCATGAGTTGATCGCTCCTCCAAAGACTCTGCAGCTTCCTTGCGAAGATCGCGGATCGCCCTAAGCGCAACAACGAGAACCGCCTCTATGGTATCCACACGCCCAGGAAGGAACAACCGTGACGCGGTGTGCTAGCACCAATCGACGGGAGGCACTCAAGAAGATGGCGGCTAGGGTTTTGGTAGGGCAACTTATGCTAACTCTATATTCCCAAACAATTTCATGCATCTCCTTATATAGTGCCCCGTGATGGATCCTATCCAAACACGCCATTTAATCGATTCGACTTGGTTTGTTCCAACCCGCTAAGTGTGTGACCCGTTAGGTTCATGTGTAGTTCGGTTGTGACTCGGAAACCCTTTCCGCCACAAGTCGAAAGCAGTTCCTAGCAGACATAACGATTCCGAATACACACAAATTATATCGGACGAACCTTAATGCAATATGATCTACGACCGAGGTCCTCATCACTTACGACTGTGTCCTATCTCTATATGACTACCAGATTCGATCACGACCAACTCGTAACTCCTTACGACTTGGTTTCACCACTGCGGATTACGCTCGACCGCCTACGACTTGCTTGTATCTCCATACGACCAATCAGAGTCTGGTCGAATCCTGTTTACCTACTCATGTATTCTCCCTTTGCCTCACGATATCCGGTTGAACTCTGTGAGATGTTGTGTCATCCATGGACTGCTCAATGCTTTCTCGATCGAGTATCGGATAACCTTATGTGGTCGAACTCTTGACCACCAAAGGGCATGGCCATGCACTTTCTTTATCCGACCACTTCGAGGGCCCAGAGATATCTCTCTGTTATGTTAGGAGGGCAAATCCCATATCCGACCAGTCACATCCTCTCGCATGTTTCATAGCATACCCGAAAGCTACCTTTATAACCACCCAGTTACGAGCAGCGTTTGGCAACCCCTAAGAGTGCTATTACACATGTAGAAAACCATGCTGATCTCAGGTCTAAGGATTATACATCATCATTGCTTGAGACCAACTAACGACACATAGAATCATAACAATCTCAATAGTGTCCCAAGGTGGGTCTTATCCAACACCATGTTCTCTAACATGTATCCACATTATTGATTTGATATCCCTATATCCATGACCGGTGAAACGTGGTCATCAATCAATACATGTGCTGGTCGAGAGTCACTAGTGTTCACCAAAGGACTTTCGACTAGGATATTTTTAGAACGACATCATCATAAGTTAAAAAGAGCTTCACCAACAAGTCACATACTCGCTAATCTTCATGACCGATGATTCATTCAAGGAACAAGATAACATATTATCAAATATTGTGAACATAATGAAATATAATCATCTCTATGATTGCCTCTAGGGCATATTTCCAATGATCTCCCACTTGCACTAGAGTCAATCATTTAAGTATCTAATACCGATAGCTCTTGTGTGCGCCTCATGCTTTGGTGTGTGAGAGGCTTTGTCAACGGATCAAGAACATTTAAATTCGTATGAATTTTGCATATCTTAACATCTCCTCTATCCACCAATTCGCGAATGAGATGATAACGCTGAGTATGTGCTTGGACTTGATGGGATCTAGGCTCCTTAGCTGCAAGAATGGCTCCATTATTGTCACAATAGAGATCCATTGGGCTAGAGGCACTCGGAACCACACCCAACTCAAGAATAAAATTCCTTATCCAAACACCTTCCTTTGCAGCTTCCGAAGCCGCAATGTACTAAACCTCTGTTGTAGAATCACCACCGCCTCTTGCTTGGAACTTTTCCACTCACCGCACCTCCATTCAAAATGAATACAAAACCAGATTGTAACGATAATCATCTTTGTCGGTTTGAAAGCTTGCATCGTGTAACCATTTACAACCAGCTCTTCATCACCGCCATAAATTAGAACGCATCCTTAGTCCTTCTCAAGTATTTAAGAATGTTTTTCACAAATTGTCCAAAGGACATTCACCAGATCACTTGGTATCTACTGTAACACTTAGAGCATATGATACATCCGTCGAGTACATATCATGGCGCATATGATAGATCCAATAGTGAAGCATATGGAATACCATTCATGCGGTCTCGCTCATTAGTAGTCGAAGGACACTGACTCTTGCTAAGACTTATGCCATGTGACATAGGCAAGAACCCTTTCTTGGCATTTTGCATGTTGAACCGAATCAACACTTTGTCAATATAAGTACTTTGGCTTAATCCAATTAGCCTTCTCGATCTATCTCTATAGATCTTTATTCCCAAGATATATGCTGCCTCTCATAGGTCCTTCATAGAGAAACTATTTTTCAATGATGCCTTAACAGATTCCAGCATAGGAATATCATTCCCAATCAATAATATGTCATCCACATATAAGATTAGAATTACAAGTGCACTCCCACTAACCTTCATGTAAACACAAGGTTCTTCTTTGTTTTTGACGAAACCAAACCTTTTGATCTCCTCATCAAAACGTATATTCCAACTCCGAGATGCTTGCTTCAATCCATAAATGGACTTCAAGTTTGCACACTTTACTAGCATTATTTGGATCAACAAAACCTTCAAAGTTGTGTCATGTACACATCCTCACTTAGGTTTCCATTAAGGAAAGCCGTTTTGACGTCCATTTGCCATATCTCATAGTCGAAATATGCAAAGAATAGCTAGAATGATCCGTATAGATTTAAGCATCGCTACGGTGAGAAGGTCTCATCGTAGTCAACTCCTTGAACTTGTCGAAAACCTTTTGCGACTAGTCGAGCTTTATGAATGTGAACATTTCCATTCATATCAATCTTTTTCTTATATATCCATTTGCACTCAATGGTTTTAACGCCATCAAGTGGATCGACTGTGTTCCAAACTTGGTTGTCTCTCATGGAGTCTATCTCGGATTTCATGGCTCCAAGCCATTTCTCGAGTCCGGGTCCATCATCGCTTCCTTATAAGTGTTAGGCTCATCATTATTCAATAATAATACGTCATGCCCATACCTTATAGGCATTTGACGTGGCCTTTAGATCTACGTGGGTCGATGCCTCATCTACTGTGTTCAACAATATTTTGTTCATCTGTAGAGTTTCAATAGGAGTTGAAACAATTTCAGATGTTTCAGAGTTTCTTCGAGTTGCACCTTTCTCCCAATCGACTTCTTTGGAAAGAAACTCTTTTTCCAAAAGACACCATTTCGCAACAAACACTTTGCTCTCCTCTTGGTTGTAGAAATAATATCCTTTGGTTTCCCTAGGATATCCTATAAAGAAGCATTTTTCGACTTAGGTGTGAGTTTATCGACGTCAAACGCTTAACATAAACATCACATCCCCAAATCTTTAGAAAAGACAAGCTAGGACTCTTCCCAGTCCATATCTCATATGGTGTCTTATCTACTGATTTAGATGGTACCCTATTTAAAGTGAAAGCAGCTGTTTCTAGAGCGTAACCCCAAAAATACAATGGCAGATCAGATTGGTTCATTATCGATCGAACCATGTCTAACAAGGTCCTATTACGCCGCTCAGACACCCCCATTCCATTGTGGAGTACTCGGTGGCGTAAGCTGTGGAACAATTCCACATTGTTTCAAATGATTGCCAAACTCCTGGCTCAAAAATTCACCTCCACGATCAGATCGCAAAGATTTGATTGTCTTGCCAAGTTGATTCTATACCTCATTCTGGAACTCTTTGAACTTTTCAAAGGATTCCGACTTATGCCTCATTAAATAGATATATCCATATCTACTATAGTCATCGGTGAAAGTAATGAAATCATCGAAAACCACCTCTAGTCGTCGTGCTCATTGGTCCACACACATCAAGATGTATGAGTGCCAACAAGTCGGACGCCTCTCATTCCGACTAGTGAAAGGTGTCTTGGTCATCTTCCGAGTAGACAAGATTCAGACGTTTCAAATGATTCCAAATCAAATGAGTTTAGAATTCCATCATCATGGAGCTTCTTCATGCGTTTCTCACTTATGTGACCCAAACGACAATGCCGGATAAAAGTGGAATTCATATTATTAGGTCAAGCCTCTTTGCATTAATATTAAAGATGGGTGCATCATCAAGATTTAAAATAAACAACCTGCTCAAAACAGGAGCATAGCCATAAAACATATCATTCAAAAATATAGAACAACCATTATCCTCAATAATGAATTTATAACCCTCGCCATCAAACATGAGGTCGAGATAATGTTTCTACTCATGGTCGAACGTAATAACAATTATTTAATTCCATAATAAACTCAAGACAAAACCAATGGTAAAGTCCCGACGGATAATGCAAAGAACCTTTGCTTTATTCCCAACGCGAAGATCCATCTCTCCTCTTGCAACTCTCCTATTCTTTGTTAGACTCTGATCGAATTGCAAATATGAGCAACCAACCTCAGATCAAATACCCATGAGTTAATGTAAGAATCTGCAAGAAGAACATCTATAACATTAATACACAAGTGGAAGGTTTAGTCCCACCATTCTTTTTCGATCGGCCTGTATTTCTTGCGTTCCTCTTCCAATGGCCTAGCTCTTTGCAAGAAAAGCATTCATTCTCTTGAGTCGGGCGGACTTAGTCTTGGGTTTAGGTTTGTTAGTTTGGATCTCATCCAAACTTTAGCCTTGCCCTTTTCTTGACCCAAGTCTTAGCCTTCTTCTTGAAGCTTGTACTCTTTTGCACCATCATCACATGATGTTGCTTTTCTTAATGCCGTCCTTGCGCCTTAAGCATCATATGTAGTTCGGTGAGATTCTTGTCTAAGCCATTCATATGGAAGTTCGTAATGAATCCACCATAGCTTGTAGGAAGCGAAGCAAGAATCAAATCAGAGCCAACTCTTGACTCTGGAAAACCAAGTTTTTCCAAGCTCGTGTGTAACCAACCATTTTGATCACATGTGGGCTCACGGACTACCCTCGGCTAGCTTACACGCAAACAAGTTCTTTGAGATCTCAAATCTCTCGGTTCTTGCTTGTGTCTCAAACATGCCTTTGAGCGCCACGATCATATCGTGAGGCCTCAATGTTCTCAAACTGCTTCAAGGTGCGAGTTCATCGTAGCAAGCATGAGACAAACTAACATCAAGGGATTCATCACATGCCTTTTATAGGCGGATTTAAGAGTAGCAACAAAGATTATCAGCAGCACATCCGAATTGGTTCCTCTAGAACATGTTCCTTTTATCTTGCCTAAGAACAATTTTAGGTTGCGGGACCAATCCATAAAATTTGTTCCATTCAGCTTTTTCCTTTTCAAGTATCGAACGTAAAGCAAAACTCGATGTTGGTACAGCGATTGGTGCCATGATCTACAACATAAAATACGCAAAACTAAGACATTTGTTCAAAAAGTAACTTCTATCAAACAATTTAATAAAGATACTCCCACTAAATACCATATCCTCTTATGACATTTAGTGATTCAAGATCCACAATCAGTAATCTACTAGTGAGCTTTGGCATCACCGCTAGAAGATTAATGAATTCGTAAGCAACCCTTTGCTAATCATATCTCTATATGACTCTTGTTGTTGGGCAAGATCTCTATGCTTCAAAGACTCCAACCCTATGCCCCAAGGTCCATAACCGTTATGATAACCTTGTCAAGTTAAACCAATGCAATGCGTAAGTGTCCGACACAAACCCATCTAGTCAAGGAAAGTTAATGGCATTCCGCTTTAGCAAGACCTACCATTAAAATACAAGACTTTTGATGGTGCAAACTTATTGGAGGGCATCAATTTTAACTTAACATTATGTGAGGGAATTTTAATTTTATCATGTTAAAAGCATCTAATGAAAAACATGACTTAATATCATGACAGGAATAAACACAAACATTCACAGATAATCATATCACTGTGAAATAGTATGGCCCTTAACATGACGATCTCCATCAGCATGCTTCCTGTCCTCCGATCACCATGCTTGAAGTCTCCACCCGCATTCATCTACTAAGCAATTACTCCTAAGAGCTAGTAATGAATTACATAGGATAATATCAAGCATCACATGTCGGTACGCAGACCGTTATACAATAATATGTAGCTCGATGGCTATCTCACAACATGACACGCAGATCATGAAAATCCATACATGCATCACATACACAATGGGCCATACTATTCACATCAATCCCTGCAAAAACAAGTTACGCATAGAATCCAATTCTATCGGACGACATGAACACATATTACCTATAACGCTACGGTATGATTAGCCAAGACGGCGGTCCCGCTTAGCCGTTAGCGGCGGGTTCGAAGAGTAGCGCCCCGTCGAGGCGCCTCGAAAATTTTTCCGAGACATGAATCTTATTCACGTTTCCGAGCTTTGGAAATTATCAGATTAATCATATTAACCCTATTCCGAGCCAATCTGATTACTGCCTTGATACGACCACATAAGGTGACATACTCCGATGGCGGAATTCCGACCGGTAGGAGTATTATGCAAGGTAGTCGAAAAACAAGTCGAGTGAATCACCTGGTGCTCTTAACTTGTACCTCCTCGTATACCCATCTACTACCATCAAAACCGACGATCTAATCGACTCAGGCCTAGGTTTCCATATACGACCAGTAATAGATCCAATCTACTACTACCACATATCAAGTATATGCGACCGATCCAGATCAAAAACTACGCAGGATGGCTCTGATACCACTGAAGGGATATAGGTAGGCTACGATAGCGATAAATCAAAATTTCTACCACGTAAACCAGGAAGCCAAGCAAGAAGATGATCACAGATCGTTACCACTAGACGCCAGCAGAGCGGCGGAAGAAACGTCGAGCGTACCGATCCGACGAAGAGCTGCCGATGTAATCGTCGTAGTCGATCGTCCGGCGTCCTCGTGAGTTGATCGCTCCTCCAAAGACCTCGCAGGTTCCTTGCGAAGATCGCGGATCGCCCTTAAGCGCAACAACGAGAAGCGCCTCTATGGTATCCACACGCCCGGGAAGGAACAACCAGACGCGGTGTGCTAGCACCAATCGCACGGGAGGCACTCAAGAAGATGGCGGCTAGGGTTTCGGTAGGGCAACTTGCGCCAACTCTATATTCCCAATGACCTCATGCATCTCCTTATATAGTGCCCCGTGATGGATCCTATCCAAACACGTTATTTAATCAGATTCGCATTGGTTTGTTCCAACCCGCTAAGTGTGTGACCCGTTAGGTTCATGTGTAGTTCGGTTGTGACTCGGAAACCCTTTCCGCCACGAGTCGAAGCGGTTCCTAGCAGACATAACGATTCCGAATACACACAAATTATATCGGATTTAACCTTAATGCAATATGATCTACGACCAGGTCCTCATCACTTACGACTGTGTCTTATCTCTATACGACTCATTCAGATTCGATCACGACCAACTCATAACTCCTCACGACTTGGTTTCACCACTCTGTGATTACGCTCGACCGCCCACGACTTGCTTGTATCTCCATACGACCAAATCCAGAGGTGGTCGAATCTAAGTTTACCTACTCATGTATTCTCCTTTGCCTCACGATATCTGGTTGAACTCTGTGAGATGTTGTGTCATCCATGGACTGCTCAATGTTTTTCGATCGAGTATCGGATAACCTTATGTGGTCGAACTCTTCGACCACCAAAGGGCATGGCCATGCACTTTCTTTATCCGACCACTTGAGGGCCCAGAGATATCTCTCTGTTATGTTAGGAGGGCAAATCCCATATCCCACCGGTCACATCCCTCGCATGTTTCATAGCATACCCGAAAGCTACCTTTATAACCACCCGATTTAGCGGCGTTTGGCAACCCCTAAGAGTGCTATTACACATGTAGAAAACCATGCTGATCTCAGGTCTAAGGATTATACATCATCATTGCTTGAGACCAACTAACGACACATAGAATCATAACAATCTCAATAGTGTCCCAAGGTGGGTCTTATCCAACACCATGTTCTCTAACATGTATCCACATTATTGATTTGATATCCTTATATCCATGACCGTGAAACGTGGTCATCAATCAATACATGTCTTTGGTCGAGAGTCACTAGTGTTCCACCAAAGGACTTTCGACCGAGGATATTTTTAGAACGACATCATCATAAGTTAAAAAGAGCTTCACCAACAAGTCACATACTCGTTAATCTTCATGAGTGATGATTCATTCAAGGAACAAGATAACATATTATCAAATATTGTGAACATAATGAAATATAATCATCTCTATGATTGTCTCTAGGGTATATTTCCAACACTTGTGATGTAACCCTGACTCTTTCCAACGTTGTGCACGCTTCTTCAGGTAATTTCAGTGTAGCAATAGGTGACTCGCTGAGGGGTGGTTTAGAATTGCTATTCAATCCTATAAAATAGAGACCAAGATGCCAAGTGGAGAGATGTAAAACTCGTAAACTTTGGAAAAGGATGAACATCTATAAAAATACGAAGCAACTGTTAGTACTTGGTGTTATATTTTCTTTATCCAAAAGACATTATTCTGCGCTCCAAATGAACCTATAAAAATACGAAGCAGGGAAAAAAATTCCGGGTATTAGAGTTCACAATGCTCTTTCCACTAGTCAGCCTCCTATGCTAAAGATCTGACATCAATCTGCAATTCCAGGATCCACAATGAGCCTTTATTGCTCGGAAGTTGCAATTATATTGATTTTTTTTCCTTGAGAAAGGGTGCAGAGGCCGTCCCCGACATGGAAATTTAAGTAGATAAGTACTTACACTGTTCCTCATATTTTTTTGGGACGAATTGGGGGCCGTCCGTCATGCTACAGTAAAAATCGCTGCCTCCCCGATTTGGGACGAAATGTGGGGGTCGTCCGTCATGCTACAGTAAAACGCGGCCTCATCCGATTTGGGACGAATTATACACTTGAACAGTGACGTGTGTGTGTGTGTGTGACGGGGACCACCGCGCATCTCTGCCCTATTTCGTCAACGATCAACTGTCGATCGATTTTGCGCGTGACAAGTACAGGCGCCTTTCTCAACCTTCAAGTATATGTAGAGCACTCGACATCTCCGCTACCGCAGCAACTCCTCCATTACCTTTTCCTCTCGATCAGCAGATTCATCTCCCCTTTTGCGTGGATTCAAGTACAGGTACTAGCCATCTCTTCTCTATCTCGGTATGTTACACACGCACACACCCTAGAACGTGTTGGTTCGGCCTAAGCCTGATTCTTTACTTGTTGCAAAAGTGTCAGTTAATTTGTCACGCGCGAAAGAGTAGCGACCAAATGGCAGCGCTTTGAGACATCATTGGGAAGGCAGCCAATCTCGTGCAGCTGTTTGGATTGGACGCGATCACGCTCATCACTATGGTCATGAGTTTGATGCAGTTTTATGAGAACAAGAGACAATCCCGGAAACTCGAGGGGCGCCTGCAGGTACTCCGTGCGCTACTGCAGCGGCCGACTGGTTGTTGGGCTGTGATTCAGCACTCGGAGATGGGGGATTCCGTTAGAAAAGAACTCAAGGACGCGGACGACCTCATCGAGTCCTACAAGAAGAGCACGCTTTGGTCCCGCCTCCGCAGGGGCAGGAGCACGGCCAGCCAGTTCCGCGACATGCGGTATGTCATCGACTTCCACTGTAGCCTCATCCTTTTCATCGACGCCAACCTCCTCATCATACAAGCGAACCCTTGTCCTCCAGATGTTAGGTCAGATACTCGACCCTGGTGTATTTGTTTACATGATATGGCTTGCTGCAATCAGTGTAAGAAAATTTGAACTGTGTGTATTACTACTTGTGTTTCGTTCTTTTTTTTTTCTGCTGGGGATGGGTTGGGATGGGTGGGTAACTCCGTCTATGTCATCTTACATGCATAACCAGTCCTAAGCGTGGAAAAAGGAGACGGGCGCCATCATCGGGTTGATAATATATTGAGTAACAAATGATAATAAGTACTACATACAAATCTGACGAACCAAAGAGTACCGGACTGATTACTGGACAAAAACTATCATGGTGCAGATGTAGCACTCTTGCAGATACCAAAAAGGGGTAGGATTACCTATCAAAAAAAGGAAGAAGGGGTAGGATTAATGTTGTTTTCTCTTGGAATTCTCCAAACTTAAAAATATATCCATATCTGCATTTTTCAAATGAGATGAATATACTGGCATAATCCCTCATGGTCCCTAAAAACTAGTGGCACAGTTACGTGTGACGACACAGATACAGATAGCGAGAGTGACTTCTGTTACAAAATAATCATCATGTTTTTTTTTCGACAATGAAAGAGAAAACTCTTTCAGCTTCTGCATCAAGGATGCACATAGCCTAATCATCATATTGTTACACCAGTGCTACAGGAACACAACACAATAGAGACAAATGATTAGGAGTACAACCAAGGTAGTCAGAGTAGAGATCCTAAGTTTGATTGATTTGCCTTCGGTAGGATCGAATCGTAGTATCGAATCGTAGAGTCGACGATTCTACGAAATTATAAAAATATACATGTTTAACATCTATACTATAAGTTTGTATGATTCTTATATGGTTTACCACTTACTTATAACCGAAAAAGGGACAAAACACTTTTTATCGCACAACAGAAAAGCATAATGGTACTAACATAATGGGTGATATAGTTCTGAACTACAGGAGATAACCAATGACCATGACTAGTTTACTACAATTACATGAGAAATGTTCTTTTGTAAATCAATATCTAATTGAAACGCTTGCATATTCCTTAAAAGCAGTTAGACATACTCCAGGAATAAAAATAGCTTATCATTATCAGGCTCAAGATTGCTCATGTCATAATGTAGATATTTGTACTAGCATTACCACACTGATATAATATTTTGCATGCTTCTTGTTTATTTATAGTTTCATTCTCAAAAAATAATATCAACAAATTTTGCTCTAAAACAAAATATCAGCAAACCCTAGCCTCTAAAAAAATATCAAAAAAACAACTCTACCACGATTCTACTCTGCGATTTTACACAATTCTACTATTTGGATCGCGACTCTACCACGATTCTACCTGATTCCGATTTGGATCGACAGACTGTTGTGGGTTCATAGAATCGTAAGACTCTACGGATAGGATCGCGATTT
Organism: Phyllostachys edulis; assembly: GCA_036346405.1. Classification (NCBI taxonomy): domain Eukaryota; kingdom Viridiplantae; phylum Streptophyta; class Magnoliopsida; order Poales; family Poaceae; genus Phyllostachys; species Phyllostachys edulis. The sequence goes on along the minus strand of CM070553.1, from coordinate 5,438,730 downwards.
TAACTACCTTAGTACAACATGGTAGTCTTGTTCATCCAAAAAAAAGCATCAGAATCTTATGCATCTCTTTCTATCCAGGTTTGAGTTGGTGTCCTGACTGTAATTAGCGACGCTGCCGACCACGCTCAGCTCCGTCTGACTCTGATGAACACAAATCAAACTCTCTTTTGCTCCTTTCGAATTTTTGTCTCTTCTTGATCTGGAACAAGCATGTGGATACTGATCTCGTCACAGGTTTGCAGCTCGCTTACACTATTCAGCTGACAGCTGCCGTCTTACAAATGCAAAGTGCTCTCCTCTCAGCTGTTGGCTGAAGCATACTAGCTAGCGAGTACGTATGTACCACTATAGCCACTTCAGAAAGAGAAGGAAAGGAAAAGCAAGGGGAAATTGTCAAGCGTCTCTTTTATTCAGAAAAAAAAAAGAGAAAGAGAGACTTGACAAATCCAGTCCAACTGAAGAGACAAAGCAAAGCACTTGACAAACCCAGTCCAACTGAGCCGATTTCGTCAACAGTTGTACCATCAAGGCGCGGATGTTAGCTACGGTTTTGTATCACCGTTAAGACGCCTTTCTCAACCTTCAAGTATCGACGAAACGAGGAGGCGCCCATTTTAGGCGCTATAAAGGGATTATTAGTATATACCTCTATAGCACTCGACATCTCCCCTACCGCAGCAAGCCCGCCATTACTTTTTCCTCTCGATCAGCAGATTCATCTCGCATTTTGCGTACTATCGTGGATTCAAGTACAGGTACTAGCCGTATCTCTTCTCTATCTCGGTATGTTACACACGCACACACCCTAGAACGTGTTGGTTCGGCCTGATTGTTTACTTGTTGCAAAAGTGTCAGTTAATTTGTCATGCGCGAAAGAGTAGTGACCAAATGGCAGCACTTTGGGACATCATTGGGACGGCAGCCAATCTCATGCAACTGTTTGGATTGGACGCGATGACGCTCATCACTATGGTCATGAGTTTGATGCAGTTTTATGAGAACAAGAGATAATCCCGGAAACTCGAGGGGCGCCTGCAGGTGCTCCATGCGCTACTGCAGCGGCCGACTGGTTGTTGGGCTGTGATTCAGCACTCGGAGATGGGGATTCCGTTAGAAAGGAACTCAAGGACACGGACGACCTCGTCGAGTCCTACAAGAGGAGCACGCTTTGGTCCCACCTCCGCAGGGGCAGAGCACGGCCAGCCAGTTCCGCGACATGCGGTATGTCATCGACTCCCACTGTGGCCTCATCCTTTTCATCGACGCCAACCTCCTCATCATACAAGTGAACCCTTGTCCTCCAGATGTTAGGTTAGATACTCGACCCTGGTGTATTTGTGTTACATGATGTGGCTCGCTGCAATCTAATGAGGGCAAGTTTTGCTTGGCAATGCAGGATTCCGGTGAACGATGATGGATCAGAAGGCGTGCCGACAGCGACCGGGTCTTCCATAGGTGCAGAGGCATCTAGTACTGTTCCTGACATTCATAGCCAGAAAGGAATATGCAGTGACACAGGCTCTACAGGCGACTCGACCAGGACGTGAAATCATCCCTGCCTACCTTCTTACATTGTATGATGCGTTCTACGTGAAAAAAAAGAGGGAGGGGATGGGAATAGAAAACAGTGTAAGAAAATTTTGAAAAGTGTGTATTTCTACGTGTATTTTGTTTTTGTGTGTGCACGCGTGTTGTTCTTTTTTGCTGGGGATAGGGTGGGTGGGTAACTCCGCCTATTTTCATCTTAGATGCATAACCAGTCCTAAGTCTGGAAAAAGGAGGGAGTAGCACTAATTCTAGGGCTGTTTTAAGGGAAAATTCGAATTGGAGGCACTGCTTGCAAGTTCTGAGAATATTTGACTCATTGAGAAAATGGTCACTCATATGTAACTGATGCAAATTATTCTTGTCCATTCCGTGTATGTAGTACTATCAATTATCAAATGATATGAAGTACTATTACATATTTATCTTCACCGAACACTCTTCAACTCCTTTGGATCTCTTTTGTGAAGTTTACATACATGTAAATATCGTGAATTTTACTGCAAATAAACACTGTAGACTGATATATATGATTTGGAAAGAATGATGATCTTTCATATGTTGTTCATGTGAATAAGCTGCAACGATCCTTTCTTAATTTTTTTTTGCTAATTACTCTATTTATTTATTTGTTCGATCTTAGTCAGAAAAGCAAACGAGAGACAGAGATGAAGACTAACAACAAAATTCCTTCTTTTCAATTTCTTTCTTCTTCTCAACAGAACGTCAGAAATAGAGCACATCCCTGATTGAGAGGAGGATGAACAAGTAGGATTAGGAACACAAGCAATGGCGCACGAGCAGCTCCAGTTCCTGAACGCGCTTGACGCGGCCAAGACGCAATGGTACCACTTCACGACCATCATCATCGTCGGCATGGGCTTCTTCACCGACGCCTACGACCTCTTCTGCATCTTGATCGTCATCAAGCTCCTCGGCCGCATCTACTACTACCGTGAGGGCTCCGCCGACCTAGGCTCCCTACCCCCCCCCCCCAACGACGTCGCCGCCGTCAACGGCATCCCCTTCTGTAGCACCCTCTCCGACTAGCTCTTCTTCGGCTGGCTCGGTGACAAGATGGGCCACAAGCGCGTCTATGGCATGACGCTCATGTGCATGGTGCTCTGCTCCCTCGCCTTGAGCCTCTCCTTGGGTCGCACCCCCACGGTGGTCATGGCCACACTCTGCTTCTTCCGCTTCTAGCTCGGCTTCGGCATCGGCGGTGACTACTCGCTCTCCGCCACCATCATGTCCGAGTACACCAACAAGAAGACGTGCGGCGCCTTCATCACCGCTGTCTTCAGCTCTTCGCCTTGCAGGGCTTTGGCATCCTCACCGGCGACGGCGTCACAAGAGATATCTATGAGAGGCAGATGGAGTTACTCAAGGAGGAGATGAGATGCATGTCACAGGGGCATAAGGAGATGCTTGAATCTGTAGGACCGGTACGTGTCCTGGAATGACGACGGTGGCGGTGGTTGTGGCGGTGCATACCCACGTACCCACCTAGACCCTCCAGCCTGCCAAGGCGTAGGCGCAGGCGGGGCACGTGTACGTGGCCCTCCTAGGCCTCCTGACTGGGCTGCAGGACGTGGTGGCCTCAACGTATGCGCCGACGAGGCCACCTCCTGGACCGTCCTGCATGACGTCAGGGTCACGCATCGCCTAGCCACACTGCAGGCCTGACGAACAAACTGCACTAGCTCGTCGCGCGTGACCTCCGCACTAATGCCAATCCTGTCCAAGATCGACTGTCCGTCCCTAGCAACCCCCACGTTGATGTCCGTCTGCAAGGAGGACATGAAAGCGTCAAACTTACAATTCAGGTAACCGCAATCAGACATTTTAAACCACGATTTTACGTACCATGAGGTGCACATTCCGCGCAAAGTGTAAAGGGTACGCGTCGGTCGATGCTAGCACGCGAGCGGGGGGAGGGTCGACGACAAGCACCAGCCTGGTGTGTGTCGCGGGCGCATACGCGTACTCGTCATACGTCTTTGGGTCGACGGGCGCCCTCTCGCACGCGTCTCGAGGGCGTCCGTCCACTACGCCACCCACGGCTCCATCTTCGTCGGCCACTACGTCCTGGTGCCACCCCTCCTACTATGCCTGCAGAACGTACCACTGCAATTAGAGGCTGTCGTAACAGAAATGATAAAAACATATACGAACATGTCTTCTATGTAACTCACGCGTCGTCAGAGGCAGGCACCCTCGTCTCGACGGGAACAGGAACAACCTGGCGGAGGCCGAACTGGCGCATTACCTTGTGCACTGCGTAGTCCTCGACGAACACGTCGAAGACGAAGCTTCTGCGTTTTCCAAGATGCGGTCGCGCGCCGACAAGAAGGACAGCCCCGGGAGCACGGGCCTCCGTCTCCTGATCAAAGTACGGCTCCCAACACACGTCGTCAGCTGTCAGGCGGTCCAGCTTAGGGGTGAAAACGGATCGGATATTTTTTGATCGATCCGGACGAAAATGGATTCGGATTGTCTCGGATCGGAAACGGATACGGTAGCCTTGTTATCCGTCAGATACAGATACAGATTATTTGGATAGTCTGAAGGTCGGATATTCGGATTTTGGCCTAAAAGAGAAAAATGATATTTTTATTGATTTTCGAATTTCAGAATATACAACAAATCAAATAGCCTTTTAGAAAATAGCAAATAGGCTTCAAAAATTATAGAAAAAATCACAAAAATTCCTTGAATTATTTTGAACTTAATAAAATTAATTTCAACTTAAAGTTGATTTTTATTTTTGCACATAAATTATTTTTAATTTTTGAAAAATAGGAAAAATCTTTTAAAATCCGTAAAATTCAAGAAATTAATCACAATTTTATTTTTCACTTTAAATCCAATAAAATCCTAGAAAACTCAATAAATTTTATTTTCAACATTAAAAACTAGGAAATTAAATAATTGACTTTATTTTATTTTATTTTTCTTTTTTAACCAAGAAAACTCTTTTAAATCTCAGAAAATATAATAAAATAATAAATTTATTAAATTTATTTTTGGTTACATACTTTGGGATGTTACAAATATTTATGATAGATTAACCATCCAAATTTGATCGATGTTAGTGTGAACTATGTTTTATGTATGTGATGAACTAAGTGTGAATACATGATAACTTGTGACTTTGTGAGTTATGACTTAAAAGCTAAATATGGTAAACTAAGTATTACGTTTGTGATGAACTAGTTAATGTAGCTTGCTAGTGCGAATGTTATGTGTGGTTGCTGAAAATATGAACAATTCATGAATGTTTGCATCAAATAAACTAGTTATATGTTTTCGTTAATTTCTGGCATACAATTTAAGAGTTTTTTATGTTCCGAAAAATATCCGTGACCGTATTTGTTTCGATTTGTATTCGCTCCGTATTCGTATTCGATGTTATTCGTATCCGTATTAGTATTTGGGGCATCCGTATTCATATCCAGATCCGGAAAAAAAAATGAAAACAAATATGGCAGAGCTATTATCCGTCCGTATCTGATACATTTTCACCCCTAGTACACACGTGTGACCTGCACGTGTGCATACTGTGCCTGCAAGCCAGAACAGTGGTTACAAAGGATGACCCGTAATATGACTGAAGTGAAGATATAGGGAAGTATGTACCCGTCTACGGCACCAAAGGGACCCAACGATCAGCCGGTCCACCGGGTCCCCATGGTACATGTCCTAGTCGTACGGACTGGAGTCTACCAGCATAGGCCGTCCGAGAGAGAAGCGCTCGAACGACCACAGCTGCAGCAAGAGGGAGCATCCTATGAGGATAGATGCGGGCTTCGTCCTACAACACGCATCACACATGCCGCGGTACGTCGCAGCAAGTACGACTGATCCCCAGCTGATCTCTAGCTCCTCACCATCGGCGATGGCCCTCGCGTTCCACGAGGCAAGCGCCGACAGAGTCATCGTTGTCTGCCGGTAAACAAGACCCACCAAGAGCCACAAAGCAGTACGCCGAGGTGCCGCGACACCTGCTCGTCGGTGGGCTGCGGGACCATCCGCTCGACCTACGCACAAATGAATAATTAGTAAGCCCGGCATGTGTCATATGGCTAGGATGGTACATATATAAACATGAAAAATAGGTAGCATACGTTCGAATCGCGAAGCCACCGCAGGGCGAGCCATGCCATTGCCGCCTCGAGAAGTCGGCAATGCGGGCACGGCCTCCGCCCCAAGAACACCCTGAAACCTGCCCAGCAGGGCGTCGCGCTAGTTGACAAGAGCATCCGGCGGGAATGCAGAAGCTCCCACGATAGGCAGGCCGAGCAGCATCGCGACATCCTGCAGAGTGGGGGTCATCTCCCCGAATGGGAGGTGGAAGGTGTGCGTCTCAGGCCGCCACCGGTCCACCAGGGATGTCAGGAGCGACCGGTCGAACGGAAACCGTCGTGACCGCTCCGGACTGGCCTGGACCTCCCTGTTGTCGTCGACCAGACCGCCGTCCTCTTCGGTGGCCTCAACCATCCGCGCGAGAGGTAGAAGGCTGGCAAAGCGCAGCCTGCAAAACACGAAGAAGTAAGTACATAGCGGGTATATGACACAAAATAAGCGGCGCAGCTTGCAGACAAACCTCTCTACCCAGCAGAGGTCCGATCTCCAGTTCGTCGGGTGTCGCGCATTTAATCACCCCCAAGTCGGTCGCGTCCCTCGCAAACCGGATGCGCACACGATGGCTCGTCTTGGTGTTCAAGGCGTCGACCAACCGTCCAGCAGATCAAACGCCATCCAACCACTGTGGTCGTGAGCCATACCGCAAATTAAGAAATTAAAAGCATTAATATTAATTGAGCATTTAAATTATATTCCAATGACAAATAAATCATATTTGGTATGTTCTTAGTGGCACCTAAACACTTTGCTCGAACACAGTGGTAATACATATACAATTTCATAAAACCCAAGTGATAAACACGTAATTTTCCCTACAAAAGGCTATATTACGTTAACACCTATACCGGCTGCTATGGATTGCGAAATATTTAAAACATCGTCGTTACTATGCATATTTATAATGGGTGAAGCTTTCAGGAAATAAAAAAAATAAAATTTCACATGTTTGAGAATTCTACAGGTTTGGAACCATATATCTGTGATTTTTGTCTTAGTATTTTATAATTCTTTACTGTGCAAATAAATACATATATTTAACATTATATAAACTAGCATTTCCGAATGCACGGGTTATCAACATGTTTATATAATACAAAAGTAACACGTTATCATTCATCAAGTCCGGATGCAATTAGCGCAACAGGTGGAATACTACAACTAAATTTATTTTCACCAACTAATTTTTCCTCCATACGAACTTTTAAACTAATTGTACTAATCATAAACATTTGCTAACAATATGTCACTACAAAGGATGTTGCTTGCTAACCTACCATGGTTACTAATTAATCATGCTATCTCTAAACATTTGCTAACAATATGTCACTACACATGATGTTAGTTGCTAACCTACCATGGTTTAAAAAATATACTTGTACAAGATAATGCTACAAACTTACCGTCGTGGTTGTCGATGCGAAACGAAGAACCTTTTTTTCCTCCTCCTCTTCTTCTTCTTCCTCTCCTCTTTTTCCCTCTTGTCGGACCCGGATTCCAAGAATCCAAATCCTCTCGTGAAATCACTGTGCTATTCCTCGGATCAAGAGCTAGCACTTCACAAAGACACATCGTTGAATCATTCATACAAGGCGTGAACTGAAATATTAAATATTACAACCAATCGAGTAACGAGACCACGCCGGGTCGAAGTTTACAAAAGGGCCGAAAGCAGCCAAATGGATTACATCACAAAAGAGTAACGTGAACTACAGCGAAGCAAAAGGCGAGGTAGGCTCATCTCACACGAACAAGCGATCGGGTAACTCAGGTACGACGGATATTAACCATGGGTTGGATAATATCGCTTGTACTGTGAATACCAACGAAGTCTACTTAGACCGGTGAGACCTAAACTACGACTATGCTACTCTTCGTCATAGCCTTGTCCATCATCTTCGGGCCGTCAGAGAAGGCGTAGTCTCCATCGTCTTCATTATCTCAAGGGTTGGGGAGAAGCGAGAATGAGCACTACTACCGTGTTTCATGAGCCAACACACAATGCAATTATATATATGCAAGGTTTAACAAGGATGGCTCGGGTTCTTTTATTTATAAAGCAACTTTTCAAATATCATAATTACAAAGTCCTATCACTTAGCATTTTTAACAAATTGCATTTTTATAAAGAGAGCATGTGCAATAATTATTTAGTAGAGATTCCATCCATGAAACTCTACCAATGCATCCTTTTAATTGAGCGGCCTCCAATAATCACACCCACCGAGCTCGACTACCAGTAAACATCCAAAACAGGGCTAGGTGAGCCCTTTCACCATTTTCCATTCCACCCACAAAGTTGTTTGAAATAGAACTAACTCAAGTTATGATTCCCATGTCCGCTTTTGACCAGAGGGCACTACTGCTTAAACAGCTTTAGACTCGCAGAGGTTGCACACTTTACCCACAAGAGATAGTCTACTGCTACTCCCACATGATTCCGTAGTCATGTAGTTGGGCGGCCGCCACAAGAACTGCTCTAGCTATTTCGCTTCTTTAGTCAATCCACCCATACGGGTTACGCCCATATGTTGTAAAGGGATGTTCACCACAACGACTAGCTTACTGCCCCGCCACAACGACTAGCGCAATTGTAACTTCACCTTTTGGTGTCCTTCCAAGCCGGAGTATCTCCAAGACTTGTACGCTCTTCATTCCTCCAAAGGAGATGACATTCAAGGTTCAATAACTTTACTAAGTCAAGTTGCACTTTGCGACTTGTGGTTGTACTTGTTTTACACGGAGGTCGTGACAAGATTAAGTCCTTAGGGTTATCTCGGGCGGTTCATTCCACAAGCCAACCAACCATGTGCTCCTCGAGCACCCACCACCTCACCATCCGCCTGCATAAAGCTAGCATTAGGGTTTTGAGGAGGGAAACCAATTTATTTTCACAATCCTTTAGCCAATGGACCACCAATGACTACCCAAAACATTTTATGTTTAAGGAAATGATGATTGGGATATTTTAATATCCCTAGATTTTAAGCAAGACTAGTATGGCGCTTAAGTACAACCTATAACTAGTATTACCATATAGATACTAGGGTGACAAAGAATAATGGGTTCAAGTTATCAAGGATGGCATAATAATTATTTAAACATCAAGTGGGCATTTAACTACCTTAAGCTTTAACATATATTTGATTAAGAATTAAAGCATGCATTTTGCTAATTTAAAAGAACATAATTTGCATAATATGTAGGGGCAAATGGTCAAAGTATTGACTCGCCTTGGTTAAAGGCTAGGGATCTTGGTCTTGATCACTTGCGGTCGCGCGTCTTCAAATCCTAATCGGCGCCAATACCTAAAAGACACAACGGCAAAGAGAGCAAATAAATAAATAAGGAACAATAAATAAACTCCAAATTAATCAAGTCCTATGCCGTTAGCAAGATCTTGATTTAACAAATTTTAGAAATTTATTTCATAATTTTTGGAGTTAAAATGGAGAAGATATGGATTTTAGAAGTTCTCTTTGAGTTAAACCCCAAAAAGAAAAACCGTAAAAAGAAAAAGAAATGGGTGGCGGTGGGGCCCACGAGGCAGCCAAATGAGGAGGTCTAGCAATGACAGGGGGCCCACCACTCCCACTAAAATCCCCAATTCAGCCCCAAAATCAACCCACTTCCCCATTGCTTTGTGCTCCAAAGCTTCAGAGAAGAACAGGGGAGAGCAGAGGGCGCGGCATGGCTTGAGTGAGGCGGGCGGGCATGGGCAAGCGGGCGGGCGCGAGGTCACGGGAGGAGGGGGGCGGCTATGGCGGCTTGGGAGCGGGCAGGAGGAGTTTCATGGGCGGTCCATGGCGGCGGCGGCACGGCAAGGGCGTGGTGGAGCGGCGGCGGGCGGTGGCGCAAGACCCATGAGGGGAGGCAAGGCGGTGGCGGAGCGGCTCGGGACTCACCACAACGGCAACGAGACGAGGAGGGCGGCTTCGCCTTGGTGAAGCACGGAGTTTCGGGCGACGTGGGGGCTCAAGCAAGGGAGGAGGAGTTTATAGGGAGGCCTGGTGGAGGAGGAGGGGGGTCCGTCCGGGAGCGGCGGCAGGTGGCTCGAGAGCGGGACGACGCAGGGCGGCAGGCAGTGGGAGCAGGCTTGGCGCTGACAGAGCGGCAATGGGACGGACGAGCAGGGGCGACAAGACAAGGCGACGAAGCGAGGCGCGGCTCCCACGGAAAGCTGCGGGAGTTGGTGAGGCGGCGACGGGAGAAGGAGGGAGCCGGGACCTCTGCTGCGGCCGACCCGTGACGACGCAACAGAAGGGGAGGAGAGAAAGACAGAGGGATGGCCGGGCTGGGAGGTAAGTCTCCAAAACAGTCGTTACAAATCCTACCCACCTTAAATGGAATCTCGACCCCGAGATTCGGACTGCTCCGAGAACAGGGACGGGTAATCCTGCTTCAGTTGATCTTCGCGTTCCCGGGTGGCTTCCTTGGCTGAGTGGTGACTCCATGGACCTTGCAAAGGCGGAAGGCTTGGCGTCTTGTTCGCTTCTCGATGACATCGAGGATCTTGATCGGATGCTCTGGATAAGTCGATCTTCTTCAAGGGCGATGGCTTCAACGCGCGCCCGCTCTTCGTGTACTCGAGACACTTCTTGAGGGAGACGTGAAACACGCTAGAACCTCTCGACAGATGTTCCGGTAGTTTAGCCGATAGGCCACTTCCCCACGCTTGGCGGTAATCGAATGGTCCTATATATCCGGGGCGAGCTTGCCCTTTACTTTGAATCTTCGAAGTTCCACGAAGTGGGGATACCTTGAGGTATACTGGCGTCTCCAACTTCAAAAGTCAATTTCCTTCGACGGTTGTCGGATAACTCTTTGTCTTGATTGAGCAATTTTGAAGGCGATCTCTCGATTAGTCGAACTTTCTTCAAATTTTGCTTGAGGGTATCCGTCCAAATATATATCCTTCACCGATTCTCACCAATGCAGAGGGTTCTCAGATTTTCTACCATAAAGTGCTTCAAATGGGGACATTTTTAGACTTGATCGATAATCTGTTATTGTAGGCAAACTCAGCATACTGGCAGACATTTCTCCCTACCATCAGAATTCCAAAGCACAAGCTCAAGCATGTCTTCCAAAATCTGGTTTGTCCTTTCTCGTCGACCATCGATCTCATGGATGATATGTCAGGTCAAATCAAGGTGTGTTCCAAGGGCATCATGCAAACTAGCCTGTAAATGTGAGGTGAATTGAGATCCTCGATCGAGACTATCCTCTTGGGTACTCCATGTAGACACACGATACTGAGCCATGTATAGCTCGCTAACTTGTCTCCCTTGTAGGTTGTCTTTATCGATGAAATGGGCTACTTTGGTCAATCTATCAACTATAACCCATACCGAGTCACACCCGACTTGGTTCGTGGTAGACCGTAATGAAATCCATTCCAATTTCTTCCCATTTCCACCGGGAATTTGCAGGTTGAAGCAATCCCGCCGCTTCGATGTTCGCCTTGATTCGCTGGCATACATCACAACAAAGCTACATACTCGGCGATATCTCTTTTCATGCGTGGCCACCAAGACAAAATCTTCATGTCTTGATACATCTTTGTACCGCTCGATGTAGGGTATACGCCGAGTCAGGGCTTTTTTCGTAATTAAATCCTTGAGTTCCTTTTGGTGGGGAACAAAGAGACGGTCCCATACCATAGAATTCTTGTCGGGTCTTCGATCATCTTGGGGCTTTTCCTTTAGCCATGAGACGCTTGAATCTTTGGACTCCAGGGTGTTCTTTTTGAACGGCCTTGACTTGCTCTTCTAAAGTTGGATGTGCTTCCATGGCGTCGGGGTTACCTTGCTCTATCAAACAGAGGTTGAGGGCTTCGAATTCCTTATAGAGCTCAAAGTTGGTGTTCTTGAATCATAACATTATTGTAAAGATGACTTGCGGCTTAATGCATCGGCGATTACATTAGCCTTTCCGGGATGATAATGGACATCCAAGTGGTAATCCTTTATTAACTCTAACCATCTTCGTTGTCGAAGGTTGAGATCGGATTGGGTAAAGATGTACTTGAGACTCTTGTGGTCCGTGTAGATATTACAATGATTTCCAATCAAATAGTGCCGCCAAATCTTGAGGCGTGCACTATCGCCGCTAACCTGTGTCATGAGTTGGATAGTTGTCTTCATGAGGGCGGTTGTCCGATGCATAAGCTACAACTTTTCCTCCTTGCATAAGCACGCATCCAAGACCTTGGCGTGATGCATCACAAGAGACTTCAAAGTCTTGATGAATGTCTGGCAGGTCAAAAGCCGTGCGGTTAATTTATTCTTCAATTCTCAAAACTTTTCTCACAAGCCTCATCCATTCATACTTTTTTCCTTTTTAAGCAAATGGGTCATTGGTTTAGAGAGTTCGAGAATCCTTCTATGAAGCGCCTATAGTATCCGCTAAACCGAGAAAACTACTTAACTTCATTCGATGTGGGTCAAGCTTCCAATCCATCACGGCTTCTACCTTGGCCGGATCAATCGCTATTCCTCCTGCGGATACAATATGTCCGAGGAAACTGATTTCAAGCCAAAACTCACATTTATCAGACTTGGCATAGAGCTCATGCTCTTAAGCTTTTCCAGACCAATTGTAGGTGTTCCGTGATGCTCTTTCTTAGTCTTGGAATAGATCAAGATGTCGCCTATGAACACGACTACAAACTTGTCCAAGTATTCCATAAATACCTTGTTCATCAGATTCATGAAGTAGGCGGGTGCATTGGTTAAGCCAAACGACATGACTGTGAACTCAAACAAGCCATACCGGGTGGTAAAGGCTGTCTTGGGAATGTCCTCATTCCCGATCTTGAGTCGGTGGTATCCTCGACCGTAGGTCTATCTTGGAGAAAAGCTCAAGCTCCTGCCAACCGATCGAACAGTCATCAATGCGGGCAAGGGATACTTGTTTTTGATGGTCACTTCGCTGAGGGCTCAGAATCCACACACAATCTGGCGGAACCATCTTTCTTCTTCACAAAGAGAATGGCGAACCCTGTGGAGAAGAACTAGGTCTAATGAATCCTTTTTCTTGCAAGTCTTCGTTGTGTCTTCAACTCTTCAAGTTAAATCGCCGCCATTCTCAGACGGTCTCTTGGCAATTGGGGCCGTCCCTAGCTTCAAGTTGATCACAAACTCGATATCTCTGTCAGGGGGCATGCCTGGCAATTCTTCTGGGAAAACCTCAGGGTAAGCTTGGACTACAAGCGTCGTCTCTAGGGACATCTCTCCAAGATGGTGGATTGTTCGAACCAACGGAGAGGAACGATCCACACTAATCCTTATTGCGGTTTCAGGGTCTTTGGCAAGTACCACTTTCCTATTGGCGCAATCTATTAGTCCATGATACGCGGCCAACCAATCCATCCCTAGGATGATATCCAATGTTTGAGATTCTAGCACAAGAAGGGAGGCTAGGAATCCAGAGTCTTCCAAAGCAATCTCTACTCCGGGACTAAGCGAGGTAGCATATAGGGGTCCCCGGTGAACTAAGTACCACGGGTTTTTTAACTTATAGGTCGGCAACTTAAGCCTTTCAACAAACTTTCTTGAAACAAAAGAGTGCTAAGCCCGTAATCAAACAAAACTTGTGCGGTCTTGAATTAACAGAGAACGCACTCCATTAGCACTCTGCGGCATCTTGTGCCTCCTCACGTGACATGATTCACACGGCCACGACTTTGCGATGGGGTAGACCTTGAAGCTTGAGAAGTCTGGTGGCTCTTACTTGAGCCGAGGTTCGCCTTGAATTGCGCTGCTCGGGGTTGTTCTTTGGGGGTGGTTGTTGCGATGAGGGCACCGATTGGCAAAGTGTCCTTTTCTCCGCAAGCAAAACAAAGGAGGTTAGTCACGGGTTGATGTGGCGGGGGTGTCCAAGAGGGCGGAGAGTGCGAATCCACTTCCTTGGGGCCTTGGAGATGAACTTTTCGAGGTGGCGGCGAAGATCTAAAGGAAGAAGCGCCTCGAAGGTTGACTTCGGGAAAAGTTGCCTTGTGATTTCTCGAAAGGCATCTTCCTCTTGCGCTAGTTTCGCTAACTTATTCTCATTTTCCAAAGAAGAGGGCCTTGTTGATCAACCGATGGAAGTTTGCATAGTCATGGAGGATAAGCTTTCCACGCATGTCACTACGCATACCTTCCACAAAGCGGTCTATCTTTTCTTCCTCATCGCCACGTCATTGGGGGCGAAGGCAAGTCGGTAAACTTAGTGACATACTCTGGACCGTCATATGTCCTTGTTTAAGAGTTTCGAACTCGTTCTTCTTGGCCTCATGGTACCTACCGCACAAAATTGGTTCTCAAGGCGGTTTTGAATTCGGCCCAAGGAATCGGCCGCTAAGTCGGTTCATTTTCCACAAGAGGTGTTTCCACCACTTCTTCTTCCGGCTTCGGTGGCAAGGGTCAGCCGTTCTCCATTCGTAGATCCCACTACTTCTTGTTCTGTCGCTGCATCTTCTTCTTCATCATCCTCTGGTCCTTCATTACTTCTAGCAGCAAGGTAATTCTCCCACCATGCAGCGGCGGCACCTTTTCACCGTGGGTAGCAAAGTCCACCTTATCCGTGACGGAGCAAGCTGCAAGTCAAGCTTTTTCAGTTGTCCCCGAGCCAATCTTCGCTTCAAGAGGTTCATTAGTCGCTTCAAATGTGAGAGGTCTTGTTCTTAGGAAGTCACGAAGTTTGGAGTGGCGGCCAAGCAGTCCTGAATGCCGATTGTTGAGCAAAGCCCGAGAATCTGAGTCTGTTGCAGATTACTTGTGCCATGGTCGGGTGAGCTGGTGGGGAGGTAGCTCTTGTCCTTGTCCACGACCACGCCACGCACCACGGCCTCGACTGGGCTTGCAAAGGCTCCACGGGTCAGGCGGAGGCTCTTCTTGGCGGCATCCCGAGGAAAAACCGAGGTTTAGAACTAGAGAGAACCAGGGATTCGCTTCGATACCTCTAGCCGAGACTAGGAAACCAAGCAATTTTCCACAGAAACTCCTAACGCACACTTTTCCTGGATTCAAATTTTGAGGTTATGCCTTCTCAAAGTTGTTGAAAGTTTCTTGTAAGTCGAGATGTGATTGCTAGCGTTGGTCTTTACTTCACTGCATTATCAACGTAAGCTTCTAAATTCGACCTATTTGCAGACTAAAGGTTTTTGCATTAACCTTTGAAAAGTTGCACCATTGTTTTTGAGATCGAATCGGCATCTTAATATAACAATAAGTGCTATATGGAGTGATGAAGGAAGTTTTCTTCATCCTTTTTACACATACTAATCTGTGGTACCCAACACGATATAAGAAACTTAGTAATTCGCACCCAGAGGTAGAATCTACTAGTCGATCAATGCGTGAAGGGGAAAATCGCCCTTCTGACAAGCTTTATTAAGATCTCAGAAGTCAATACACATTCGCCATTTCCCATTATTCTTTTTAACCATTACAGATTAGCAAGCCACCGAGGGTGGTTGACTTCACGAATGAATCCAGCTTTGAGGAGCTTGTCAATCTCGATCGATTGCCTCCTTCCGATCAGTAAAACGCCGCAGCTTCGCTTGATCGGTTTTTTATCAGCCGAGAGCTAGCTCAGGCTCGATCACCTCGGAGACTCGGGCATATCGGACGCCTGCTAGGCGTAATACGCCCCGATTTGCTTTGAGGAAGGAGACGAGCGACTCTTCCTATTTAGGATCGAGCCTTGCTTCACCGTAATCTTAGGAGTGTGGGGCAGGATCTTCGCCTGTAACAACTTGGCGCCGTCCGAGAAGTGCCTTTGTCGAGGTATACCTCTTTTGTCCGGCCTGAGGGTTTTGGTGTCATCTTTGGTCTTGTGTGCTTGGCTCGCATGGCGATGAATTAGCTCTCTCTCGTCGGAGTTCATCGACCGAGTTCTAAGGATTTTCGATCACATGCATAAGCCATTTTACGATCACCCTAACAAAGTGATGACTCCTTTAGGCCCCCCAGATTTTCAAACTTTGATAACCGTAATGCGTGGCTATCAAGAATTTTGCTAACGCCGGTCGACCAAGAATTCCGCTATATGCGGATTCAAAGTTTACCACATCAAACGAATTTTTTCCGCTCGAAGTTATCCGCCTTCCGAACGAACCGTAAGGAAACTTGTCCTATCGGTTTAGCATTGAGCCAGAACTATGCCGTGAAAAGCATATTTCTTTGGTTTCACCTTTGACATGGGGACTCGTGATTTCTTCTAAAGCTCCCAAAATAATATATTCAAAGAGCTACCTCCATCTACCAAGACTCGATTAACCCTACAATTATTAATGGTTGGTTCAACAACAATAGGGAACCTACGGTCGAGTCGAAGGAATGGGGCAATCATCTTTGTCAAGGAAATTGCAATGTCCGACCACTTCGATGGCTTGATAGTGTTCGGGATTCGACGAGGTTGATCTCCGCCCACGGCCTTCAGATGACGCTTGATTCGTATGAAGAAGATCCTCCAAAAATCATGTTGATCGTGTGTTGGGGATCCCTGTACTCCATCTCTTCGCCGCCATCCTTGTCCTTTTGGAGCTCGTTTCCCGGTTCTAGTATTATGCGAGAAATGGTCCATCACCGCATAATAATCTTCCAATTTTTTGCCAAACTCGACAGCGAGATCATGCCTCGTCACCGTGAAGTGGACACCACTTCTTCTTTTTCAGGATCCTTCGGCCTGAGCTGCTTTGCCCCAACCGGTGTAGTCCTTTTTGCCCTTTATGAATTTATCCTGAACGGCTAGGACCTCCTTGTCGCTTCGGATCTACGGTTCTTCCTTTTCTTGAGAGATTTCTTGTTCTTTTCTCTCGATTTGTCCAGCCGGCCGAGGAATCTTGTCTTTCCGATCAATGGCTTCAAGACCACTCGATTGCTTTTTGGCGGTGGCATACTTGTCGGCCATATCAAAAGCTCAACGGTTGTCCTTGGGGGTTCATTGCTATGTCCTCCAGAAACCGCTGATTCCTCGCACTGCTTTTGAAGGCCCAATAATGTAAGATTCTCTGCGACCTCGAATAGAGTTGCGAACTTGGCTAAACCTCTTGATGTATTGACGAGTCTCATCGAGCCTTGCCAATTCGGTGGAGATCATCCTCCTTTGTATGCATCAGACGCACTCGAAATTGCAATCGAAGGTCACAGAGTTGCTCCTAAGTATAGATTGTTCCACCGGCTGGTTCAACAACCATGACCAAGGCGCATCCTTCGAGCACGGTGGGTAAATAGTTGGCCATCACATTTTTCGCCTCCAGCAGCTCGATGGCGGTGGTATAGACTTGGAGAAATTCCAACGGATTTTGAGTTCCGATTAAACTTGTCCAAATTGGCCACGGAACCTAAGTTAGGCTAATGCACGGCTTGGAGCCCCGCAGAGAAAGCCCTACAACCTCGTGATTGATTCATGACGCCTTTCTCGGGAAGGTGCGGATTGTAATCGGTCGAAGACCGGTTCCTAAGGTTGGAACGCTGGAACTCCGGTGTGCCAATCCGGTCGTGGACATTGGTATGATGTCTATGACCGCTTACTTGATTGAGACGATGCCGAAGATCATCCGGTCCGAGCGGTGGTTCTTCTCGACGTGATGGGGGAGTGGCTTCGTGAAATAACCTTCTCCCCTCATGACTCCTTGGTCGGAATCGTCGAAAAAACCTTGGCATCGATTGCTCCCGAGTATGACCATGCTGTCCCCGGCTGAGGGAGGAACGTTGAGATGAAGTCATAGTTTGACTCCCTGAAACCCTTTGTTCCCGATATGCCTTAGTACGCTGCATGGTCTGCTGGAGAATTTCGGATACCTGGCCTACAAGCTGTACAAAACCTGGAGTTTCTGCTAAAGTAGGATCAGAATTATTTAGTATATCTTGAACGCGTTGCAAGTTTTGTAAAGTTACCGAAGGTCTCCGGAGGTTCAGACTGGTAGTAGGTGTACGCAAACCTGAACCCTCACCCGACCCTCGGATTTGATCTGCCCTATCAACTATTCTAGGTGGGCAAGGCGAGCGTAATTAGTTGATGGACGCCGATCGCCTCATGGCCTCCTATATTGGTGCTTGACGGCCCGGATCATCTCTAATAACACGTGATGGCGTGGTAGAGAGTGTAGGACCGCAAGGCATCTTGATTTTCATCTCCGATCGCGTTGACCTCGTGCTCTCCAAAGATTGATCTTCCGATGAGCTTCCATCGAATTCAATGGAGAGCTTATCGGCTTCGCCAAGTTTCCACGACGGAGAGCGGTCGGAGATGAGCACCTCGAGGTTTCTCACCGATTCGGGCGATCGCCGATCGTATGTCGAAGCGTGATTATCCCCACGCGGTTTATGACCGTGGAGGCTTCATCGACACCGTTACAGATGTCGCTGACTCGAATCGCCGAGGTTGTAGGAGAATATCTTTCACCATAATTTCATCGAGGGTATAGAGATTCTCGAGTGAAGGCGCTGAAATTTCTTCAATTGCTTTGCCGGCCGGAAGGCGGGCTTGAAGAGATCCTCGACATTTCGAATCGATCGAATGGCGGGTTCCTCCGATTGCGCCCACTAGTAACGGCAAGATCTCGCCCAATTCGGCCGATCTCGTTATCGCTCGGCGATATGCGAGCCATGAGGAGGAAGATGAGGATGATTCGCCATTTTCCTCCATGGCACGTAATGCATCCTTCCATGTCGAGATCGGCGAGTCCGCCAAGTCGAAACAATTTTCCTCGCCCCAAACTCCGCATATTCGCATTGGCGATTGCCGAATTTGGGTGAGGATTTGTACAAGCAAAAAGTTTCTTCGAAAAACTTACATCTTCTTCCCCATGGACGGCGCCAGCTATCGACGATCAAATCGCCGATCTTATGAAAATAAAAGGAGGAAAATGACGTAGAGTATCTTCGAAGAGAATAGGAGCTGCTCTTTATTTATATGAACGGGGTTTACAAGACTTGACTAGGGACTATCTCCAATTACACTGAATGTACTGAATACTACTGCTTCGGCTTCTGTGTTGCCTTCTGTTGTTTTCGTTGTGTCTCTCCTCCTTCGTCTTCTGCGCTTCACCATTTAAATAACTCCCAAGAGACGGCAGCTTATCCTCGAGAAGACGCCCCGATGAAACGTTATAACCGGTCTGAGGTTCAAGGTAGTTAATAATGTGCTAATCGCCTTTGCGGTTAAGTATTTGTGAGACATTTAACCGCAAGGTGGTTTATCGTCGAGTCTTGTATGTTATCGTAAGTTATGGAATGTTTAGCATGTGTTCCATTCATCATACTGTTATTGGTACCGCTTATAGCATTTCGAAGTAGTACCACCGGCCGAACCTAGTCCGACCAGATACCCATCGTAACCTCGAATACTTACGACCAAAGGAGGTCGCTAGTTTTATGGGTTACGCACCATGGAGACGATGGTCTTTCTATGTATTTAAATTAATACATAGAGGTTTTAATCCTCGTCACAGGGTGAGTGAGCCGGCGGCTTGTCAATGTGCTTGCCTCATGGCGGTGAGCTCTCTACATGCCATGGGATCGTGGACGGCGGCCTCGAGGCAAGAATAGCACTGGATCTCCTCCCGACTCCTGCCCCTCGCAGAAGGGGCGGCCACCTCGCCGCCCCACTCGACCTTGTTAAGGCCCGACCGCACGCCTGTGCTGCCTCGAGTGGTGGTGAAAGGAGAAGAAAGAAGAAATGAGGAGAAGAAAAAGAACAAAAGAAAAGAAGAGAAAGGGGAGAGGTGGACTGAACAGAGAGGGTGACGTGGATGTCCACATGGCAAAATATGTGCCACATCAGCAAAACCGCCACTTGAAACCGGCCTGAGGGGTTAAACGACTGGATTTGGCAAGTTTAGAGGGTTAAATAACCGGTTTTGTAGTTCAGGGGAGAAACCAGACTTTTTTGATAGTTGGAGGGAGTAAACTGGACTTATTCCTTTATTAAATTCAGTATGATGAAGGCAAGATTCGTAGTCATAGGCCAATACAACTAACCTAGATACAGATATGTGTTGTGGTGACCTGGAGGAAATGGTTCTGATGCAAGGGGTGCAACCAAGGATCCAAAGTGCATCGGGAAATCCCACCGCAGCCGTAAACAAAAACCGGCGGTAATCGGTTACACGGTTTTCCGTAAAAATCCGTTGAATTTCATTTGAATTTGCTTAAAACCAATTAAATTAAATTGCAAAACCCGATAAACCTGGTCGATTTTGATCCTGACTTCCGGTAATCGTAAATCACGGTGGTTACCGTGCCGATTATTTTTTCCTGGTGCAACAAATAAGGTAATTTGCATGTCCAACAAGCTGTTCAGTACATGATTATCACCACCGACCAAGTCTCACAATCGGCCGGCACACATTATATTGCCATATTTGAATGTGAATTACATGCTAGCCGGTATAAATCGCTGATGAGTAAAAAGTTGTATAGAACCCACTTCTAACCTTGAAATGCTACTTTTTTTTTAAGAAAGGAAGTAATAACTTCAAAGATCTCGCACCAACTAAGGATGGTGCACAGCCAAATAGACACCTAAATTCGTCTAGAAGAGGACTAGAACCTAGGTGATGGAGGTGTACACCTACACCTTTCCCACCAACCGAAGCTAGGCTCAGCCTTGAAATGTCAGCTCGGTGATCACAAAGCCCGGTGATCACAAGTGCTTTGTGGTGATGCACCGACAATGGATTGATGGACTCCCAAAGAACATTGTTCTTCAGAGAAATTGTTATAGGATGATTGTCTTTCATCACATAATGAAATCCAATACAATCCAATTCATTGTATGCTTGTTCTTTCAAATTTATCCACTAAAGCCCGCAACCAAATCAAATACTAACTTAACCAGGTATTGTTAATAATGCAATTAATCGCAAAGAACAAAGATGATTTTATAAGTTCACATGTTGAACCTTTTGTGCCGGATCAAACTTGTCCTTTGCAATGTATCGACTGCTAAATCTCGCTCCAACATGATCGTGGACGAATTGAAGTAGAGTGTAACATCTTTTCCCGCAGCCATGTACGCATTTCGCTCATGCTTGTCTCGAGATCACACTTCCCGCATGTCCAACCATGGTCTCCCAAGCATTCGCTCTTGACTTCACCCTCAGAATCTGTATGCCATGCAACGAGTGAAGGCATGTGGTAGGTGTTGGTGAAAAATGTTTTGCAACTTGTTTTGAAGGCTAGGTTTTGCACCATTTTTTTCTTTCAAAACCAATCAAGTAGCGAAGTGTTGAATACTTACTTTACAGAGCTTATCTGCATCCTTATTTAAAGCCTTTAAGATGTCCTGCACGGTAAATACGTTCTCTTTTTGGAGCCTCTTGGTGTAAACTCCACCTCTTATGATTCCCTTCAAAATAGTGCTGGCCAAACGAGCCGGGCCTGCCGGGCCGGTCTAAGGCACTAAGATCAGAGGCTCGGCCAGTGCACGCACGCCCACATCTGCTCATAAGCCGGCCGTTCGACATGATGGCCCATGCTGTGCTTGGGCCGCTACCCTAGCACGATAGGCCGGCCCGGCACGGCACGAACAGTGTTGGGCCATGCCAGTCACGACACGAGCTCGACCAACCCGACACAGCCCACTTGGCCCACCACCGAGGGAGCGGGGGGAGAAGGAGGAGGCGGCGCCGGCGCAGAGGGTGAGGGATGAGAGGAAGAGGGCACTGGCAAGGGGCGGCGGCAGGCCGAGGAGCCGAGGCACACCAAGACGACGCCCAGGCCGAGGCTTGAGGGAGGAGAGGAAGAGGCAGGCGGCGCGGAGGTGCAAGGCAGGCGCCACCAGCGCCAAGCTGAGAGAGGAGCCGAGGCAGCAGCACGGATGGAGACGCCGAGGAGGCGGTGGCGGCGGACTACTTGAGGGAGGAGCCTAGGAGGTGGTGGTGGCGCGGACCGGGTGGAGGGTCGCACATGGCAGGGTGCGGAAGGCAGGTCATGCGGCAGGGGCTTGGGGTGGGAGAAGAAAGGGTGGGCAGCCGGGCAGTGGGGGGTAGGCGGGCAAAGGGCGGGTAGGCCGGCAATGGGCTGCTTTTGAGCTGCGGGTCAGGTTCGGTCAGAACATCCCAAAAATTTGGTCTGTTTTAAAGTTTTAAAAGAAAAATAACCATTTGAATTTTTCTGGTTAAAGTAAAAGCTTAATTGGAATTTTCAGAGTTCAAAAACAATTTAATATGAATAATCTCAACATCAACTATTATCAAAATTATTTTATTTGGATTTTATGTGCTTGGATATATTTTCTAGATTTTGCTAGAATTTTTCCGAGTTCATTTGCTATTTTCTAAGTTTTATTTGGATTTTCTGCTATTTTCTAAAAAGAAAAACTATTAAAAATCTCAAATCTTGTTTCGGGCCTAATCTCTCAAACCGCCCATCTCTCCTGCTTAACCCAACTCCTATATGCTGCCCAACAAGGCCACCTTTCTCGACAAGCAGTGTCGATCACCGTCATTTTTCTCTCGCCCACGCTTTTCTTCTTCAAACCTTTTCAACCGTTGGATAAAAAATAGACGGCTTGATCTAAATAACGCGTTCGGATGGTCCGAACATTCAAATCGCTGGGGATCATCCGATTTCAAATGAACAACCTGATCTTGATGAACATTCGGAACGGTCCGAACGTCCAAATCAGTTTGGACCGTTCGATCAAATCTTGACGATCAAATCCAATGTTCCGAACGTCTCCGTTCGCTCGTGTTCCTCTGACTAGTGGGCCCGCGCCTTTGTTCCTCTACCAAGTGGGCTCCACACCTTCGTCCTCCTCGCGCCCGTCTTCATCTCTGCGTGAATTGCGCATTGGTCCGCCATGACTGCGCCTCAAGCTTCGTCCGACAACAAGAATCTCAACAAGAAATCCTCTGTGATCGTATCGTTTTGATTTTCCTTATCTTTCTGCACCCATATCAAGCCGAATCTTATCTCGTATCTTCCTTTATCTCTAATTCTATCTCGTGTTTGCCTCAGATTTGATTTGGGTGTTTCCAAATCCGGCACGCCCGCCCCCTATAAAAAGGGCCCCAAGCTTCGCATTGTCGCCCTCATCTCGAATCTCTGCTCCTTTGATCTTCTAAAGCCCCAGTGCCACCCCAATTTGAAAGTTAGGGTTTTTGTGCCGCAAGCCAAGAACTCGAATTGCTCCGCCGCCAGCGACGCCCTGTCCCTGTGGATTGTGCCGCCATCATCCTCGTCACCAGAGCTTCCTCAGGGATCCCTTCTTTGCCTTAGAGCGCCCTTGGTTGTTGTTCCTAACAATAGCCGTCGTCGTCCTCCGCTTCGTTGCAAATTCCGGTGATCTTCGTCGTCCAATCAAGTCAAAACAAGTACCGCCAGGTTCGCAATAGCTTTCTCGACCTCTTGGCATCACTCATCGTCACTATCACATGCCATCGCCGTTGTCGCCATTCAGAGCCCTCGCCAAGAACGCTTATCATCACCAAATTTCGGACCTTGCCACCTTAGCACGATGTCACCCTGTTTGCCTGCGTGTCGCCCACGTGTCCGCCTCGTCAACGCTCGCGTGGCATCAATAGATCTACACCCAATGCCTGGCTTGGTGAACCAAGTTCACCGTGAGCCATCTCACCTCCAAGTGGGTCCCATCTGTCAAATAGGGTTCTTTTCGGCTGATTGCCAGGGCTGTCGTCATATTCCGGGTTATTCAATAGAAAAATAATTCGAAATAGTCCATAAATCCTTTTTAGGGTTATTTCATGGATTTCAATCTTCCAAAGCCCATATCTTTTGCTTTCGAACTCCGATTGAGTCCATTCAATTTTTTAAATTCAAGATCTATTTATCTGAGATTTTTATTTAATTTTTGGAGTTTGTTTCCTCTCTGTTTTGTATTTATTTGATTTATTTGCTTGTTTGCGAGTAGACGTTGATACTTTAGGAAGTTTTGAGAAAGGAGAAGTACACCAAGATCAAATTCAATCTCAGGAATTATTCCAAGGCAAGTCGTGGTCCTTGATCATATTGAACCTATGATTTCAAAAGTATATTGTTTTATACAACTGCATGCTATCTTTATACAAATTGTTTTGGGTTTAGTTATTACCTGTTGTCATTATGCCTCTTTTGATTATTTGAATGCCATGAATCCTTTGTCACGTTAGTGTGGACAATTTTAGTTGGACATATTCATATCACCAACATGGGTATCGTACAGATGCTTAGTTCAGCTTAGTTACGATGGGGTTCATCATCACATGTGTCATAATGATTAATCTTGACTTAATGAAATATGGAATCGTGGTGGTGAGCCACTCTTGTTAAAATTTAGGAACCATGACAGGGTGTGTCATGGGTCTTGGTTAAACAAAATGGTTTTCGCTCGGGTGAGTAGTTGGTGGATAGTGGGGATGTGGATGTAACATGTTGTGGGTTTGTGGTAGTCTCGCCTGAGTAACTTGTTAAGGACTTAATCTTGTGCGCGATTGAACTGAGCCTTAACCGTACAACCACATGTCCGGTATGGAACGAACCTGGCTGACTAATTAGCAATGTCTTAATTTCGGTTCTGTCGTGGAAAGCGTGAATTATGGGAAACGTTTCTCACGGTGGCACAAGAGGGGGGCCCTATCTGGTCGGAAAGACATTCAGTGTTGAAACCTTAGCGGGCAGAATTGGGTTAAGAAGGAGCTTTGTAAAAGCCTTGTGACAATCACTTAGTCGCACACCTCGGAAGTGTGTTAAACGGACATTATAAGTTGATTGTCTCTTGTGGGTCAAGCTGTACAACCTCTACAGAGTGTAAAACTATTCGAATAGCCGTGTCCGCGGTTATAGACGTGCTTGGGGATTTCACACGGGAGATAGAGTTTCTTTAAAAATGAGTCGGAGTGTGGATAGGAAGTTCACTTGATGAATATAATGTTTGTTTGGTGAACGGATAATTCACTGGTTGGTTTGTGTCGATTGGTGAATGGGAGATTCACTTATCATTGGTTTGGTTGGGAAGTGAATGGGCAATTCACTGGTCGTTTCAAAGAAATTGTTTACTTATTTAATATTGTTTTCAATTACGCATTTCAATCTATTTATTGTATTTGTCGTAAATGTTGCTTTCTGCAAAAGAGCCATACAGCTAACCTTTGTTCAAGCCTTGCATGAATACTATTCGCATACATTTCCCACCACGATTTGCTGAGTGCTTTATGTACTCATGGCTCATGCCTTAGTTGATCAGTTGAAAAATATCAAGCTGCTCAAGAGTTCTTTCAGAAGGAAGACTATGAATGTTTTGCGGATTATAATGCGTTCTCCACTCGATTGTCTGTGGGCATGTTGACTGGCCTTTTGAAGAGTTTTGTTCCACTGCAAGAGTTTATTTGTTTCTTTAGCCCTGTGTGGCAAGTTAAGTAACGTTGACCATAAGGTCCAGTTATTATTATTATTTGTTACTCTGAGATCTTTTTAGTTAAATCGAATAAATAGATGATATTTCATTATTGGTTCTTGTGTGAGCTAGCTACTGATCTGGGACTAGTTTAGAATACACAGAGGGTTCCTAAGATGCATTTTCGGGTCCCGACACTGGCACGGCACAGCCCAAAAAAATCCGGCCGTTAGGGGATTTTCACCCTTTTTTTTACTGTTGGGGTCTTTAAAAATAGCAAAAAAAAAATCAAAAAATTCCAAATTTTTTTCTATAAATAGCCACCATAACCCCCCTCATTCAGCACCCCTTCATTCTCCATTCTCTCTTTGAAATTGTGTTGTGCAAATTCAAATCCATGTTGAGCTAATTTGGCAAAATTCAAAAAATTTGTGCCAAAATTTGAAAAATTCAATTTTCGGCAGCAAGTCAGCAAAAGAGGTACAATACTATTTTTGTAATACTTTTATTGTTAGTTCTTGTTATACTAAGATGAAAGTAGTAATAGTGTTAGTTTCGATTTTGTAGTTTTCATATGGACATCCCACGACAACTTTGCTCTTGGTGATTAGCGGACTTTCATCTGAGGAAATTATGCTCATAGAGGCTACAAGGGTCGCCTCAAACTAACCGGAGGTTTCACCGAGGAGCAAGGTGGATTTCGCCATCGTTCCACTAACAACCGGAGCAAACAGTCGACTGCCTACATCGTGTGGGAGACTTTCGACAGGACAACCAAGCAAGACACAATGGGAAATGAGGTACCATATGCTATTTGTAACATTTTTTGCCATGAATTGTCTGCAAAGTCTACAGGTGGAATGGGGCATTTTCTTAGACATGCTACAAAATGTCGAACCAAGCAAGGATTGGTGATGAGGCGACGAATCGCAATACAACCCCGACGGCATTGCAGATCTAGTCCGACTACGATCCTCAAAGTTGCCCGCCAATCTCTATCGCTTAATTGCTTCGAGGATTTGTCGTTAGGCTTTGGTGAATCGCTTTTCCAAAATTACATTAGGACCGCACATAATCCTAGATTTTCTTCCGCTTCTAGATAGACAACAACTAGGATCTAGCAAAATAGTATAATGAACGCCGTAATAAAATAAAGGAACTATTTAGTACGCAGTATATTTTCGTGGCCCTAACCTCGTATATATGGAGTGGTCGGGCTAGGAAGATTATTTTAGTGTAGTTAAGCATTATGTTAATGACAACCGGGTAATGGAGAAAAGGATTATAGCTTTGAAATTAATTGATGTAGCATACACGGGAGAATATTATGAATCAGATATCAAAGTCGGAAGACTTTGGTCTTACTGCATAAAATATTCACAATTACTTTAGACAATGCCACTTCAAACTCTAGGGCTATAGACATTCTTACTCCAAAGGTTGAGTACATATGCCGATTCCTTCTGATACATCAACGATGCGCTTTGTCATATTATCAACCTTATAGTCAAATGTGGATTGAAGAGGTTGAGTCCGTGATATTAAAGCTTTCATGATGCGATTTCTTTCTTGAATAATTCTAACGTAAGAATAGCACAATATAAGAACTTTTGCAGGGCGATGGGTGTACGTCCAAGAAAGTTCGGTTTGGACATGGAGGTAAGGTGGAACTCTACTTACCTCATGCTTAAGAATCTTTTACCATACAAGAGCACTTTTCTATTTTATTCAAACGCACTATCCTAGCACTGACGGTACTATACTATTAACTTAGCAACATTGGTTCGTTGCTGAGAAGATACTATCATTTTTAGAAAAAAAATTACGAGACAACTGTTGCTTTGTCCGCTGTCTACTATCCAACATCCCCTATCATTGTACATACTATTTTACAGATTGCTACTTAATTGAAAATGTATGAAAATGACTTAGTTTTACACGATGTTGTTGTTTCCATGA
This sequence comes from Phyllostachys edulis, assembly GCA_036346405.1. Lineage (NCBI taxonomy): Eukaryota > Viridiplantae > Streptophyta > Magnoliopsida > Poales > Poaceae > Phyllostachys > Phyllostachys edulis. The sequence goes on along the minus strand of CM070553.1, from coordinate 5,411,754 downwards.
AATCTAAATACCTTAAATATTGGAGAGAAATCCCTTACCTATATGCATTTGTTTTTCTTTTAGATCCTAGGGCTAAAATTGGTGTATTTGGTACTGTACATGATCTTCTTAGTGATGCTACGGGGCTAAACCATACTGACTATTTTGCAGAAGTTCGTTCTCGGTTATATGAGGTTTACCAAAGGTATGAAAATAAGTTCCGAAGAGTCCGCTCGCAACGACCTCTAGTAGCCCCACCTCAAGTGGGAAGACAAATATGTGGGGCACGATCTTCGGTGCCTCCTCCTCCAAGTCCAGGTCCAGGCCTTCTTCTTCTTCTCTACACCAACGCCTGCTCATCCAAGACGCACAAGGAGTGGAGAACTATCCACCTATCTGGATAGTGATACGGTGGATTTCAACTCAGAAGGCTTCGACATCTTGCAATGGTGGCAAGCCCATAAGTTAACATATCCCGTGTTATCCATACTTGCACGTGATGTGTTAACTATTCCTATCTCTACGGTTTCCTCCGAGTCTGCTTTCAGTCTTTCTGGAAGAATATTGGTGGAGAGAAGAACAAGTCTCACAAGTGAGATGGTGGAGATCCTTCTAACTGTGGAGGACTAGGAACAAGCTGATTCACGAAAACAACACTATGTGGAAAATCCAGAGTTGTCAGAGGTGTTCAAAAATCTGTACTTAAACAATGACGCCGACACATAGAACAAGGATGTATCATGTATGTAGAATTGTAGAGCTATAGGCTATACTCTTTTTCCTTTGCCAAGGTTTTCTCATTGTGAGTTTTTACTTGGCAAAGTTTTTAACGAGACAGCTAGTTAGACATTAATAAAGCTCTTTATTACATTTTTAATATGATTGTCTCATTTTTTTCAATTTTCATGTCTACTTCTGAATTCTACAAATTTTTCTATTTTTTTTGGATTTTTTTTCATTCTAACGTGCCAAATGGGCTAAAAGGGCCACACTTGGCCCAACGGGCTAAACGGGCTCGAGCTACCAGCACGCAAGACGAACGTCCGATGGGTTATGCTCGGCCGCCACCCTCGGTCAGGCCCTAGCAGACGCAATACGTAATAGTAGCCGGGCTAAAATGGGTCGTGGTTTAATGGTTTATGTCAATCGGTCGTTTGGCAGTCCGCTTCAAAAGATGGACTTCATCATCCAACTTTGGAATGTCACTCTTTTCATTTGCTGCAAAAGTGAGAATGCAACATTTTTCATAAGGAAGTTGATTCACCATATGATCATTCGGCCGAAAAAGACGAAAACCGTTTCGAACAGCCGGTTTTTCTGAAGCCAGAAACCGTCTTAACGTGAAAAAGACAAAAGAAGCCACCACAGAGCAGCTTCCCTCGGCTACCCAGCTCCACACCGGCACCCCCTGAGCCCTGCTCCCCCCACCCTCCCAGCGAGCCCCTCCCTCCTCCCCCGTGCTCCTCCCTCCTCCCGGGTCTCTCCTCTGGCCACGGCCTCCTCCCCCGCCTCCTCCTCCTCCCCCTGCTCCTCCCTCCTCCCCCCGACCTCCCCAGCCAGCCTCCTCCCCCGCGCTCCTCCCTCCTCCCCCGACCTCCCCCAAACCTCCTCCTCTCCTGGCCCTCCCTCCTCCCCAAGACCTCCCCAAAGCAACCTCCTCCACCGTGACTCCTCCTCCTCCCGCCCCTCCCCCGCTTTCCTCCTCCTCCCGGCTCTCCTCGGGCGACGGCCTCCTTCCCAATGCCTCCTCCCGTCCTCTCCTCTCTCAAGAAGCGGCGGGCTCAAACCCTAGCCGCCGTCGGCTATTTATTTATTTTTCCTTTTTTTCTGTTGTAAATTTAATTGTGCTCACTATTCAGCTGTCACCTGTTGAGTCAAGTCATTCTGAAGAATCATCTGCAGGCGAGCAGGCCAGCGAATCATCTGAGCCTGAAGTGGATGCTCCAAGGGAAGCTTCGTCCTTTCTATTGGGACAAAGTTCTTGCTAATCCTGATCAATCAATGGCCTGGCATGACATCAAATTTGGTTCTTTTCAGTAAGTTTTGAAGTTAGCAATAATTCTTAGTCCATTTGTCTACATTAGGCTTGTATCTGACAAATACATTCTGCAGTGTGAATGAGGATATGATAGAGGCATTGCTTGGTTATGGCGCTGGCAACAGAAATAATGCCAAGATGCTCCCATTGAAGGTAGTTGTTCTCATAAGAAACTATTGTTGATGTGTCCATATAGTATGCTTATTCATATGTGAAAAAAGTATGGCCCTTTAGTATCTCTCTAAATACAAGCCATCTGCACGGATGAAGACATCATTGCACTTATAAGTGAAGAAATTAAAAACCTTTGCTGACGAACTTATAGGGTGATTGCCATATCTTTTTAGTTAAATATAACCATTCAAGTACAACAACATAAACTTTGGCCACCTAAATAGTACATATCTTTTTTTTTTGTGCATCCATGGTCCATTTTATTTCTGATAAGGATCTAATAATCCTCATTTATTTATTTATCTATAATTCCAAATTATGGGTAATAATGACGTCATATGACTCTTGGGTATACCCCTTATTTAATAAGGGAGAAGCTGGAGGTCGCAAGTATTACTATGACCACCTTATAGTCGTAAGACCTTCTATGACTACTCCCTGATTGTAAGTTCTTCTACGATCTGTTCGTGGTCATAAGCTTTTCTACGACCGCCACCTGGTCGTAAGCTCTTCTATGACCAACCTCTGGACAATAGGGTTCGCAGACGTGTGGGCCTAATCGACCAGGGGATCTTCCGCATCATATCTGAGGATATGAGTAGTAAATTACGCCATTACTCTCTACAGTAACGGCACGATTTAACCTCCTGTCATGGTGATAACTGCCTAGCGATGTGGGAACGTTACTACTCCCACAATAATCTCCGGTAACGGCTCCATAATCTGCAGTGTTAAGGCGCCCAATTAACTAGAGGAAGACCAAGCCCATTCCGAAGACTATATAAGAAGGCAGGATCATCCGAAGGAGAGGGACAAGCCGGAGAGGAGCACAAGACATTACACTTTAGTCTTTCCTTGGACTTGTAATCAGCATATACCCAATACATACACACAGAAGTAGGGTTGTTATTCTCCCAGAAGAAGGCCCGAACCTGCATAAAAATCCCTGTGTCTTTTCCTTTGTGTGATTTGAGCCCTAGAGACCCCCCGAATCAAATAATCTTTACGTAAGTTCGGTTCTAAAACACCGACAGTTGGCGCCGACCGTGGGGATCTTCGAGTCATCAGGTTTCTTTTGTTTCTTCCAACTCTAATGCTTTCATGGCAGGAGTGTGGAACGAGGAGAACTGGTTCGACTTGGCCGATTACGCAGATATCAACATAGATGCTGGCATCGACTACGAGCCGAGTATCGCATCATCCGATAGTGACGCTGTTTCCGGAGATCATTCTCCAGGAGACCTTACCATCGACGGAGTTGAGGAGGGATCCTTATCCCCCACAACAATACGTCCGAATGAGGAACCAGCATCCTCAGAGAGCAAGGGTCAATCCGACCACAATGAGGACTGCGCCAAGACAGACTCAGAACATGGTGAGGAATCCCCCCTCAAATGTTCAAGTCCGTCTGAGACAGTCCGACTTCGCTCGACAAGTTCTGGAAGCCATCATCCCGGAGCACCGTCGACACTTGGTGGTCGTCTCCCTTAGGATAGCCCCGCAAAGGATGGGGTCAAATATGCTTTTCCTGTGAGTTCGATGATCCCATCGTAGGGCTCATTTGCGGACGGAGACGGTTATAACCCAGAATTCCCCTTCCTAGAGGGGTTTACTCTAAGTTATCAGATGGTGTCTTTCGACCACTCCTCAAGCGAGGAGGCCTCGAGCGCAGGTGGAGATCATCAACGGGAGGTCTTCGTCCTTCCCTTAGGTGATGATCGTTCTCCCAGAGGCGGGACTAAGGGTGCTCCCCGACGATCACACACTGCGGCCTCTCGTGGTGATGACAACAACACCTCCAACGATGGACAGGGTCAACACTCTGATGAGCGTGCGGGAAATTCTCGAAATACTCGCACTTCATTAAGACGTGCTTGAGGACAAGGTATGGACGCTCCTGAAGATATAACCCGACAGAGGAGGATCGCAGCTCAAAGAAATCTCCCTAAGCGCGTTCACCATCAGTCAGGGGAGGCTCAAGAGCTCCAGCACATCAACGATCTTCTCGAGAATCCCTCTCGAGAGCTTGCTCGAATGCCCGGCTACGACCTCTTTGCTAGGGAGGTCGATCGAAAGCTTCGGACCACGATGGCCAAACTCGAGCATACTCATTGAGTACCCCGAAGTCGTGGAAGTACATCTTCATTAGCTTCTAGTCACTCGAACAACTCGCCACATGGAGAACATCGCGACAACCGATCGCAACACTCTCCTGACCTTCGCTCCAGCCGAAGAAGTGTTTCTCGAACGGCTGAAGACCAACAAGCTCCCAAGAGAGGTGATCGCTCACCCCTCCATGCCAAGAATCTGCGACAGCAGATGGAATACGAGGAGTATTTCCCTCGTAAGGATGAGACCTACCACAGGTCGGGTCCACCCGTAACCGGGTATCGTCATGTACGATCACCAGGTGACGTCAACCCTTCTTTTCTACAAAGAAGACGTCAAGAAGTTATTACCGGTTGTCGGGCTTTCTCACCCGACCTCTGAGCGGTTCGCTGGCCACCTCGGTTTCGACCAGTGAACATGGAAAAGTTCGAACCCCATTGAGTTCCTCCAGATCTACACGATCACTGTCCGAGCAGCAGGAGGAGGAGAACATGTAATGGCAAACTACCTTCCTACCGTGCTCGAGGGATCTGCTCGATTGTGGTTGTTAAATCAGCCACTCGAGTCGATCTATTCATGGAAGCACCTCTGCGACCTCCTACTTGCCAATTTCCAGGGCACCTACTATCGCCCTAGAAAGAAAGACGACCTGCACAGGATGAGGCAGAACGATCACGAGACGTTGCGCCAGTTCATTCGACGCTTCAGTCAGGTTCGGAATTCCATTCCTGAGGTTTCTGATTCTTCTGTTATCAGGGCTTTCACGCAGGGAGTCCGCAGTAGAAAGATCACGGAAGATATCACTTTAAATCCTCCTGCCACAGTTGCTGAACTCTTCGATATGGCCAATCGGTATGCCACCACTGTCGAGGCAGTCGAGTGGAATAACACGATCTATTGAGATGATAAAATTCCTCAAGAGCTGGACAAAAGTGGTAAGAAAAAGGAAAAGAAGGCCAAGAAGTTCAAGAACAAGGCAAAGGGCCAAAAGCTCCAAACCAATAGTTCAAAGGAGGTCTTGGCCGTGAGCAATAAAAATCCTCAAGGCTCCAAGCCATCCTCCGATCGTGGCAAAGGTAAGCGCCCAGATCGGAAGAACAATAAGCCTAGGTGGTGTTCTTTCCATAAAAAGGAAGGACATGATCTTCGCAATTTCTGAGTTTTCCAACGAAAGCTCGAGGACTACTACAATCACTACTACAGAAATGCTAATATCGACGCCGATCACGCATAGTTCATCGAAACCGCTCAGATAAACACAATCTCGACGGTTTTTGTTACCCACCGTCGTATGTTATTCTCGCGCTAAAAACCGCTCTCGTGAAGATGTCATATCACGACGATTCATGTTTGGAACCGTCAGGATACTTCACGACGGTTCCTAAACATGAACCGTCTCGTGATATTACCCAATATCACAGACGGTTTTTTAGAACCGCTCGTGATACTTCACGCATAGTTCCAAACATGAACCGCTCGTGATATTGCGCAATATCACGCACGGTTTTGTTAAAACCGTCCGTGATAATTAACTCATCACAGACGATATATATAGCTCCGCCTCCCGACCAAAAACAGATATAGTCTTCTTGATCTCCATATCTCGGCGCCACGATAGGTCCATCGCCGCCTGCGTCGGCTTGAGTACATCGCCTCACCTCACCGAGCCGGCTGGTCCATTTCAACAGATATTGTCGCCGAGGAGCTTGCCGCCGCCGCCTGCTCACCAATCGACGCACCCACGCGCTTTGACCTTCCCGACTTTCATTGACACCTTCCTCGTGATCGAGGTGAGATATCAAGCATAATCATCCTTTAATTTGAGTAGTTTCAGCGTTTACGCCAAATCGCTAGTTTCAGCGCCCATGGGACATCACCGCTTGTTCGCCTCAAAGTAGACCTTAGGGCCGAGAGCCACGACTATATAGCAATGCGATGTCACCCCTAAGCCCGATTTGAGCTTCAAATTAATCCTACTATTTTTAATCATTTAGTTAATAAACTAACGAGTCTATGACATGTGGGATCGCCATAGATTTTATAAATAAAATCATGAAATAAAAATGAGTCACCGACAAGTAGGGCCCACATGTAAGTTAATAAAATCCAAAAATGTAAAATGAAAAATCGTAATTAAGCCTCGTAAAATACGCCGAAAGTCATCACCCTTTTATTTATTTTCGTGGTTTTCAATACGAACCATGTGATGGACCGGTTGATGTACACCGAGAACCGTGTGAGTGAAGAGTACATTAATGGCGGTTCTGCTTACAAGAGCCGCCGAGGAGGATATGTTGAATAGGGGCGGAATATATGTATCGTCCATGCATTGATCGCGAGAATCAAGATGTTTAACAACCGAGCGCAGATCGAAGCACACTTGATTCAAGGGTTTCAAAAGGGTTATACATGTTGGACCATCACGGTGAAGAGCATATTATACAGAAGTCAACGATATGCATATTATACAGAAGTCAACGATATCTTGCAATGATGTCGATTGTGGTTCCGATTCGGATAGGTCGCACGATGACAATCTAGATCGATGCTTCGCGATGCGTATGGAACCGTGATGAGAGGGAGTATGTTCAATTCGGGGTGTGATGGAGGACTCAGAGAAACCTTTGTTCCTGCCGCAAGTCGGAATACACAAGGTTGTCATCCGTGCTTAAACCGCTGAAATTGAAGGCAAGCAACGGTTGGTCCGACAAGAGTTTCATGGAGTCATTAGGTCTCTTAGCTGACATGCTTCCGGAGGGAAATGAGTTGCCCAAAACCACCTACAAAGCCAAAAGGTTCTTTGTCCATTGGGAATGGAAGTAGAAAGAATACATGCATGTCCGAACGATCAGATCCTCTACCGTAACGAGTATACAAACATGCATGTATGTCCGGTGTGCAACGATCCCGATACAAGCATAAGAAGCAATCGATGACGACGAGGAATCGAGGTGAAGAAAGGACCTCCGCTAAGGTGGCGTGGTATCTTCCTGTAATTCCCGCTTGAAGCGGTTTTTATAACCCAAAGAATGCAAAATCACAGATTGGCACTCAGAGGAGCGTAAGAATGACGGAAAGTTAAGACACCTCGCCGATTCCGCCAAAGGAGAAACATCGATAGGAGGTTTGCAGACTTCAAAAGGAACCGAGGAATATAAGGTTTGGATTGAGTACAGATGGAATGAATCCTTTCGTAACATGAGCAATGAAATAGCACTTGGCCCGTGACGCTCAGATTCACAACCTTCCTCCTTGGTTGTGTATGAAGCGGAAGTATATTTTGTTGTCGATACTTATCCAAGGGCCAAGCAACCCGGGAATGATATTGATGTGTACCTAGCACCATTGATGGAAGATCTAAAAATATCGTGGATTGAAGGGCATGGTATGGGATGCGCATAAACGAGAGAACTTCACTTTACGCTCCTTGTTGTTCTCGCACCATAAATGATTATCCCGCCTTGCTAACTGGTCGGGCCGAGTACAAAAGGGCCAAAGCCCGACTCACCGCTTAGATGATACCGAGAGTGTGGGTGAATCACTCGCAAAAAACCGTACATGCGTCATCGAGGTTCCTTCGAGGGCTCACCCATACCGCAGATGAAGAAACAATTCGACGGAGAGAAGGAGGACAGTTCAGCTCCAAGGCATTTAAGCGAAAAGAGGTCTATGATATGGTTAAGGATTTAGATGTTGTGCTTGGAAAGGGATGTAAATCGAGGACAAGTAAGAAGAACATGTGGAAGAAGAGATCAATATTTTGGGACTTACCTTATTGGGAGCACCTAGAAGTTCGCCATCGATCGACGCCATGCATGTAGAGAAGAATGTATGTGATGACTTGATTGGTCTCTCATCAACATTCGTGACAAAACAAAGGATGGTGTCAACGCACGGCTTGACTTGGTTGATATGGACATCGACCTGAGTTAGCACCAACAAGGACCGATAAAGGACGAACGCACCTTCCTCGCTTGTTACACTCGTCCAAGGCCGAGAGAACCGAATCGCGGCTTGCTTGCATGGCGTGAAAGTTCCATCCTAGCATTCGCCAACATGAAGAAACTTGTTTCGATAAAAGATTTGAAGTTAATTGGCATGAAGTCTCATGATTGTCATGTGTTGATGACACAAATGCTCTCTGCTGTAATTAGAAGTATTTTGCCGATCAAGGTCCGAGAGACAATCATGAGGTCAGGTTATTTTTTAACACAATTGCTCGTAAGGTCATCGATCTCGAAGGACTAGATGCTCGCAGACGAGGTGGTGACGACACTATGTGATCTTGAGATGTATTTCCCTCCGTCGCTTTTCGATATCATGGTCCATCTCATTGTTCATATTGTGAGGAGATAAAGATGTGCGGCCCGTGTTCCCACGTAGCATGTACCCGCTCGAGAGGTTCATGGGAATTCTCAAGTCATATGTACGAATCGATCTCGCCAGAGGGCAAGATCGCCGAAGGTTATGCAACCAAGAGGTCATTGAGTTCTCGCCGATTACATGGCTCAGTCGAACCGATAGGTGTGCCTCGATCTCGCCATGAGGGGAGGCTCGAGGGTATCGGACCATCTAAGGAAAGCAATCACTCCAAATATGGATGCGTATGCTCAAGCCCATTTCACGGTCTTGCAACACATGGTGAAGTGTCCTCAGATATCGACCAAAGACAAGGACGCGTGCTTCGCAATGTAATCCGCCGCGCCGATGTTTGGATCACGAGACAACACAATGCATTTGCTCAACCAATGGTTGAAGGAGCGACTTGCTAGGAGCTCGTCAATGATATGTCGACATGGTTGGCAAAAGGGCCAACATTTACAGCTTGTAACATGGCGAGGATACGACATAAATGGGTACACATTCTATACGCAGTTCGGGATATAAAAAGCACTAACCGTAAGCGGTGTCCTGATAGATGCATTCAAGACCGATAATGAGGAGCTCCTACTATGGGCAAATAGAGGAGATATGGGAGCTCGACCACGTGCTTTTCAAGATCCCCTATTTCGTGCATGGGTCCATCTCCCACAGTGAAGGTCGATAAGTACAGGCGTCACTACCGTGGACCTCTAACGTGTCGGATACAAAGACGAACCATTCGATCAAGCAACAAGTTGTTCAAGTCTTCTATGTTACCGAACCGGCAAATAAGAAGCGCCACGTAGTTCTTCATGGAAAAAGGAGGATTGTCGAGTTGAGAATGTAGTGGACGAGGAAGAATACAATCAATTTGACGAGTTGCTCCTTTCGAAACGGCATAAGGGTCGAGGAAGAAGAACATGACTAAACTAGCTACATACGTGTCGATCATCATGAAGGGCTAATTTTTAAAGATTAATTGAACAATGTGTGTATATGTATATACATTCTCGATGAATGGTTAATTTTAGTTCATTTGAGTTAATTAATTGAGTTGTACCGTGAAATGGATGTGATTGTTTCTCAAATGAATGTGAATTGATGTATATACATGTACTTGTTGTCTTTTCTACTTGTTTCAGAGGGCATGGCTAGCATTTCCGAGGCTAGCCAATAAATGATCGATCTAGATATATTAACCAATACAAAATAATATCACGACGGTTTGAACTACGCATCGTCTCACATATATATCATGCACGGTTGTTTATCAAAACCGCTCATGTTATATGTATATCATGCATTTGTTGTTTATTAACACCGCTCGTGATACATCATATATCACGCATTTTCTAAGTTAGAACCGCTCGTGATATAAACATATCACTGCACGGTTGTTTATTAAAACCGCCTCAGGATTCATCAAATATCACAGACGGTTGTTTATTAAAACCGCTCGGATATATCACATATCACGAGCATTTATTCTAAGTTAGAACCGCTCAGGATAGGTATCATGACGGTTCTAATTTAGAACCGTCTCGGATGTCCATCCCTATTTACATTCGGACTCTAGCTAGGGTTTGCCGCGCCGCCAGCCTCAAACGATTAAGTTTCTCAACCTCTCGCCTCCTCCTCCCCGAGCCCATCACCACCGCCCTCGACGCCTCCTCGAGCTCCTGGCCATTCTCCCCCGATCCCGTCGACACCGCCTCCTCCTCCGGCCAAGGCCTCCCCCCGAGCCCGCCGAGCCTCCTCCTACAGCCCGGCCAGACTCTCCCGAGCCCATCGCGCTTCCTCCCCGAGCCCTGGCGCCTCCTTCGCCGCCCGCCGCTTGCTCAGATCGCTTCCTCGTCATTCGTCTGCCGACGCCTAAAGGTAACCAATGCCGAAGTTACCGATCGACCCCACGCCTTTCCCTAACTATTTCTATCAATAATCTGTCATGGTCCTTCATGATAATTGTACATGTTTTAGGAATTTGTATTTGTTCTAGTCGATTATTCATATGGTATTTGTTTTGATATCGCCATCGAATACATTGCAATGATAATTCTATTTCTTGTGAAGATGTCTTCCGCTTCATTACGAGTCATCGCCACCATGTGTCCGATGATGCACCATCCTCTCGAACAATATCCAACCGTGGTAGAAGAAGAGGAATATCGAAAAGGCCCACGGGCCGATTTACCATCACGAGGTCGATCACCGGGACCCTATCAATCTCGCCGAAAGCGCCCGTGATTCCGAGAATGGTCGGAATAGTTGCACGGAACGGGTCAAGATCACCTATGATTCGTGGAAGGTGGTGCCCGACCACTAAAACCGCTATGTCGGCGGAAATTTCGCGATCGCTCGAGATCCCTAAGAACTCCCGACTCAGGCGACGACACGCGCTGTTACAGCGCAAAGCGTGGAAGAACTTCAAGAGCACGCTTGTCAAGAACTACGTGGAGAAGGATTCAAGCCGCCTTCCACAAGTATCTATTGTTGGAAGAGTCCCGGCCGAAGTTTGTGGCTAAGAAGACGACAGATGAATTTAAGAGTGAAAGTGCGGCGACACGGCCCTCCAGTAAAAACAAGCACCCCTACGCACTAAGATCACTGGTATGCGTATAGCCCCGATATGGAGGGATCAGAACAAAGAAAAGCGCTTGAATCTCTCCTCGCTATTTCCCGAGATCACTAATGTGCACGCCCGACAAAGCTGGTTATTTGCGAGGTTATGTATTCGCCCACGGGAAGTGTACTTTCCAAACCTCAAGACCGTGAAGTGTCCCAACGCTCGTAAGATATCGAACTACCTAGTTTGTAATTACTCCATAACTTCATAGGAAGTGAAATGACATGTCGGGCTATATTGCGATAACGTTAGTGCACAATCTTCCCAAGGCTCATTCCAGCAGATAGGGAGAAGATATACTCTCACGCCCTAGGAAACAAAGTGAGCATCCGGTCGCACGAGAGGCGCCGGTGTTTTTGTTACATGGGAACAATGGTTCCAAGCGACTCGGATCGCATCAAGTAGGAAGAGAGCCAAAGCCGAGCACGATGCAAAGCTACGAGAGGATCTTCGCATTCCTCGAGATGAGCTCATCAAAAATTCAATCAATCCTTTGAGGAAAGGATTCGTATGCTCGAGCAAAAGCAGATAGAGATCTTTGAGGAAAGGATTAAGGGATTGCAAATGCCAAGTCGCTTGAAGCCCCTACCCCTACTATACCGCTAGCCACCCAAACATCCGAGTAGTCTGGCGTCCAACCCTAACCCTACCACAATAGGTGATGACAGATTTTCCGTCGATGACATCCGTAATAATTATTATCTCTCGAATGCTCAATCCATTGATAGGCTCGCTGGAGTAGCTAATTTTGTATCGTTATGTACGAGGTGGCTACGGCGCAAGCTCCAAGTGAGATATGTCTCTGTTCTAGATGTCGCTGGGGCTGTGTATCCATCCCAGATCGGAGCTTTGGTGCACGTGCAAATCTAGCGCCGGTTTCGCAAAAGTGAATGTGGACGGTGTTTGTGCCAATTTCGAGGCCGTCCCGCTGAAAATTCCCCAAACGATGAGGTCATGACTCTAGGGCAAGCCGCTGGAACATTCATCCAAAGGGCCCAAGGAGGACATCCGCTCGAGCTACCGCGCCCTGTCAACTTCACGGAATGTCCCTGAACAAGCATCAAGTCCACGGACTCGACCGCACCGGTTACTCAGACCGACATGGCAAGGGCCCGCCAGATCACATGCATCTACACTCAGGCTCACCGACTCTTGTGAAGTCGACCTATACAAAGCGAGACAGAAGGGCAAGGGCAAATCAAGACGATCGAGTCCTCTCATGATATCCCCTTCTGCCGCTGGGTCGGAAATATAAGCCAAAGCGAGCCGTTGTTCGAGAAGTTAGATGTACCCTACCCTAGGACCGGATTACACGGAATTGCATGCATGGTACATGGAATACCCAACAAGCTTTGCTGATCAACGATGCTCGGGTGTCACCGCCAAGTTCAAGGAGCATCATTTTAACCACGTATCAAGACGCCGTCTTCACGGTGACCTTCGACGACTTGTTCGGTTCTCTTCAACCTCGACGAGCTCGACGCCTCAATCATACGACGTCGACAATCGTAAGTGTGTACAATCACGGTCAATGTTCGTGTAATATCGATAAATGTTATATATAACTCCTAGCTTTTGTATAATAGATACATGATCCGTGAAGCCGAAAGAAGGAAATCACCGTAGGTTTCTCGACCCACACGTTGTCTCCGAAAGAAGCATCACGGCTAATGCAACATTCGCCGAGAATTACGTTATAGATTTTTTTCATGGCTCACCACAACAAGGAATTCATACTTTTGCCCTACAACCGTAAGTAAGTAGTGTTGCACTCACCGCTATACTTGTTGATTTGTACTTTATAAGCAACACTAACTTAGGTTTAATGACCATGCCGACATACCATGTGTAGGTTCCATTGATTCTAATTGTAATTATACCAAAACGAAATACGTAATATACCTAGATTCCCTACAGAGGGCCACTCACAACTTCACAACTATCAGGAGTTTAATCATCGTAAACACATTTCTCCATAGAAACTCTATTGTAGTCTTTCCTTCCTTTGCAATGGCTAAGGCTAACTTCTTGGAGTCATGAGGGTGTTCGACGTGTTACATGCTAAAGGATGGAATATCAAGGAAGGACGCCGCAACATGATCAAACATTCCCTGCACTTGCTAGCTAGTACACATTAATCCTATATAACACTTCGTAGCAATGCCTCTCGAACTAACCAATTCTATTTTTGTAAAGGCTACCAAAGAATCGCCGGCCGCAACGTCTGTGGATACTATGTTTGCCACAACATGCAACTACTCATCGGTTCCGCGATCACCAATGATCCTCAGGTTTGTCAATCTTTCAACAATTATTTCATATATACTTACCAATTTATATAAGCCCTAATTTAACCTTCATATCGACAAAGTTGCTAACATCGCCAAATCATATGGAACAGAGCGAGCTCATAAAAATTCGATCACACCTTGCGCCATTCCCAATGATAGGTCATAAATCCAAATGGGAGTTTCCACAAAGGTAGCAGATTGAACTTGATTGAGATAGATTGAACATAATGGTACATGTGTGTAAATTAATGTACATTAATGGTTAAATTTAGTTAATTGATTTGTGAATTGATGTGTGCTTGTTTCAAATGAATGCAATTTTGATGTGCTTCAAATGAATGAGAATTGATGTGCTTGTTTCAGAGGGCATGGCTAGCATTTCTCGAGGCTAGCCAATAAATGTAAATAGATTTAGCAATGCAAAGACTACCACGACGGTCTCAGATGAAACCGTCAGTGATAGTCGATTACCACGAGCAGTCTCAGATATGAAACCGCTCGTGATAATCGAATCAATAATGTGGACACGTGTTAGAGAACATGGTGTTGGATAAGACCCACCTTGAGACACTATTGAGATTGTTATGATTCTATGTGTCGTTAGTTGGTCTCAAGCAATGATGATGTATAATCCTTAGACCTGAGATCAGCATAGTTTCCTACATGTGTAATAGTACTCTTAGGAGTTGCCAAACGCTACACCGTAATTGGGTAGTTATAACGGTAGCTTTCGGGTATGCTGTGAAACATGGAGAGGAATGTGACTGGTTGGATATGGGATTTGTCCCTCCTAACATAACAGGAGAGATGTCTCTGGGCCCTCAGCAGATCGGATAAAGAAAGTGCATGGCCATGCCACTAGTAGTCAAGTGTTCACCACATGAAGTTATCCGACACTCGATCGAGAAAGTATTGAACAGTCCATGGATGACACAACATCTCACCGAGTTCAACCGACATCGTGAGGCAAAGGGAGTATACACGTAGTAGTCTTCTCAATAGCTATTTAATCGTCGTATGGAAATACGAGCTAGTCGTAGACTGGTCGAACGTAATCACAGAGTGGTCGTAACCTGGTCGTAAAGAGTTACAAACTGGTTGTGACCAAATACGAACGGGTCGTATAGAGATAAGACCTGATCGTAAGTGATGAGGACCTGGTCGTAGATCATATTGCATTAAGGTTCGTTCGATATAATTTGTGTGTATTCGGGAATCGATATGTTCTGCTAGGAGCCACTACGACTCGTGATCGAAAAGGGTTTCCGAGTCACAACCGAACTACGCATGAACCTACAGGGTCACACACTTAACGGGTTGGAACAAACCAGTATGAATACGATTCGTCAAACGTGTTCGGATAGGATCCGTCACGAGCACTATATAAGGAGATGCATGAGGCTGTGGGGAGGAATGGGACGTGTGAAACACCATCAAAACCCTAGCCACCATCTTCCTAAGAGCTCTACTGTGCGACTTGGTGCTAGCACACCGGCGTATGGTTGTTCCTTCCCAGGACGTGTGGATACCGTAGAGACGCTACTACGATTGTTGCGCTTGAGGATGATCCGTGATCTTCACGAGGAACTGCAGAGGTTGCTGGAGGAGACGATCGACTCGCGAGGACGCTGGACGATTGACTACGACCACTATAT
Source organism: Phyllostachys edulis (assembly GCA_036346405.1). Lineage (NCBI taxonomy): Eukaryota > Viridiplantae > Streptophyta > Magnoliopsida > Poales > Poaceae > Phyllostachys > Phyllostachys edulis. Next base: position 5,396,523 of record CM070553.1, on the reverse strand, counting down.
CGACGCGCTATACATTGGACCAGGCTGCTCCAACCCTTCTTCCGCTGCTCTGCGCGTCTGGTGGTAACGATCTATGATCATCTACTTGCTTGGCTTCCTGGTTTGCGTAGTAGAAATTTTTGTTTGTAGCTATCGAGCCTACCCCACACCCAACAGCCGATACTACCGAGAAGAAAACAAGGAGCATCACCAAACAAATAAGTCGAAAGCTGCACCTAAGTTGAACGACCATGTCAAGGAGGTTCCTTTGGATCCAAAGGAGCCCTCGAAGATTGTTCGCATCGGGGATACTTCCGACCCCAAATAGGAAGACGCCCTCATCACTTTCCTCTGAGCTAATGCAGATGTCTTCGCGTGGTAAGCATCCGACATGCTCAAAGTCCCCAGGGAAGTGATCGAGCACAAGCTAGCTCTATGGCCTGACAAAGTACCCGTAAAACAAAAATTGCGGAGATTTGCCCCTGATCGACGAGATGCTATAAGGTCAGAATTAGACAAGCTATTGAAAGCAGGCTTTATAAGAGAAGTCGACCACCCAGAGTGGTTGGCCAATCCTGTAATGGTTAGGAAGTCTAATGGCAAGTGGCGAATGTGTATAGAGTTCACTGATCTTAATAAAGCTTGTCCAAAAGATGATTTCCCATTACCTCGCATCGATCAGTTGGTTGACTCTACTGCTGGTTGCGAAACATTAAGTTTTCTAGATGCATATTTTGGCTACCATCAGATTAATATGTGTCTAGAAGATGAAGAAAAGACCTCGTTTATTACTCTATTTGGAATATTTTGCTATGTCAATATGCCATTTGGTTTAAAAAAATACTGGCGCTTCTTTTCAACGCTTGATGCAATCAACTTTTTTACCTCGGCTAGGCCGAAATTTGGAGGCCTATGTTGACGATCTAGTCTTAAAAAGCATCAAGTGGCTTAATCATGTTTCCGACTTGCAGGAGACTTTCGACAACCTCAGAAAACATCGCTTGAAACTCAATCCTGAGAAGTGTGTGTTCAGAGTCTCTTCAGGGAAATTGCTTGGATTCCTAGTCTCTGTACGAGGAATCGAAGAAAATACTGAAAAGATAAAAGTGATCGTGCAAATGTGCCCCTCGACCACGAAGAAAGAAGTCCAGAAACTCACAGGATGCATGGCAGTTTTAAGTCGTTTCATCGCACGACTTGGAGAAAAAGGACTACCTTTCTTCAAACTACTTAGGAAGCACGAGGGTTTCGAGTGGTTGAAAGAGGCAAACGCTGCCTTTAAGGATGTTAAGAGATATCTTACGAGTGCTCCTGTTCTGGTTTCCCCGAAGCCAGAAGAGACGCTTTTAATTTATCTAGCTGCCACGCCACAAGCAGTGAGCGCAGTGCTGGTCGTAGAACGTGAAAACGTACAACGACTAGTTTACTACGAGAGTGAAGTTTTACACGGGCCTAAGGAGCGTTACCCTCAGGTCCAAAAGCTTCTTTATGTTCTCCTCATGTCTTCGAGGAAACTGCGGTATTATTTTCAGGCGCACAAGATAATTGTGTCATCTGAGTTTTCCTTGGGAGTGATCCTCCAGAATAGGGAAGCAGCGGGACGTATGGATAAATTATCAGTATAACTTGGGGAGTTCGACATCCATTTCGTGTCCCGAACGGCCATTAAATCCCAGATCTTGGCAGACTTTGTCGCTGAATGGACAAATCTCGAACTCGCTCAGATCCCCAAGATGATTCCCACGCACAAATGGATTTATGTACTTTGACGGGTCACTCACTTTAAGTGGCTCGGGGGCTGGGGTGGTCCTGGAATCTCCTAACGGAGAGACATTAAAGTATGCCATCCAATTACACTTTCATGCCACTAACAACGTGGCAGAGTACGAAGGTTTACTGGCTGGCATACGAGCTGCGAAAGCGCTCGCAATTCGACGACTACTCGTGAGAGGAGACTCTCAACTAGTCGTGAATCAGGTCGGAAAAGAGTACAAGTGCTCTAATCCAACCATGTCTCGGTACTTATCGGAGGTCCGAAAGCTTGAAGAGCATTTTTTCGGTTTCGAGGTACAATTTATCCCTCGAAAAGATAATTTTCTCGTAGACCAGCTTGCTCGAATAGCTTCTTTCCGATCACAAGTACCAAAAGGAGTTTTCTTGAAGCAACTCCAAAAGCCATCCCTGGTCGAACCAGAGACAACTCCTATTGAGACAGCCTCCCTAGAATACGAGGATACCTGGATGAGTCCCATCTACAAGTATCTTCGGAAGGGTTCCGTACCTGAAGACGATCTTGAGGCAGATCGCTTATCCCAAAATGCCAAAATGTATACTTTGGTCGAAGGAGTTCTCTATAAACGAGGTACTCAAGGGGTACTTATGTGATGCATATCGCAAGAAGAAGGATTGAAACTCCTTCACGACATTCACGGGGGCATTTGTGGAACTCATGCTTCCTACAGAATGCTGGTCGGTAAGGCCTTTCGACAAGGCTTTTATTGGCCAACAGCCCTCTACGATGCCAAAGAGTTGGTTAAGAAATGTGTACAATGCCAGTTTCATAGCAGGCAAGTACATCAACCGGCTCAGGCATTGTAGACGATTCCTCTATCTTGGCCTTTTACGACCTGGGGTTTACATATCCTAGGGCCGTTCTCAAAGGCTCCAGGGGGTTTCGAGTTCCTTTTTATGGCCATTGACACGTTCACAAAATGGATCAAAGTCGAACCTGTAACTGGGATAACAACGGAAGCAGCAAAACGGTTCATGATGAGATGCATGATTACTCGGTTTGGGGTCCCCAGTCGAAGAATCACAGATAATGGTAGGCAATTTCGAGCGCAAAATTTCAGAAATTTTGCGACGAATTGGGTACCAAAGTGTATTATGCTTCAGTTACCCACCCCTAAAGCAATGGGACAGTCAAAAGGGCGAACGACCAAATAATGTAGGGAATCAAAACTCGAGTCTTCGACCAACTTGTTAAGCGCTCGGGGGCTTAGGTACAAGAATTACCTTCAGTATTATGGGCAGTTCGCACGACGGCTAGTCGGGCTACAGGCTAAACACTCTTTTTCCTAGTTTTTGGTGCTGAAGCCATGCTTCCACCAGAACTAAAGATCAGGTCAACAAGGGTCGAAACTTTCAGCGAGTTTAACTAAGAAAAACTTCGAGCGGATGACATCAACCTGCTCGAAGAGAAGAGAAATCAAGCCTTAATCCGCTCGTAGCCTACCAAAGAAGCCCTGCAAGAAATACTATGATCGAAGGTCCAACCTCGCAGACCTTCTTTGTCAGAGGTGACTTGGTATTGAGGAAAATTCAATCCTAGTCTAATCGGAACAAGCTTTCCCCTAAATAGAAGGTCCTTACATCGTGGTCGAAGTTATGCGACCAGGTTCAGTACGACTGGCAATGGAAGACGGCCGGGTTCTCTCAAACTCTTGGAACATCGACCAGTTACGCAAATTTCATGTGTGACAGACCAACCAGACAATAAAATATCAGGTTCTTTCTATCTTTATTGTCCTACTTTGAGTAGCTCTTTGATAATTTTTTCGACTATCCACTGGTCGTATGACATAGTACGACCAGTGCCCACTCTTTACACTGGTCGAAAGGACAAGAACATCACCTAGTCGATGTCTTTCCTCTCTGCACGTGGTCCAGCCCACTAGAAGGAACCTCCTAGTGTCGACTCGTTCCTCACTTTTGCTGCCAATACAAAGAGTTCGGGTTCAGCAAGCATAGTTGAAAATTTAATTTAAGCCAACTCTTAGTACCTTAGTTTATTCTTTTCGTTCATTTTGAAAAATAATCTAAGTAGAGTAAACTTTTTGAGATTGGTCCGACTACTCTTGGTAAACTCGGTTGGTTATAACTGGTCGGAGAAAGACACAACACCTAGTCGAAGCCTTTCCTCTCTGCACGTGGTCCTACCCACTGGAAGGAACTTCCTAGCATCGCCTTATTTCTAACTCTTGCTACCAGGGCAAACTTATTGAGTGCGCAAGGCAAGGTCGAACAATCCCTAAAGGAACTCCAGATGTTTGCCTAACTCAAGTTGCCGCTCTTCATTTGATTAATCTAGTCGGAGATGGTAACATCACCTAGTCGAAACCTTTCCTCTCTGCACGTGGTCCTGCCCACTAGAAGGAACTTCCTAGTGTCGACTCGTTACTACTCTTACGACCAGTGCATGATAATTGAGGACATAAACTACAAGTTAGACAAACCTCTCTCTCTCTCTTTTGAAAGAAAACCCTTAAAATATTATTTACTTAGTTTATCTAAATAAACTAATCAAATAGTCGGGGGCTAGGATAAAGTTAATAAATTGACTTCAATTCTTAGTCTTAACTTCTTTTCCCGTTCATTATCTTTTGAGTTACTAACTACTCGACAAGATGATTTGCAGGTAGAAGAAAGGATCATATATATCAACAAGAAAAAACTTGTCTTTACAGGTTTCAAAGTACAGACTATTCTGAAAAGGGGGACTTTATTTGCATATCCTCCGTGACTTCTTCGACGATCAGCTGCATCTCTGTCATTAATCACTCCGCCTCTGCTTTAGAGCAGACGAAGTTATCTATGACAGGTTGCAGATTAAGGTTGGGGTCGTGAACTTTAAGTTTTGCCAAAACAAAACTTATCCCTTCTTTGACCACCTCCTTTATCGAATCGTCTTGGTTAGTCCTCAGAGTAGTCATCAGCTCCTACAAAGTTCCGACTTGTTCTCCAATGGTACTCGTGTGAGCAGTCATCGTATCTTCACGAGGAGTGATTTCCTCAGCATGCAACTTACCGAGAACATTGTTCAGAAGTGAAATATTGTCATGAAGATTTATCTTCATTGACTTCATCTCCTCCTGATTTCGAGTCGAAGTCTCACGAAGTCATCTTATTTCGACTGCTTACTCTGAGAAGAATAAGACCAGTCAGGTAAAATGACCTCCAAAGGAAAACAAAACCAATCGAAGGTAAAGATTTGCTTACCTGCTAGTCGGGAATCTAACTTTTTGACTTCCTTGTCGTGAGAAGCAGTGCTCTTCGTGTAGCGCTCCTCCCACGACTTGGCCTCTTGGCCCTTTCCTTTGGCAATTTGGGTAATCTCGTGAATGACCAAGGACTTTTCATTGACCTCGGTTACGAGCTTCCCCATTTTGGTCTCTTTTTCTGGAAAGAAATAAGAGTTAGAAAGAGAAAAGTGGTCGTAAGTGGTTTTAAGTTCAGCACTTACCGTTCATCAGTTCCTGCGATTTTTTAATTGCAGAGTTTGTCTCCTGAAGCTTCTTCAAGAGGTCTTCATTCTCCTCCTTCAGCTTTTTCGTCTTGGCTTTCTCGAAGTCGAGCGAATCAGCTAAGGTCTTTTCGTCACTCTTAAACCTACAAAGGGAAAGGGTAGACAAATACATTAATCAGGCGGTCGTAAGTCTTTCTACGACCATCGCCTGGTCGTAAAGCTTTTCTACGACAATAACAACCTGGTCGTAAGTCCATCCACGACCAGTACTTAGTTGTAAGTTTTCCTACGACAACCCCATAAGCACTATGCAAGTGGTCGATACACAAAACGACTATAAGTAATAGTGACTTACCATCTCTCTGCTTGCTCGCAGAGTGCAGCTTTCTCTTGTCGTAGCTGGACAAGTTGCCTGTTGTACTCAACAACAGTAACAATTTGTTCCAAAGCTTTCTGCACAAAAGAAGACAGTGAGAAACAGAAAAGAAACATGAATGTAAATGCTGATCAGTAGGTACTTACATTCATGGTCATTCGTGCGAACGAAGAAACCACTCTGGTGGGGTCCCTTAGTTCATCCAGATCCTGGACCCGGTCCCACCACACCTTTTTGAGATGTTCATCATCGAAAACGTCCCCTCTATTGGGAATGTCTTTAGGGTGTGGAGTCCGAGTACGAGATCTGAACGCACGAGACCCCACAACGGTAGGAGGGACGAAGAATCCGAAGGAATGGTCGAAAAATTCACATTCTTCTTCTTCTTCGACATTAGCTGCCTCAGCAACTCCTCCTTGAGGACTGGAAGGGACATCCTCGATGACCTCCTTCCCGGTGCGGTGGACCATGGATCCATCGCCTTGGCCTGATGCTTCCGCAAAGATCATGCGGCAACTCGCCAAATTTCTACGACCACTCTCGTGGTCGCAGCTTGCTTCAAAGAGTAATCGCTTCTTCTACCACTTGGACGGTGGAAGATCCTTCGACCACCGCCATTGTCATCTCCTTGGCTGCCGGAGAAATGACGGTGGGTTCCTTGGCAGGAACATCCTTGATGGATAGAGAAAGTGAGCTGAGATCACAAAAAGGAAAACACGTCAGATGGAAAAAAGCAAAGGGTAAATGCTGTCCTTACACTTTGGTCTTTTTACATACCTTCGTGGGCCAGATTTGATCTTAAATTTAGAAGAAACCTTCCCTAAGGAAGTCTTCTTTGACTTCTTCTCAACCACGTCTGGTCGAGACTCTGGCTGAGGATGGGGGACATCCACGACCACGTCTGGTCGTGGGTCTTGAGCGAGCATTACCGCTCCCTGAGCCTCCTGGCTCTCCGAGTGGCCGAGACCTCTCTCGACCACCTCAAGGGCGGCACTGCCCTCGACCACAGGAGCTGCGGGTGCAGCAGATTCCTTCACAAAAGACACAAAAATCTTCCAATTCTCCTTCTCTTGTTGCTTAATTAAGCCACGAGAGGTAGAAACCGCGAAAGTTTTATTGTCATAATAGAAGGATACCTTAGTTTGGGGGCTTTGCGCTTGGGGCTCAATACTTCAGCAGACGCAATCTCCGATGCGGCAGCCAGATCCACAGCAAATTTTGCGAAAGGCCTAGTTGGGTTGAACGAACTTGAGCTTGCGCCCCCCTTGTCGGCGACTCGCACGAGTTGCCGTTTCTTGGTCGGAGGCATCACAACTTGCTCAGACGCCACACCAACAACCATCAGTACGACCTCCTCGTCGTCCCGACAGTTCACCATGCCTACTTTCTGCAAAGATCAGAAAGAAAAATATTACAGAACAGTTGCAAGTTCTTCTACAACCAGAATCTAGTCGTAAGTTTTTCTATGACCATCACCTAGTTGTGAGCCTTTCCACGACAACCTTCTGGTCGTAAGTCATTCCATGACCAGTATCTAGTCGTAAGCTTTCCTATGACTACAAGGTCCTAAAGAAGAAATCAATTTTTGATTACCTTTGGGCGCACCATCTTGTCCTCTGCGGTCAGGATCGTCAGAATTTGAGGAGCCACCATGTTCGGTGGAGGGGATTTCTCACAAATATAAGCTTGACTCAAACGTCAATTTCTTCTTGTGAGAGGTCTGCAGGAGCAAGTGGAACATTCAAGAAGCCAAATTCAAGATCAGAAAGAAGGCCAAGACTGGAAGTCTACTTACCCTCCTCGTAATCCCTGGTCGGGTCTTGCGGCCCCGAGTACCTCCACATGGGATGAGCCCTCTTCTTCAGAGGGCTAATACGGCGCGTGATGAAATCCTTCACCACATGCCATCCAGTAAGCCCCTCTTCCTTCAAGCCTTTGACAGCTTGAATGTAGGGGGCGATCCGACCGAGGTCCTTGGGAATCGAATCCCAGGAGAGGGTCTTCTCGGCCGGGCATCCGGCAAAAGAGAGGCTGTCCTCACTGGTCGTCTCCTAGTAGAACCACCTCTTCTTTCATCCCAGCCACGAGGACCGGGTAAACATCTGAATATACTCCCTCGACTTCCCATCGTGGAGCTTCAGACTGCAGCTACCGGCAACTCCAGCGAGACGAGTCATTCCATAAAAATATTGGAACAACTCCAAGTCGGCCGGAATTCCTAGGTAGGCCTCACACAAGTACACGAACACGCCTAATATCGTGATGGAATTGGGAACGAGATTCACCAACTCCACCCCGAAGTGTTTGAGTACAAGAGTGAGAAAAGGATGAGCGGGCAATTGAAGGCCACACTCGCAGAACGCCTGGAAGACAGGAATTTGACCCATCTCCCCCGACAGCCAATGCTGCCCAGCAGCTTCAACCCACTTCACGAATTGACTCTTCGGAATCTTCTCGGCGGTAACCAAAGCCTTGATCTTGGTTGCATCCATCTCTGATTCGGCCCACTGGGAAGCGGCTTCGGCCATTTCTCCCAAAGGTCGAAGATTTGGACTTAGGGAGATTTCAAGAGAACACTCGACTTTGCCGGCGGCGAGGAGAGCAAGAACTCGATGAACAGCGGGAGCGATTTGGGAAAAACGTAAAAACCTAAGTCTTACCCTTGGTAAGTATTTATAACTGCACGCTTAGGTTATTGACATGGCTACCCAACGGTTGCCACCGCTTCGGGAACCACTCCAATAGACAGATCTGTGAGAGTCGATTACGATTCTTCAATTTGTCTGCTCGAGAAAATCAGGTTTGTCTTCACACCTCAAGCAAAATTACCTTCTTGACCAAGTCTATTTCTGGTCAAACGAAATAACAGTCGGAGAAGTTTCTTTTTCCCTCCGATTACAGGGCTACGATTTACGACCACATTGTAAGTCGTAACCTTTTCAACACTTTCCTTGACCAAGTCTTTTCTGGTCGAAGAGTCTTGCCTTCGATCACTAATTCACGATCAACTACTGATCGTTAGGTCATCTATTGCGCCTTTTCCAAGTAAGTTATTTTTTCTTGAAGCTAGGGGGCTAGATGATGAGGATCTAATAATCCTCATTTATTTATTTATCTATAATTCCAAATTATGGGTAATAATGACGTCATATGACTCTTGGGTATACCCCTTATTTAATAAGGGAGAAGCTGGAGGTCGCAAGTATTACTATGACCACCTCATAGTCGTAAGACCTTCTACGACTACCCCCTGATCGTAAGTTCTTCTACGATCGGTTCGTGGTTGTAAGATTTTCTACGACCGTCACCTGGTCATAAGCTCTTCTACGACTAGCCTCTGGACAATAGGGCTTGCAGACGTGTGGGCCTAATCGACCAAGGGATCTTCCGCATCATATCTGAGGATATGAGTAGTAAATTACGCCATAACTCTCTGCAGTAATGGCACGATTTAACCTCCTGTCATGGTGATAACTGCCTAGCGACGTGGGAACGTTACTACTCCCACAATAATATCCGGTAACGGCTCCATAATCTGTAGTGTTAAGGCGCCCAATTAACTAGAGGAAGACCAAGCCCATTCCGAATACTATATAAGAAGGCACGATCATCCCAAGGAGAGGGACAGGCCAGAGAGGAGCACAAGACATTACACTTTAGTCTTTCCCTGGACTTATAATCAACATATACCCAATACATACACACAGGAGTACGGTTGTTATTCTCCTAGGAGAAGGCCCGAACCTGTATAAAAATCCCTGTGTCTTTTCCTCTGTGTGATTTGAGCCCTAGAGACCCCCCGAATCAAATAATCTTTACGTAAGTTCAGTTCTAAAACACTGACAATTTCATATGCATTGTGAATGACGCAGTCAAGGTCAAAAGATTATTCAGATTGTGATGCACTAATCATTTGGTGTGTTATGTTTTCTGTTCTTGCATAGATTCATTTGTTGACAGCAACTTAATTATCCTAAATGTTAAAGTGAAGCCAGCAACTTGTGTTCTAATGGTCAACTGGATTCATGGCAGTTTTTTCATGAACCGATTGATTATGGTATTGCTTGTTATTTTTATCCATGAATCCATGAAATTGATGAATTGTGTTTGCTACTACTTGTTTGCTTGAAGTTCAATCAGACAAGAACATTAGTGTGTTTTGGATGTTTATGATTTGTGCTAGTTACTAGTAGGAAAGTTAGGTTTGCACATGTTTCAATTTACTTATCAGATTACAAGTTGTATGCTCATATCCTTATTGTTATTTTCAGGATCAGTATGAATGTGCTATTAAATAAGGTATATATTGCTATTTACTAATTTGTATTCTTTTTTGTATATATTAAGATGCTTAGGTCAAATTGATTTAGTAATTTGTATCCTTTTTTTTTGTATATCTTTGTTTTTTAATGATTGCTCTTTTCCCTTCTTTTTCCTTTGTTACTTCTTTATTTTTGGGAGTACGTGTGAGGGTGGGGTGCCTAACACTACCAATGCCAGTCCCAAGCCTAGAAAAAATGGAGGGAGCATAAATTATTCAAATTTTGTAATGAACAAACAACATATCGTCGTTAAATAATTATTTGTTGTAATATTTATTTGTTGCAATAATTATTATTGTATTTATTTATGTAATAATTGGTTGTGTTAATTATTCATTGTAATAATATTTTATAATAATTATTTATTTGTTGCATTGATTATGCAATCGCAATAATTGTTTATTGTGACTATTTATTGCAATTATTTCGTAATAATTGATTATTGTTAATTACATTAATTATGGTCAATTTGTCGTTAAACACCGTTAGTTGTCGTCAAACGTCGTTAGTTATCATCACTTGTCATTAACTACCGTTAGTTGTCATCAAATGTCGTTAGTTATCGTCAAATTCATTGTAATAATTATTTTTAATAAATATTTGTTGTAATAACTGTTTATTAGTCGTTGTTAATAATTGTCAATTGTCGTTAGTTGTCGTTAAATGTTGTTAATTGCGTTAAACGACATCAAACAAGCCGTTGCTGTCCTCAGGGGCATTTCAGATATTTTTATCTCGGAAGATGCAGCTAGCCTACCTAAAAGCCAGACAGCCAAGCATTAAACCTCTGAAGCCTAGCCTTTCAACTCGCAACCGTTCAACCCTGCAGCACAGCCGAAAGCTGCTTTTCAGAAAAGCCCAGCCATTCTAAACACCCCTTTTATATCCTGCTTAGTCAAACAAAAAGACAAAACAAACGCAGCATGCCTCTATGGAACCTGTATGTACATGAGAACAGGTAACATGCAGATAGGGGTGCAAGGGCAGAGTTATAAAAAAATCGACAAGAGGCTATTCTTTTATAAAGCATGTCTTCTTTTTTGTTTCAAACAAAGCTACAATGCAGAACATTTCATGGCGAATATTAGTATGAGACTATATGAGTTAGTAATCCTAACAGAAAGAGACTAAGACGAACAACAGAAGAGAAGAGTTAAAGCATATGGACCAGCTGCAATTGCGATAAACAAACAACAGAGACTTACCCTCACTCCGCTCCACCAGCATAGTGAAAGGAGACTCCATAAATGTCACCTCTTGAACTCGAAGTCCTCCAATGTTTTCGCTCTTTTCAACTCTTGCTTGGAGGATGAACTCCCTACGCTTCCAGGACCCTTCATTGAAACGAATGTCACCAAGAGAGGTGGCCTTGCCATTGACCAGCTTCACAGACCATTGTCCTTCCAACACGGATCCTTGTCCATCTCGGCTTTTTTTTAAAACAAGCCATTAAACCCAACTTTCGTAGAAAGCTAATAACAAGTTTTACAAACCAAGTTCAGCCAACACCACACTGGAATACCAGCTAGCTAAGACAACAAATAAGTCCACCAAAAACATAACGAGCTATCACAAAAGCAGACAAACAACCGATACCAACCCCTTACTGATAAAAGACCACAAAAAACCTAATGAAAACAACTAGTTATTCTTCATCGTATAGAACTTCTTCAACCAGTCCTCAGTTGAAATCAACTGTCCTTCTAGTTTCAGTCGATCAGCTTCTTTGGTTAGAATTCGCCACTGCTACAAACACGATACAAATTTGAACATAATTTCAGCTGGTTGCTTAGGAAAAGTCTTCTCAATCGCCACTTTATTTTTGATTTTCCAGAGCGTCTAAGCCAAAGCTGCAAAACCGAATAAACCAATGTAGTAATCGTTAGCACCCCTTTTATCTAGCGACCAAAGATGGAGATCATCTAATGAATCTGAAGCTCTTTCCCACATTAAAATCTCTTTGATACACAGCTAGACAAATTTAGCTAGGACACACCGAAAAAGAACATGATTAGCATCCTTTGCAACCCCACAAAGTAAACAGTTAGCCTCCCCTTTCCACATCCTCAATCTAAGTTGATCTGCTATATGAATTCTATCCTGATAAGTCTACTAGAGGAAAATTTTAACTTTGAGTGGAATTCTACTAGCACAAAGCTTTTGTAATTTATTATTAGTGACCTCTCCATAGGCCACATGCCTATACAAGGATTTGACAATAAACTGTTCAGATTTTTCCAAACACCACCTCATCCTATCTCTATCCCCTTTAAGATCAACTCCATACAAGATTCTTTTCAAATCCTCCCACTGATCTTTCTCCTCCTTTCCAAAGTTTCTAACAAAGTTGATATTCCAAATCCCATTCTCCCAGCATTTAGCTACATAGGTATCGGGATTTAAACAAATGTTGAACAATCTTGCAAACCTAACTTTTAGGGGACGGTCTTCTAACCAAACATCTTTCCACAAATAATTCAATTCCCCATTACCTGTCTGATGATTCACACCCCAATTGAACAAATGCTCCACTTTATGAAGATTTCTCCAAAACCGAGACCCTCTGAGCGGATGTTTGAACTCACCTCTATGGAGGTATTTTGCTTTCAAAATCCTGAACCAAAGCTCCTCTTTCTCCTGGTCAATTCTCCAAATCCATTTACAAAAAAAAACAATCATTCATTAACCTGGTATTAATCACCCCTAGGCCTCCAAAATCTTTAGGTCTACAAACTGCCCTCCAATTAATCATATGATATTTGAACTCATCACTTGCCCACTCTCCAAAAAAATCTTGACCTAATAGTATCCATTTTCCTATGAACCTCCTCATTCAACCTGTAAAACCTCATAGCATAAATTGGTTGACTGCTTAGACAGCTATTCACCAAGATCAATCTCCCTCCTGAGGAAAGAAGGCTGCTTTTCCAGTTATCCAATCTGCACTCTAACTTGCGGATAATTTTCTCTATTGTTTTTTTTGTTCACCACTCTATCCCCAATAGTAATACCTAAATAAGTAAGAGGAAGCTGATCAAGTTTACAATTGAACATATTTGCAATTCTAATAGCTTCTGTTATGTTCACGAACAATACAATTGGGACAACAACGCGCATGGCAACCCTAAACCCAAATATTTTTTTCATTTTGCTCCGAAGGGGGCTATTTGTGTTATTATACACGAACTCGCATTCCAAATTGCGCCGCTGATCTCGTATTCTCTATTTCACATTTCGTTATGTTCTTCAATTTCGGATTGCAAACTACGCGAACACTTCAAAGTATTATAAAAAAATTTATGAAGTATGCTGATTAGGAGTGCATTAGGCTATACGAGTAAGTTGATTCGTTGTTTAGAGGACATAAGGGGATGAAGGGTGGGGAGACCAACCTTTGAAATATGCAGAAATATGAGTAGTATGCCAAAACTTTACACATGACATTTCAAATCGCTCACGCCCTCCATGGAATCTGTATATATGTAAGAGGCCTGCATCTAGTTTCTTTTTTTCCTAAATAATACTATTTAGAATCGCATTAACAGATAACCTCTCGTCGCCGTAAATACAAAATTAGCGTGTTAATCCGTCCTAGGACCGCGGGGCCACTTCAGCCTCCTCCGCGTCATGGGTATTCGGACTCCCCCCTCCGCACCACCTTGACGTGGATAGTCACTGTTCACACCTCGTCCGTGTCCGCATGTCCCACGGCCAAACCAAATGCCACCTTTTTCCGTGGCGAATCAATCGATCACGAGCACTGTACGGGCCTTTTGTCTTTTCCATCAGTCACTTCAATGATCATTCAACCCCAAATAAAAAACTCAAGGTCTAGCTCGATGACTGACAGTGACAGGAGCTGGAGTAGATTATTTAGTCAGCCAATCAACCTGCACCTCTAAGCACCCGACCTAACAGTCAACCAGTATATCTCTCCCCTACCACACCAAGCCCCAATCATACACGCTGAAACTCCGCCATTAATGTTTCCTCTCGATCAGCAGATTCATCTCTCATTTTGCGTACTAGCGTGGATTCAAGTACAGGTACTAGCCATCCCTTGTCCATCTCGGTATGTTACACACACGACCTTGAACATGTTGGTTCGGCTTGAGCCTGATTGTTTACTTGTTACAACACTGTTAGTTAATTTATCATGTGCGTATTAATTTATCACGTGCGTAAGTAGTGACCAAATGGCAGCACTTTGGGGCTTCATTGGGAGGCAGTCAATCTCGTGCAGCTGTTTGGATTGGACGTGATTACGCTCGTCACTATGGTCATGAGTTTGATGCAGTTTTACGAGAACAAGAGACAGTCCCAGAAACTCGAGGGGTACCTACAAGTGCTCTGTGTGCTACTGTAGCGGCCGACTGGTTGTTGGGTTGTGATTCAGCACTCAGAGATGGGAAATTCCGTTAGAAAGGAACTCAAAGATGCGGATGATTTTGTCGAGTCCTATAAGAAGAGCACACCTTGGTCCCACCTCTGCAGGGGCAAGAGCACGGCCAGCTAGTTCCGCGACATGTAGAATGTCATCGACTTCCACTGCGGCCTCATCCTTTTCATCGACGCCATTCTCCTCATCGTACAAGTGTACCCTTGTCCTCTAGATGTTAGGTCAGATACTCGACCTGGTGTATTTGTTTACATGATGTGGCTCGTTGCAATCTAATGAAGGCAAGTTTTGTTTGGCAATGCAGGATTCCAGTGAACGATGATGGATCAGGAGGCATGCCAGTAGCGACGGGGACTTCCGTGGGTGTAGAGGTATCTAGTACTGTTCCTGACATTCATGGTTAGGAAGGAATAGGCAGTGACACAGGCACTACAGACTGACTCGACCAGGATTGGAAATCATCCTAGCCTACCTTCTTACATTGTATGATGCGTTCTAGGTATGTGTGGGTGTCCATTGATGGGAATAGAAAAAAGTCTAAGAAAATTTGAGAAATGTGTATTTGTACGTGTACTTTGTTTTTGTGTGTGTGCGCGTGTTGTTCTTTTTTTTGCTGGAGATGGGTGGGGTGGCTGGGTAACTCTGCCTATGCCATCTTAGATGCATAGCCAATCTCAAGCCTGAAAAAAAGAGGAGGGGGTAGCACTAATTCTAGGGTTGTTTCAAGGGAAAATTCGAATTGGAGGCACTGCTTGCAAGTTCTAAGAATATTTGACTCATTGAGAAAATGGTCACTCATATGTAACTAATGCAAATTATTCCCAGGCTACCTTTACGTGTATTTTGTTTGTGTATGCAAATGATTCTTGTTCATTCCGTGTATGTAGTACTATCAATTATCAAATGATATGAAGTACTATTACATATTTATCTTCACCGAACACTCTTCGACTCCTTCGGATCTCTTTTGTGGAGTCTACATACATGTAAATCTCGTGAATTTTACTGCAAATAAACACTAGAGACTAATATATATGATTTGGAAAGAATGATGATCTTTCATATGCTGTGCGTGTGAATAAGCTGCAACGATCCTTTCTTAATTTTTTTTGCTAATTACTCTATTTATTTATTTGTTCGATCTCAGTCAGAAAAGCAAACGAGAGACAGACGAAGACTAACAACAAAATTCCTTCTTTTCAATCTCTTTCTTCTTCTCAACAGAACGTCAGAAACAGAGCACGTCCCTGACTGAGAGGAGGATGAACAAGTAGGATTAGGAACACAAGCAATGGCGCGCGAGCAGCTCCAGGTCCTGAACGCGCTTGACGCGGCCAAGACGCAACGGTACCACTTCACGGCCATTGTCATCGCCGGCATGGGCTTCTTCACCGATGCCTACAACCTCTTCTGCGTCTTGATTGTCATCAAGCTCCTCGGCCGCATCTACTACAATCGCGAGGGCTCCGCCGACCTGGGCTCCCTAACCCCCCCCCCCCCCAACGTCGCCGCTGCAGTCAACGGCGTCGCCTTCTGCAGCACCCTCTCCGGCCAGCTATTCTTCGGCTGGCTCGGCGACAAGATGGGCCGCAAGCGCGTCTACAGCATGACGCTCATGTGCATGGTGCTCTGCTCCCTCGCCTCGGGCCTCTCCTTGGGCCGCACCCCCAGGCCATGCTCTGCTTCTTCCGCTTCTGGCTCGGCTTCGGCATCGGCGGTGACTACTCGCTCTCCGCCACCATCATGTCCGAGTACGCCAACAAGTCACCTCTGTCTTCGGCTCTTCGCCATGCAGGGCTTCGGCATCCTCACCGGCGGCACGTCACAAGAGATTTCTATGAGAGGCAGATGGAGCTACTCAAGGAGGAGATGAGATGCATGTCACAGGGGCACAAGGAGGGGCTTGAATCCATACGCAGGGAGATGCAAGAGTTCAACCAAAAAATTTACAGAGACTTCAGTGAGATGAGTGAGTGCAACCAGAGAAAGCAGCAGGACCGTGTGGCCTTAATGGCGGTATGTGTTTTATGCTTCAGTTCCTAATTAAAAGCAGAAATGCATATCTCAGTTTTCATGGTTGGGATTTTTTTGTGTGTAATCTGTTAGATTTGAGATGTTTTGAGGTGTAAATTTCAAATTGTAGCTCTATGCGTGTTGGTGATCCCTGACAGTGATTAGTCGGAGAGTTATGTTGAAGGCTCAGTACTTGTTGCAAAAATGCACACTTATGATCAGTGGCAGACCTAACCCAGGGCAAGCCGGGGCGGCTGCCCCGGGTCTCTCGGGCCGGCCGAACACCACCCCCCTCAGACTGCAGAACAGAAGAGACGGGGCTCTGGCGGCAAGCAGCATGAAACAGATGTGACGTTTGTACCTAGAGCCTAAACTGCAACTGGACTACTGAAGATAATATATATGGTCAGCATTTTCAATGTTACGCTAGGTCCATTCCTCTTGAGTAATTGCTCTCTGGACATCCGTGGGTGGGTGAAGTTGAAGTTGGACCCCTCTAACCCGATCTTAATCGTCCAAGCAAGCATGCCTATTCAAATTCATAGTTATCCTCATGAATGAGTCATGACCCATTTCACCTATTAATTTAGTCTCATATTATCTGCTGCTTAAAGTAACTGACTTGCCGTATATAACACACTAGTCAACATGCTGCATGTGAGAGATAATTAAGAAGGCTTTTCCTTGTTATAACACTAAAAAAATTCCTCTCGCATAGCAATACTGGTCATGTATGTGTCCAAGGGCAATCTGATGACCATGGTTGGAGAGAGGCTGCTTGTGTCTGGCGGATTCAGAAATTACAAAGTTGGTGTGACTACCAAATAAGGGCACAGACACATAGCCGCTGCGCCATAGTCCCTGCACGGCCGCGCTGCGTTGGGTGTTGGCCGTGGCCGTGGGCCGAGACACGCCGAATGCAAGCTGCAGTCGGCCCAGTTGCAGCCCAAGCCAAATCCCTAATGAAATGAAGATGCACTAGTAACACTGGGGAGCGGCTCAGGGGCTGCGGCGCAGGGACGGTGAGGCACCGACTAGTCGACTACTGAGGCTCGGCGCAGGGGCTACAACGAGGGAGAGTGCTGCGGCATGGTGCAGGCGGAGGCTAAGGCGAAGCGTGTGCATGGGTTGAGACTCGGCGCGGCGCGGCGAGCCACCGAGCCAGCACATAGCCCTTGCCCCGGGTATTCGAAATTCCTGGTTTCGCCACTGCTTATGATGGCAAAAGATAGGGTAGGAGCCAGCCGTTCATGGACTACCTCCTACTAAGCTATGTTCATCAATACCATTCATCAATTGCCTTTTCTGGATTTTTGACAAACCTGGCCTCGTTATAATTTATTACTGATGATTGTTTTTTGTTCATTTCTATTAAGTAATGTTTTTAACCTTTTTTGTTTTTGTATAACAGGAGATAAGTAGATCTGGTGGTTATGTTCAGCAATCTCCTGGTCCTAGGTTGGTAATCTTTGCAACAATACTTTGATGGCTGCTTCTTATGGTTCTTTAAGGTTTACTTGTACGTTGAAATGCAGCATGACATGTACATATGTTTTGCATCTGCTAATAACGTTAGAATATTATCAAATGATGATTTTGTTCCATTTTTTATTACTAATTTTAAATACTGCAATCTCCAAATACCGTCCATGTTTGCTGGAATTAGATAGTCTCATGCATGTTAATACAGGTCACTGAGGAAGTGCATGCAGAACAAAAAAAATGGTAGATCAAACTCACATTGTAGGCATGACGATTTTGGAAAACTGGAGTAATGACAATTCCACGAGCAATGAAAAATCTATGATGGATCGCTACTTTTTTTTCGAAGTAGCGGTATAGCCTGTAAATCATTGAAAGGATAGCTGGTTAAAACCTAAGGGAAACAAAAATTAAAAACAGAGAACAATGATTTCTATGATACAAATCGAAAGGAAATTGGGAACTCTTCGTATAAGACCAACACTGCAATCATACTCGTGGCTTTGCATGCCTCGAAAGCTTAATACTGCCTCCCTCAAGCTTTTGCATAGATGGCCTTGCGACGGTACCGAGCGAGAGCAATTAGTATCTGTCTAAAAACCTGACATCCATAATAGAAAACGACTACACTATGCTCCATAACGAGAAACAACGTATAGGAAACTAAACTAAAAGAAACAAAGAATAAGAAAGTACGTATATAGAGAAGTTACGTTAATGGCAGGAGGACTAAGGTGGAATCAGCAACAAAAGTACTGGCAAGAACTTTCTGTGAGGCACAAATCAATTTCTTTAGTGACTGTCTCTATCCTAAATCCCTACATACACCCAAAAAGAAACTGCCAAAAAAAGGAGAAAGAGAGGGGAAGACCGCAGGAGGAATGAAGTGGAATCATCAACAAAAGGACTCGCAAAAAATTTCTGTAAGGCACAGACCAATTTATTTAGTGACTGTCTCTATCCTAAATCCCTACATACACAAAAAAAAAAAAGCTGCCAAAAAAAGGAGGGAGAGGAAGGGGGAGGGTGGTGTGGACAAGGAAGTTGAGGGCAAGATAGCCCCTAGCCGTCACTGTTGCGTTGGTCCCTTCCCCACCGTTGCCAGCGCCACCCATTGTAGGATCAAGGCTAACTGACTAGAGGGGGGGTGAAAAAGAGGTTTTAAAACTTTTTGACTAATTATCAAATTAAGACAATTATGGACTAAGTCTAAACTAGATACAAATCTAGTTAAGCAATTCCATGCAAGAAATTAGCTAGAAATATAAATGCGAAAGTAGTAAAGACAATAGTAAATCACAATGGAGACAATAAAGTTTTTCCCGTGGTATCGAAGACTTGTCCGTCTTCACTAGTCCACATTGAGGAAGCTTGAACTAATCAAGCCGGCTCCGCAAATTAAGCATTCCCTCGATCACTAGTGGTTGTTCTTCCTTCGCTCCGGAGATGGTGAACACCAAACCACTCACAATCTTGGCGCCGGG
Source organism: Phyllostachys edulis (assembly GCA_036346405.1). Lineage (NCBI taxonomy): Eukaryota > Viridiplantae > Streptophyta > Magnoliopsida > Poales > Poaceae > Phyllostachys > Phyllostachys edulis. The sequence continues at coordinate 5,377,223 of CM070553.1, read as the reverse complement.
CCTCTTCACAATCTTCTTGAAGAGATCACCATGCAAACTCCCGCCAAGCCGTCTAGGTGTTTAGAAAAATACCAAGAGTAATGAACCACAATCTTCGCTTGACGGTAATGAAGTGCAAAGGATCAATCTTGAATTAATGTACTTGAATTTTGGCTCAACCACCTCACAATGAATGCAACAAGTGAATTAGAGGTGTAGAGAGGATGCTCAAAACTCAAGGATGTTAAATGAAGTCTCTCACCTTGTCCTTGAGCTGGTGGAGCCCACAAACAAATACAACCGTTGGAGGCAAAACACAGAAAAATTCAGCACAAACGGTAGTTCCGTCGGCAAATGGCCGGTACTACCGCACCTCCAAAAGCGTACAGTAACGGCTAGCGCAGAAGTAGTTAATGTTTCTGAAAGAGTCGTTGAAATGCCAGAGCGGTACTACCGCCATAGATCATGCAGTAGTTCCGTTTTCCGATCATACCGATCCACAAGTGCGGTACGACCGCTTCCCTTTTGAGGTCCAAAATCGGCACGTACTGGAAATAACGTACCGCTTCATAAAACTCGGTTATAACGGGTAGCGGTAGTTCCGCTGGAAGTACGCTAGTACTGCCTCATCCCCATAGAGCAAACAAAAGGCAAAAATACACCGTTCTGTAAAAAACGTACCGCTCTATATTTCGGTTCATCCGAGTTGCGGTAGTTCCGCGCGTAGTACTCTGGTACTACCGCACTACCAAAGAAGTAAACAAACACCAAAATGCATCGTTCTGTGAAATTCGTACCGCCAACTAATCTTTGGTACGACCGGGTTGTGGTAGTACCGCACTCATTATCCCGGTCATACCGCTGTGCGGTAGTACCGCCAACACAACGTCGGTACTACCGCTCTCTATGAGAAAGTGCATAGTTGGTTTTTAAAACGAATTCTAAGTGCATGCATGATCCTATATTGATCCAAATGGCACAAGAACATGCTATCAAGCTACTAGTCGTGATCCCTCTTAATAGTACGGTATTTAACCTAAAATCCGGTCTTCCATCATTTTCTCCTAAGATCGGTAAATATAAAAAGGATCCTAGACTACTTGTACCTTATCTTTGAACCATATTTATCTTCATGTTGACCTTTAGCATGCATCTCTAGGTTGTCATATTCATCACTGGGACTTAACCTTGTAAATACTCAATAAACATGTTTGTCCCATAACTCTTATTTTCATTAATTACCAAAACAATCTTTAGGGGTCTAGATACTTTCAATCTCCCCCTTTTTGGTAATTGATGACAACCCACTCAATATGAGAGAAAGATAAGGTTTTGAATATACCACTTGTTGTAAACGAGTTGTATATTCTTGTTGTGACTTAACAAAGAAATAATTCTTGCAATGAGCTTAAAAGAGTTTTGAGAATTATTTGCTTGTTAACGTTATTATAAAGAAAGCTCCCCCTAAACATGTGTATATTCATGAGAAGTTGTTTTTGCAAGCACGTGTGGATTTTGAAAATTTTTGGTAGAGTTTCTTTTGCTTGTTGATACTTAAGAGAATTAGCAATATTATAAATAAGCATATGAGATAGATATTGCAATTCATGGAGAAAAAAACATAACCATATTATCAAGTACTAAGTTCAACAAGTTACCACAAAGACAATAGAACATAGTACCATAGCAAAGTTTTTAAACTAGGCTATTACAAGCATACCAAGCATTAAACATAACAAGTTCATACATAGATTATATAAAAGATAATACTAATCTAGCAGCTCAAACTTCTCTTTCTTGCTTGCTCCCCCTTAACTCTTCAATCCTTTCTCCTCCTTACTTCTCCCCCTTTGGCATCAAAATAGCAAAAAGTCAGTCAGCTTGGTCTTGAGGAGGTGGTGGAGCGAGAGAGGATGAGGATGGAATAGGATCTCGAGGAGTGTAGGGGTGATGACGTCCAAAGCGAGCTGGAGTGGTAATGATCTGCTCAAGAGCATACATATTGTCTAATAAGGCAGCCAACCTATTGTTGGTTTTAGTTTGAAATTCTTGCTGAGAATTTTGCATCTCTTGCTGAGTATTTTTAATTTCCAGAATAGCTGAATAAATCTGAGCAAGAGAGACTTGGCCTTCTTCTGGAGCAGCTTCTTGAACAGCTTCCCTTTGTTGAGCCTGAAGACGAATATCTGTAGGGATTGGAGGACCCTCACGTGGCTGTATGGCTTGTGAGCAGATCCCAAGCCACCACAGTAGCTGGTCTTCCGAATGATCAAAGCCATGATATAAGGAGCATAGTAAATTCTCTTGACATGATCATTCTTTGAAGAAGCGCTATCCCTCTTAGGATCGCATCAATCACATCAAACTTCCTTCCATGCATAATATTATCTATTATGTTCCAAACATGTCCTGTTATAGCATCATAGTTTCCGCTCTTTAGAAGAATGGTATGATTAATAATCCTGTTGATCAGGCTAGGAATAGGCAGGAGACCACCTATTTTTCCTAGAGTATATCTGACAGTCTGATAATAATAATCTGTCCAAGCAGGAACTAAAAGAGCAGACTTATCATAGATCTTCTCATAACTGCTGGACTCTGTATATAAAGCTAACTCAAATTCACGTCTGTTGCTATCCAAATAATTGGTCCTTGTCATCCATGATAAGTGATTGAAGTCAGGAGATACATAGAGAGTGGCATAGAACTGTCTGATAATCTCCTCATCGTAGCTACACTTGAGTGCTACAAGCTCATGAATACCGGCCCTCTGAAAAAGCCGCTATGTCCCATCATACTTGTCCAGGGAGTTAAGATGTGGCCAGTTAATCCACTTATGGTCAACAAATTGTCTCTGGGGACCATACAATTGCTCATAAACCAATTTCTAAAAATTGGTGTGGAACTTAGAACTTGAGGATGATGCTGGAAGTACAAATTGGTTTCTATGACGCATGATGGCATACTCATCTGTTGTGATTGTCCTCAAGTTTATCTACTGCTCCTCAGGCTCTCCCATTTCCTCATCGGATTATGATACTGCTTCAGGTTCAGATTCTGATTCTGCTTGGGATGAGCTCTCTTCATCCTCTGAGTCATCAGATGCAGGACCTTTGCCTCTATCTTGCATTCCTTTCCATCGAACCTTTGGATTTCCTTCATGAGCTGCAAGAGGCTGAGTGGAAGACAGGGATTGACCTCTTGGCGGGCCAATAGATTTACGAGTAGCAATCCTTGTCCTTGGCATCTTTAGACGGAAAGAATAGGTAAGAGATCAATTAAGGTTGATTTGAAATTGAATGGAATGTACTTTCTGATTTTGTCAGAAAAATCGGTAGTACCGCAATACAAGTGCCGGTAGTACCGGGATGCGGAAGTACCGCTGTTATCTGGCCAGTACGATCGCATCACGGTAGTTCCGCGCACGAGTAGCGGTAGTCACAAAAGTCTTCAACTTTAGTGTTTTTGAACTTGGAAACATAATCACTACGGATTTTTTTAATTTTAAAATCAAATTCATTTTGAGCCCTTTTTGCAAAACTTTTGAAAATACCGGAAATTTTGCTTTTATCATTTAGGAAGAATACCCATGTATATCTAGAGTAATCATCCACAATGACTAAACAATAGCTATTACCCCCGATACTTTTATAGGTTGTTGGCCCAAACAAATCCATATGTAAGAGTTCTAATGATCTAGAGGTTGACATGATACTTTTAAAAGGATGAGAGTTAGCGACCTGTTTACCGGCTTGACAAGCACTACAAAGCTTATTTTTCTCAAACTTCACATCTTTCAAGCCAACAACTAAATCATGTTTGAAGAGCTTTTTAAGTTGAATCATCCTAACATGAGCTAGCTTTCTATACCAAAGCCAGCCCAAAGAGGTTTTTGCAATTAAACAAGTTTTCAAGCATGATTCATTTGAAGAAAAATCAACCAAGTAAATATTTTCAAATCTAAATCTTTTGAACACAAAAGAATTGTCCTTTTTATTTGAAATTGAAACACCTTCATTTGAGAATGAGCAAATTAAGCCAAGATCACATATTTGAGCAATGGATACTAAATTGAAATTTAGCGATTCAACTAAAGATACATTAGAAATGAAAAGGTCATTTGAGATAGCAATTTTACCCAGTCACATTAACTTTCCTTTGCTATTATCACCAAATGTGATCTTGTTAACTCATTTTCCATTCTCGAATGTGGTGAACATTTTTGTATCACCGGTCATGTGTTGAGTGCATCCACTATCAAGCTTTCAATGTTTTCCACCGGTTTTGTAGTTCACCTACAAAATAAGAGTCAAGTCCTTTTAGGTATCCAAATTTGTTTGGGTCCTTGGAGGTTAGTGACCAATGTTTTAGGCACCCAAATAGCATTTTTTAGCGCCTAAAATTGAAGTGCTAATAAATCTTACAACTACTTTACCATCCTTAGTTTTCCTTAGCATATAACATGAATCATATAATCCAAAGGATTGAGTCTTACCACTTGGACAACTTTGTTGCAAATGTCCTATTTCCCGGCACTTATAGCAATATTTACCATTTTACTTAATAAACCTTGTAGGCTTGTTTACCGATCTCTTACCTTTCTTGGGTACATACCCAAGTCCTTTCTTGTTGAATGAGCACATTTGCTCACTCAAAAGCTTGTCAAAGCTTGCTTTACCCTTGAAGCATTTTTTCAAGCTCTTACTTAGCTTAGTGACTTGCTCTTTTAGCTCATGATTTTCAACAATGAGCAAAGGATCACTTGTATTAGCCATTTGAGCAAATGAATCAACTGTAGAACAACATGGCATAGATAACAAGTCATCACATGAAGTAGAAGTGCTAGACATTGATATAACATTTGAAGCAATTTCTACTCCAGACATTTCATTTATCAAATTGCAAGTAATTCCAACATTTGAATGAGATTTTTCAATATTTTTTAGAAGAAGAGAGTCATGAGTTTCTTTTAGCTCATAAGAGTCTTTTAGAGAGATGTGCTCTTTTTTTAAGACTTTAAATTTTGACACCTCCTTTCCTAGATATTCATTTAAATCTTCAAGCATATCCATTAATTCATCTTAGGAAGGTTCGTTATCATTAATGGATTTTACGTTATCTCCTTTTTCCATGAACCATATTGATCTTTATGTTGACCTTTAGCATGCATCTCCAGGTTGTCATATTCATCATTGGCACTTAACCTTGTAAATACTCAATAAACATGTTAGTCTCATAACTCTTATTATCATTAATTACTAAAACAATCTTTAGGTGCCTAGATACTTTCACCCATCGCCCTCGGCCTGCTAGCACCTCATGCCCTTCTCCCCGCCGATCTAGCCATTGGTCGCCCTAAAACGGATCAACGGTGGTGGGCGTTGGTCCTTTCCCCACCGCGCCCAGCGCCACCCATCGTCCTCGGCCTGCCTGCAGCTCATGCCCTTCTCCCCGCTGATCTAGCCATTGGTTGCTCTAAAACGGATCAGCGGTGGCGAGATGGGGTGACAGCGATAACGGAGAAGGTGAGGGGAGAGGGCGTGTCAGTAGTAGTGACGAGGGAGAAGATGGGGATGGCTTGAGCATGTCTCAGGAATTTTTTTTTAAAATAATATGTTTTTAAAGATATTTTAAAAAATAAATAGCTAGCCCAAAAAATTACAAAAATGACTCCCTATCACCAGTTCCCTCTCCCTCCCCTGTTGCCAGTCCAGGTAGTTGTCGCCGTTTCAACTAGCGACAGGTAGCTGTCGCTAGTTCATAGATTTGGCGACAACTACTTAAACCCTAATCTGGTCAATCTATTTGTGATTTTCATAGATTTTTAACGGTACGAAATCTGTTAGACTCGCAATAACGTTTTGTGATCTTCGTATGTTGTTCTAGTGCGGTGAATTTCTGAAGGACTTTGCGAGCACGATTGAGGTATCAAGGATTCGTAAGTAGGAAGGTAAGTGATATTGTGTTGCGCTAGAGAATTTTGTGAGGACGATTGAGGTATTAATGATTCGTAAGTAAGAAGATAAGTTATATTGTGATGCGCTAGAGAATTCACACACGGTGCACAATATTAGAGAAATGACACAATGATAATAACATGGCAGTTGATCCGACAAGAGGGGTTACATGGAACGTAGGCTAACGAACTAAGGATGGTACACGCATGCCTTTAGGGAATTAGATATACATAGGTCATATGGACGAAGAGGGTCGGATTACTACGTGGACCAGGGCCATTTTCCCTTCCTTGCGAGCTCGGCGTTGTACTCCTCGTCGGTCACCTTGGCTTCGGCCGCCATTTCCTTCTTTTTCTCACGCTTCCTCTCGCGAGCCTCGTGCTCCCGGTGCCTACACGCCTCGAGATGGGGCCGCGTCTCCCGCCGAATACGTTAGTTGTGCTCTTCGGTGCTGTGTTCCTCTTCCCTCCTCTCGCGATCCTAGTTGGCATCCCACTCCTCGCAGTCGAGAGTCCACTGGTCGTGTGGGTGGATCTCTAGGTCGATCCACTAGCAGTAGCCACATAGCGGATCCGGGGACTACGGATAGACGGGAAAGGTTGTTAGTGCGGACTTTCAAAAAGAAATGGTAGGGGAACATACTGCTACCTGTCCTTACCGGCTGCCGATAGCATCTCACACTACTACAGAAAAGGTCTTCACAAATGGTTCAAAAACGTCATCACAGACGATTTCGTGAGCCGTCTGAGTTTATGGGTCAGTGATGACATGAGGTCATCACAGACGGTTTTTGAACCGTCTGTGATGCATACTATCCTGACGGTTATTAACTCGTAACCGTCTATGATTGGCAACTATCACGACGGTTTTAGTGAAACCGTCTATGATGACTTTCTCTATAAAGCCTCCAAGCGTTGGTCGCTTGTGCCTTTAAAACCGCATCATATTATATATATATATATATATATATATATATATATATATATATATATATGTGTGTGTGTGTGTGTGTGTGTGTGTGTGTGTGTGTGTGTGTGTGTGTGTGTGTACACAACATACATATATATATATATATATACACATATATTTATACACACACACACACACACACACACACACATATATATATATGAAAATGGTATGGTACTCTTGGGAGTACATACTCCCTCCTCTCATATACCACTTAAATCGTATGATGATACCTCTTTATCTATTTGAGTATACTCTAATAATGATTATAAGATACTTCAATGTAAGTTCTATGAAAAAAATTAGTTAAAGTCCACTTTTTATAGCAAAATTTGTGTATATACTTCTTTTATATATGAAAAAGGGTATATAGCAAAAATAAATGGCGCCAATGAAAAATTTTCAATCAAGTCACGTTTGAGTATCTTATAATCGGTATTTAAGTGTACTGAAAGTGATAAAGAAGTATAATATGTTCGTTTAAGTGGTATATTGAAAGTGGGAGTACGTACTCGAGAGTATCTAAACGGTGTCCTATATATATATATGTATATATATAAGGCATGGGGCTTTATAGAGAAGAGATTAGGAATGGAATGGTGGAGACTTTATAGAGAAAAGATTAGGAATGGAATGGTAGGATGTACCTGGGACGCAAGGTAGGAGAACTTGACCGGCATGAAAACAGTTACACAAACAAAGGTGAAATGAATGGCGAGAAGCAACGGATGACATCTTGACAAAATGACAAATTAACAATAAGTCATAACATACATATCACACATTTTATACATCTATTTTTGCAAATAATCAATCATACATATTAACAGCCCATGGTTCACCAAGCAAGTTTCCACTATCAATAGCATACAACACTTGACACTTCTGAATAAGTCATAACTCATAACAATATAACATATCAACAGCCCATACATATCAACAACCCAATAAGTCATAACGTATCAACAACCCATACATATCAATATAGCAGAGACAACACTTGACACTTCTGAATAAGTCATAACTCATAACAATATGACATATCAACAAACAACAGCCCATACATATCAAGTTATCAACAGCCCAATACTTCAATAAAACTCACAGAGGTAGCCAAAAAATAGATTAATCTTTCTCATCACAGCGCACTAACAGTAGCATCATCATCCATCACCCACATCACAGAGCAAAGAGACAGAGAGGGAGCAGAGGGGATGTTACCTCGACGACCACAACATCACCCCGCCGTAGCTAGCCCACCCATCACCGTCCTCATGCATGCGCAACATCAACCCGCATCAGTAAAACAAATCAATATTCACAACTAAAACCAATTAACAGAAAGGGAAATGGAGATATAAAATCGAGCCAGAGGGAGGCGCAGAGAAACCGGACCTGAGGGAGGTGCACACACAGGGTCGAGCCGTAGCAAGCAGGAGGCGGCGTGGGCCAAGACGGGGCCGGGCAAGTGCGTCGGCGGGGGCGACAGCGCTAGAGAGAGAGGACCGGAGGGAGGGAGCTCAGTTCACATGAATACCAACAGCACAAACTAATAGGTGATAGATCTGTCTTACCTTGACATCGACCAGGGGGGAGAGGGGAAGGCGGCGTCACCGTAGTTGTAGCATGATGGTGACACTGTGTAAGACACTCTTATCATACGAGTGTCTTATGCAGTGCACCGTGGTGTCACAGCCGGCGGCGACAGGAAGAAGGGCGGCGTTGAGGTTAGGGGCACTCAGGTGGGGAGGGCAACAGACGAGAGTAAGGGCACAAACCCTAGCGGGCTCCTACTAATAAAGAGATATTACAAATGGTTCCATAATGGAACCGTCTGTGATATGTATCACTGACGGTTCCACTATGGAACCATCTGTGATATTGTTCAAAGTTCTATATATATATATGTTTTGACCATATATACTGTCATGTATACATTTACGTGACATGAAGAAATTACATCTTTATATCTCAATTTTGTCATTTAAATACTGCTGAAAATTTGTTTTAACGTTAACTATGATACATATCACAGAATACATATGGCCAATATATAATATAGTAATTCGATCACCTCCAAATTTAACTAGATTTTTTTTTATTTTGGAATTTACATATACATGGCCAAATAGCGTGGCCAATCGCTTCTTACAATGATTAAAAAAAGTAGAAAGCTAAAATAACAAAGTTTTTCTAGTGGTGGAGGCTAGCTATCTCCGTCTTCAAAACTTCGTAGGCGGCGGCGGCATCGGACGGTTCGTGATCGAACAAAGCCCGAAATGTATCCACCCACTGACACGCTTGTTCGAGTGTCTCCCGAAGACCCTCGGACTGTTGAATCAAGAAGAATTGAGCCCATAGGCTCTCTTCCCTTGCTTGAGGGGTCCCGGCATGGTCGACTCAGTCACCCACCGCCTCGATTAAGCAGTCCAAGTGACGGTGAGCCTCCTGGAGACGTGTAACATCGTTGTGGAGGACGACGTCGATGACGTGGTACACTCGCCGGAAGTGGGAGATCACTCGGAAGATACGGCGGAGGAGGATGTTTAGACGGCGAAAGGTGGCCGCCACCTGCTCTGGCAAATCCTCAGACAGAGGAGGGAGGACACTATTTGATAAACAGTGTCCTTCCATCGCATCCGCCAACGTACGGCCGGAGAGGTTATTGTACAGTATGGCCAGGTAGGCGATCAATGCCGGCGAAAAGGAAACAGAAGAGGGAGCCATGCTAGCTTTAGAAGAGTGGAGTTATATGTGGGGGATGATAATCATCTTCGATGACAGATGATCCTTTTTATAAAACAAGGAATAAATTCGGCGTGTGAAACGAAGAGACGCATCGGGGAGCCGAAGCGGCATTGATGCGACGAAAAGACGCATCGGCGACTACGAAGAAACTCATCGGGCCGGGGACGATCGGCGAGCATTATCACAGACGGTTCTAAAAATGAACCGCCTATGATATTTCACTGATGGTTCTCAATATGAACCGTCTGTGAAGTCTACAATTATCATAGACGATTCGTTTTTAGAACCGTCTGTGATACTTCACAGACAATTTTCAATATGAATCGTCTATGATATTACCTCTTCACAGATGGTTTTTAGCGAGAAAAGTAACACAGACGGTCGCTAAACAAAAACCATCTGTGAATGTGTTTAATATAGACTGTTTCGATCAACCGTCTGTGATCAGACGTCCAGTATTAGTATTTTTGTAGTTGTGTCGTGTCCCAACGATGGTCGGGATAGTCGCTGGAGTAGTTCATGCAACCCCGGTAATGCATGCCTAGGCTAAGCGAATGCTTGGACTTGAAGAACTTGCGTCTGTCCCTGCACCAACAGAGGGGCGGCATCTCCCCCTCGGGCTGGTGTTGCGGAGAACGCTCGGTTGGAATGTTCTGGTAGGGGTTGCTGCTATGGGCGGCGACGTATTTGCGGGGAAGTGACCTCCTGGCACGCTCCCTTTGTTCCTCTTGGGCCGCATACTCTCTTTGCATTTCGCAGATCTCCTCCCAGTGCTTGTCCATCTGAGCGAGATTGTGTTGAAGTCTAGATGTATGAGAACCCGACGTGGAAGGAGTAGTACTTATAAGTTGAGTCAGCGCTACGTACGCGACTAAATTACAATTCAGTTGAAGGAAATTCGCGTCCGCGAGGCAGTGGCCCTAAAAAGCTGGCTCGTCGGGTCACGTTGTCCTAAAAAGCTGACTCGTCTTGTCACGTCGTCCGAAAGAGCTGACTCGTCGGGTCACGTCGTCCTGAAAAGCTGACTCGTTTGGTCACGTCGTCCGCAAAGTAAGGGGGACTGAAGGCGTAGAAAGAGTGTGGTGTGGGGTGTCCCGATACAGAATCGTAAACGTGGTCGTGGTTTTCAAGAAAAAAAAGAGATATCAAAACATGAGACTAGCATAATAATAGTTGTACAGAAAGTAATATTTATATGGCATGACTGATATTTAGAGGAACAAATATCTACTGGCAGCCCCTTTTGGGGCGCACCCCGCGTGTCGCCCCTAGCCTCGCCCGGCGATGGTTCAAGTACGTCAGAGGATCAGGCTGCCTGACTACCCAACCGAAGCGAGTAGCATGAGGTGGTGTCGCGAGGGGGGGGGTCCTGCGTCGGTTGGATCGATCTCGGCACACCGTGCAGCTGAGAAGCCTCCAAGGAGAATGGGCCGCCACGCGGGCCCATGAAGAAGTCCTCAAGGGGTGCCGATAGGTGTGCCTTGTCATACGACAATGAATCGTCCTCCCAAGGCGTTCCTGTGAAGCATTACGTTACAAACGTAATCATGGTGAAAACCACGAAAAGGGACGTTACGCAAGCAAGCAGTGTGGTCATACATGATGGCCCGAAGATGTGCCCCAAAGACTCCGCGTACTCCTGCCCCGCGTACGGGTGGAGCTCAGGACCTACAAGAGAAGATTGTCGTTAGTAACTAGTAGGGTTTGAAATAAAGAAGCATTATGTTATACACGTAATCATGGCGAAAACCACAAAAATGAATGTTACACAAGCAAGCAGCGTGGTCATACCTGGTGGCACAAAGCCGTGCCCCGATGACTCCGCGTACTCCTGCCCCACGGTGCTCCCACCACGGTGCCACGACGACACGCCCGCCACGTCCGGGGCAAGAGCCCATGGCCGTGAACCACCTTGGCTGACCCCTCGTCCTCGCACTCGTCGATCCTCTGGGACCCTCGGCGTGCGACAAGTTGCGATCTGGATGTCTCGTCTCGAATCCAACATTAATAATATAATTACCGCGCACAAATAGGGAGCTAAATAAAGCTGGGATTATTCTGAATCCGGCATTGCACTCTGCCTACGTACTGCACAACTCAAAGTATGTACTACACAATTTGACTACATTTATCTAATCTACTCAATTCTATGTCGCTATTTTTATTTGCTAACCAACAAGGTTTTGACATAATGTACAAAGTTTCAAAAAAATGTAACTGCAAGATGATCGATCGGATTCGATGCTCCGACAATCTCTCCTCCGCGATAAACTGACAGAGCTTCGCTACCTTTCTTCTCTCCCTCTCCTTCTCTCTTTTGTTTTTTCTGGAATTAAAATGACTTACGGACTGATTTTCGGGGGCTTTTATAGCTGGATACCTGTCGTGGTGACAGAAAGTTAAACCGGCGACAGGGGCCAACAGGGTTCCTGTCGCCCGTTCAACCGACAACAGATTCACATTTTTATAATTGTTTGAGTTTTGTAATTGTTTGAGGCGACTATTTATTTTTATAATTATATTTTATAAAAAAATTCCAAGTCTCAGACTATCATAGTATTGGTTAGCAATGAGTTACTGCGAAGTGACCGAGGCGGTGAAAAGCAGCAAAGCACAAACGCACCAGAGAACACAGGCAGCAAAACGCGCCCAATCAGTTGACGACCCGGACGCAGGGACAGTCCACGTGGAAAGCGAGAGAAGAACCGATAGGAAAAACGCAACACGAAACAGGCTGCCACTCAGCAGCAGGGAAATGATGGCGCGCGCCAAACTCAGGGCTGCGTATAGGGAGGAAAACCCTACTGGGAAAAGCGGCAGCAAACAAGCGAATCGAAGCAGACCGAAGCAGAAAAGGCGAAAAGACCACGGCGCTGGCCTAGGCTAGACGGTCGGCCGACTGACTTGCCGGGCAAAGGCTCACAAAAACGCGTTTGCTAGCACGAACAGTGAGGAAGACATGGCGCACAGGTATTGGAGGACTAGCACGAACAGTGAGGAAGACATGTGGCGCACGGTTATTGGAGGACTAAACGTACAGAGCGTCACCGTTTTATTCAGCTCGCTAGAGCATCACCATTTTGTTCAGCCATATTATTCCGCTCGCTAGAGCAACACCATTTTATTCCGCTCGTTCCTTTTATTCCGCTCGCTAGAGCATCACCATTTTATTCAGCCATTTTATTCCGCTCGTTCCTAGCGTCAGCCATTTTATTCAGCTGGCTAGAGCATCACCATTTTATTCAGCATTCAGCTAGCTAGAGCATCACCATTTTATTCCGCTCGTTCCTAGCGTCAGACATTTTATTCCGCTCGCTAGAGCATCACCATTTTATTCCGCTTCCGCTCGCTCCTAGGTCCTAGCATCACCATTTTATTCTGCCGAAAGGCCTCCATGCATGTATATATATATTGACAGGCAAGGTTTCAACATGACTCGACCTTCATCATCTCCCCTACCGCACCTACACGCCGAAACTCCGCAGATTCATCTCCCATTTCGCGTACTGGCGTGGATTCAAGTATAGGTACTAACCATCTCTTTATCTCGGTATGTTACACACACCTTTGAACATGTTGTTTCGGCCTGAGCCTGACTGTTTACTTGTTGCAGCACAGTCAGTTAGTTTGTCACGTACGAAAGAGTGGCGAGACCAAATGGCGGCACTCTGGGACATCCTAGGGAAGACAGCCATTCTCGTGCAGCTGTTCGGGTTGGACGCGATCACAGTCATCACTATGGTAATGAGTTTGCTGCAGTTTTATGAGAACAAGAGGCAATGCCGGAAACTCGAGGGGCGCCTGCAGGTGCTCCGTGCGCTACTGAAGCGTGCGACTGGTTGTTGGGCTGTGATTCAGCACTCAGAGATGGGGGATTCCGTTAGAAAGCAACTCAAGGACGCGGATGACCTCGTCGAGTACTACAAGAAGAGCACGCTTTGGTCCCACATCCGCAGGGGCAGGAGCATGGCTAGCCAGTTCCGCGACATGCGGAATGTCATCGACTCCCACTGTGGCCTCATCCTTTTCGTCGACGCCACTCTCCTTATCATACAAGCGAACCGTTGTCCTCCAGATGATAGGTCAGATACTCTATCCTAGTGTATTTGTCTACATGATGTGGCTCGCTGCAATCTAATGAAGGCAGGTTTTGTTTGGCAATGCAGGATTCCGGTGAACGATGATGGATCAGGAGGCGTGCCGGCAGCGACCGAGTCTTCCGCAGGTGCAGAGGTATCTAGTACTGTTCCTACCATTCACAGCCAGGAAGGAATAGACAGTGACACAGGCACTACAGGCTGACTCGACCAGGATGTGAAATCATCCATATCTACTGTCGATGATTTAGTATAATAACTCTACTCTTGTGTTGTTGTATTGACTATATTTTACAACGGAGAAGAAATTACTAGAACTAAGACTTAATGACTTCTGTCTGTTGATCGTGTTTCTGATGGGTGTTTGGGACAACTTCGGCTTCGGCTTTTCGCCTGAAAAAGCCAGAAGCCGTCCCAAACAAGGAGCTTTACCACTAGCTTTCTCGAAAGTAGGAAGCCGCGTTATATATGAAAAAGCCAGAAGCGGAAAGCCGATGCGGTCAGCTACCCGCGGCTTCCCACCACTCCTTCCAACTTTGCCTCTCAAGTTCACGAGTTATTACCCGCTTTTGCTATCGAATAAAATGCCCTGCTCCTCAGCCTCCCCCGAACCCTAGCGCCTGCGTCCTCCTCCTTCCTCCTCTTTCCCGTGGCGCCACCTACCCTTATCCTCCTCCCTCAAGCGGCGGCGCCCGCCCCCCTTCTTCTCCTCCTTCCTGCGCGCGGCGTCCTCCCCTTCTCCTCCTCCCCCGAGCGGCGCCGCCTCGCTCCTCTTCTCCTCCTCCTCCTCCTCCCAGCCCAGCCGCCGCCGCCCACGCACCGCCATCCTCCCCCGAGCGGTGCCGCCCCCTCCCCTCCTCCTCCCCTGAGCCACCCTCCACTCCTACCCCGAGCCGCCACCCTCCTCTCCTCCTCCTCTTCCTCCTCCTCCACCCCCGAGCCTGTTCTCTAGTAAGCCTCGAGGGCCCAGTCTTACTCTCTACGTGCTGCGCGGCTAGCGTTGTTCTAATTGATTCGTGTTGGCGTGTTGCTGTGGGGATAGACGAGGCGGCAACGGCACTTCGCGTCGGTTCCCTGCCCTATCCTTGGGCTCGCGGCGTTGATTTCGCTCATCTGGAGGCCCTGAATAGAGAGGCGCGAATCCTCCCTGATCACTAGGTACGATTGTTTAGGCTTGGGATTGCTGCGAAGAGCACCGGATTGATCAATCCAACTGCACAGTTGTTCGAATTGGCAAAAATTGATATATGCCACTGAGAAATTTGCCACTTCGACATGGGCGGACCCTTCTGGGGTCATGGGTGTTCAGCCGAACACCCATTTTTTCTTCAAAATATCTGGTATATAATAGGTATATTAGATGTATATGTTATTAGTTAGGTCAAAACTATATATTTGTGCCCGCAAATAAATTCAGCTCGTACTCCCCATGTAACACATTAGGCCTATTTTCCTTCCTATTTTAGCCCACCAAACCCTAACATCTATTCTCTCTCATCCTGTGGCTGTCTGTGTGTTGGGGGGGGGGCCTCCGGTCTCCAAGTGGGGAGCGACGATCGGTGGACACAACGCGACGGCAAGCAGGCGTGAGGCGACGTAGGACGAGCGTGCGGCAGCGCACCTGCACGGACGAACAGAGATGTGACGTGAGCAAGTGGGTGGTAGCGTGACAAACAGGGAGGAAGGGAGCGGATGGCACCAAGGGAGCAACGCGGTGGCCGGGAGGGAGCGTGGTGGCCGGAAGGGAGAAGCACATCCAACTCACCATCATCGTCCTCTCTCTAGATCTTGGTGTGTTCTACGCACCCCACTTCTTCTCCCTGGCTCTACTCCGCTGCAGCTCCGGTTCTTTCTGGAGTCTAGCCTCTTCCTCTGCTTTCTTGGTTCTTTCCAATGGATGTTGTACAAAAATACAATCTTTGCCTTGGCCAATGAACAGATAGTTAGGCCCTTGTTACATATGTTTACATGCTAATTTTTGCTCTATGGAAAGAATATTCTTAGATGGGGTTCTTGCTGATGGGAAAAAAAGCAAAAAAGAGCAAGATCAGCAAGGTATGCATCTGTCAATTTTTATTTTTTTGAAAAAGAAGGCAGGTGCTCTGCCGATCACTATTAGAGAAAGAAAATAAGTTTTAGCAGTATAGCTGCTATAACCTGGAACAGAAAAAAGTGAGAAAATAACAACAACTAAGACCAAGCACAAGTTTTTTTTTAAAAAAAGAAGATATGGTCTTTACCGATCACTATTAGAGGAAGAAAATAAGATTTAGTGGTATAACTGCTACAGCCCAGAATAGAAAAATAGAGAAAGCAACAACGGTCAAAGCACCAAGCACAAGTCTTGGCAGCACGCTGCAACAACAACATAACTCAGCAAAATAAGAAGCCTGAAGCAAAAATAGCTCTATTCCTAATTTTCACCTCCTCAACTGCCATTGATATCTATAATTTGCTGTTTAATTCATGCCATTATGCTTGCTTTATATCGTCTAATTCCTCGTATGAAATCATTAATTTCTATATTTTTTGGATTTTATTATATATATGTATATCGTCGTATCAGTGTTTTGGAGGGAAATGACATATCACGGTATCGACATATCTAGACAACCTAGCTCCGAAGTCCGAACACACATCCTAAAAATCCTAGGTCCACCACTGCACTTCGAGATATACCACTCAGTATCACGAAATTAGAAATATGCCACTTAAGTTTCTTGTTCATTTGAAATTTATCATTATCTCTACTTTTTTTCCTATTTTCTTTTCTTTTCTCCCATTTTCCATCAATTCCCTACTAAACTACCCATTTTGCCCCTGTTGCCATTGGATCAACTGACGTCCCTGTCCCTCCCTTTCCACCCTATGGCCAGCGGGCGCCGTCGATCGACATGCCCGAAGCAGCAAACCAGCCAAAGTTTGGTCCCATTTGCAGCGGTAGTAATACATATCATTCCCCAACTAAAACAGATGATGGAATCGGATTAATTAATAGAGATTCACGTCACCGAATACGTGAAGAACGGTATTACTAGGCGGCTCGGTCTGCGCAAGGTAGATCCATGTGGATTCCGCATATAGGTATTACTGGTTCTTTGTAACATTGGAGGAAGGTTGAGTACACTTCTCTGCTTCCGTGTTGTGAACTGAAGCAGAGGTTTCCGTTTCTTACTATGTAAGCAAGGGAATTGAAGTGGCAGAACATCCCTTGATCAAGCCACTAAACTAAAGATTGAAGAAACAAAAGACTGCAAATTGAAGGGTTTTCAATTCCATAATCTCCAAGTCCATTTATGTTTATGTTACAGCGTACTAGTTCATAATCAATCTCTGTATGAGTATGTATGAACTACAATATACTGATGGCTACAACCGAACAAGTGAAAAAAGATACAAATACTCCTCCAATGTTACAAAGAACCAATAATACCTATATCTATACGTATGACCATGTATCACTCACTCTCTGTAAGGGTGCGTTTGGTTCAACGAATGGGATGATACATGTACCATCCGGTTCAAGAAATGGTTGAGACGGGTGTTTGGTTCACTGAATCGCATCAAACCATCTCGCACCACTCGGTTCCATCTACGGGAATATTCCCTAAATATCCTGTATCGCCGTGTTCGCCAAAAACTCCCGAACCACGCGATTCACCTTTCTCCTCGCACGACGATGCGGTCACTGCTCCTTCGCGTTGCGTTCTCTTCCCCCGCCGCCTCCCCTCCCTCGGCCCCATCCTCCTCCACCTGCCTCATTTCCCTGCCTCCTCCGCCCACCTCCACCTCCCCTCCCCCTCGCCCACCGCCTCCTCCGCCCTCCCTCCACCCCTGACGCGCGGACGCCCTCCTCCTCCCCCTCCCTCCACCTCGACGCGCGGACGCACTCCCCCCTCCCTTCACCCCCGATGCGCCGCCGCTGTCCTCCTCCCCCGCCGCGCTCCCCCTCCTCCTCCCCCCGAGCCGCCGCCTTCTCTCCCGCCCAGATCTGGATCTGCCCAGATCTGGACGGCCTCGCCCACCACCTTCTCATCCTCCGCCGGTGGCCGCCTCTCTCCTCCAACCTGGTCCGCCACCTCGCCCTCCGGCCACCTCCACGTCGTGCCTCAGGTCAGCCCCACGGAGCTGCACACCCTCCTCCTCCCTGGCGCCTTCCTCCCCGGCCACCTTCTCCTCGGCGCCCCCCTCCCCTAGCCGCTGCTGGCTCGCCGCCGTGGCCACATCCCTGCTGACCCCTCCTTCCCTGGTCCACGCCTCTGCATCGCCTGCACTGCTGTGGCCAAAGGCCAACAGCCGCACCACGACGCCGCCACTGCCGCCGTCAAGATTGAGCATCCTAAATTGACTGCAGTTCCTACTTCCTACCTGAACCTCTGTTGTGTGTTCTACACTTGTACTCATTGATTTATTACACATCATGGCATTGCAGGACCAGTGAAATTCATCATGGAGCCCTACAATGGCAGCTTGTTTTGATCGAATTATTGCTCATTGTGGCATTCAGCATGTGCTACAATTCTGAATGGTTCAAATTGTACTTCTGTCAAATGTCATGCTGAAATTTTGCATTGTGTGCTTCTATCAAAATTCCTTAAGCTTATTTAGCTAGCAGCACCTGGTGCAATATTTGGTTTGATGATACTTGTGCTGCTTGTTGCCATCAATCCATTGTGACTTGTGCTGCTTGCTGCCATCAGTCCATTGTGACTTTGTAGTTACATCATGCCCGTGGGATGCATAGTGTTGATTGAGCACTTGACAAAATTATATCTAGTGTTTATATATTGTTCATTGAGTGTATATGAAATTCCTTTTTCTAGTCAATATATATTGCTCGTATATTGTGGCTAAATGAAGTTACCCTCCATAATTTCCTCTTGTCCAGAACTGCTTGCAGGTCTCAATGCTACTACTGTTCCACGATATTGTTTGTAGCACTTTCCTCATCAATTTCATTTAATGGGAAAACTTCTCGTGCTGAACAATTTGACAGGCATTTGTTGGTGTTGATCACAATCTCAATGCTATCATTGTTGCAATCAGGGGAACTCAAGAGAACAGGTTCTGATAATTGGGTGTACATTTAATTTGTTTTGAGAAATCAAATTGGTAGTCTTAGCTGTATATGCAATATTGGCTGTGATGTAAGATATTTATCCATGAATCCATGAAAATATTGACTTGTCTGCTTGTCCATGGAATTCTGGATTCTCTTGCTTCTAGTTTCCATCATTGAATACTTGATTTTGATGATGACACACATTCATTTATTAATGGCATTGATTATTTTTGTAAGCACTTGATGTTGTTTCATTAAAAGATATTAACAGATTTAAACAAAGTGCCTAACACTGCCGATGCCGGTCCCAAGCCCGGAAAAAAGTGGAGATATGTAATAGTTGTTTATAATAATTATTTGTTGTAATAAATATTTACTGTAATAATTGTCACTAATCCTTGATTCACATGGCGGAGAAATTCGTGCAACATGCTTCAATTCGGTGCTTGATCAGTTTTATGCTTCAAATATCGTCAAATATCATCAAGTGTCGTCAAATACCGTCAAATAATGTCAAATATCATTAAATGTCGTCAAATGTCGTTAAATATCGTCAAATATCGTCAAATATCGTCAAATGTCGTCAAATGTCGTTAAATATCATCAAATGTCGTCAAATATGGTCAAATGTTGTCAAATGTCGTCAAATATCGTTACATGTCGTCAAATCTCGTTAAATCTCATCAAATGTCGTCAAATATCGTTAAATGTCGTCAAATGTCGTCAAATGTCATCAAATATCGTCAAATATCGTTAAATGTTGTCAAATATCGTATCCAACTTCATCCACCAAACCAAACAACATCTTGAACCATCCAGAATCATCCTATATAACCAACCAAACAAAACCCTGTATCATCCTATACAACCAACCAAACAGACTGACTGTACCATCCCATACAGGACGATCCCATCCTACCCGTACCATCCCATCCCATTCAACCTCATCCTGCCAACCAAACGCACCCTAAAAGAGCAGGAACAAATCAGACAATAGCGGCACCGAACGAATGAACGAATAGTGTTGGACTTCAATTTCACCACTAGACCAAAAACTTTTGATTGGTCAGATCCATGCAGATGTTCACACGGTGAGAAGGCGAGGGGTCTCTACACCTCCTCGCCCTCCCACATCTTCTTGCCCTTGGCGCACGGCCGCCACACGAACTCCGCCACGGCCGGAAGGTTGAGTTGAATGCTGGCGACGGAGTTACCATTGCCGAGCTCCCACCTCGGACTCGGCGGCGCGCCTTGCCGAAGCTTCGATTAGGCGGCGCCACCCACACCTTCGTCATAGTGCTTCCTCTCGTGCTCATATATATATATATATATATATATATATATATATATATATATATATATATATATATATATATATATATATATATATATGAAAATGGTATGGTATACTCACAGAGTCGTACTCCCACCTCTCATATACCACTTAAATCGTATGATAATACCTCTTTATCTATTTGTGCATACTCTAATAATGATTATAAGATACCCCAAAGTGAGTTCTATGAAAATTTTCATTAAATTCCACTTTTTATAGCAAACTTTGTGTATATACTTCTTTTATATATGAAAAAGGGTATATAGCAAAAAAAAGGGCTCTAATGAATTTTTTCAATCATATCGTATTGAGCGTATCTTATAATTGGTATTTAAGTATCTTGAAAATGATAAAGAAGTGAGAATACATACTCGAGAGTGCAAGCAGGCGTCCTATATATATATATATATATATATATATATATATATATATATATATATATATATATATGAAGGTATGGTACTCACAGAGTACGTACTTCCACCTCTCATATACCACTTAAATTGTATGATGATACCTCTTTATCAATTTGAGCATACTCCAATAATGATTATAAGGTACTCCAAAGTGAGTTTCATGAAAAATTTTATTAAATTTCACTTTTTATAGCAAAATTTGTGTATATACTTCTTTTATATATGAAAAAGGGTATATAGCAAAAAACAAAAGGCTCCAATGAATAAAATCAATCAAGTCGCATTGGAGTATCTTATAATTGGTGATGGTTAACAGCTGTTTGAGCAGTTTACCTATTTACACAATGGGTTTCTATTGGTTTAGTGGGGTGAGCCACAACAGAATGGACTCTATCAGATCTCGGTTTTTTTGGAGAGGTCCCAGTGATAAGTTCAAATATCATATGGTGAATTGGGAAGCAATTTGCAGACCCAAAAATTATGGCGGCCTAGGGGTGATTAACACTAGAATTATGAATGTTTGTCTACTAGTTAAGTGGATTTGGAGAATTTACAAGGGTAACAATGAATTGTGGTTCAGGATTATTAAAGCCAAGTATTTTCCAGAGGGCTACTTTAAAGATGCCAAATCTGCAAATAGCTCTCAATTTTGGAAAAGTTTGCAGAAGGTGAAGCATATTTTTAACAGGGGTGTGTCTTTTAGAATTGGCAATGGTTGTAACACCTCCTTTTGGTCAGATGTTTGGATGGGGAGTTGTCCTTTGAAAATATTGTTTGACAAGTTGTTTAAAATCTGTCAGTCCCCTGAGATCATGGTGGCTGAGTGCTTTTCAGATCGAGGTTGGGTGATTCACTTTGTCAGAACTTTCGGTGAAGAGGAGATGAGTCAATGGAATCTATTAAAAGAGGTTATCTTGAACACTAATCTAAATGGCGGGATGGATATTGTTTCTTGGTGTTTTGAGAAGAATGGGCTGTTTACTGTCAGATCTCTGTATAATCAGATGGTATTTGGAGGGGTCACTTGTATTCGATTTCAAAAACTTTGGAAAAGTAAAATCCCCCTAAAGGTAAAGATTTTCCTGTGGCAATGTTATCTAGATAGAGTTCCTTCTACTGATCAGCTTAAGAAAAGGGGGTGGAAAGGAAGGGAAACATGTGTGCTCTGTGGAGTGAAAGAATCTATTGACCATATTTTGTTTTCATGTGTGCTTGCTAACTTTGTTTGGACTTGTGTGAAGGAAGCTTGTAACTGGAATAGAACCCCTACATCTCTAGATGACTTTCAGCTCAACTGGCTAGAAGGGAAGGGAGCTAATTATTATAATGCTATTTTGTTTAGTTTTGCAGCTCTCGCCTGGAGTCTCTGGAAATGTAGGAATAGTATGGCAATTGAGAGGGATTTGCCTAGGAATCCTATGGATGTGATTTTCAAACTTATATTTTGTTTGCAGCATTGGAGGATCCTAACCAAAGGGGTGGATAGAGAGATTTTGGATTGCTTCTTGAAAAATTTGAAGACGGAGATCTTGGCTTGGACAACACCGACAGAAGTGATCCTTTTGTTTATAGCGTTGGGAGTCTAGAATTTTGGCTCGTCAGTCAACTTGACAAGTTAAATCCTTTTGATGTAATAATTTGTAGTCTGAATTTAGATTATTTGGGCATAAGTTACTTGTTGTTTGTTTTAGTTTTCAGGTTGTTTTCTTTGATCTGAGAGTTAGTGGTTTTAGCTGTTATAGTTAGCTGGTATCCTCAGCTTGTTGCTTTGTGACTTGAGTTGTAAGAACTTGTTATTTGGCTTTCTATAAAAGCTGGGATGAAGTCCTTTTATAAAAAAAAAGTGTTATTTAAGTATACTGAAAATGATAAATAAGTATAATATATGAGTTTAAATGATATATTGAAAGTGGGAGTACATACTCTCAGAAGTATGAAACGAACGTCATACATACATACATGCATACATATATACATGCATACATATATATATAGTTCCGACGCGTGCACTCACGTTCGGTCGGTTCCTGAGAAAAACGGCACATCACAGCCTACCGTCGGTCTCCCGGGGTGCCGCGCGTTGTAGCTAGTTGCTTTGATGTTGTGTGCCCTCCTGTCCTTACCTGTTCCACCGGACTGTGGTTGCACTGCACGAGGCACGGCGTGT
This sequence comes from Phyllostachys edulis, assembly GCA_036346405.1. Lineage (NCBI taxonomy): Eukaryota > Viridiplantae > Streptophyta > Magnoliopsida > Poales > Poaceae > Phyllostachys > Phyllostachys edulis. Next base: position 5,354,492 of record CM070553.1, on the reverse strand, counting down.
ACGCGCTATGGACTTTTTCGTTCAGCACGTACGCTTGGGTCACAGCTTGCATCGTTGTTTACACCTTGGATTCTCCGGATGGCTGACGCGTGCGCTTCAGATGGACGGAGCCAACCGACGCGCGATGGACCTCGTCGTTTGCTCCGTACGTTTGGGACACAGCATGCCAACATGGTTTGCACCTGATGCTCCGGATGAGCGACGCGTACGTGGCCTTCACATAGATGGAGCCACCGAGCGGACCACGCCTGCCTCTACTCTGCAGCCCTGTGCCTTTGGCTTTCCAGCTGTTTTCGTATGTATATTGGAAGAAGGTATAGAGAAACAATCTTGGGGATTGGTCTCTTGCTGCCAGCGTGAACTCCAAAATATACATATGGTTTTTGATGACCTTGGGTTTCGTGCGTGTAAATGCTTTTGCTGTGCGAATTAATGGAAAAAGCTTAAATAGTAGGGCACTGCTTCGGCTCGGATGTATGGTGGGAGCCTTCCCACCATACGGTTCAGTCGAATGATGCAACATATAAAACATTGGTATGCAACATTTTCTTTCTACTGTTGCAACATATCAAATCCTTGTATGCAACATCCCCTCAAAATATCAGGATCAAGCAAACAAAATTCTCAGAATCAAAACTCAAGCACACAAAACACATCACAAACGCATCTGGATATGCCAACAAATCAAAAGAAAATGCAACATCTTAGAATTTCATATGCAACATTTTTTTCCGTCGTATGCAACAAAATTTCTCCTCATGTGCAACAAATTTTTCAACGGTTGCAACATTCCCCACCCATCCCCTCCGGCTCTCTTGCTTTGCTCCTGCGACCACCTCACGAGGGAGGGCCGCTCGGGCTTGCGCAGCTGGGAAGGAGATGGGTAGCGAGGGGTTAGGGGGGGAGGTGGACGGAGGTCTATCTCCAAAGAACTCAACACTAGATCTGAAATTTGGCCGTTGCGCATGGCCTCTCCGCCACCGGGGCTGCGTATCATCTCCCCGGCCTAAAGTCGTCGCGGTGGCCGCTGTCTTGCTAGTCACTGCGCTGAGTGCTGTCACCACCTCCCCATGTAGATCTGGAGTGGTATGCAAGGAGGTGGCTCGTGGTGGAAGATTTTGGGAGAGGAGGTGGCTCGCGGCGGAGGATTTTGGGGTGGAGCTGGTGGTGGGGATCTGAGAGAGAGGATGCGGGGGGAGGTGGGAGCTGTGGCGGTGCAGGAGGTGAGGAAGAGGGGACGGGGTCACAAGGCTGGTGGCGGCCAGGTTGAGGAGCGGAGGGGAGCGCAGGTAGAGCTGGCGGCGGGGGGAGGCAGAGGGGAGAAGCCAGCGTCGGTGACCGGGTGGGAGGGGCGGCTTGTGAGAGTGAGCTTGGGGAGAGGAAAGAATTAGGGAGAAAGGGGAACGGGAGAGAAGGATAAGAAGTGAGTGGCGGAGGTAGAAGATGACGGATGAAGTGGAGTGGAGACTGGCTTCGCGTCCGGACGCATCGGACGCACAGCCCATAGCGTTTCCCTAAATAGTATCCGGATCGGATTTAATAGTAGTATCCTATGCTTTCCTTCCCAACCGCTTTTCCTCCCCATTTCCTTCGTTGTCTTGCTTCCGATTCCCTTCCTCTCGCGTCTTGCTATGGCGGAATGTGACGCCCCGTGTGCTTACCCCAAAAGATAATCACACTTAAGAAAATGGATTACTATTCGTCTGCCTGGTAGAACACCGCTACGACGAATAGTAAGCCATACCAAAGTTGACGCAGTGAGAACAATAAGATAGAAAGCTGTCCTTCAATTACAGCAGATTAGCCACCTTGAGCTAAGGTCTTACAATACACATACTATTTACATAACCAAAAAGAGGCTAACTCCCCCTCTTGCCTGCCAAACTCAACCGGCCTCCTAGTTGTCCCAAGTGTCGAATAAGCCGTCCCCATCGCCCTGCTCCTCGTAGTAAGGATCCTCGCCTCCTATGGCCTCATCTGCACCTGCAAAGCCCTCGTCCCACCCGGGCTAATTCCCGGCCGGACTAGGATCTACAAAGGGGAATACTAGCAAGGTTGAGTACAAGAGTACTCAGCAAGCATGAATAGCAAAATATGCACAAGATGCACTATCTCTGTTCATTAATCACAGTTTCTAATTCATCTCATTTCTGAAAATAACTCATGAAAACACTTATGTGGCAGATTTTAATACTGAAAAACACTACTAGTCACTCGGAGAGAAGATAGACCTCTTGTGGTTCCCGTAGACTCCAATCCTGGAGACTGGCATGAATTCATGATTTTATTTAGCACTACGCAGGCTTTGTACCACTTTACCCATAGCTATTTTGAGCTCTCTTTGAATAGGGTCCACCGCATTGCCTTAGATGCGGGTTCGAGATCAGAATACAAAACGTTTTCCAGGTTACGTCAATTAATTTCTCCACCCATTACTTTCCGTCGGTGTCTGGCCTTTCGGTCCTCCACCGAGTTCGGCAATGTTGGTTGAGGCGGCTTCTATCTGCACCCAACACTCCATCTTAGCTATAGCGCCTTGGATCCCCACTTCCGGTCTCTCCACACGGTTCTAGGTTCCTCCATCACACACACTCACACCTATTACTTACCCATTGTGGAGAGCATAGTCACATAACATGACAGCATTTACTGCCCGTCTAAATGAGAAAATGGTTGGTACTGAATTTACGGCCTCTGACCGAGTAAGAGTTTGTTGGTCCTTATATAATACCCATATGTAAAGGGGTCCCACTACCTGCCATCATCTCTTACCGGCTAAGGGCCCCCTTTACCAACCATAATAATAATCTCTTTCTTTCATCAACCTCAATTCATTCACATCATCTTAATCACTTTCATCTCAATCATTGATTTAAGTTTTTTGGAAAACAATTTTGGATGCAATACATATAATAGTGCGAAATACGGTTTACATTTAAATTAACTAAGTTTATGTTCAAGAGGATCGCTTGCCTTCGTAGCTGTAGGAAAGGTCGGCGTCGATGAATTTCTGGTCAGCTGCTCCCGTCGGTGCTAGTTCGTCGTCTGTAGCAGTCGGCAACACGAATAGTAATATAGGTAAATCCATAGTTGGATTTGGATGATAATATAAATACCCAAGTTAGTGACTTCTAATTGTTAGCACAATTTAGTTTTCGAGATCTTTACTAAGTTAGCACTCCCCAAAAGGTCGTTCTACTGTCTAATCGCGCTAAGGGAGAAAACTCGAGGTTTCCGATTAATTGATTGAATTAACAAGATAAAGCAGCTCAAAATACCCGACTAAATACCAGTGAGGCACAAGAATGCTACACAAGCAAGTTAGCCTAATAAAAGCAGAAATAACGGCTACTCAACTTATTTAGCAGTTAAACCGCAGCTTGATTTTAAGTTGGTTACTCGACAAGATCCAAATTAAGTTATTTAGTCGCAAGGATTAAAATAGCTAACAAAAATTTACCAACAACTATTACAACAAAAAGACATTAATCACAACAAACAATTAGAATCTATCCATTCTTAATACTACCCCTAAACCTAATCCCTATGCTAACCCCTGTCTCTCTCTCTCTCTCCCTTCTCACCCCCACTCGGCCGGCCCCAACCCAACTCACCACACGCACACAGCCCCCAAACCACACACACACACCACTCTCACACTCCTCCCTTCTTCCCCAAATTTCCTCTCCCTCTCTCCACTGCTACCAACGCCGCCGCTTTGCTCTTTCGCCTTGCCGCCTCAGTCTCCTCCTCCTCCTCTGGCGCTGCCAGAGGCCAGCCTGCTGCGTCCGTGCCTCCCGGCTGCTTTCATGACCCTAGGCCCGGCTCGGCCCAAAATCCACACCTCCTCCGTGGTCGTCGCCTCCTGATCCTACCGCCGTCGCCACTGGTTTCCCGCTGCCGCGCGTCTGGGCTGCTGGCTCGATCCAAGCCGTCGCCGCCAACTCCCACCGGTGTAGCCGCCTTGTTGCTCTCCTCCATGCCCAGCGGCCGCCATCGCGCCGCCGCCGCGCTCCGCTTCTACGTGCGTTCGACCTGGTGCGGCTCAGATTCGATCTCGCCGCCCGGCTCAACGACAGCGTCCTCGGCTCCTTGCCGCTTCCTCCTGGCGCGGACGAAGGCCAGCTCCGTCGCCGCTCGGGTCGGCTCGGCGTCCATAGCTCACTCCGACCACAGTGCACGCAGGCTAGGCGGCTCGGCCTCCCGGCCGCCGGTGCCTTGGCCCGGTTTTCCCCAACTTCCTAATGCTTTGCTAACTTAATCCTTAGCAATTCAAGGTTGAGTCAAGTTTTATTGCAAGATGGTTCTTTATGTATGCAGGTTCACGGTGGTTGATTGAGGCTGAAGAAGCTACTGGTGGATGCTTGCTACTGATGTTAGAACTCACTAAAGCTCAATATGAAACTGCATACTACCTAATGGTTGGGGATTAAGCTGGTTTGGAGTTGATGGTTGGTGATGGTGGTTAGCGATGTTCAGGTTGATGATGCCGGTGATGAGGATGGTGCCGCCGATCGTCCTCCTGGCCGCCTTGGCGTCGCCAAGCTCCTGGCTCCCTGGGTTTCCTTCTCCTGGTCTGGCTGGAAGAGAGGCTCTAGAGGTGAGGTGAGGTGCTGACGAACTGGAAAAAGGGGATGGTGAATGAGAGATGTTGTGACACCCTGAATTTATTTTAGAATCTTTTTGGAATTTTCAAAATAAAAAGAACCATTTTGTTTTGATGAGAATTCAAAGCTTAACCTGAAATTTCATAATGGCTTTAAGTTGACTAACTCAAACTACAACTAAAGATCCTTTATGGTTTGTTGAGCTATTGGAGTTTTGTTGGTCTTTCCTTCTCTGTCCATCCTTTACCCGTCTCTGGTCTAGACCTCCTTTTGTCTGAGATCCAATGGCCCAAACCTCTCCTTCGAGTGGATCCAAGGGCTCGGACCTCCTCTGTGTAGACCTCCTATGGTCCAGACCTCCTTAGGTCTAGATCTTCCAAGTACTTGGACCTCCCTGGGTCCAATTTCTCCCTCTCGGGTCTTCTCCGGCTCGCAACCTCCCTTCGTCTGTGCCACCCCCTTGTGCATTTGAACTCCTTTGGAATCCTGTGTAGCTTTCCATGTTTTCTTGAGTATCATTCGTTGCTTGAAGCTTTGAAACCTTCTCAGGAGGTTCCCTGGCACCCCGGCAGTAGTGTGCTTGCACTTGGTGGTACCACTGCTTCTTATGACCTCCTCTTTGTTCACTTGGACCTCCCCTTACCTTTATTTGACCTCCCCGTGTCCTTCAGGACCTCTCCATGTCCTCTAGGACCTCCCCTTACCTTTATTGGACCTCCCTGTGTCCTACCGGACCTCCCCGGGTCCTCCAGGACCCCTTCCTTGCCTATTTACATCTCTGCTGATTGTGAGTCGTCCGATTTGCAATGGGCGGCTTGATCCTGGTGAGACGTTCGGATGGTCCGAACGTCCCACCTCCTCTGAGCCCTTAGATCTTCATTGGATGGTCCGATTTGCGGTGGCGTTCGGGCGGTCCGAACGTCCCAACCATTGTGAGCGATCTGATCGAAATCCTGCGGTCCGGACCTCCTCCTTGCACATCTGGACCGTTAAGACCTCCCCCTTGGAGATCTTAACCGTCCAGACCTCCTCCTTGCACATCTGGACCGTTAAGACCTCCCCCTTTGGAGATCTTGGCCGTCCAGACCTCCCCTTTTGGGCAGGTCCAATCTTTAGGACCTCCCCTTGGGAATCCTAACCGTTCAGACCTCCCTGGGATTGGATCCTACGGTTCTAGACCTCCCCTGCGGGTGAGGTTCTCCTTTGACCTTTGCAGACCTCCCTACTTGTAATCGATCTTGACCGTTGGACCTCCCCTTGGAGATCCAACCGTCAGGACCTCCTTTGCGGGTGAGGACCTCCTCCTTGCCCTTGCGGACCTCCTCTGAAGCACTTGATCTTGGCCGTTTGGACCTCCCCTTGGGAGATCCAACTGTCAGGACCTCCCCCTGTTCACTGCAAGACCTCCTCGAGGTCCTTGCAGGACCTCCTCTACGGGTCTTGGCTGCCCCACTTGGCAGTCAAGCACCTAGTTTTCTTTACCTTTGACTGAGTCCTTTGGGCAAGGAAGTCTCCGTAGCATTTAATGCATGTTGTATCACAATAAATGCCCCACCTTTTTCAGTACTCCTGTCATACCAATGGTCACATTCCTTGCCTACTCCCTTGTCCTATTTACCAACTCATGTTGACTCTAACCTGGGTCACGTGCACTTACTTCCTCTATATATAGTTTGGGAGAGCCCTCCTTTATCACTTTCTTCCTCATTTCTACTCTCTGTCTCAACCGAGCCACCATAGACCTCCTCACTCTTAGTCTCTGGACCTCCTCCAACTCGTGCTTGGGCATCCTCTCTGGAGCTCCAGGACCTCTCCACAAAGCTCCTTGGACTTCCTCTTGACCTCCTGGCTTCTCTGTTGGTTTTGTCTTTAAGTTTATTTGGAGTTCTTTGGATTTTGCTTAAGCTGTGTTTGAATATTTGGTTCTTTACGTGTAGATTGCCCAGACCGTGGGGAGCCTGAGTTCAGTGAGGGAGAGGAAGCAACTCGAGATCTTGAGCAAGGCAAGTTACACTTTTGAACATGTTGCACCCGATACTTCAAATTACATATGTTGTTTTAAAGATGTATGCATGCCTACTTTACTAAGTATTTCAATGCCTATCTTTCAATCCCTAGTTAAACCTACTGCCTGGTATGACCCCCATCCATGTTGAATCAACCACATTGTCACACTAGGTAAATCGGGTTCTTGCATTAGTAGGGACCCGAAGCTTTAAAGAAAATGGAATGCTTAGTGATGCTTAGACCAAAGTCTTGATTTGGGGAGCTTTGACCAAAATATCAATTAATCAAATGATTTGAGCCATGGCATTGGTGTGCCATGGGAGTTTAAGCCATGACATTGGTGTGTCATGGGTGTTTTGTTCGGCCTTGGCATTGGTGTGCCAGGGAGGACCAAAAAGTAAAGTAAATGAAAAATGGTTTAGACGTGGTAAACCGGTTCTTTGGGTTGGTGCTTGTCTATGCAGAAGTCGTGGCGATCCGACACCCCTGGGGTTGTGGCTTATCGCCCATGTCGGTTAGGACCGGTCTTTGAGACACCACTTGCTAAGCCTATAATGGGCTATGCCAAACTTGTGCAACCACATGTCTCGGTATGGGCGTGGGACACAGCTAATTAATTTGCAAAGCTCTACCATGGTTAGCCTGCTCATGGACGCGATGGGTTGTCATGTTATGACTAGTCGTAGTCCCACCGGCTCAAGAGGGGCTTAAACCCGGCGGATGGAGAGTCCAATGGGAGCGAAACCTTAGAGTAGGTGGACCGTGGTGGGGCAATGCATTGTAAAAGCCTTGTCATGTGCTCTAGACCTCTCACCAAAGGAAGTGTGAGGTGGCATCGACGGATGCCAAGCAAACTAGAGAATTCATGTCATGTGGGTAAAGTGTGCAACCTCTGCAGAGCGTAAACCTATTCGAATAGCCGTGTCCACGGTCATGGACATGCTGGCAATGTCACTCAAAGTTAGCTCTTGGTTTTGGTTTTCAAAAGAAGTATTGAAAATGGTTTTGGTGGTTTAACCAAATTGGGTGTGGGCGGGAAGCCTTGTGCAGGAGGATATCATTCACCATTTCTATGATGAATATATCCAACTGAAAATGGATTTGAAAAACTGAGATTTTAATTATTGTAACCTGCCTTGAAACCTAATACTTGTATTTGAAATAAAATTGGCTTTATGCAAATCAACCCCAATATGCTGTCTTTTGATATATCCCTATGCATGTCATTTTGTTAATTGACGGGTGTAACTTGCGAGCACGGTTGTTGTGCTCACTCTTGCTTGATTCATTTATTGAGCAGATGAAGACTTCTTTGATGATGAAGACGACCAGCTCAATTAGGCCGCGCCCTCCAGCCAGTCACCTGTGGTGTAATGGGTGGACATTGTCTTTTGTTCTCCGCTGCGTTTGTGTGCTCCCTGTTGCTGGAGTTGTAAGCAACCTTTGTAATCAAACCTCCTTTTGCTGTTAATAAAGTCTTGTGGATGTTTATGTTATCACTTGTTTGCTGTGAGAACCAGTCGATGATCTCTGGGGGCTGGTTTGGATCACAGAGGACTTTAGGCTTGCCCTAAGCCCCACAACCTCCTCGGGGTGGTTCCCTTTGGACCTCCCTCGAGTGGAGACGTAGAGTTTTGGGGAGGTCTGAGGTCCAGCGACCTCTGCAGGTCAGGACCTCCCAGACCTCTGAGTGGTCCTCTCGGACCTCTCGAGAGGTCTGTGCGGTCCTACCGGGATGTCCTCTCGGGATGTCCTGGGAAGTCCTTTGCAGACCTCCCAGGAGGTCCTGAGGGACCTCTCGGGACACCCTGGGGCTCCTCTCTGGACCTCCCGGGGGTGCCCTGGGCCGGGTCGTTACAGATGTGAATGGACTTTTGGGGGGATGAATGAGCTGCCTGAGCTCTGAGGGGGGGTGAATGGGGGCTTGGACTAGGTGAGATGAATGTGTGGCTGCTTTGACTTTGAGAAGGAGGGGGATGAATGTGAACCGAGGGTCTTGAGGCTGCTGTGCCTGTTGGAGAAAGAAGGTGTTGCTTTTGAGACATACGGGGAGGGAGCAAAGAAAAGCTCCAGGGGGAATGGTTTTGTGCCTGGGCATTGCTGCTGTCTTGAAGCCACAGAGAGGGAAGGCTAGGCATGGTGAGGGGGGTGAATTTGGCTTGGTGATGCTACCGTTGAGCTGACGCTGTGCTATGTATTGAAGAGGAGAGTAGAAAATGCAGAATGTCGGTGGTGCTGCCCCAAGGCAATGATGCATTATGCCTCTAGTTTGAATGATGCAAAGCTCTCTTGCCAACAATGTAATGAGTGAATTATTTATCTGTGAATGAAAATGCAAATTAGTTACCTTCTTGTTTCTACTGTTGCACTGAATGATTGTGATTGAATGAATGATGGAATGATGTAATAATGGTTCTTCTGACTATTAATGAAATGCTCGCGAAAGGGAACCCGAAATTAATTGCCGCTAAATGCCGATTACTGCTACGCGATTAAGTCTAAAAAAACGCGGGTCCTCACATCCTACCCCCCTTGGAAACAAATTTTGCCCCCGAAATTTAGAATCTCGCTTGAACAGGTTGGGGTAGACTTCGCGTAGTTCTTCCTCCTTCTCCCACGTAGCTTCTCGCACAGAGGGGTTCTTCCATAGCACCTTGTAGAAGCAAATCACCCTGTTCCTTAACTGTCGGTCTTCTGTCTCCAGAATTTTCACCGGGCGTTCTTTGTAAGTCAAATCGTCTTGCAGGGGTATGTTGAGGTTGGTTACATGCTGCAGAGGCTCTCTTAGACATTTTCGAAGCTGAGGGACATGAAATACATCATAAATCCACAACAGTTGAGCTGGTAGTTCCAGTTTATACGCTAGGGTGCCCTTACGCTCTAAAATCCAAAAGGGTCCCACGTAACGTGGACTTAGCTTTCCTGTTAGCCCGAATCAGTGTACTCCACGCATAGGTGATATCTTTAGATATACATAAACTCCAACTTTGAACTGGAGGACTTTTCTGTGTTTATCAGCATAGCTCTTTTGCCTACTCTGGGCAATCTTGAAGCATTCTCGAATCAGCTGAATCTTCTAGTCATTTTCCCGTATGAGTTCAGGTCCTAGTAGCGGTTTTTCTCCAACTTTATACCAGCGAATTGGTGATCTGCACTTTCTGCCGTAGAGAGCTTCGTACGGGGCCATTTGAACGCTAGACTGATAGCTGTTATTGTATGCAAACTCTGCTAGGGCTAGACATTTTTCCCATGATTCCCCGAAGTTCAGCACACAGGCTCTTAGCATATCTTCTAGGATTTGATTTACCCGTTCAGTTTGCCCCATCAGTTTGTGGATGGTAGGCCGTGTTGAAGTTAAGGGTGGTGCCCCAGGTAGTATGTAAGCTCTTCCAGAAACCAGAAACAAACACTGATCCTCTATCTGATGTGATGGTCTTCGGTACTCCGTGCAGAGTAACTATTCTTTCTATATAGAGTTCAACAAGCTTATTTGTTGAATATTTCTGATTAGTGGCAATGAAGTGGGCTAACTTGGTAAGACGATCTACAATAACCCAAATGGCATCCTTCTTCTTGACGATGAGAGGGAGTCCTGTTATGAAGTCCATACAGATATCCTCCCCTTTCCAATCGGATATTTCCAGTGGCTTTAGCAGTCCGGCGGACGTTGGTGTTCAACTTTAACCTTTTGACAGGTGTCGCATTGGCTTACATATTCTACTATGGCTCGCTTCATGTTTGGCCACCTAAAAGTCTCCTTCAAGTCTCGATACATTTTCGAGCTGCCTGGAGGTATGTTGTACTGAGTATTATGGGCTTCACATAGGATGGTCTCCTTAATTTGGGGTTGGTCTGGAACGCAGATTCTAGCTTGCCGACATAAGACTCTGGAGCCGTCTATCTGGAACTCAGAGGGTTGGCCTGACTTGATGCGTTGGATTTCTTCGGTGATGAAGGGATCTGAAAGCTAGTGTTCCTGGATCTGATCACGGAGGGTGGGATGGAATACCATAGCGGCAATGGATGTGTAACGTTATAAGGGTGACTTGAAGGTAAGTTACTAACTTATTAGGAGGTCAATTTGCAAACTGGGAGTGTTGCTTAGTGGCAGGCGATGGCATGGCCCGTGCCACCTTGGGTGATTTGTGGCTACTCAAAGCAGGATGCAGCTTGAAGCCCGCTTTCTAATTGACTTGGGTTGCTTCCAATAAAACCTGATCTCAATCATAGCAACTAATTGATCGTGTGCATCAACTCTCATCATCCTCATATTCATTTCGCCCAAGTCTAAACCAACTTCTATTTGTCTTCTAAGTTAAATCCTTTGCCGAAATTTCTATGGCAAAATCAACATTATAGCCTCATTTTAAATCGCAATTGAACCTTTGGTTAAGCTTCCCAATCTTCAATCCTGATGTCATATCTAAGACCAATTTAATCAAAGTATCTGTATTAGAATCATACTTTCCAAATCACTCTATTATACCCATTGATCTACCACCTCATTGCTTACATTAATCCACCAACAACTATAAATTAACCACGCACTATTATTTCGTTAACTCCACCAATTTCATTGATCCTTTATAATTTAACTAATGCACCTGAATTCCAATCTTAACTTGCTATACTACTTCAACCTCATTCTTTATTCTTTATCTAAACCCGATCAGACTATCAATAGTACTAACAATACATCTGAATCCCCATTTCATAATCTAATTACATCCAATAAATCCATCATAACCAAATTGTTCAATTAATTCCACGGAGTTTACTCATATATCATGATTCAACTAATTCACCAAAATTTAACATCAGGTATTGCTATGAAAATTCAACCGTTTCGCATTTCAATCACTACTCTTACTGGATCAATTTCTCAATACTAACTCTCCAATAATTACCAAAATCTATTTAAATCTGCCAAGACGTGTTTTTATAATCCAACCAAGATTTATTTCTATGCTCCAACAAGGATATACTTCTATAATTCAATATTAACATATTCTGATATCCAACAAGGGTATTTCTATAATCCAATAATAATATTTTCCTAATAATCCAATCATGATATAATCCTATGACCCAATAATGTTGAAATCCGAGAATCCAACTCCAACAATTATATAATTTCACCATCCAATCTTCAATAATAATCTATTCCATAATCCAATATCCCTAACTCCAATAATCTAACAATTGCATTCTTATAGTCCCGTAGCCAACCTTTATTTCTAAATCCATCAAAAATCTAATTACTCAAGAATCATGTATGTCCATTAATACAATGTCTATTGATCCAACATCCACAGCAATCTATTTCTATAATTCAACATTCATTTAGTCCAATAATCCAATAATATACGGTTATGATCGAACATCTAGTATCCAACAATTATCTATTTCTACGATCCCACATCCAACAATTCATTTCTCTAGTATCCAATAATAATTTTATTCCTATAATCTAGTATCTCACAACAATGTATTCCTAATAATCCAATATTCACAACCGTGTAATCCTTTAAGCCGATATTCTATAACAATACTATCCTCCGTCAGGTGGTGACCTCGACACCTTGCACAACTATGAGCTATGGCAACAGACTGCTGCTGGGCTATGGGTTTTTAGAATGATGGGTTGAAAATTCTTGGCCCAGGTGGTCAATATCGAGGTGATGGTCGTGGTGGCATGTTTGGACAAGGTCCACGAGTAGGTGGTGGACTGGGATGGCTGGCTGCTGGTATTGTAGTTATTCTGGATTAGCCAATCGCTGTCTTGTTAAGGTCTACTGGTGGATTTTCCGTTGGTGTGTCCCGCAGTAGTTGTCCTAATTATAATTCTAAACCTCAGTCGCCGTATCTTTGTCCTTCCATTCTTCTGCATGGAGATGGATGGTCCAGTACGCCTGAGTTATATTTTGGAGCCCTTTATTGTGCTGCCAGTAAGGGTAATAGGTTGAGGTCCAAGTCCTGAAGAGATGCAATATTTGACCCCACTAGATTGTTGTGTAATGAATTTGATTGCAGCGAGCTTAACCGATGGAAAAGAGTGTGATTTGGTGTTTCCTAGTGGGGCCTCCATCGTACTTGGCCGGATTGGATTTGAATATGAATGACCCGAGACTGATGGTAGGGTATACTTAAGACCAGAAGGATTATCGAGTACTTCCTGTCCCAGGATATCAGGATGTGAAACAAGAGGTACATCAATACTTTCCACGTTAGTTCCCATCATGGTCTCACAGTCCTCATTTACTGACGAATTCGCCGCACTACTATCATAGGAATCCCGACCCCTCGTAGTTATTCGGTCGAAGATACAGGTTCCTCAACAACAAACAACTCCACTCTGTTGTCGATGCTCTATAGTGGGAAAAGCCCAGAAAATGCCCTGGATTTATAACTGTCAATGCTCAATTTGGTTTAATGGGTGTTGGCACTTTGAATATGGTCAGAATTTCTATTGCTCTCCACTAGGAACACATGAAGTATAAAAGAGGGAGTTTCTCCAGGGTCGAAAATAATAATGCTCATGGAGGGTGGAAGTAATAGTGTACCCTTTACTGCACATGCTGCTTCTCCAGTCTGTTTGGCAATCACATGAGTCAGGCGTGCTGGTCCTCCTCTTCTAGCTCCTTTCATGACGACTTGGTTGCCTCCAGTTTGCCTCATATGGATGATCTGTGGTGGTGCTGGAGTAGGGGGTCTCGGCACAATTGCTGGTGGTGGTGGGGTTCCAGATGTTCTCCATGGGTAAGGGCAGTCGATCCTACGGTGACTGGGTTGTCTGCAATTGAAGCATGCATCTGTGCCTCTCAGGCAATTCTTCACCAAGTGACTTCCTCTACACCTTCCACATCTAATTGTTATGGGTACTAGTTGTTGCTGGGTTATTGGTATTTGAAAAGGTGGGTTGAAGGGTCGCTGTTGAGGTGGTCCACATATTGGTGGTTGCTGCTGCGGCATGTATGGACGAAGTCTATGAGCAGGTGATGGATTGTAGGCTGCTTTGGCTTCTTTCCGTGGGCACTTGCTGGCATAGTGGCACATTTCCTAACAATTAAAACAGGTGATTTCCTGAGGCATGGGCACACCTAAATTTATGCACCTTCGTAACTATGACAAGTACATTCTATTGTTTCTACCACCGGCCTTTGGCGTTATGGTTGCAATCAACACAACTCCTGGAATGTTGTCAGGGGTGGTTGCCAAGCTTTTCTGTGGGCATTGACGGACATAATGTCCCATATTATGACAGTTGTAGCATCTTACTTCTATTTTGTAGTCTTGCCATCTTGGGGTGGGCCACCAATGTTATCTTGAAATGTCTGCATCGGTGGATGTGGTGGTAATCCTGGAATCAGGACAGCAGCTGTTGTTGGTGTTTGGATGGGTGGAGGCTGAACTGAAAGCGCCTTGGAGTTCCTTACAACATCTTGCCCTTGTTCCACCATCTTTCTCTTGTGACAGGTTGGTGGTGGTGGTGGCGGTTGAATGGCTGCTCTAGCAACAGTGGCAGGGCAAGTTTGGAGGGAATCTTCCAAACTAACTCCACGTTCTGGTTAAGAAGTGGTAGGTGCTATTCGGGCTAACAAGGCTTCCAAGAAACGGTTGTGACTTTCTTGGACTTCCCTCCTGGAGCTATCTAGGTATTTGATTACCTCTGCCAATAATCCTAAAGAGTCTGCTGCTCCGGTGGTTGACGGCTGGCTGGCTTCTGGGATTGTGGTAGCTATAGGTTGGCCCGGTGTTGTCTCTTGAATGTGCACTGGTGGGTTTTTTGTTGGTGGATCTTGAGGTAGGATTCTTGATGGTAGTCCCAATCTTCGTTTCTCGCTTCCTTGTTCTTCCATTCTGTGAGGGGAAGGTAATTAGAGAGCGGGGGGGGGCATTAGTTGTTATACTTGTGGTAATTTGTAGCAGTAGCTTGAAGTAGAGGAATTATCGTATTTATCTGACAGAGTTACCCCGCGGGTTGGTTGTATTAAGCCATACACAGATAATCAAATAACACCAAGAAACATAGAGATGCAAAAAGATTCAAATCCTATACTACCTGAGTCTCTCGTGCTCAGTCACGCTTGAGATCCCGTTCTTAAGACCGCCCAAACCACGTGTTTGGGACCGCTCAGAACTTACCTCTAAGTGCGACCTACACTACCCTGGATCCACGCACCCAGGTACTCTCGAGATCCCGTTCTTGAGACCGCCCAACTACGTGTTGGGAGACGCTCAGGGCTCATCCCTGAGTACGCCCAGGACTTCACTCCTGAGTACACCAGAGCTACACGCTCAGAGTGCCACAGACCACTCGTTCGGGAAAACTGAAGTGCAGAAGGGGATAAGACATCTTTTTACACCATGAGCCATTAGCATTATCCCCTTTAAGTAGTTACCGATTTACTTGAGATGCTGATGGGTCATTTTGGTTATAAAGATGAAAAGATGAGAAACCTAACGGGTCTGGTCCAAACTTTTCCAACAATTGGAAGAGCAGGTCCATACCAGAATTCTACCACATGCCTCTAGACCCAGCATGCAACTTATGATCTTATATTGATACCCCACCATCTATGATCTCAAATATTCTATCCTAGGTCGGAATGCTAGCCTAACAGGTTAATTAGCAGGAGTTAACAACACGAGTCCTATGGTGCACACGCTTCCCCCGTACTCTCTCGGTCGGAAGACTAAACCTACACCTCATGCGAAGGAATGGTTCTACGTTAGTAGACTGTCACTCTAACGAGGATGAGCCTTTTAACATAATACTTTTGAAATAGGGCGATGATAGAAATTGATATGTAGACGAGAGTTAATAAAGTAATTAGTGCAATATAGCAAGCGAGGAAAGCACACCTAAGTTCTTGCTACAGTTTCTATTTTATTAGCGTGGCCCTAACCTATTGCTCTGATACCAACTGTGACGCCCCGTGTGATTACCCCAAAAGATAATCACACTTAAGCAAACGGATTACTATTTGTCTGCCCGGTAGAACACCGCTACGACGAATAGTAAGCCTTACCAGAGTTGACGCAGTAGAACAATAAGATAGAAACTGTCCTTCAATTGCAACAGTTAGCCACGCAGAGCTAAGGTCTTACAATACACATACTATTTACATAACCAAAAAGAGGCTAACTCCCCCTCTTGCCTGCCAAACTCAACCGGCCTCCTAGTCATCCCAAGTGTCAAATAGGGCGTCCCCCTCGCCCTGCTCCTCGTAGTAAGGATCCTCGCCTCCTATGGCCTCATCTACACCTGCAAAGCCCTCATCCCACCAGGGGTAATTCCCAGCCGGACTAGGATCTACAAAGGGGAATACTAGCAAGGTTGAGTACAAGAGTACTCAGCAAGCATGAATAGCAAAAGATGCACAAGATGCACTATCTCTGTTCATTAATCACAGTTTCTAATTCATCTCATTTCTGAAAATAACTCATGAAAACACTTATGTGGCAGATTTTAATACTGAAAACACTACTAGTCACTCGGAGAGAAGATAGACCCCCTGTGGTTCCCATAGACTCCAATCTCGAGGCGGCATGAATTCATGATTTTATTTAGCATCTTGTGAGCTTTGTACCACTTTACCCATAGCTATTCTCGAGCTCTCTTTGAGCAGGTCCACCGCATTGCCTTAGATGCGAGTTCAAGATCGAAATCGTAACGTTTTCGAGTTACGTCAATTAATTTCTCCACCCATTACTTTCGTCGGTGTCTGGCGACTCGGTCCTCCACCGAGTTCAAAGAATGTTGGTTGAGGCGGCTTCTATCCTACACCCAACACTCCACCTT
The DNA here is from genome assembly GCA_036346405.1 of Phyllostachys edulis. Classification (NCBI taxonomy): domain Eukaryota; kingdom Viridiplantae; phylum Streptophyta; class Magnoliopsida; order Poales; family Poaceae; genus Phyllostachys; species Phyllostachys edulis. The sequence goes on along the minus strand of CM070553.1, from coordinate 5,338,073 downwards.
AGCGCTATAGCGCCTTGGATCCCCCACTTCCGGTCTCTCCTCACGGTTCTGGGTTCCTCCATCACACACACTCACACCTATTACTTACCCATTGTGGAGAGCATAGTCACGTAACATGGTAGCATTTTCTGCCCATCTAAACGGGAAAATGGTTGGTACTGAATTTACGGCCTCTAACCGAGTAAGAGTTTGTTGGTCCTTATATAATAACCATATGTAAAGGGGTCCCACTACCTACCATCATCTCTTACCTGCCAAGGGCCCCCTTTACCAACCATAATAATAATCTCTTAATCTCTTTCTTTCATCAACCTCAATTCATTCACATCATCTTAATCACTTTCATCTCAATCATTTATTTAAGTTTTTTGGAAAACAATTTTGGATGCAATACATATAATAGTGCGAAATACGGTTTACATTTAAATTAACTAAGCTTATGTTCAAGAGGATCGCTTGCCTTCGTAGCTGTAGGAAAGGTTGGTGTTGATGAATTTCTGGTCAGCTGCTCCCGTCAGTGCTGGTTCGTCATCTGTAGCAGTCGGCAAAACAAATAGTAATATACGTAAATACATAGTTGGATTTGGATGATAATATAAATACCCAAGTTAGTGACTTCTAATTGTTAGCACAATTTAGTTTAAACAAAGTTTTTCGAGATCTTTACTAAGTTAGCACTCCCCAAAAGGTCGTTCTACTGTCTAATCGCGCTAAGGGAGAAAACTCGAGGTTTCCGATTAATTGATTGAATTAACAAGATAAAGCAGCTCAAAATACCCGACTAAATACCAGTGAGGCACAAGAACTCTACACAAGCAAGTTAGCCTAATAAAAGCAGAAATAACGACTACTCAACTTATCTAGCAGTTAAACCGCAGCTTGATTTTAAGTTGGTTACTCGACAAGATCCAAATTAAGTTATTTAGTCGCAAGGATTAAAATAGCTAACAAAAATTTACCAACAACTATTACAGCAAAAAGACATTAATCGCAACAAACAATTAGAATCTATCCATTCTTAATACTACCCCTAAACCTAAAGCCCTAAACCTAATCCCTACGCTAACCCCTGTCTCTCTCTCTCTCTCCCTTCTCACCCCACTCGTGGCCCCAACCCAACTCACCACACGCACTTTGACCCCCAAAAACACACACACACCACTCTCACACTCCTCCCTTCTTCCCCAAATTTCCTCTCCCTCTCTCCACTACTACCGACACCGCCGCCTACTCTTCACCTGGCCGCCACCTCCAGGTCTCCTCCTCCTCCTCCCAAGACGGCCAGAGGGCAGCCGCCGCCGCTTCCCGCCTCCCGGCCCTTTCATGACCCTAGGCCGGCTCGGCCCAGCTCCCGTCCACACCTCCTCCGACTCCTCCGGCCAGTCCAGCCACCTCCTGGTCCTACCGCCGCCGGCCTTGGCTTCCCCAGCTGCCATCGCAGCCCAGCGCTGCTTGGCTCGATCCAAGCCGCCGCCGCCAACTCCCACCGGTGCAGCCTCCTTGCCGCTCTCCCTCTCCAGCGCGGCCCGGCGCCACTACTGCACCGCCGCCGTTCCCCGCTTCTACGCGTGCCCGACGCTGGTGCGGCTCAGATCTGGTCTATGCCGTCGGCTCCAACGACGCGTCCTCGGCTCCCTTGCCGCTTCCTCCTGGCGCAGTTGAAGGCCAGCACCGTCGCCGCTCGGGTCGGCTCGGCGTCTATGGCTCACTCGACCCTGTGCGCACGGGCTAGGCTGGCTCGGCCTCCCGGTCGCCGGTGCCTTGGCCTGGTTTTCCCCAACTTCCTAATGCTTTGCTAACTTAATCCTTAGCAATTCAAGGTTGAGTCAAGTTTTATTGCAAGATGGTTCTTTATGTATGCAGGTTCACGGTGGTTGATTGAGGCTGAAGAAGCTACTAGAGGATGCTTGCTACTGAGGTTAGAACTCACTAAAGCTCAATATGAAACTGCATACTACCTGATGGTTGGGGATTAAGCTGGTTTGGAGTTGATGGTTGGTGATGGTGGTTAGCGATGTTCAGGTTAATGATGCCGGTGATGAGGATGGTGCCGCCGATCGTCCTCCTGGCCACCTTGGCATCGCCAAGCTCCTGGCTCCCTGGGTCTCCTTCTCTTGGTCTGGCTGGAAGAGAGGCTCTAGAGGTGAGGTGAGGTGCTGATGAACTGGAAAAAGGGGATGGTGAATGAGAGATGTGAATGGGGTTTTGGGGGGATGAATGAGCTGCCTGAGCACTGAGGGGGATGAATGGGGGCTTGTACTGGGTGAGATGAATGTGCCACTGCTGCACTGAGAAGGGAGGGGGGATGAATGTGAACTGAGGGTCACTTTGAGCTTTCAGGCGCAGATCGAGAAAGAAGGTGTTGCTTTTGAGACATATGGGGAGGGAGCAAAGAAAAGCTCCAGGGGGAATGGTTTTGTGCCTGGGCATTGCTGCTGTCTTGAAGCCACAGAGAGGGAAGGCTGGGCATGGTGAGGGGGGGTGAATCTGGCTTGGTGATGCTGCCGTTGAGCTGATGTTGTGCTATGTATTGAAGAGGAGAGTAGAAAATGCAGAATGTCGGTGGTGCTGCCCCAAGGCAATGATGCATTATGCGTCTAGTTTGAATGATGCAAAGCTCTCTTGCCAACAATGTAATGAGTGAATTATTTATCTAATGAATGAAAATGCAAATTAGTTACCTTCTTGTTCCTACTGTTGCACTGAATGATTGTGATTGAATGAATGATGGAATGATGCAATAATGGTTCTTCTGACTATTAATGAAATGCTCGCGAAAGGGAACCCGAAATTAATTGCCGCTAAATGTCGATTACTGCTACGCGATTAAGTCTAAAAAAACGCGGGTCCTCACACGGAAGAAAAAGCGTCGATCTGCATTCATCTGTACATTGCGCACTCCTCTCCTCTCGCGACGCATGTGCTCGTCGGCAGAGCAACATGCGGTGGCAGTTCCCACCTGCTTTCCCTCCCCATTTTCTTCGCCAGCTTGCTTCCGATTTCCTTCCCGTCGCGTCTTGCTATGCCTGAAGAAAAAACTCCGCTCTCCCCTCATCCGTACATGGCGGCCTCCTCTCCTCTCGCGACGCGTGTGCTCGCCAGCAGAGCAACGCGCGGAGCCAGTGCCTGCAGTCGGTCGTTTCAGCCAGCCGCACTGTGTTCAGTACATTCTCCTTCATTCCCTCTTCGACCGGCTCCTGTGGCCGTTGTTTCATTTGGGTACGGTGTGCGGCCATTGGCCTCGTCGCTCCACTCCATCCGTCGATGCCAGCCGTCTATTCGCCTCTCGGTTCACCTGTCGGTCCACGCGTCGTCGACAGCCGGACGGATGTAGTGACCAAGGCACCTCGATTTGTCCCTACGCTTGGTCCACCGATTGCAGCTGATGTTTGCCTCTTCGTGTGTTTACCAGTCCATGTGTTCTGTGTAGCCGCCCGAACACACGGAGGCAAAGTCATGCCTCGAGAGCTACACGCACTGTACTCTTCCCATACCGCCTACTTTTCCTTCCATGGACTGCTTTTTATTTACGGTCTCTTTTGTTTCCAGCTCTTTTTCCTCCTCGTTACCTCCGTCGCCTTCTTCCCTACACATCGGTTGGTTTCCTATCGCTTTTGGCCGTCCTACTTCGCCGACATTTGCTCATCGTTTCGTACACGACCGTTCACGCGTACTGAACCAGCATGACCAGATAGACTGAGTTACCCACTTTTTCGCAGATTGGTTCAATGAGTCTTTTTGGGTTGTCATATTCCAGGTCACACTGATTTCAGTGTTACGGTGTATATCATGCTGTTAATGCTATCAGGTTGTGCTATGTATTATATTGGTCGAACGGTTGGGCCAGCAACTCCGAAACACTCGTTTGTTACGCGTCTGTCGTCTTGCAGGTTAATTTCGTTGTTCCTGGGTTATCATTACTGTTTAAGATTACTACTCTTTCTATGTCATAATCACAGTTCTTTTTGGTAGATTTGTTGATCTACTCACTATTTACTGAAACTCATCCTTACAGTCTACATCAGATGACAAATCATTTTCCCTTTTTGTCATTGCTATTTTACACTTTTATCAATGCTCAAACATGTTTATGTTCGTGTGTTAGTGGAGCCCATCTGCAGTGCCCTGGCAACTTTCTGGCTTTTAGGTTGTGCCACATATTATATCGGTCGGACGGTTGGAGCGGCAGCTCTCAGACACTTGTTTGTTATGCTTCCATCATTTTGCAGGTTAGTTTCATTCTTCCTGGGTTGTCATTACCGTTTAAGATTCCTACTGTTTTTTATGATTGACAGCTATACGTTGCTGTATCAAGAGTCACATCGAAATAAGGTCTTAAAATTTTAATTGAAAAAGAAGACGACTCTACTGGAACAGACACCAAAAACATAGTATATGACGATGTGCTAGAATATATATGGCTCTCTCTCAGGTTTGCTTCCATAATATAACTGTTTACAAAATAAATTGTTCAATCATGTCTTTCGCTTCTCTTCTCTATTTGTTCTACTGTTTTCCCATTGCTCCCAACTGTGTTACATATTACAGTCATTCTTTAGTACTATCCTCCTTTGTTTCAGACATCATTTATGATCCTTTCCTGACTGTATTTCATCTTAGTTCTATTTACACTCCTAACTAGCATCATTCTTTTTTATCCCACTACTAACACATACTTTAGTTACAAACTTCTCTGTACCTTCTCAGTTTTCCTCCACAGGTAACAGAAATCTTACTCACCCACATACTGCCAGCACTTGTCATTGTCAAATACATCACAATTGTCATTATTTGCAATTATTACCACTTACATCACAATTATCATTATTTATATTTTGGTCTGTATATTTACCATTATGACATAACTTAGATTTATACAATTGTTCTACTGGTTTTTAGTTACTCACAAGCACATTTCCTATTAGAGCTATTGCCTTCATGGTGCTCTCCTTTATTTCTAACTTCATTTTTTAGCCTTTCTTTTTTGTACTTCCTATTATTACCATTTAAGATCCTAACTAGCACCCTGCTGTTTATTCAAAATGGTCAAGCACACTTGATATACAAACGCATCTGAATCTGAACAACTTTTCCCCACTCACCCACAAATGTCAATCACACATATATTATCAGCAATTATTTTTTATCGCTTACGTCACATGTTCCATCATTCCCATTTGGAAATTTATGTTTACCACCATAACAGATGGAGTACACAATGCTCAAGGATGTGACACAACAGTCCCACCGTTGGCGCATAAAGGTTAGGGTGACACGGTTTTCAGACTATACTGATGACAGCACACCTGAAAAGATACTTCGCCGTGACTTCGTGCTCCTGGATGAACATGTCTCTTATCCTCAACTTATCATGTTCTCTAACCCTTATTACTTACATATGATTTACATATTCTCAATTTTCCAAGCAGGGAACATCCATGGAGGCTCAAATTCCAGAACAACACCTTCAGCTTTTCAGTTCTACACTATGCGAAGACCACGTATACTTCATTGAATATTTGGAAGTAACCAATGCTAAATCCTCTTATCAAGCTGTTAGATGCCCTGTCCTGGCAAGGTTTACCAGACACACAAGAATCAATGAGGTCACAACTGTCCCACCAGATTTCCCACTCTATGCCTACACATCTGTTTCCTTCGATATACTCAGAACACCTATCGGCAAAAAATAGCTACTTTCAGGTCAGCCACCTGTAATACATATATCTTCACAAATAACACCTGTCATACCAGTCTTGCTTTCACCCTACATAAATGTTTTTTGTTATTGCAGATACCATTGGTCTTATCACGGGAATCTCACACATCAAAACTGTGCTTGCAAGAGGGATCATGAGAGCAGTTAGGAATGTAAACATCACCGATGGCAGGTGAGCCTTGCCTAATGAAACATTTAATTAGTTCTGAATTCTGACCAACCAGTACACTAATACAAGATTCATCTACTCACATATGTACATGCACCACAACTTCCTTTTTGTAGTGCAATACACTACCTATTTCTGAAACTACTTGCTTTATATCTAATATATAGAGAAACAACCTGTATCACTCTATGGGGCCCACATGCCACAGCATTTGACGCAGATGTCTTGCAAACTGCATCAACAAATGATCCTATTGTTGTGCTATTTGTAGGCCTAACCGTCAAACTCTATCAAGGTACATACCACTTCCATTTACAGCTGTAAAAAATTTATACAAGAACATACCGTTTCAATTACGACAACAGTAAACACCTACAATACATACTTACTTTCCACACGATTTTAGGCCAATTATCTCTTCAGGGTAGCACCATGTGCAGATGGTATCCAAATATTCCAATACCAGAGATACTCGTGCTAAGAAACAGGTCAGTGTATACACATTGCCCTCCTCAATATTCGCTAACATTATCACATATGTGTCTCAAACAGTCAAACATCTGTACTAACTTGTTATCCTATCTAACAGCTTTGCCACGGTACCACATGAAATTACATGGTTTGGTCAAGCCATGATTCAGTAGGCTCCACTTAACACAACAGTACAGGAACTAGCAACGCTAAATGCACACGATGTTGTGGTAAGCCATGCTATCGACATTGCTCATGCAAGATATAATGCTACTCCATGCAATCTGACATCTGTTTCGAATCTATGGCTGTTTATCATCTATACTGTCTTATCAAACATACTGTCTAAGGCTTACAATTATCGATAGCCTAAAAAAACTGATTGAAACAAACACACACATATTTGCTGCAACTGTTTGACCACACAAATCTAAACCTTACTTGTTAGTGTATGTTACATAACCTGAATTACAACTCTATAACCCAACTACCTCAATCATGTTCATAGAAGAAAAAAAAGGCACAAGAGACCTCTTCTTTTAAGTTGGTATCAAGAGACAACAAATAGATGTTTATATCTAAACAAACAAAATACTGTTTATGAGCACACCATCCCAAATATAGCCATATCTTGTAATAACATGAGATGCAAATGAATATGCCTCTTTATCTAATCTCTATATTTGTACACTCAACAAAGCCAGAACAAATAATACGATTGTCCCTTAATCCTCACATGCATCTTCCCCCAGCTTACACATCAAGATCTTACATATTCTTTTATGACTAACATGGACTGGTCTCTATATTTTATCAGCTCGACACAATCTTAATCAATCATCTCATTTTTCTTTAATCCTCACATGTATCCCCTAGGCCTTACACCTAGACCTCCTAAATAAGAGCCCATTGAATTAATATTACACAAACAATGATTTCTTACCTACACAGGCGCATATTTCTTCTAACATGTGAGTACAATAGTTACTATCTGTACCTATACACGATTGATCATTTAGGCTGTCAATAGTCATTATAACACATTACATTATTGATTACATAAATCACTAATTCTGCTTAGGAAATTCCCCACTATGGCATTGACCATGCTTATTACAGATCAATACATACAAAACTACTTTAAAAAAGACAAGTAAACATGAACAAAACATTTAACAAAACAGGGCAGTCGTTACATTGTTGACATTGCGATCAAAGACCTCACTCCAAATGAAAGATGGTGGTACCAAGCTTGTACTGGCTGCAAAAGAACAGTGATACAGACCACTGAAGGATACAAATGCCTGAGATGCGAACAAATAACCTTTGAACCAAGGTATTTACCATAACAACCAAACCAGCAAAACAATTAAAAAAACTCTCCTTGTACAATCATCCACTGACACTAACATTTCTATTTTCAATGCAGATACAAACTAGCCATACATGGCACAGACATAGCAGATGAATTTAAACCTAACGCATCAATGGCCGAATTCGTTTTCTTTGGTGACATCGGTCAGGAATTGGTTGGATTACCAGTGCTAGACCTTACCAGTGCTGCCCCCACCGTTGCTGGTTTCATCCCACCTGCAATAACAAGATTATATGATGCCCACTGCAGATTAACGATAAGCGGATCGCGAGGATCACTGTAGAGATTATTCGTGTCATTCCAGGTAGATAATTTCACTGTGCTAACAAAAACAGCTCCAGTTCCCCTTCTTACTGCAACAGAAACGAAAATCTCCCACGACTACACTCCTGCTCCCTAAGCTGAATCAAGCTCATCTGCTGAAAAAAAAAAGGAAAAGAACCTGCCTTGCCTCTACCAATTTCATCAAGCCCAAAGGACATCCCACCTTCGCCTACAGCAAGCACAACATTCATACCACACATTACAACCTCTGAATATGTATTGCACACATCGCCTTCACCCCAGATCATCAAGGTCAGTTACTTTCTCATTAATCATACCTGTCCACTTAAATACACAGCACAACACATTTGCTTCAGTTCATATAAATATGCTCCATCATTTTACTTTCCGGAAAAAAAAAAGCTGAGGAATCCATTCTACATGGCGTCAAGCACACAGCTCCAGAATCTGAACCATTATCTCTTGATATACACGGAGATCCCAGGTACCTATATCATACGCTACTATCACAGCTGCTAAATCACAACTATTGCTGCTTAAATAACTATGATACTGCTCCATTTTATACCTGACAGCGAACTGAAACAAAAGAAACAACGCCTAGCCATCAGGAAACTAGACATAGATCCACCGGAAAAAAATGAACCAACAGGTAATATATTCATTATATAAAACATCTGTACTAATTATATACATTTGTACGTACACTTCTAACTCTGTTGTACTTGCTATGTTGCTGCATTTTAGCAGGAAACATCTGTACAGCTGCACCCAACTCAAGATAAAACACTCCGACTTTTGCACCTAACCTCTGTACCTCCGATGCGGTTTTGCCAGAGGAACAACAGAGAAACGTTGCTCCACAACAGCTTTTTGGTTTAGCCAAGTAGAACAAAGCCAGGTTACTACCTCTTGGTCAGGCCCCCAAAAAACAACCCCGTTGCCTATTGTGCTTATCCTGTATATTACCCTTTTGTGCACACTAACTGTGCCCTGTACCTAGCACTGTTTAATACTCTATTAGCCACTTAGGCTACCATAACTTCACCTGTTAAGAACACTTTCCAGACTTTTAGCTTCCCGATGGTCATGTATTCCATCGTTATATTAAACTCAGCCCATCTAATATACACTGCCTCCAAATTGCATGCTTCCTCTCTTAACTAGATAGCTCATTTCATTTACACGTTTCACTGACAACCCTCTACAGAAGATAACATCTTATATTGAAGCAGAATATTTTCCTATCCGCTTTTCCCTGTCTAGCTATGTCTCTTAACATATGCTTGCATATACTCTCTAACTCACTTCAAAATCGCTACGCTCTATGCTTAACATATTCCTCTGTATCTCAAATGATTCCTTAATTTTTTATGTCAACAAAACACAACAATATCACACAACAACTCACCCTACTCCACACTTGGTATCTTATCCCTTCATCATACAAACATATTATTTCTTTATAAATTTTACTCAAAAAAAACAATCCAGCGAAACATATTCAGACAAAATCGACACAGGCGCGGCGTAGCGCGTGGCACGTCCTAGTCATATCCTATCTCGTATACCAATTGAGCGAGTCTCTGCATGTAGATGTAGTAACCTAAAATGGAATTTTTTTTTATTAATTAACCTATTTTTTAATTTATTTTTATTATTAACCATCGCCAATTTTATTTTCAATTCTAACCCTTTTGATCACGCCACCACTTGTAATGTGATAAAACAACATTATCACGCCACAGTGTTGTTTAATCACGCTATCACCAGTGGCGTGACAAGAAGTACTATTTAGCTATATTTACCCTATAGTGTGGTAGTGTTGTGTTGACACGCCACGAGTGGTGGAGTAGGAAAAAAAATCAGATTTGAAAATAAAGTTGATGGGGATTAATAATAAAAATAAATAAATAATAGATTAATTAATTTAAAAAATTCCCTAAAATGCCACGCCCTGAAGACCCGTTTGTGTACCCGAACAGCGTCATGCCTAACTAAACTCTGCAACGGCCAACACAGCTTTTTTTTTTTTTAGAAAAGCCAACACAGCTTTGACGATCACTATAGGCCCATATAATGTGGCCCAATGGCACGAAGAAAACTCCGCCAATTAACGGCCCAAGATGACCCGATAATGATTAACTGGACGGATTTAGGCCGATTTATGGCCCAACAGGAGAATTCATTGCCCCGATTGCTTTTCGTTTATTGGAGGTCCAAAAATTAGGCCCATTCACGGCCGAAATGACCCGATAAAGAATAATTGGCCGAATTTAGGGCCATTTACGGGCCAACAAGAGAATTCATGGACCAAATCTTATCCGATTAGAGTTTTCGATTATTCAAGGCCCAAAAATTTGAACCATTTACGGCCCATTAGAAATTATTGGGACCCAACAAGGATTCACTGTACGAACTCAGGCCATTTACAGCCGAACAACAGTGAGTACTAACGACAAAGCAAGACTAGTTATTACTACTTGCTGTAGTCTGAGAGTCCGGTGTTAGACGCAGCTAATGGCCTATTAGGACATATACAATAGTATAGATAGCTGCTGTCTATAGTAATTTTTTATGTCATATGTAGATAACACTATTTACAGTTCATACAATAGATTGTCTTTTCACTTGTCTTTATAGATGAAACAATATTTTAATGCTTTTATAGACCTAAGGCATTTTTTCTTTGGTTCTAGTGATACAGTCAGCTACAGGATTGTAGATAACACATTTCTCCCTCTTTATTCTCTTTCGTTCATATTAACTTAAATTCTACATAACAGACTAGGCAGCTGATGTAACCCATTATATATGACCTTAGCGAGAGTCAAAGTCAAGGCCATCCACAAAGGCCCGGCGCAACACGCCATTACATTACAGCACAAGACGAGCCCAACACGGCATTAACATCACAACCAAGCCCGGCTCATTACACAGAAAAAAAAAGTCAAATGCACGCCACCCGGAAGGCCTACGACCCTACGTTCAGCTATTATTGAACCATTAACGATTAATCAATGGGTCCTTGCCAGCCAGGTAGGCAGTCTGACTCGCTGGCACTATCCCCTGCAAATATCACAACACGAACATCGTCAGGGCTTTCAAAAACATCAAATGGATGCAAACAAAGGGCGGGGAATTCGGATCAAATGTGAAAAACAAGGAACGCAGCAAGTTTGAAATGCATCTGTGTAATTACAAGAGAGGAAATAACGCAGCAAGGAGCACAGCTAGATTGGTCAGCAAAGTACAGAATGATCAACATAGCATAAGAACAAACCAAAGGAAAATTACGTCACATTCACCCAAGACTAGAAAGATAGTCACTCGACAAGTTCCAACCAACAATACTTCAAAAGTATAATATAAACCATTCTAGCACCAGCGAATTGCAAAAAAAAAAAAAAAACATCACATATGAATGAGATTATTTGTAGTTTCATACATGCTGATGAGACGATCTGCAATGCTAGTGAAATTATAAATAACAGATCCATCTTAGCGAAAGGACAATTGAACATGACTAAGCAGATATATGCCTGAGATTAGGAGCACGACAGAATAACGAATTTATCTAGATTAAGAGTAGACAGATCTGAAAGTATCGTGTTGCATGTTTATTCAATGATATGAAATACAAGAGCTAAAAAAGAAAGGACTTTCATTTAACTATAATTGACACATTAAGCATCAAAACATAGTTGCTTAGACCGACAAAAATACACAACTAGACACGTTTCATATAAAAAAAAAACATGCCCCGTGTTTCAGTACGCAAAACTAAGTCCATCCTTGTTTACTAGACAATCACTTGGAACAACAAATTCATTCACATCATGATTAATACAGGCACTACGGTCAGGTCAAAAACAAAAGAGCTGTGAAATGTTCAATACAGGCACTATGGAACAGTGCTTTTGTCCACATATCCAATAGCATCATGATATTATGCGACAACTTGTAATGCTTTTTTAGAACATTGATTATAAATTTATAATCAAATAAAACAATAGAAGTGCGTATATCTATATAAAGGTCACATCTTACCACAAGTGTAAATCTAGCTACTGCACTGTGCATACAAGAAATCAAAAGCAGACTCCAGATCAAACAGGGCCTAACGTAAAGTTTAAAGACTATCCAGATCAAACAGGGCCTAATGTCAAGTTAAAAGACTACATTGATTTTGGCGTGGATACCTGGTGACTTCAATTTGGGCTTTCAAGTTTGCATTGGGAAAGCTCTCATAAAAAGGCTTGCGTTGGGAAACACGGAGTATTTATAGAATCTAATGGTCAGCACTCAGCATACAGAAAAATAAGTCCATGTTTATTCAAGCACCATCTAATCTGAATACATGCAGCAATTGCATCCTTTACTAGTGCACCCTATGTCCGTTCACCATGGATTGGACACGCCGCCCGTATTATCAGTTCCTCACCCCAGTCCAGCATCCTATCAATTAAAATCACTAGGGCAAGGTAAGGATGGGATGGAGTATCATTGTAGAGATATGGTGTCCTTGGAATGAACCCTTTGTTGTCATCGTGTAGTATGTGAATACCGGCCGCAAGTGAACAAGAAAGCAAAAATGTTGGATAAGGTGATTTAGAGCTAGGTACAGCTAGCTCCAGAACACTTAAAGTGCTCCACTAGAATTTTCTAAAGATCTATAAGCTAAGTCTGTTGGGGTGAACACTGAACAGAAGACAAGAACTAGGACAAAGGTGCGTGTAAGATGTAACCAAGGGATGGGGTTTCACCCAACCAAAACAAGTTCCCAACCACATGGGAAGTCCAATATTAAACCTAACCAATCTTAAGGGCTTGTTTGGATGGATACGGATTAGGTCCAATCCCTTCAGTAAGTGGGAACAATTTAACTCCATCCAACTAGATCTATAAAGTGAAGACTAGCCCAAACAACAATACAACAGCAAGTAAGATCATCTTCAATGTTGTGTTTTAGCCAGTTCAAATGAGGAGAGAGAATGCATTGAATTGATTCAATACATTGGAGATGTCGATTCTAACAAAAAAAATGTATGGAACCGGACTCTACTTAGGAGTCGATTCAAAGCATTAAACAACTCATATGAGCATTAAACAACTATATAGGAGAGAGTGCAGTTGAGAGAGGATATTATTATTTTGTGGTTTTTTAATGTAACGTGGGTCCCAGTTATTAGTAGGAATCGATTCAATACATTAGAGAAAAACAAACTCAGTTCCTAGAATACTTACGTGGCATGATTTTGAATCGACATCGGTTCAATACACTAAAGATGCTCTAAAGGAGCTAAAAAGCCATAAATTGGCACATCAATGAGAATGATCAACTCACAGTAATAAAGTAATGATTCTTTATTGTGTTCCTGTGTACAAAACTACACATTCACAGTACATTATCAACAAGCACAAGAAAACTTAGCTTCAAGATTAGGAAAGAACAGCAACAAAGTAATAAAAACGAAAAAGATAACATGCAAGAAATGAAAGTTGAGAGAGATGAACATATTATATTAAAAAATGTATCCCCCCACTCCAGAGAGAATACTAACTTCTGCAAGTGTTGGGATTAAATTAGCACACTAAAAAAGTTTGGGACTAGAAAGAGCATCTTAAAAATGTTTGGTGGCCAACCTGGGATGCATAAACTGACATAATACAAGTTTGAAGTTTTAGACCCTAAGGTGTTACAAACTCTTTATCCTCATTTTTTTAGCACTATAACCAATAAAAAAAAGTGGACCACTGCCCAGCAACAAGCCAAAATCTGGTTCCAAACGTTATATATAAACTCACGGTAACAACTACGTACAGTCCATTTCTCTACTCCACCTAGATTTCATCTTCCATTTGTTTCACATTGCAAAGCTAAAATGAAACTGGATCGTAAAACTAGAAATGAGGTACTTCACATCCATCACCTATGACAGCAGAAAAAAATCACAGCAACCAACCACTCAAGTTGTAAATGACATTTGCATTCCGCGTTACACTAAAAACACATATATCATCTACATAGTCTGACATACAGGCAAACAGGAGCAGCATCACCCAGGAATCTTATAAATCTTAATCATCACATGCAAACATGATTAAGAACCAGAAGGTTGCATCTAACACCCTGACCTATGTTTAATCCTAAGTACCTAACAGCAGTCTGATGTATCGAGAATTCAAGACCCTAACACCACAGCAACAGCTACAACCATTTCAGCATGCCCAAAACCGCATAACGGTTCGGGCTTGAGTCAAACAAAGGATTCCAAGACATACCTGCAGAGGCGTCAGTGCGTCACGTTGAGGTGGAGACTATTGTTGATTTGTGATCCGAATTCTAAAGAGGGCCACGTCCGAATTCCAAAGAGGCCAAGGTCTGGAGATGCGGAGCGTCGCGTCGGCAGACCTTGCCCATAAGGAGGCCCACGACATAGCCCGAGGGGTGCGGGGGGCAGAGCCCCCGTGGTATGGATTCTTCTTCTTTTTCGGATTTGTTTCCGTCCTCGACTCGAGTTAGTTTTATGCCACCATATATACTCCTTGTAAGCCATACGGGAAGAGTTGACGACTCATTAAAATCCCTGAGTTTTGTAAATACCTTTTCTGTTATAGCGAAGATCGCCGTCGTGCGTCCGTGGTTTTTTTTCCACAAGGGTTTTTCACGTAAAAATCGGTGTCTCCCTGTTCTTGATCTACTTTGTTATTTGCCTCTCGATTTCTAACAACCACTACCAGAAACACGGTTTTTCCCGAGTGCCAAAAACACTCGGGAACTGAGGCAAAACACTCAGGAGCGATTTTCCCGAAGGCCAACACTCGGGAAACAGCACTTGGGATAGATTAGTCGGGGTAAAAACATTTTCCTGAGTGTTACACTCGAGAACTATTACTTTCCCGAGTATATACATATACACTCGGGAAAGGAAAACACTCGGGAGAAAACCCTCCTCAACGGCTTCTCCGCCCGTAACGGAAATCTTTACCGAGTGTGGACACTCGGGAATATGCTGAAGAAACACTCGGGAATGTTTCCAACGTTTGACGGACGAAACCAGGGAAAATGGACACGTGTCGATTTTTTCCGAGTGCATGGCAAAAATGACACTCGAGAAAGCTTCCGACGAAGCCTAGAGAAAATTTCCACAGGGCACATTTTCCCGAGTGTCAACACTCGGGAAATTTTTGGTCGATTTCCCGAGTGTCGACACTCAGGAAAGTTTTTGTCGATTTCCCGAGTGTCGACACTTGGGAAAGTTGTCGACACTCGGGAAACAATCCGAACAGCACAAACCCATTTTTCACAAATTCAAGAAAAATCCATTCCACAGTAATCAAATAATCCATCCATCCATTCCACAGCAATCAAATAATCCATCCATCCATCCATTCCACAGCAATCAAATAATCCATCCATCCATCCATTCCACAATATATGTATATTTATGTAAAGATCGAACAAAAGACATGATACATATAACAGTTCCCGAGCTCACAACATTCAAGTTCAAGTTCGAAAATGTAAGCATAAGGCATGATACATATAACAGTTCCAAATAGTAATTTCATAGTCTTATATACATCAAACAAAAGCACGTATCACTACTACCATTTGCATGCACAGAATTTTCTGCTTCAATCTTCTGTGCACAAAAGCATCATTTTGCGAGTTCTGCAGAGACAGCAGAACTTAATATTAGTGCCTTCTTACAACAAAAGTAAGGAATTGATATTACATGAAAAGATAATTAACCAAACTATTGACAAAGCAAAAAAATTCCTTTAAATCATGATGAGCAACATAATAACATGGCAAATCAGTTAAGGGCATGCCTGGGGTGTGGGCCAGCTAGCTTGTCGCCTAATTGATCATTTACTTATGGTATCTACAGCACATGCAAGAGAAATTTTAGTATAATGATGTACTACTGTAAAAAGGAATGAGCTAAAACTATATATGGACTTAATTAAGAGGTGCGAAGAGTGATATTTTGTTAGATATATAATTACATGCATGGTATCCACTTGTATGATGTACCTTTTAAAAGCTCTGGCAAATTCATATGTTGGCGTGCTTATTAGCACCTAACAATATAGAACATGAAAAGCACAGTGCTAAAAATGTTAAACTCCAACTCTCAATATTTTGTCATTGTGAACTCTTGATCAACATTTATGTCTCAAGCACTTATCATCAAATTCATAGACAGGAGTGTACATACAAATTATTATATGTTGACACATTTCAAAAGAATTTATGATATAGAAATAGTGAATTAGTTATATATGTAGCCATTTTTATCCATTTTATAGCAAGCACCTGATTGTGAATGTTTTCTAATATTGGTATCCTTTTAGTAGATCATGAAAATAGCAAGCACCTGGTGGTGGCCTCTCGGCGATGGACGCATTCACATGATCTTCAACATTAGCACCAAACATCTTCAAAGATTAGCGGTAGAGAAGCAACTGATCCTGCCGTTCCCTACATTTTTATAAGAAATCGCATTATAAGAAATTTGCAGGAGCGACCAATAATTACATTGCATGTCATTTCAATGTCTTCTGAATCAAGCACTCATAAGAGACTAACAATATAATAATCAAGATATCGATTACTAACCGGAGCAGATAAGTTAGGCAGTGGTTCCCCCGGTGGAGGGCCATTAAGTCGAGTCCTGGTCCCGAGTGCCTACATATTTGTTTGCACATTGCCATACATTAGCCAAGTACGAATATATATATATTTTGCATATTACTTTGTTATTGTACTACCACGCTCCAACTAACCTACAGGAGAATTTGCTCCAACCGCTGCCTAGCCTCAATTTCCTATTGCAGCTTCGCCTGAAGCTCAGAAACCTGAGAATATATCCCATGTGATGGCCGTGGTCGACTTTGAAGGTGTACTTCATCCATTGATGTAGTATTTGTGGTTCGGACCTCCGAGAGGGTTGTCGGTGTGCTAATGTAGCCGGCACCCATGAAGAAATGACCATGTTTCTTCCCCTTTCCAGCCTTGTACACAGCAGTCGCGTCTAGTGGTGAATTCATTACGTCATAGTCCGGGCCATGAATCTCCTTAGCAGCGTCAGTATATGCAGCCTGTTGGACAAAATCATCAGGGAGCAAAAATCATCAGGGACAAAATGATCAGAAATCATACCAAGTTCTCATTGTTGTATTTGGTCGCACAAGGTGCCCTCCTGATCACCCCTCCTAGCTTCTACATATGCCTCCATATCGGAGACAGACCTCTGCTTCTTCTTTTCCTGCACCCAAAAAAGCCACGACGGTCAATAAATATGTATCTGCAACATACAATCAATATGAACATGTTGACCTACCAGGTTCTTCTTGTAACGAGCCATGGAGGAGCTGCCTTAACGATGTGCTGCCACGTCCATCAACAATCTCTGCTTCCTAGCAGCACGAGAGTCCTCTAACCATCGTTCGTTGCACCACCTCTCTTGGGCAATCTGCTGCCATGCATCTTCACACTTAAGGGCCCATCAAGGTATTGCCTAAATTAACCAAGTGTTAAATATGAATAAACTAGAATTGATTGTGATCAAGGACATCGTTTGTACAGTTGGCTACCTACATGTACTCATCCAAAGTGATATGTGTTTGGCAAGCCTCAGCCCTACGAATTTGCTGTCCAAGGACTTGTGTATAGTAATAGATCACCGCTTGGATGCGTGCTTCGTAGATCATTTGTGGGATCAGCTTCTTAACACAATTACGCAGCACTCTCCTAGAATCAGCTTCCTATCCCTCAGCCCATCTAAACCACCACTACAATCCGGCATATATTGGAAACAAATAAATGTGTAAGATTAGCCTTTGTGCATACTAATGTAGTAAAATACCAGCATCCAAGTAATTAATAATGCTCAGACATACATTTTGTTCACAATATAATAAAGTTACCTGGGGAAGTTACCTGTAGTGGCTGTAAATCAAATTCAAAGATGTCAAGGAGACTACTGGTATTTTTGTTATTAGACCAAATGCTATGTTTAGGAGCTGTACACATCTTGGTATGAAAATTGTTCATAAAATTGATCAAATGTTATACAAAATCTAGAGATACACATAATGACCGTGGAGCTGACAATATCTATGTCTTTGTTAAAGTTCCTTTAATTATATATCTTGAGTTTGTCATTTTCATTGTTTTGGAGCAGAACATTTTCTGGTACATGGAGAAACATTATCATCGTGATTGTGTGGTGCATGTGATCACATATATGTTAGAGGACATATATAGTTGCAATCATGCAAACATTATTTATCTAGGTGCTACCTTGCAAATCACTTTGGCTTGAGAACCAAATCAATATTGAAAATCCAAAACAAAAATGTGAAGACAGCTCTTAATTTACCATGCCTACAGTTAACATTGTAGATATTTAGATTTTTTTTTTGACAGAATCCAGCTGAGGTAATCGCTTTTTATGTACAAAGAGATAACTAGGGCCCATTATTATAGATGTATATATATAATAAAGAGTAACAGACGGTCATTTCAATAATATCACAAACAGTGTACATGATCAGTTGCTAGTGGTATCGCCCAAAATCTGATATTCAGAAAAGATCGGCTGCCAATGTATCATAGAAAATGATTAGAAAGACTGAAAGCAATTGACATTGAGATGTGTTTTTGCCCTCAAATGCTTTTGGTTCATGTTTTTAAATCTGTTTGTTGCTTTCTTTCTATTTACTTGGAGAAATAGCTTCATAAACTCCAGAAAATTATTCAGTAATATCATGTTCAGTAATTTTTTCCTTTAAATCCTAAGCACTTGTAATACAATCAGGAAAAATCACAAATGAACAATTTTGTAGACCATATTTTAATACTGACATGAGAAATGAACAAAACTATAGGAAAATACTGATTAACCCAACTAAATGTGGAATATATGGAGTGATGGTGGTAGTAGTCTATCTATACATCTGGAAGCAATTTTGTAGAACATAGAAGCAGATTTGAATATTCAGTCACTTACCCAAAAACCTTCCTCCACCCGCTGCAAATAGTTGTCAAATTGTATTTCTCAACAAGTGGCGGTATCTTCAATGACCTTGTAGTGGCACCATGTCCATGCAGGCTCCGCCTTCTCTCAGAGGTGACCAAGCCAGGGAAGTGCCATCGAATCAATACGCCAATTATGCCGTTCGAAAGTCTACATTTCTCACCCCCGCCTTCTTCTCGCCATTACCTACATATTAGTTTTTTTAAGGTATGCAAGTAAGTGGGCTAAATTAGTGAAAGTGTAAACAGTTATTTACGTGTCGCCAACAGGAACGATGACAGTCTTCTCCTCCTCTCGGGTTGGTCGTCGTGGCAGGTTCGCAGGTCCTCGCAACCAAAATTCTTGTGCTGTAGTACTGCCCTCCACCTCATGGTGCTCATCCTCCTCACCCTCCACCTCAGGGTGCTCATCCTCCACATCATCAGCACGCGAGGGCTGCGGGGTATAGGAGCCTGATCTACTAGAGGTAGACCCCCCGCTGCCCCCTCGAGGGGCCGTGGCTGCCCCTCTGCCTCCTCGAGTGGCCGCGGCTGCCCCTCTACCTCCTCGAGTGGCCGCGGCTGCCCCTCTGCCTCCTCGAGTATACTTGGGTGGCTTGCTGAGCCACAATAAATGGGTCATTGCCTGGTAGGATTGATTGATGTGCAACTTCAACCAGCCCAAGTGATGTATCCCGTTTGACTCCCCTAAACAGATGGAACCAATGACATTTGAATAACATAAGTTTGAGAGGTTTGCTACCATGGAAATATAGTTCAATTATTTCTTCAATTACTCCATAGTATTCAACAGGTGTATTGCTCCCATCTTGTCCTATAGTCACCAATCCACTATTAATTGTTGTTGCATTAGGCCGTTCCCTCTCATGTGTCGATGTTCGGAAGCGGTACCCATTCACATCGTAGGTACTATAGGACAACACCCGAGTGTGGCATCCTTGAGCAACTTGCCTCAATTCGTTGCTCGTAGACTTGTCCTTCAAACTCTACAGCATAAATAGAATGGGTTTCATGTATTAGTTCCTCTTTACTTAGTAAATATTATGCGCAAGGGGGACTAGCTAATAAAGAAGTTACTTTCTGATAGAACCAAGTCGGGAAATTCGGTTTGCAATTCCCAGCACCCTTCCTAAGAAGGGTCTCAATTTGTTTTTCGGATGGGTCTCGACGTTGCTTCCACTCGCTCCTAACAAATTCCCTATAGGCAACAAGACAAGTAGATTAAAACACTCATGCATCAATTATTGGGAAAAAATAATTGTTGCATACCTAATGTAATCATCCACTTCGGAGAGGTTGGTAAAGACATACAATATCACAGTCAACCACTCGTCCCGCGATAAAACTTTAGGAGTACCACCGCTTGAAGTGTCACCTCTTCCGGTGAAGAGGCTAAGTTGGCAATTATTTTGAGGGATGCCAATATTATATCGTGAGGTTTGATTGTGCACCGTGCGAACATTGTCAGCAAAGTATATTGATGTGAAATGGGAAATTTTCTCAATTATGTACGCCTCCGCTATGGATGCTTCAACATGCGATCGATTTTTTGCTTTGCCTCGTAGTTCATTTTGTTCCCTCTCAATTGGATACATCCACCGGTTTTGCACTGGTCCCCCCATCCTAGCTTCATAGGGGAGATGGAGAATCAAATGTTGCATTAGATTGAAGAAGCCAGGTGGAAAGATCTTTTCCAACTTGGAAAGCAACACAGGTACTTCACGCTCCATAGTTGACATTACCATGGGATCTATCTCTTTTGCACATAGCTGTTGATAAAAGAATCTCAACTCCGCCATCACTTGCCAAACACACTCGGGGACGTAGCCACGAATTATCACAGGCAAAAGGCGTTCCATGAATATATGGTAGTCATGGCTCTTTAGGCCATTGATGCGCATGGTAGCTAAATTCACTCCTCTCCTTAGATTTGCTGCATACCCATCAGGAAACTTTAGGGTCTTAAACCATTCCAAAATCTCCTTCCTCTGAACCCTAGTTAGGCAATAACTAGCTCTTGGCTTCTCCCACTTGCCAGTAGCTGGCTTATGGATCATATTCAGAGAGGGCCTGCTGCAAAGCTCCTCCTGATCAAGGCGAGCCTTCACATTGTCCTTCATCTTGTCTGGAATGTCAAAGAATGTGCTAAATATGGCCTCTGCAATATTCTTCTCATTATGCATTACATCTATGTTATGGGGAAGAATGAGCTTATGGAAGTATAGCAGCCGTCACAAACTTGGAATGTGAGTCCAATTGTGCTCCTCGCCGTATTTCTCGAACCCATCACCATCATCAAGAGGCTTCAAAGCATCTAGCCGTGCACGAACCTCCTCACCTGCCAGACGATGTGGTGGTCCACTGCGGACAGCAATATTGGCCCTAAATCCAGTTGTGTCACTTCTGAATTCGTGGTCAATTGGAAGGAATTGACGATGACAATTGAAGAAGGAGTGCTTGCAACCATGCTTTAGCCAACAGCCACGCAACGTCTCCCTACAGATTGGGCATGGCATCTTCCCATGTACACACCACCCGCAGAATATCCCGTACGCCGGGAAGTCATGCATGGATGTGTGGTACGCGACCCGCATGGTGAAGTTCTGTTTCAATGCCCGATCATATGTCACTATGCCTTGTTCCCAAGCATGTAACAATTCATCCACCACTGGCTCCATGAATACACTCATATTCTTCCCTGGGTATTCAGGACCAGGGATTATCAAGGAAAGGAATATGTACTGCTTCTGCATGCAAACGCCGGGTGGGAGGTTAAGGGGAATGACAAACACAAAGAACAAGCAATTTGTATGGCGCAGACCCCATACCAAATGGGTTAAACCCATCGATTGCAATTGCAATTGAACGTTCCGAGGCTCATGACAAACTCTACATAGTCTCGGTCAAATTGCTTCCATGCTTCACCATCAGATAGGTGGACCATCTTGTCATTATGGTACCGACGACCATACTTGTGCCATACCATTTGTTTGGCAGAAACCTCAGACATGTATAACCGTTAGATTCGTGGCACAAATGGTAGATAGCGAAGTATTTTTCTGCCAATAGAAAGCTGCCTCTTCTGACCATCACCAGAGTCAACCTCAACAAACCTAGACTAACCACACTTATCACAGTGATCTTTGTCCACATTCTCATTCCTAAATAGCATGCAATGATTTGGACAAACATCTATCTTCTCATATGGTATATTTAGTGCGCTTATCAATTTATTAGCCTCATACAAGACAAGTTAGCGGGCAGTTTGTGACCATCTGGGAGAAGGGTGCTAAATATGCTTAAGAATGCATCAAAGCAAGCAATGCTTGTGCTGAACTGAGACTTGACAGCAAGTAGTCGTGTGATGGTATCTAGTTGGGACACCTGTGTTTGCCCATGAAGTGGTTGACTCGCTGCGAACAACATATCAAAGAAAGCCCTTGTTGCAGGCTCCGGTTCTTCCTCAGCAGGTGGCCCATATGCATGACGCACATCATCTAGCATGTCTTCTATCCTACTCTCATTGTGGCCGCCATCGTCCGTTTCTTCCCTTAGCACATCTGATCTGTTTCGTTGTGACTCGCCGTGATAGACCCACACGGTATAGCCTGCCCTAAATCCATACTTGCACAAGTGTGCGATCATTGTTGCCCTCATTTGTGGCCGTGTGTTCGAATAACGAGAACAAGGGCACAACACACCCCGTCCATTACTCCTAGCAAATGCTCGATCCACAAAATCTGTCGACTTTTCCATCCATTCTTGGCTACAGTCACCCATCGCTCTACGCCCAGTGTACATCCAAATACGATCCTCAGCCATCCTAGTGTGCAAAACATAATGCATATTTTAATCCAACTTTTATTTATGTCAAATATTACAACTACAGAGCTAGCTACAAGCTACCATAGGATGTATGCCCTATATATGTACACTAAAACAGATTGACATGAAGACAATATACATGATCAACGGAGCATAAAAACACTTTCTTTCAATATATATGAATACCATTATAAATGAATATCATTATTTATTAATACGTTAATGTAGCATTGTAATGACAGCATATCAATCCACCATAAATGGACAACACAAAAGAAAATAAGCAAACTTTATTTCTTTTTCCACTTATCCACTACCTTACAGTACTTCTTGGAGCTGAGGGAGCCGAGGGAGCTGCGGTGGGGAAGATGACTGCAGCTGTGTGTCGGTGGAGGCAGTTGGCGAGGGGAGGCGGTAGCACTGTAGGCAAGTACCCGAAAACAATCAAGCCTCAGCAAACTGTAGTATCTACTGACTAGGGACTGTATTGAAAACCATGAGCTATATTAGGACCGAATCGGCACTTAAGCATCGAAATTTAGACAAAACAAGAAAAAATCCTTTAAAATGGACAATATCTATAGCACTGCCACAAATTTTCTGTAGCTTGATAGACTAGTTGACTTCTATTACGAGAGAAGTAAATAAAACACATCTCTTTCTATAAGGAGTTTTTGTTCCTCTAACAGAAACTTCAAATAAATAGAACATATTCTTAGTGAAGTATTTCCTTTCTACCGGTTAGAAGTAAAGGAAAATGCTTGTCATAGAAGCACTAACCATGAAATAGCAGTACAGAGTGTCAACTAAAAATAAATAACAAACTTGCATGCATGAGGTTTCTCAGAGAAGAACCAAGACATAAGAGATATTCAGCCTACACAATCTACTCCTAGAAACAAGAAATGACATCTTTCGCTGCTTAAAATGGACAATATCTATAGTACTACCACAGATTTTCTAGTTAAAGATTGACAACAGAACTGGCACAAAAAAAAGGTATATAAGAATAGAGTCAAAACAATGGACTATTGCAGGTATCTACACATGGTATCTAAGGGATGTATATATAGCTTTTACTACTAAAAACACTAGACTATGATATACATTTAATCATTTCCATGTGTTTTGCCAGTGTTGATACATGACAGTGATAACCATTAATCACACAGGTGGAGCAAAAAGGAAAAATAGGCATTACTATAGTTACCAATTGGATAACCCCCTACTCAAACTCCAAGGAAGACAAGGATGCTACCAAACGTGCATTGGACTTCATGTATGGATGGTGAGTTTTCATTAAATCAAGAGTTTAGTTGTCTACATTATGTCTCTTGAATGGTTCACAACCAAGCATCTATTTACAAGGCATTGGGTCTAAAATGGAATCAATGACACCTTGCGTGACAAACAAACCAATGCGAGTCCTATATTTGCGAACTTCACAAGCTAGAAGCTAGTATCTTCACAAGCTAGAAGCTAGTATCTTTGCTAATAATAACGGCAACACAATATGATAGTATTTGTAAGGCACACATCACACAGCCACTCCCTGGCACATACATACGACCAACGAGGGGGAGGCGTCGGGTGTGACGATTTCGGTGCGTCAGACGACTACAGAGGCGGTGGAGGAGGGGGAGACGGCGGCAATGGAGGACGGGAAGCGGCGCCGGTCGTGGGGGAGGAGAGGGGAGCAGCAGTGGAGGGCGGTGGAGGAGGGGGAGACGGCGGAGGCGGTGGAGGCAGCGGAGGCGGCGGAGGACGGGGAGCTGCGCCGGTCGTGGGGGAGGAGAGGGGAGCAGCAGTGGAGTGCGCGCGGGGGGGATTGGGGAGAGAGCGGAGCAGCAGTGGAGGATTGGGGAGAGGGGAGCAGCAGCGGGGGATTGGGGAGAACGGGGTTAGGAGTTAGAAAACGAGCGAAAAAACGGGCGCGCGGTGTGGGGAAAAGATGGCGCGGCCTATTTTTTTAGCTCCCGAGTGTCTGTAACGAACGACACTCGGGGATTCAGTTCTCCCCGTTGCTCCCGTCAAAGTTTCCCGAGTGTCCGATCGGACACTCGGGAAATGTTAATTTCCCGAGTGTTTTATTCACGCCCCGAGTGTTTCATAAGGCACTCAGGAAGTTACCAAGTGTATTATTCAAAACACTCGGGAAACTTCTGAGCACTCGGGAAAATAGACGATTCTGGTAGTGAACTAGCCATTAGGATCCATTGATGGAGCGGTGGGTAGGTGTGCGCGTGTGCTTTGGTGGCAGTAACGGTGCAATGGCTTGGGAGGTGGGGAGGCAAGTCTATTTCACCTAGCATCATAACATTGGACAGTAGTCATGTTCCAAGGAAAAAGGAAGAGGGATAAAACAAAATATTTTATATTTCTTGGTGCAAAGTTATCGTTTATAGTTCTGCATGCCTTCTGTTTGTGAGAAATGAAACATAATTGTTGTGGACGCGTTTATTGGAATGACCTACCAGCGGCTTAAGGGCAAACAATCCAAGGATCAATCGGCAGAAGGTGTTTCGGCTGGAGCTACCGAAACCGAACTCACTTCGGTTCCTGTAGCCGATCAGGATACGACAAGTGTACCGGTTGGGAAAGAGTTAATTTGGAAAGAGTTAAGTTAGGCAGAGGTGAGTTTGTTTTAGTTTTTCCTTAAGAGATTAAATTAGAGATTGAGATAGACTTTGAGCTAGTGTTTGAATTAGTTTCCTTCTCAAATACGTATGCTGTCCTGATTTCAGTAAACCGAAATCTCTGTAGCCTGAGCTATAAAGGCAATGTCTTGTAATTGAGAAAAGGCAATCAATATACAAAAGACTTACCTCCATATAGTTTCGCAAGAATAGAGCCTTGCGTCTGGCTAGCATAGTGCTGCCGTGCCTAAGGGAGTTCTTCGCTCCATCTGTTATCTTCTTCGTCTATTATTCGCTGCCATCTTACAATCACATATTATTTGGTATCAGAGCCTCACCACCACCCTTCCCCATGGAAAGCACCAAGACTATCGAAGACGTACTTCAACAACTCTCCGTGATGACGGTTGAAATAGGCGGCATCAAGGCGCAACAAGCAACGCATGACCACGTCATCGCTGACTCGAAAGCCGGTGGTGCTGCAGCACCTCGTGCGCACCCTGGTGGATTCAGCAGCGGGATGCACAACCAGGAAAATGTGGCCGACAGCCGGACTAACGACGACGACGACCGGCGCTCCGCTCCTCGCTTCCACAAACTGTCCTTTCCAACCTATGATGGAGAAGAAGATCCTCTTCCGTGGCTAAATCGGTGTGAGCAGTTTTTTCGAGGGCAACGCACCATGGAAGAAGAAAAGGTTTGGTTGGCATCATATCACTTAATTGGGGCTGCCCAGCAGTGGTACTACCAACTTGAATGAGACGAAGGCATGATGTCTTGGGTTCGGTTCGCGGAATTCGTCAACATGCGGTCGTTTGGGGATACATACCCCAAACAGTCAAACCTTCAAAACTTTGGTTATCGATATGTTTTTAAATATTTAGATTGGACATATGAAAATTATATGTATATATTTGTCTCAAAAATTATTATTATTATTTTATAATTTTATTGGGTGTTATACCTATATTACAATAGAAATTAGTTGTCAAAGTTGTGTTTTTGAGAACCATGTCAATATCAAAAAACGACATGTATTTGTGACTGGAGGGAGTAACACTCAGCCCACATGATAGTGATTACAATTTGAAGTTACTTTTCCGTTATTTTCCTTTCTGTTATCTGCAATCTCGCACATGATATAATGGCAAAGACATAGTATTACACAAAATAAGTTTATGCCAAACACTACTACTCCGCTTTTTTTTTAGTTTTTAGTTATATTGATATGAAGTAACAAGGGTACAATTGGGGGAATTGGTCTTAAAAAATGGGGGAATTTGTAGGGAATGTTAATAACACAAAATTAGTTATAGGAAGTTTTTCAAATCCAAAGCAATAATTGAGGGTGATTTTGCACTTCTCGTTTCATTCAATCTTTTTGGATACACAAGGTCACATACAAGTGAGCGCTATCTCTGTTTCTAAAGGACTCAACAAATGGGGCCTTTGGATGATTTTTTTTCACAAACAAGTGAGTGCTATCTCTGTTTCTAAAGGACTGAACTAATGGGGCCTTTGGAAGATTATTTTAAAATAATACATATTTAAATATAATTACATAAATAATATTAGTTTAATAAAATTACAAAAATAGGCTTCTATTGCCATTTGACTTAGCGACAGAACCATGTCGCCGGTTGGACTGGCGACAGGAGCCCTGTCGCTAGTCGAAATAGCGATTGGCACCCAAATCACCATTTAGAATGGCAACAGGGACCCCGCAACCCCCTGTTGCCATTGCAAATGGCGACAGAGGCTAGGCTATAAAAGTGCCAAACATTCGGCCATAATTCACTTTTAATCCGAAAAAAGAAAGAGGGAGGTGAGGGAGAGGAGTAGAGGGGAGGAGAAGAGGTAACGAAGTCCTGTCCGTCCGTAGTCAAGGAGATGAGAGAGAGATGAGCAGATTCGGCCGCCCACATTGCAGGTTTTTTTGTAAATTTACATTTATATTCGAAACCCTGGTAGGTTAGCAACAGAAACTAGTAGGTCTATAATTTAATAGATTAGATGGTCTTAAAAGTATGGTTATATAGTGTAGTTCGATGTAGTACATCTTTTTATACGTGTGTAGTTTAGTTATACAAATGTGGATAGTCGTAAAGAATTTATTTATGATGTAGTAATTGAATGGTTTCGATAGCTTTAGATGTATGGTTACGTAGTGTAGTTCTTTGTAGTAAATCTTTTTAGGTGTGTGTAGTTTAGTTTTAGATATGTCGTTACTCATGTAGATATTTTTTATGGTGTAGTAATACAATATATTAGATAGTTTGAGATGTATGGTTTTGTAGTCTAGTAACTCTTTTTAGGTGTGTGTAGTTCAGTTGTAGATATGTTGGTAATGTTTATATTTTAATAGTACATTTAAATGCATGTATTACTGTTTGATAGGGCGTCAGCGCGGTTGGGAGGAGGGACACCTAGTCTCGCAGGAGGGGATAGAGGTCTCGGAATACAACGTCGACGAGCACTTGTTTCCACGAAACGACGGTGTGCCTTCGCAGCCTAAGGGCGCTCCAAGCTAGGTCTCCATTGGGGCTTCATAGCTCCATGGCACGCCTCCACCGTCCCAATCGACACTGCCAGGGTTCACCACACCTGCGGAGGTTCCTCATCCCTCTAGGGTAGTTCGGGCACCAGACCCCTTGACGTGCTCGCACCAGCAACGGGTCCACCAGGCGAGGGCATGGGCCACCCGTGGAGTACGCTCGAAGAGGGTCCGCGACTAGATGTATCACCCAAATCATATAAATAATACTTTTCTATGACTAACATTATGTGTGTGTCTAGTTTCCAATCTCATTTATTGTTGTTAATTGTGCCTACGACTAACCTTGTGCGGGAGTTAGCATCGCGACACCCCACACATCGTGTAGACCAAACAAATGAGTAGACCCCACCGAAATGACAAATACGTTGACGCCAACAAATCCAAGGCCAGCTCTATAAAAGCCCATCCAACTAACTGGACTCCATGCCCCTCTCTTCTCATGTACTTGCACTTGTCCCACTACTCTCCTCAGCAACATGTCTCAGTTGTCTAGTTCGATGAGCCAAAGAGCTGTGGCGCTGGCAAATGCAAGGCGCATTAACTACCCAAACCGCGGGGTCCAATCAAATGTCATGTACTCCAACACTAAAGAGAAAATGGGCATGCGTTCTACAAGTGTCCTTATTTCTCGGTGAGTTTGATTTCCGTGAATGTTGGTTTTTTGGATTTTTGGTTTGCTTCATCACTTCTGTTTTGACTATTCGGTGTGGATTTCA
This sequence comes from Phyllostachys edulis, assembly GCA_036346405.1. Taxonomy (NCBI): domain Eukaryota; kingdom Viridiplantae; phylum Streptophyta; class Magnoliopsida; order Poales; family Poaceae; genus Phyllostachys; species Phyllostachys edulis. Next base: position 5,309,270 of record CM070553.1, on the reverse strand, counting down.
GGCCGGCGGATGCCAGTACTTTCAGTGGGTGGGCTCTATTGGTGCTGTGGTGGAAAAAGCAGTTGAACATCCACCTGTAGCTCTATCTGGTCCAATGGTGAACATGCCACCTGCAGACGAGCACCTTGACAGGATTCTTGACCACCTGAAGCGGCTCGAGAAACTTATGTGTGTGTCCTATTGGTAGTATGTGCAATATGTATGAAGTAGTTTTTGTACACAGCATAAGGGATTCATGTATCTAGGATGTTGAATCGTGTTTATGAATTGCAAGATGTCTTTAACTTTTGGCTACTGGATCTGTATGAACATAACATGACAAGGGATAATTGTATTACAACATTCAAAATATATACATAACATCATAAGGCTAAGTACCATATGTTGTATACTATTACAATACCGAAATCAAACTAACTTACGAAATTATGTTCAATTCACATTATAATACCATCACATTATAATACCGCAATGAAATTAAACTATGTACCCAGGTTCATTTCAGACCGAATTGACCACACACTGTTATGCCACCTTTTAAGACAGAAAAGACAACACCATGTCACGCCACACGCTGCCACCTTCTTAGACAAAAAAAAAGGCCACACATTGTCACGCCACCTTTTCAGACCAAATTGACCACACCCTCACAAGCCACCTTTTATGATCAAAATAACCACACCCTGTCACACAACCCTTTCAGACCGGAAAGACCACACCCAACCACTTTTTTAATCCAAAATGACCACACTTTGCCCAGGCGCACTTCGGATCAAAGAGGTAAGTTATGTTCAATTTGCGTCCTTATTATTGATTTGGTCTTACGTTCTGCTAGCATCATTCCATTTTCCAGCCTGTCTCACAGTACAAGACTACCTTCGGGACTGGCCACACTTATGGGTCTGCAGCAGACCAGGGGAAGGCGCCGAAGGGCTATCAAGACTGACTTTGTTCCCATCCACCAGTTTTTCTGATTCCAAAAGGCGCACATGTATCCTAGGTATAGATCGGGTTACTGATTCGGGCATGATGTCATTTGTAATGCACGTAACCAAACCGTGTCCACCATGTAATTCGCAAGTGCATTACAAAGTCTTATTGCTGCGGTTGAAATCTCATCTTCTAAATTTAACTCCTAAATTGTTCTCTATTTAATATTTCGTTCCCTTTTTCGAAAATAATTGGTTGGACAGACACTTAAAGATATTACCAAAAATCTTAGGCGAACCTGTAAAATTTGAAGCTGTATTCTCTGCAAAAATAAACAAACCACCTCCTGTCACCATTTGAATTGGCGTCATGAACTGTAACACCCCAAAAGTTTGAGTTCGAAAATCCAGAAGAGAAAAATATAGGATTTTTAAAACTTTTTGTGTGTTGCCCATTGTTGTCTTATTCGCATGCCTTTTTGAAGATCTATTGGTTGGGTTATTTATATAGCAGGGCTGGAAAAGCCAAAACCCTACAAACCAAAATTTTAAAAGCAAATCTAACGAAAGTATCGTATGCAAGTAAATCATTTGAGCAATTCTAAAGTAAAATTCTCAAGTGAGAGCACACTCTAAAAAATCAAGCCATGAAATTTTCTCCTCTTTTTCTCTTTTCTTTTCTCTTCTTTCTTTCTCTTCCTCCTGTTCCTCTAGCCAAGCCAGCTTAGGCCACAGTTGTTGTAACCCAACTGTTTCCCTCGGTCAACCCCGGCTCACTAGCGTCTCTCTCTCTCTCTCTTCCCTGATCAACTGAGCACAATCCCGCACCTACTCCCGTCCATCGCCGCCCCCACCTCGCGTTGTAGCTTCACCTACTCGTCCTCGCGTCTGCACCCCCCACGTCAGCGCGTCGCCACCCTGTCTTCTCCTCGCCCGCCCCCATCGCTTAGAGCCCTGCTCCCACGCCGCCTGATACTGCCTCGTCCCGTCGATCCCCATCACCACCGACTCTCTCCTCCCTTTTCCTTGCCCGCTTCTTCCTCACCCCATCCGAAACAGCCGATTCCGCTACCGCGCCACCTCCGGTAGTCCCCTTCCCGATTCCTTCCGCCTCAAGCACCTCGTCGACATCCTGGTGCTCCTCCAACCATTAATGGTCCCTTTTTCCTCTCAGGAGATCACCCCTACGGGAAGGCCTTCGCACCTCTTTAGGTCATCGCCGCCGACCACCCTCCGACCACCTCCGCCTTCCCTCTTCGCTCCAGTAGGTTCCCTATTGCTCGTAGATACTCATGCGCTCAAATTCTAGCTTAAAGCATTGTCGAATCGTCATAGTCATTATAGGTCGAAAGCCGCCGCCACGGTGAGCCACCATGGCCCTCGCCGCCGGTCCCCATAGGATCGCCCTACGGAGGGGGTTCCATTTTTAGCCTTACCGGCCGCCCCCTTAGTCCAGCTCGCCAATGACGAGCGCGGCAAGGAACCGCCTAGAGCCTCCTCTGTTTGGTTGGAACCAGGCACTACTGTAGCTACATCATTAAAGCTAAATCCCGGTCGTTAGGGCTAAGCAGTAGTTAAAGATTGAGTTGATTAATGTTGTGTTAGACTAACATGTGGGTCCGAGAATAGTTAATAAGGAGTGAATAAAACCAGATTTTAGCTAATAGTCTATGACACGCGGCCCCAGTGTGTTAAGTGCACAGTGTACCCACCTTGTAGACCGGCACAGTGCACGTGGACCTTCGGCCCATACACTGTTTGCGTAGACCTAGTCTATGACAGTTGGGTCCCACCCGTTAGTGAATATTTTTTCTTTAGGAAAATAAGTGAAAACGACAACAAATCACTTGGGCCCACCTTTCATTCTCTGAGACATTTTTCATTAGAAAATAAACAAAAGAAAAGGTCCGTGGGCCCCACCTGTCAGAGAGAGGATTCTCTCTCTTTTTATTTTCCAGGATTTAAATTAGGGTTAGACTTCGGAGAACCCGTTCTCACTCGTTTCAACTCCGAATCGAACGATTTTTGTTTCTAAATTTGTCTAAATTTAAACCCTAGCCAACCAAACCGGAAACACCCATTTTGGAGTTCATTTGAATTTTTTTGAATCTTTATGTGCTTATTCGGAATTTGGTTATTTTCGCGTATATAGACGTCGAAGCTCTCGAAGAACCTCAAGTCAACCAAGACCAAGAGCAGCAATACCTAGAACAAGGCGAGTCAACACTTTGATCATGTTGCACTTACTTTTGAAATGCAATTATATTGTTTTAAATTATGAAATTGCATTGCTATGATTTATACAACTATGTTGGTCTAGCTCATAGTTAATACCTTAATGATAATTGAATATAACCTTTCCATCCTTGAACTTGGACGCTATCCATTGTCACCCTAGAACTAATTGTTTACATACTAGTTAATAAGTTTGTATCTAAGTGTCATGCTTAGCCTTGCTTAGATACATGGACATGTGGGCAACGATTTGCCCTGACATCATTAAAACATTTGAAAATGAGATTGGGCAGTTGAGGTGGGAGCCTGGCTGATATGTTGGACTAGAAAAGTATTTCTAAAATAAAAGTAAAAACCCAAAAACAGATTTAGACTCGGGTGGCTAGAAAGAGTGGATGGTGCCGGGTGCAAGACAAAGTGGGTATGTGGATGTACCGCTCGAGTCAATTAAGGACCCGGATCTTGTGATGACCTCTCGTGTAAAACGAGTGCAACCACAAGTCTATAATAGGTACAATCTGGCTAACTAATTTGTTCGTCTCATTGCAACCTCGCCATTGGTGGTTGTGTAGGTGGGTGGGTAAGGGTGGAAGACACTGAACTACATGGCGCAAATGGAGACCTCCCCGGGGCATGGACCAAGGAGGTGATACCTAGCGGCGTGGGGTTGCGATGGGGCGGGCATTGTAAAGGCCTTGTGACAATCATCTTAGTCGCACACCTATGGAAGTGTGTCAAAACGAATATTATAAGTTGATTGTCTCTTGTGGGTTAAGTGTACGAACTCTGCAGAGTAAGAAAACTATCTGAATAGCTGTGCCCACAGTCATGGGTGGTGCCGACTGCCGAGAACTTGCTTAAAGTAGCTTTCATTTTTATAAAATAATTTAGGGAAATTTTGATAAACGCCACTGCTAAGTGCTCGTATCAGAGAAATGCCATCGCTCTTTTCGATATTCAAAATATGCCACTGCAAAGCTTGGAACATCCTAAAAATGCCACTAGTATACGTATTCTATCAGTATTGGACCAAATTACCCCTACCTTCTCCTTCCTCACTCCTCACACTGCTCCACGCCGCATCTCCCCATTTTTAGAGCTCCACGCCGCATCTCTCCTCCATTTGCAATCCTAATTCGTTCCATCGACATGTGAAGCCATCCAAGAACCTCAGTAGGACGCAAGAAGTTAGCAGCCATCTCCATTTGGTTCTCTTCCTCCTTGCAAGAATCGACGAGTGCGAATTGACGTATAAGAGGACGCGAAACCATGGCCGCCTCGCCTTCACGGCGGCCGCTTCTTCTTCTTTGGTGTTGTTCTTTGCCGTGTCTTGGCGCTGCCATTGCCGACGCCGACGAGGCGGCGACGCTGCCGCTTTTGGGCAGCAGCGTCGTGGCGGACGACCAGCGGCGCTTCATGGCTGGCGGTGGGCGTGGCGTCGGCCGGCGGAACTCCATCGCGCTGCGTTTCATGGGCGGCGTCTCATGCACGCCGCCGCCGACGGCCGCGTCGTCACCATCAACCTCGATGGCATGGGTCTCGCCGGCGAAGCTCGCTCGACGCGCCTCACGCTCCCGTGACTGCGGCTCGACATCCGCAGCAATGCCTTTCACGGCAACCTCTCACACGCATCGCCGCGTCGCTCATCGCGCGCCGCGAGGTGGACATATCGTCGAACGCCTTCAACGGACATCGCCTGGCATTCTGGCGTCTGCGGTGCTCTGCGGTTCCTTAACTGTCGAGGAACTCCTCGTCGGCGGCGGAGTTCCGTCTGCTGCTGCCGCATTCTGATCGCTTCGACTGTCAGCAAGAACCGTCTCGCGACGTCTCATTGCTGAATTACTCCTTCATTGTTGCCACGACTGCGGTACCTCAACCTCTATGCTAACCTCTTCACCGGCGTTTGCCGGAGTCGCGTCGCAGTAACGAGGTCAGCGCTCGACATGTCGTGGAACCACATGTCCAGCGCGCACCCCACTGGGCTCGTGGCCACCGCGCCAGCCAACTTGACATACCTGAGCATCGCCGGGAACAACTCGTGACTCACCGAAGAAGACAGGGGCAATAACGTCAATATTTGTGAAATATGTAGATCGGTGGCATTTCTATGAGAAAAAGATGTTTGCAATGGCATATTTCGAATATCGAAAAGAGCGATGGCATTTCTCTGATACGGGCACTTAGCAGTGGCGTTTATCAAAATTTCCCAATAATTTATGGGTGGGATGAGAGGATGGGTTGGAGCACAGTGATTGGAAATAATGGGTTGGAGCCCAGTGAGTGGAAATAATGGGTTGGAGCCCAGAAAAGTGAAATAGCCTGATTGGGAACTGGTGAGAAGTACGGGATGTGACCCGAACATTGGATGGTTGGGGCCACTCAATGGTATAAGAGGTTAGAACCTCCACTAGTACTTTACAATAAAAACTCAGTTTGAATAAAATCTGTGTTAGTTAAAAATGCTAAGTCTCATGAATTACTTACTACTTAATATAATTCAATAAGTGGCTTTATGCAAATAAAAGAACCATGAACTTTCCCTTTATTAGCCTTGCGTGTTATATAAACTGCATTATGTGTGTTGGCTCGCGAGTACGGTTGTGAACTCATGCTCGTTCATAAAATAATATTCAGATCCACTTGATCAAGACCCATATGCCTACTACATGGCATCTGGACCGGATGGTGAAGATGGAGGAGTTTAGGCCAAGACCCCTAGTCGCTTGCCTGTGGGCAGAGTGAATGGATCTACCGTTTTTCTTTTGCTTCCGCTCGTATCCCCGCTTTCTGTGTTAAGCACTATGTGTATCATATTGGCCTGCTTGACCCCTTTTGTAAGACAGTTGGCCGTATGGTCCGCTTATGTAAGTATGCTATTGTAACATGAATGTGATGTATGCAAATGAACCAATGATGTATTTGTGTGTGCTATCCACTGATCTAGGAAATGGTACAAGTTTACACAGTGGAACCTAAGTTACAAATTTAAGGTCCGACATGAACTTGTCGCCATTTCAAATGGTAACTTGATCTCTGTCGCCATTCCAAATAGTTCCAGAGACTTTTAATATTGTTTTGCTAGAGATAGGGCTCCTATCGCCAGTCCAAACGGCGACAGGGTTCTGTCGCCAATTGAATTGGCGGCAAAAGCCTATTTTTTGTAATTTTATTAAACGAGCATTTATTTATGTAATTCTATTTTAAATATGTATTTTTTAAATACAAAAATCGTCTTATAGGCCCATTGGCTTCTTTTCGACATATACAGTACTAAACGCTACAATGTTTTTTTGCCTAGACAATGGGAGAACTCAAGCGGCACCATGAGGCCGGGAGGGGCGATGGAGGGACGGCCCACATCGATGGCTGTCTTCGTCGCCGCACGAGGCGCACCTCGTCCGATCGTCTCGCCAGCCTGCCTCGACGCGTGCCCACTCGGCCGCACGATTCTGCGCCGCGCTACGTCGTTCGCCCGATCGGCAGGGTCGGCGTCCAGCCAGGCCCACGGAGAGCAACACGCTCGCCTATCGCTGCTCGCCACGCTTCCGAGCCTCGAGGCCAGCGCATTCCTCTACGCACGTAGGCACGTGCGCCAGGCTCTACTTAAGAAAATTTAGAGGCCCGCTCGACAAATATTAGGAGTTTAAGGACCTAACAGGAGCGGCCAAGTTTGAGACCTCTAATACAATTATTATTATTGTTATTATTTTAAAAAGCTATGATAGCTGGGATAGCCTTCAGCCATTCACCAAATGAAGATATCATTATCTGCTTCTTAAGAACAAGAAAATTTCGAACAAACCAAAAGTCCTAATCTTCTGTAAGTACGAGCAACGCTCTCCAAAATTACTCTGGTGAAAGTAATGCAGAGAAAATTCAGACAAATCGAAAGTTCGTACATGGTACTCCCTCCGGCCGTGACGTTTCCGACCGTGAATTAACGATGGCCTGTGCCCATTCCATATCGCTCTTGACGTCAAGTATTCACGGCCGGAGGGAGTACTACCTTACTAGAAATGCAAACAACTTGGAAGGGTTTGAGATATACATCCACAAGAAATTTACTTCTGAATAAGTTTCACTATCCTTCTGAAAATTCGAAATTTACTTCTGAATAAGTTTCACTATCCTTACTTCTGAAAATTCTAATATAGAACGAAGAAACTTCAACATTTCATAGTGTTGGTTCCCATCATTTTCCTTGTTATTCCCTTCTTTATACTCAGATTTTGACTGATCTCCTGGATGACGACCTTGCATAAGAAACAGATAAAGCTACCTCAAAATCAAAGCGCTATTTTTTCTCTTTTGGATCACTTGTAGGACTTTCCAGTCTGTCGTTCTTGTCAGGAGTTGTATTCACAACGTCTTCATTACTGAACCCAAGCTCTGACATATCTTGCTTTGCCATCAGGTTTCTGGAAAGAAGATTAGTTCACAAAAATGTAATGCACAAGAATAACATGATTTGGAATCCTAATGGAAAGAGCAGTACTATCCCGAAATTTAAAGAGAAAAGTGCATCTCGTTATGAACCTGAATAGTGAATTTCAGATATCAAAGTTGGTAAGAGCTCTTACCAGTGCAAGTAAGAATTCCAGATACTAAAACAACCGTATGTTCTATCTTAAAATCGACTAGTTCAAACGCCAACACATGTCCTAAAAGGCTAAAACTAGTAGCTGCCTAATTGTGGTTGGCAACATTGGTTGCTTCACTCAATGACTCAATCACCAAATACAGGCCTTGATACAGCACATTGCACATGTGTTGCACCAGAGGATGCAAACAACGGAACATGCCTGGAGGCCAAGCTTGGTTTGCTATAAGCTAATGCAGCAAACAACGACTACTTCACTCAACAACTAAAAAAGGTTCAGAACACGATGTAACATGTTGAACATGTGAACTAGAACTCAAACTATCAAGTGCCGAAAGAGAAATATATAACAACATTTTCATGGAAAAAGTAAAACATATTGATCAGCCTTTCTAAAAGTAATTTTCCCAAGAATGAATAATTACTGAAAGCGTATATAGGTGCAGAAAAAATATTTAATAAAATGTTTCAAGCAAAAGCTGAAAAGACTCAGAAACTTTGAAAGTTACCGATATATTGAATGACTTCAACTAGTACATACTGATAATTTTGCATGGCATTGTCGGGGTGTCAATTTTGTAGCTAAGACAACTAGTACAACTTGCAAAGATTGGTTGTCTCAGTTGAATGTTACTGAAAAGAATTAGCAGTTTGAGCATATGTACCAAATCTTCATCAATAATGGTCTTGTAGTACTACCAGTACCAGATGCCACGATAATTTTGCAATGTTCAAGTAAATTTATTCGCACCCTCCTTCCCTATTTGCACAAAGATGCTTGGAGTGGTACTGTTAGGCACTTAGGCCTAAACTATAAACATGTGGTGGTTGGATGCAAGCTACAATGCAAAGATCAACTGCTTCACTCTACCACTGAATGAACTGAACTTGTAGTCCGTAGCATGCTAAACATATAGACAAAATCGTTACTAGTCATTGGTTTAGCTAAGTATCGATATGCCAAAAAAGATGTTGAGCTAACTACGACATGATAACTTAAGTTGTAGTCCTGAAATTAGTACAAAGATAGTAAGCAAACTAACCTCTCCATCCTACATTCTAGGTATTTCTTTGAGAACTGCCGACATTTTTCAGACTGAAATCCTGTTGATTTCAGGCAGGCAAGATAGTCTTTCTTCTCCTGTTTGAACAGGCAGCTCTCAGATAACAAGTAAATAATGATACCAATGACAGATGAAAAAGGCATACAATCTTACCAAGTCACACTCATGCAGGTGATCCAGTGGGAATACACCTTTTTCAGGAGGTACGGGTCTCACTCCCCTATTTCCACCAAATGCACCACCTGTGAGAATTCACAAAGTTATTCAAAACATCGTATTAATATCGTTTTGCAACTTAGGCATGGTGTAAAAAACCAACATATGAATAGAATCCAAGGTTCTTGACAATTGTAACGGGTGTCTAAAGAAAACAAGAGCCTACCTGAGGAGATCAACTGAAAGATAAATTCAGGAACAGTACACGTCCTCACCTGCACTCATTTGCCAAGTATGTCAAGATTCAGAACGCGATATCGAAGCTTCCCAAGCAAACCCGGTTTTTCAGGAGGTACCGGTCTCACTCCCCTATTTCAACCAAATGCATCACCTGTGAGAACTCACAAAGTAATTCAAAACATCGTATTAGTATCGTTTTGCAACTTAGGCATGGTGTAAAAAACCAGCAACATATGAATAGAATCCAAGGTTCTTGACCATTTTAACGCGTGTCTAAAGCAAACAAGAGCCTACCCGAGGAGATCAACTGAAAAAGAAATTCAGGAACAGTACACGTCCTCACCTGCACTCATTTGCCAAGTATGTCAAGATTCAGATCGCGATATCAAAGCTTCCCAAGCAAACCTGGATCCCTAGCAACAGAGCATGCAATGCTCGAACGCTGCAATGACACCTGGCACAAGTCAGAGAAGCTAGTACCGTATGCGGCATTTCATCGAACATGTCATGTGCGCGCCCAATGTCATGCGCTCGAATGCATCCATCAAAGGTGATGAAACAGAGGAAGGTACCTGTATACAAAGATGCGCACTGAAACTGAGAGGAGGCCCTTGCTTTCTACCTTCGTGATGGCAGCGGCAAGCTCGCCGCCGACGGGAGCGGGAGGTGAGGGAAGGAAGGAGACACGAACCACAAATGCTTCTTCCCCTTCCACGGTTTCCTATGGACCTCCCAAGTCTGAAGTCTGAACCATTTGCCCTGCGTTCGCACGAATCTTGATGAGGCATCAAGGGCCAAAAGGCAACAGAAGTTTATGTTGAGAGATAAAGGTGCACTTGTATAAAGCCACCCGCACAACCTGCCTCGCCCACACCGAGTTTTTGGCGCAAATGTCACTATTCCAGGCGTTTTTGACGCGGTTAGCGCCTCTAGTGACGAAATGCCAAAAATGGCACCTCGTTCGCGCGGCCACCGGTCGAACGCCCCGTGTGCCCAACACGCAGCCTCATCCACATGGCCACAGGCCGCGGCCACCTCGTTCGCACCTCTCAGTTTCAGTGCGCGTCTTCGTATACAGGTACCTTCCTCTATACCACCACCCTTGATGGATGCATTCGAGCGCATGACATTGGGCGCGCACATGACATGTTCGATGAAATGCCGCATACGCTACTAGCTTGGCTGACTTGTGCCTGGTGTCATTGCAGTGTTCGAGCATTGAGTGCGCCGTTGCTAGGGATCTAGGTTTGCTTGGGACGCTTCGATATCGCGATCTGAATCTTGACATACTTGGTAAATGAGTGCAGCATGGTCCATCTGTCGCAACGAGCCGTCAGCGACATGGCGGGCAGCATGGTGGCCATCTGTCGCCACGAGCCGTCGGCGTACGGCCGCACCCGCAGGCTCACGATGTCGAGGTACTCCGAAAGCATGACGGCGTAGGCGGCGTCGTTGCAGGCCACGACGTCGGGGATGGAGTAATCGAAGTACACGGGGAGGATGCGAGGGAGCTCGGCGAACGTGCGGCGCGCCGAGACACATCTGAAGCACACCACATGACATGTTCGATGAAATGCCGCATACGCTACTAGCTTGGCTGACTTGTGCCTGGTGTCATTGTAGCGTTCGAGCATTGCGTGCGCCGTTGCTAGGGATTCGGGTTTGCTTGGGAAGCTTCGATATCGCGATCTGAATCTTGACATACTTGGCAAATGAGTGCGGCATGGTGGCCATTATCGCCACGAGCCGTTGGCGACATGGCGGGCAGCATGGTGGCCATCTGTCGCCACGAGCCGTCGGCGAACTGCCACACCCGCAGGCTCACAATGTCGAGGTACTCCGAGAGCATGATGGCGTAGGCGGCGTCGTTGCAGGCCACGACGTCGGGGATGGAGTACTCGAAGTACATGGGGAGGATGCGAGGGAGCTCGACGAACGTGCAGCGGCGCGCCCCGAGACACATCGGAAGCACCACACCACATGACATGTTCGATGAAATGCCGCATCTTGGCTGAGTTGTGCCTGGTGTCATTGCAGCGTTCGAGCATTGCGTGCACCATTGCTAGGGATCTGGGTTTGCTTGGGAAGCTTCGATATCGTGATCTGAATCTTGACATACTTGGCAAATGAGTGCAGCATGGTGGCCATCTGTCGCCACGAGCCGTCGGCGACATGGCGGGCAGCATGGTGGCCATCTATCGCCACGAGCCGTTGGCGAACTGCCACACCCGCAGGCTCACAATGTCGAGATACTCCGAGAGCATGACTGCGCAGGCGGCGGCGGCGGCGTTGCAGGCCACGACGTCGGGGATGGAGTACTCGAAGTACACGGGGAGGATGCGAGGGAGCTCGGCGAACGTGCGGCGCGTGGCCGGCGCGCCGAGACACATCTGAAGGACCACACCACATGCAGGCAAAGCCACCCCCTACGAAATCAGGAACAACAACACCCCCTACGAAACCCTGGACTGACGTCAATCGGAAGAATGAATCACATGCAGCACAACCTCAACAATGGCTGAACTGTGCCCCGTTCGTTCAAACCCTAACACCAGCCAGACCGGCCCAAACCTAGAGCAATCTAGCACCACATCAGCAGGAACAACACAACGACAACAGATCCACCATCCCGACGCAAGCGCCGCCCTGCTGCAATCAAACCCTAGCACCACCCCGGGCGGCCCACCCAAACGCGCCGGATCAGATCCAACCCATTCGGACCCCGAATCGCACAAACGCAGTAAGTAAAAGCTAGGGTTCGATCGAGTAGATCGGAAACCTACCTCACATGCGCCGCGCCGCGGAGAGGTCGGCAGCGAGGCGGGTCGCCTTCGCCGATGGCTCCGACTCGGGACTCGGGGTTAGGGCGGAGGGAGGGGGGACAAGGGAGAGACCCGCGGACTCATGGGCCGTTCGATTTCGTACGGCCTTTCTGCTGGGCATCCGTCTCAGGTCAGTGCGCCGCTGGGTCAGCCGGTCAGGCCTGGGTTGAATGATTTGAATGTTTTCTCATAGAAAGTTTTCCAAAACATTTGGAAGTTTCCGAATCGATTTTTTCCGATTCAAAAGTTTTGAATGATTTCTAAGTTTTTCAATAGAAAGTTTACCAAAATCATTTGAAAGTTTCCAAATCAATTTTTTCATTTCAAAGTTTCCGAATTGGGAGTTTTTTTTGTGTTGAAATGCATGAGAAGGAAGTTGGTGGGGAAGGGAGGAGACGGCGGCCGTGAGGTCGCCCTCTCATTAGACTCCCTCTTTAATTTGCTCTATCATATACTCAATCTAGCTTTAAGCCAATCTTCTTTATCGATATGTGTTCAATCAAAAATAGCGCATTACTTTTCTAGAAGCATATAATGTAGTATTGATTTTTTTTTTCTTCTAGAGATAGATATTTTTCTGGAATGCATTAGAGTATTTAAATAAAAAAATTTCTCACATTTTAATATTTTAGAAGAAAGTTCCAAGTTGAGATGGTACGAGACAGATAGGAAGTGACATTTCATACTAGTTGTTTGACTTTTGTCACAATCAAAGCCCCTTGACCGAATGCAGTGCATGCCTCATTCAGAATTTTGGATGTTTCAAGGAATGCTATTTCCCCCCTTGACCAAACGCATGAATGAATTAATCACGAGTGTACGACCAAGCTTGGGTTCAAATGAACAAAATAGTTATTTATCATCTTCTCTAACTACAAACCTCATTGGTGTCCGTACGTGTACTCTATGCTATAGAAGAAAATTATTTGTTACTCCATAAAACTGACTGAATTTATTATTTTTTATGTAGTTTTCTGAATAGAAGCAACAATATTTTTTTCTGGAGACATGGATAGATACCGAAACTAGCACAGTGCCTAAACTACAAATCGGCGCGGTTTGACTGCTGACTCGATCGGGGAGATTAGAGGTGTAAACTGTAGAGAAAATCATTGCTTTAAAACTGACTCGAGGAGAGGTACATCTAACTCTACTGCGAAAGAACCATCTAGCAAGAAGCTCATTACGGTTTCAATATTGTTCTTGGGAGCTAGCTCCTCCACCCGCCGTGCGCCGCCTTCGTCTCCACCTCCGGCCCCCTTCCTCACCCCGCCCGCCGTGCCTCTGGGCGACAATACATGTATAGATGGACGACGTGCTGGGGCTGGCTGCGAACGTTGCGGGGTTGGCCGGCGTGAGTGCGTTCGGGCTGATCGCGATGACCGTGGAGGCGGCGAGGACGGCTCGGCAGAACAAGAGCGCCTGCATGGAACTCGCGCGGCTGGTGGGGCAGGTCGGCGACCTGCTCCGGGTGCTGCAGGAGCAGCCCGGGGTGACGGTCATGCAGCGCCCGGAGACGAGCGCGCCGCTCCGGGAGCTCGAGGAGACGCTCCGGCGAGCGTGCGTCCTCGTCCAGTCGTGCCAGACCGGCGGCTACGCCCGCAGACTCTGCGCCGGCCGGGAGCGGGCCGGCCGCCTCCGCGACGTGCAGAGCAGGATCGGCATCTACCTCCAGCTCTTCCCCGTCATCAGCCACATCGACAGCACGCGCCTCCTGGTGCGGGTCATGGCCGACGGCGCCGCCATTCGTACCCCGCGCTCCGAGGTACGATCGATAAGCAGCCGGCCTTGATTTTCTTGATTTTTGTGATCATGTTTTGCCTCGACCGTATGCAATTAATTTGCTTAACTGATTTTTGTGAATTCAGGGGAATGAAGATGAAGTAGTGCTGAAGTCGCCTACCAATCACCCCAGTCCTCTTCGTCGGTTTCAGAAGTTCAGTTTTTCTCAGCTGGTGCATGCTACAAATGACTTCTCGTTTGAAGAACAAATGGAACAAGGCGCCTTGTCCACCTTATACAAGGTATAGTAAGCTAGCTAGCCATATATATGTGGCTGTGTTCATGCATGCTTCCTTTTGTGTTTTGTAAAACACGATTAATCGAATGCAAATTTTTAATGGGAATTGATCTACATCATGGTTTATAATCATCTGAAGCGCATGCAAATCTTTAACGGGAATTGCTATACATCATGGTTTACAGTCATCTGAAGCGTATGCAAATTTTCCATGGGAATTGCTAGACATCATGGTTTACAATCATCTGAATTTAATTGGTGCATGTTTACACCTTAATTAACTGATTTTCAGGGTCGACTACAAGGGAGCGATGTTACCATCAAAAGGCTTTCAGTTTCAGGTTCAGGGCAACAGCTACCGGAATGTGTGAACGAATATGAGCTATTTAAGAACGAAATCAAGATCCTTCCGGAGCTTCAGCACGCAAACATAGTCAAACTTGTGGGATACTGCGCTGAACGGAGCGAGAGGGTCTCGGTCTACGAATACATGCAAAACGGGAGCTTGGAGGACGTCATCTTTGGCATGTCTTCCCTCTAAAACCCAGTTAATTTCTCGTCCATTTGATCCTGGACATGTTTTGATCACAACACTTGCTCTCCTTATACATTGATGATGAAGTGAAATTGAGATTTTGCAGGGCGCGTGAAAGCAGGGTTGGCACTTGACTGGCCGTCGCGCTTCCGAATAATTGAAGGGATAGCACAGGGTGCGGATTATTTACACAATCACTCCAGGCTTCGGATTATCCACAGGGATCTGAAACCAAGCAACATTCTGCTGGATTCGGATATGAACCCAAAGATATCTAATTTTGACTTGGCTGAAATGTTAGCTCCAGGCGTGAAGCAGAAAACCGACCGTGTGATAGGCTCAGCGTAAGATACTCTATTGCCATATGCTACATCACCCAAAAAAATCCATGGGTGAACTCCTTTATGCTCCTTTCTTTTCTGCAGAATAGTTTATTTCGAGTTTATTTTGTCATCTTTCAGTGGATTTATCGCTCCAGAATATATGCGAGAAGGCCTCTTCTCGGTCAAGACCGATGTGTATAGCTTTGGCGTGATGGTCCTGGAGATCATCAGCAGAAAAAGATGGACTCAACCAATTCAAGAACGTTTCTACCGGGATCTATTAACCTGGGTACGCACCTAAAACATCTTCCCTTGGAGTAGTTTTCTTATGAAATTTTCTGGTGAATCATCTCTAAAACCGTATATATTTTCACCGCCGTTATTTAATCAGTACAGAAACTGTCAATTATATATAAGGACATATATGTATATATCTTTTTGTCAGGCATGGGCCGACATTGGCAGGCCATCATGCTGCGGCGTATCTCTGGCGCGAAGGCTCAAGGAGTTCGTCGATCCGTCGCTGCACGGCGTCTCGTTTCGCGGCAGGGCTCTCCCCCACTGCCTCTCCTTCCCGGCGAGGAGGCGCGCCCTGTCGCAGCAGAGGGGGATGAGGAGATGCGTCCGGGTGGCGCTGCTCTGCATCCAGGAGAAGCCGGAGCGGCGGCCGACCATGCCGGAGGTCATTCGGATGCTGAGCCCCAGGAAGGCGAAGGTGCCGCTCCCGCGCCAGTCGCGCTACACCAAGAAGAGCTCGCTGTACGCCGGCGACAGGAGCGCCGCCGCCGCCTGAGCTGGCTGGTGGATTTTGCTATACTATGGACTGTACTCTACTAGCTTCAGCTCATGATTCCTAGAGTATCCGCTCATTTGAGAACCAGAGCTGGCTGAGAAAATCATTTGGTAGAAGGCTTCCTCCAAAACACTGGAAGAGAGAATTGGAGGCAAAATTACCATCATATGTATGGTTTTAAGACTTCAATTGTATTTATTTGTTACTCCTTTATATCTGTACACAAATTTCTGAAATTCCATTACAATAGCGCATTCTGTAGCAATTCAGTATTCACAAGTGTAAAGACACATTCATTCAGAATTACAATTTCTCTCACACAATCACGAGAACTATGAAATTTATCTCATCAGTCTGAGTTACAAATTTTGAAGTAAAAGCAAGCAGTACCACGTAGGTGCAGCCAAACCAATCTATTACATTATTAAAGCAGAGTCAAAACAAGCCACCACATTCGTTCTAAAGAGCTAGAAATTTCCATGTTAATCGATGAAAAAGAGAAAGATCTACATCGTCGATCGTGACGGTCCAGATTATAATTGTCTAGATTTTTTTAAAAAAGTATGCATGTCAAGTACAATAAAAACTGAAATTCGGAATAAAAAGATAAAATAAAATTAGCAATTTGATTTACATATGAATTCCTATGTAGGAGAGTCCATGTCAAGTACAATAAAATAAAAATTCGGAATAAAACTAAAATATAATTAGCAATTTGATATCATACTTAATTCCTAAGTAAAATCCTAAATAATTAGAATTTGGAATAAAAAATGAAAACTACATTTGTATATGAAATCCAACAAAAAAATAAATGAAATTCAAAATATAAAATTAAATTAAATTAACAATTTGATTTTGATATTTAATTCAATAATTTTAATCCGAATAAAAATTAAACAATAATTGATGATTAGATTTGCATACTAAATTTAATAATAAAAAATAACTAAAATTCATAATAAAAATATAATAAAATTAGCAATTTGATTTCAATATGAATTCCAAATTAAAACCCTAAATAAATGTAATTCAAAATAAAATTATCAATTGGATTAGCATACTAATTCCAAGAAAAATGACTTAACTTCATTTTTAAAAAAATTGTAGTCCGATTTCATACGAATTCTAAAGTAAAATCCCTGAATAACTAAATTTCTGAATAAATTAACTAAATTTAGCAATTTGATTTGTATACGAACTCCAATAAATATAATTGAAATGTTGAATAAAAAATAAAAATTATAGTGAGGATAGTACAAATGGTGTTGGATGAGACACAAGAGAAGCTACCACGTTCGCTCTCAAGGGCTAGAAATTCCCGTATTTTTCAAAGGAAAACGAGAAAGATCTACACTATTGATCAAGGTGGGTCTAGATTATAACGTTCATGGAGCCATGTGGGTCCAAACACTCTCAAGGTCTATGAACGATATGGGTCATCGGGTAGCTAGGAGCATGCCATCACTGGTAAGGGGCACGACGTCACCGACGATGGTAAGAAGATTATCTATATCGTTAGACAACAACTAAAGCAGACATGCTGGCATCAGAGAAGATAGAAGGTCGCCACGGTTAGTGAGGAAGCCACAACATTTAGTTGGCCAACGTCGAAGAAGAGGAGCAATCAACACGAGAGAAGAGGATATCGAGCATGTATAACATCATGCATGCATACATCCATACGAATAGAAGCACGGGTGTACAAAGGCAGAGGAGCAAAAAGATTGGAGTAGAGACAACGTAGACGTAGAGAATAGGCTCAGGGCCATCGAAGCGAGTGTGATAGGTGTCCCCGGCAGGGATCAGCGACGACTGCATATGTATGCCTGTTGATGTCGCAACGATTAACATTAAGAAATAATTGGGGGAGAAGTAGAAGATAATCATGTGGTAAAGTATTGCACTAAAAAAGGGTAGCAGCTGAGAGGGATCGATCAAGATTTGGGCTTTCTGCTGGATGTTGAAGCAAAAAAAAATTGTGACGACGAGATGAGATAGTAGACACGGTTCAGTGGGTCAGTCGACGTGTGAGGAAGATAAGTTCAAGGTAAGTCTTCCATGGTGCATCGGTGTTTGTGTGAGCAATGTAATATAATATTGTATAAACTAATAAGATAATTTGCCGCACACATAATCAACGTATTGCATGAGATTAAATAGAGATATATGTGCATGCATACAATTTAGAAAAAAAGTAGTTAATAGAGTAAAAATAGGGGTATGTAGCAACATGATCTATGCATGATAGAGAGTGACTACGTTTTTAAGGACTCCAATAACTTATTATACTCAATGATTTTCTTTCATCGAAGCTCATACTTCAATTATGTTCCTTAGGTTGTGTTTTGCTTCAAGTTTCTATTGTCATTTCTAATATTTAGAGTATTTTAAAATCTAAATAGCCTACAAGATATGTAAATAAATTCTCAAGCATTTATAAAACTTCGAAATAACTCTAGCTGCGCAAATGCGCGGACCATCGTGCTAGTTTACACAATGATAGATGAACATGTCAAGAAGGCAATAAACCAAAGAGTAATTACAGAGGAACATAAAGCACATGTCAACTCAGGCAATGGTTCTTGATGAAATCACAGTTCATCACAAGGTTCTTGACGATTTTACAACAGTTGGGAGCCCATATTACTTGACACAAAAGGAGAACCAATTCCTAGCTCCGAGCAAGTGTCAAGATTGTGCAGCAACGGTGACAGGGAGAACATGCTCACCATCGAGCTGCACATCTAAACAAAGCCATACACCTATAGCATGTAGAATCTTTGGACATTTTCAGTTCACATCCCATATGTTCTTGCTAGACCATGAATGTAGACATTCCCATCTGTCATACTCATGTACAGGCATTAACAACTTAAACGACACAATATAGCTGCAATGCAATCTTTAAAATGAAACTACACACAAACAAACTTGTTGCGGCTCAGATATGGAATTTGGGATAAAACTACACATATAGACTTTCAAGTAACATAACAACACTAATCAAACAAAAGTAAATTAAAAGAAATTATAAACCAATACATATGGCAGAAGACACCTAGCTGGACCCTAAATTCATTTATGTCAATACGACAATGACATAACACACCCCTCAGCTATGGCCAACAACCCAAAAAGCCATGATTTTACCAACGTTTTTTAGTTCTTGCACCAAATCCTTGTGGGCACATCTTTACAATAAGCATTCTCTGCACAAACAGAACCACATGCAAGGTTGTAAGAACGAAATGTCAAGGTAAGAACTAATAAAACCAAACTCAACACTAAACCAAGAAACTATCATGCCTCCTAATATAAAACAAATCCTGAACTTGGAAATTTTGTGTGGCCTGACATAGTTGAAAAATATATAGAATGCATATTTTCAATGAATCATGAGGGTGGACGATGGTTGTGGCCGCACGTGAACAGAGCCGAGGAGATGGAGGTGAGTGTGGGAGATGGGAGGGCTGCGTCGGTGGGAGACAGGAGGAGGTGGGTAGAGATGGTGAGTGGAAGGACGGGGCACGCGAGCAGTGGTAGCGGATAGGACAGCGAGGAGCTGCAGAAGTGGAGGAGGTGGGCCAGGGTAGAAAGTGCGCGAGCGGCGAGTGAAAGGAGGAAGAGGGAGTGGAGCGTGCGTGGGTAGAGGGAGAGGCTTACTCTACAGTGAGGATGTGGATCCGACTGTGGGGAGGTCAATTCGTTAGCGATGGCGACGGAATAGACCGGCGGCGAGCCGGATTGAGCGGTGACAACGGGGGATTCGGCCTTCTCTACCCAACATGACGATAATTAACAACGACTAAGAGGGAGTCGATGACGGCGAGAGGTACCAGTTGTGAGGTACTTCGGGCCAGTGGCGAGTGGATCCAGACGTGATGGCGCTAGTTCTTTCTATTCTCCATGCGGACGAGGGAGATGGAGCGAGTTGAGAGTAGAGAAATGAGGAGATAGGGGTGCACAGGCGAGTTGGATAGCCCTATTTAAGCAGTGGCATTTGGTGGGTAAATAGCCCTCAACTTGAGGGGCATTTTGGTAACCGGTTGTTTGATTCTTGCCAGGAGTTGGCCCAAGGTCGCTTAGTGTTTTCTACTGCAATACTGCTTCAATTCTTGGGTAATCTCGATTCTAAAATAGGAGGAGCTGGTGCATTTGACTGGACTCCTGCTACTCCGGTTGAGAATCTGGGAGTAAGAGCCCTACCAAACAAGGCCTATGTATACGCAAATTCTTGTCGTTCTTGTCATTCTTAGACATTTTATTAGAGAGAAAAAAGAAGTTGGCAAGGACACGGTGTGCTTGGCTCCGTGTTAGACAATTGATTAATTACCAAAGAACTAGTAGGGTGCATGTGCGTTACAACGGGGCCGCAAAAGAGAGTGATACATATCAGTTGACGGGATCCTAAATCACATAATAAATATCAATTTTCTTTCGCACACAAATAAACAAAAACGTTAACTTCGTCTATTGCCTGCTACTACTACTACCCAGAAATTAAAATTTTGAGCTCATGGATTGTTTACCTTTGGAAGTTGATGTTGATGTCAACGTGTTGTCTATTTCCAGCATTTGCCAGCTGGCAAGGAAGAGTGCTACGTGTCGACGGCCACCTAATTCCACCCTGAATCCAAGCCACAACTTGGTTCTCATAGTCATTGGAATCTACAGGCCTCACCAAGCACATCGCAATGAGGAGGAGGTGGTGGCAGTGTCACGGTGGTAAGTGTAACATCGCAAAGTTCTGTTACCAAAATTAAAATTATAAAATTATTATTTCATTGAATTTCCTCGGTTTTAAAAGAGTTTTATTGATTTTCTCGATTTCCTATATTTTAAAAAGTCAAAAATAAAGTTTATTGAGTTTTTGGGTTTACTTTGGATTTAAAGTTAAAAAGAAAATTGATGTAATTTCTTGAATTTTCTGGATTTTAAAAAGGTTTTTCCTATTTTTCAAAAATTAAAAATAATTTATGTGCAAAATTAAAAGCCAACTTTAAGTTGGGAATAATTTTATTAAGTTCCAAATAAGTTAGGAAATTTCTGTGAATTTTTCCATAATTTTTGAACTCTATTATTTGTTTTCTAAAAGCCTTTTTGGTTTTCTTGTATTTCTGTAATTGGAAAAGTATTAAAAATCCGAAAAATCGCTTTAGGCCGAATCTTCCTCGCCGGCCCATTTTTCTTTCCCGCACCCGGCCTCCTCTCTCTGTTCCACTGCCAAGTGGGGCCCACGCCACAGCCTTCTTCCTCCTCGCCTCCCTCCCGTTGGTTGCCCATGCCGCCGCGTCAGCACATCGCCGCCCAGTCCTCTCTGTCTCTGCCCTATCCCCTCCCTCACCTGCTCCTATTGACCCCGCCGCGCCTCGTCGCATCGTCTCCTCCCTCACCTACCCTCTACTTCACCTCGTCCCGTACGTGTCCGCACTGCGTCACGGCCGCTGAAAAAGTCGTCGTCGCCGACACATTTTCCTCCCCGTTTTCTGCGCGCATTGAATGCATGTCCCACCGCTGTCAATCCCACACCTTCCCTTCTCTCTCTGCAAATCCCGTCGGCTGCACCATGCCCTGCGCTGGCCAGAGCTCGCTCGTGCGCCCATGCCGTCGAACTCCTCCCTCTCTCCTCTTCGGCCGCTATAAATGGAAGCCCCCGAGAACCCTCCGCCCTCCTCTTCTCTTTTCCTCCCCCAAACTGCAGCCACCACCAACAACTCCATTTCTTCTCCAGTTCGGCCGTGAGCAACTCCCCCTCCATTCTCCCTCTCCGGCCTTCGCCTTGCTGCGCCGACCGCGTCACGGCGTGCCCCTCGGTCACTTCCTTCTATCCCCGGAGTTCGCCCTTCTCCCTCATCTTCTCCTAGCCGGAAACGTGATTCTCTCGTCGCCGGCTGAACCACCTTCCTCTGCCATTCCGTCGCCGTCGACCATTCCCCGGCGACACCGTCTCCACCACCGGCATCGCGACTCTTTTGTTCTACGTGGTGCTCCCCTTCCCTCGTCCCTACCGCCGCCGGAGCACTATCGCCCCGTGCGCCCGCCACCGCTGGGTGTGCCGCCGCTGTTGCCCTGGGTAGTCGAACCTCCTTCGACCAAGTAGTCAAAACCTTCCGACCAGTTGAACCTCTTTCGACCAGGTAGTCGAAACCTCCTTCCGACCAGGTGATTTCAAAACTTCCGAGAGCCTGTTCTCCTTCGTTCGAGCTCCGATTCGAGTGATTTAAATTTCTAAATTCATATTAAAGCAATATCTAGCTATCTACACTAAAATTATTTAATTTGAAGTTCATTTTAATTTATTTAGATATTATTTGAATTTGGCTTGTTTTCGCGTGTAGATTTTGACGACTTCAGATAACCGGATTTGACGTGGTTTTCGAACAACAACTAATTGAGCAAGGCAAGTTACATCTTTGATCATATTTGAATTATTTAAATTATGTTTTAAATTATTATATTCAAGTTATTTAAATCCTGTTTTTATATTATAGTTATTCCCAATTCCTTTGTATAGCCAAATGTTGCTATTGAAGTAGCCATCCCTTGATACTATAGTTAAAATCTAGTTGGTATATTAGTATGAACTAGAACTTGTTGTAAAACTTTCTACTTAATCAAAGCCTAGACCAGAAATATTTAGTTTAGGGAATTTAGCCAAAAGTTCAACTATGATTTAAAAGGAGAATATGGTATTGTCTTTACCATAGAAATTTATAAAATGATTTGACTTAGTAAATAAAATAAAAAATTGGTTTGGACTTGGGCGAAATAGATGTTTGGATGGTGCACGTTGACATATGGGATCGAGTCATTTCTATGATCGAGGCACAAGGGTTATTTTGGAAAGTCGCCCAAGTCAATTAAGGACCGGTCTTCAAGCTGCATCTTGCTAAGTCTCATCGTACTACCACATGTCCTGAATGGGCAAAACTATGCTAAATAATTTACAATATTTCACCGTGGCTGTGCCATCCGGTTGCATGGGTGTCTTTATGACCTACTTTTATGTATTCCCACATGGCGCAAGAGGGGGCTTAAAGCCGACGGATTTCTATCTAAAGGAAGCGAAACCTTAGCGAGGCAGAACTATGGTGGGATAGTGCATTGTAAAGGCCTTGACACGTGCTCTAGACTGCTTACCTAAGGTAGTGAGCAGTTGTATCGACGGATGCCAAACAAACTAGAGATGTCGTGTTGTGTGGGTAAAGCTATACAACCTCTATAGAGTGTAAAACTATTCGAAATAGCTGTGTCCATGGTCATGGACATGCATAGCAAAGCCAATGCAAAGTTAGATTTTGATTTTGTTTTCAAAAGACTTTATCAAATGATTTTAGATATTTTATCCAACTGGAAAATTGGACGGTTTACCGTGTGATAGGAGGGTATCATTCACCATTCTTGTGTGAATGTTATTTGATTATAAAACTTGAGAATTTAGAAAATGAATTTTAATTATAGAATATCTGCTTTGTAACTTAGTACAAGTATTTAAAGAAAACATTGCTTTATGCAAATTCAACCCTACATGTCTTCCTTTGATATACCCCTGCATGCATTATAATTCTGTTATTGGGTGTAACTTGCGGAGCACGGTTGTTTGTGCTCACTCTTACTTAATAAAATGTTGTTTAGAGAAGAAGGACTTTGTGCTGTTGAAGATCTCGACGACTAGGTCGCTACCCCAATCAATTGCTTGTGGCAGATTAGCTAGGCTCTACTACTGTTCATTCGTCTTCCGTTGTGTTTCTATTTGTTGGCTTGTAAGCTTTTCTGGTAATTAAACTCTGAATATTATTAAAGTTTTGCGAATTATGGATGTTACCATATTTGTTTACTGTGTGAGCTAGCCACTGATCATAAGACTAGTTCAGTAATACACAGAAGATTGGAGAGTGTTAATCCTAGGTCCTGACAGTAAGCGAGGAGGAGGAGACGATGCTTGCTTGGCCAGCGCGGAGGAGGCGCCGGAGGTGCAGGGGGATTAGGATGAAGAGGACGTGGTACGGTGAACTCGAGAAAGCTGCACAGCGAGGAAACGACGTCTTCGTCTCTATCTCTTCATCATACGTTGTCGCTGCCTCCTCTCCCTTCCCCAGTGCCGCCACTTCTCCTCCAAGGTACTGTCGCCTCCTCTTCTCCCTTCCCTCCCGGTGCCTTCTCTTGTCCCCGGAGCCACCGCCTCCCCTCCCTGCTACCTCCTCCTATCGCCGGCGCTACCTCCCAACTACCTTCTCCTGTCGTCGGTGCACGCCTCCGCCTCCCACCCTACCTCATATGCCGTTGGATCCCCCCGCTGATGGCCGCGAGGTCAATGGGAGGTGCCGAGGCGAGGATGGCGGCGCCGTGCGATGTGGCAGTGGTAAGCGAGGAGGAGACGATGCTTGCTCGGCCGGTGGGGAGTAGGAGGCGGCGGCACAGGGGAGGAATAGGATGAAGAGGATGTCGTGCGGTGCACTCGAGACAGCAACGCGGCGAGGGATGGACTCCTTCATCTCTGCCTCCTCATGTTCCGTCGCTGCATCCCCTCCCTTCCCCAGCGCTGTCGCTTCTCCTCCAAGGTATCTCCGCCTCCTCTCCTTCCTTCCCTCCCGGTGCCTTCTCCTGTCCCCGACGCTGCCTTACCGCGCCGCCAGATCACCCCGTCTTCGTGCATGCCGCCGTTGCAACCTACGGACTGAGTGCTAGAGGGGGTCAGGATCTCTGAGGCACAAAGCGAATGCCGGACGGGCACAAGGCGCGAGACAGAAAGGGGTTGGATGGCAACGAATTTTCGATGTGTGCATGGGATAAGAAATGGGGGTATTGTTGTATTCACAAGTTATGGGGGGATGGCGGGGCGAGACCTTGTCCATGTCAAGTTGGGTCCACATGTTCGTGCACCTTGATGATGAATTGGGGAGGGGTGGAAGAGGCCAACCACGTGCACGGAAGAAGAGACGATCTTTCTGCTGCACAGAGGTAAACTACTTTTATTAGTTAAGGAAAAAAAAACGCCAGACGTGTAGTGCAGGGCATGAAAAGCTTGGGCAGGGTTTGATGGTACATTGGCATGGGACAAGACAACCACGTATTGCTGATACCGAAACCAAAACGAATACTAGAGCCCCATATTTGGATTGCTGCTCCTGCTCTTACGCAAACAACACTGTTCAACAATGTGCAATTGCAGCCCACCAAAATCTGCTAAAAGGGCAATTCTACTAAAAGCAGACGTTCTAAAGTCGCTAAGAAAAAATATATATACTAAAAATTCTTAAAAAAAATCATCCGGCTATTAGTTAATTATAATGGTAAACCACAATCATTAGACACAATACCGAGACCAATGGAAAAAAGGGGTTGAAGTTTACGGACTCCAGCCTAAACCAGCTGTGTCGTCCCTGACGCTTTGTTCGGTCAGAAAAGGAAGAACGCCGCACCAAACCCCATCAGCCTTTTTTTTCTTCTAAAAGCCACGTGTGAAAGGATCCCTACTTGAATTGTATTGACTTTTGCAAAGTTTTTGTATTGACTTGTGCAAAGTTTTTCGGTGAAGTATATGAAGGGATGAAGAGGAGAGAGATTT
This sequence comes from Phyllostachys edulis, assembly GCA_036346405.1. Classification (NCBI taxonomy): domain Eukaryota; kingdom Viridiplantae; phylum Streptophyta; class Magnoliopsida; order Poales; family Poaceae; genus Phyllostachys; species Phyllostachys edulis. The sequence goes on along the minus strand of CM070553.1, from coordinate 5,283,982 downwards.
CTAGATAGAGATCATATGTCAATCTCTAGGTAGCATTTTTTCAGCCCAGAGTGTTGCATCTTCATTGCAAGATTTTATTAGACAATGGAGCCATGGCTCACGTGCCCTGAAAATGATGTAATGTCAATGATTCCAAATGCATCACATACAAAGCAGTAGAAAGGTACTATAGTTAGTCTCTGGAATGCACAAGGGTCGCAAGAGATGGATCAGAGCTGTAACGCAGGGGTGTTGAAGGAGAGAGCCAGCGTGCGCCAGAAGGATCACGCGAAGGAGCAACCGAAGAAGAGGTGGTTAACATCTTCTATGTCAGTAGTGCAGACCTCGCAGGTAGCATTGTCAACCAATGTTTTACAGAGCAAGTTAGCTTTCATGTGGAGCCTGTCGTTAACGAGAAGTCATGAGAAAAAATTTGACGCGGTGCGGCGCTGCATTGCGCCAGATAAACAACCAGTTTGGGCATTCATGCCCAATAATGGTGCGGAGTTGGTACAAGGCAGACCGCGCTGAACAATAATGCTATGCCCCGTCAGCCTTCGTCCGTCCGTCCCGATGGCAATGGTTCTTCGCTGCACAATAATGCTAGCCTGCTCTGTCCAATGCCCAATGGGGACGGGTGGCTGGTCCAGTGGTCCTACATGGCCAATATTTCAAGGTTTGATTTTTATATTGAGAACTAGGCTAAGCCAACCATATATATGCATGGACTATATAAGGTAAACAATGGGAGGAGATTGTACTGACATTTGAACGAGCCATCAGCGCTGACATGGACTATATGAGCATGATTCAGCATCGACATTTTAAGGTAAACAAAGGGTGGAGATTGTACTGACATTTGAACGAGCCATCAGCCGGCGCTGAAGGCAGGAGCTTTCCAAGAAGCCTCCCAGCTTTCTGTGCTCCATTTTGTCAACAAGACAGAGCAGATGTAGCTGGAGAGTTGGACTCATCACGTTGTGTTTTCACCAACTAGCCATGCCCCCATGCTCGACATCTCACTGCTCTGCTTCAGAAATAATAATAATACTAATACAAATAATAATAATAATAAACTGTCTTGCTATGGTGTGTATTGAGCACCACCCGGTGATGAAGCGACATGTGGTTACATCTATGAAGAATTAATCGGGTCAGTTGAAGCATTGCCACGAAGAGCTGTTCTGCTAGTGATCATAAATATTATATCCATTAAAAAAATGGGGCAATTTGCGCAGTAGTACTATAAAGATATAACGAATTGGAAAATAATATCAATGTGTCACTGATATGTGACCTCATAACCCACTTGTTATCCTCACAATGGATGTTATTTTTCAATTTATACATCATTGTAATGCTACTAAGCAAAAATTTCCTTAAAAAACACATGCAATGCTGAGCACATGCTGGCATGCTGCACCAAGGCTATGGAGAAAGAATCAGAAATAACAACACAAGATGAAAATCAGTGAAGGGAGACCTCCTTACCAAATTCTGATTAAACTAAATTCCAGGAAAGAGACCTTTGGCTGATTTTTATGGGATTAGGCGTTATCATTTACATATCATATTCACAACTGTTTTTTTATTGAAACTATCATATTCACAACTGTAACATCCCAAATTTGGAGTTCATTTTAAGCATGTAAAAAAATAATTTGAATTTTCTTGGTTAAGTCAAAGCTTAATTTGAATTTTTAGAAATCAAAACAATTTAATACGATTAATTTAAACTTCAATTAAATTAAAAGCTGTTTTATTTGGGTTCCTTGAGTTCCAAAATATTATCTACGAATTTTTGGAGTTTTATTTGTTGTTTCTTTGAGCTCGGTTTTATTTAATCTAATTTTTGAAATTCTGATATTTCTTTTTTTCCGAATTTCCTTCGGGCCGAATCATTTTCTCCTTTGGGCCGATTCCTTTTTCCGTTGGCCCATTCTCCTTTTTCCTCCAGCCCAGCTCGCCCGCTTGGCCCACCTATTTGCGTGGGCCAACTCACTCGTGTGCACGAAGCCCAGCCCAGCCGAGCCGATACACTATTCCTCGTCTCTAGGAATCCGCCGACGCCACGCTCGCGGAGACGTCACCGTTCCGGACTCGGAGTCCGTGCGTCGCACGCCGCCTCCGCCTTTCAAAAGGACCCACGACCCCGGGATCCAAACCCCGAGCCGCCGCCGCTTTCGAAGCCCTACTTGCCGCTGCCAGATCTGTCACCGTTGGGCCGTTCGAGCTCGCCGGAGTTGGAGGCTTCCGCGCCGCCGTCGTTGAGGAAAAACTTCACCACTGCGGTCTAGGTGAACCCCGTCGCCTTCCGCCACCGCCATCGACATCCTCTTGTCGCCCGTATCTTGGATTCGCCGTCCTTGGGCCGATTCGTTGCTGTTGCGCTATCCTCGTCGAAATCCGAGCGCCGCTCTGCGCCATTGTCGCTTTTGAAGCTCGTCGGTGAGCATCTCCATCTCCCGCGTCGCTTCCTCTTTTCCCCTCTTTCCTCCGCGGATCACTGGCTTCGATCCACCGCCGCTCGTCGCCGATGAAGGTTCGCAGGAGAGTGCCGCCGCGACCAAACCCTCGCCGTTACTGTAGTCCACCCGAGGCCACCGTCGTCATCCATGGCGTCGAGCCTGAGCCAAGCCCTGTGCCACCCACGGACCCCACACGTCAGCGACCGCAAGTCATCGCCACGTGGATCCCTTGTGTCAGCCTCGTCAAATGCCATCTCACAGCCATGTCAGAGATCTATCGATGTGTCGTCCCGGTCAGCACACGCGTGGCACCATCCGAGTCACCCCTAGATCCCAGTTTCATGGACTTGGTCCACCGTAGACCTAAACCATCTTATGGATTTGGTCCATAGACCAAAACCCACTTATCAGCCTCTCCAACTTTTTTCCAGATTTTCTTTAATTTGGAAATTTAGAGAGAACAAATCCCGTGGGACCCACCTATCAACCATTAGGAAATTATTTATTTTAATACGAAGTAATATTATCTGAAACATTCTTTTCTCTCTCTTTTTCCCTTTTTCGTCAAATCTTCCGAGAGTCCGTTCTCCTTCGTCCAAACTCCGATTCAGTCCGTTCAAATTCGTAAATTATCTAAAATCAAGCACTTTCTTTTATAGTTGGTTTTGCTGTTTTTGGATTTTATTTGATTTTATTTGGGATTTATTTGTGCTTCGCCTGTGGTTTCCTCTCTCTTTTAGACGATCTGTTTCAAAGAGCAGCAACAGAAGCAAGTTTCGAATATCCAAGTGTGGTAACTGAGTAAAGCCAAGACAAGTCGTAGTTCTTTGATCATGTTAAACCTATGATTTTAAAATTATATTGTTTTATATCAAATTACATGCTATCTTTATATCAACTGTTTTAGGAATAGATAATCACATATTTGTCACTACGTCTCAATTGAATATTTGAATACCATGAATCATTTGTTACCATAGGATGATTAATATTAGTTGGACATATTTGTATCACCAACATAAGTTATCGTAGAGATGCTTAGACATGCTTAGTTACGATGGGCTCATGATCACATGTTCAATATTGATAATTTAACTTAATGATATATAAAATTATGGTGCGATACCATTGTTGTGCAACTGTGGTATGATGTCACTGTTGTACCAATTGTGGTGCGATGCCGCTATTTTAAAATTTTGTGCCATGGCAGAGATTGTTATTGGTTTGGTTGAACAAAATGATTTATGTTCAAGCGAGTGATCGTGCAGTAAAGAGGGTACGTGAGGCATATTGTTTTGGATGAGGTAGTCTCGCCTAAGTAACTTGCCAAAGACTTAATTTTGTGCGAACTAGGTCATATCGTTCAATCACATGCCCCGTATGAGATCGACCTGGCTAACTAATTAGCAATGTCTTAACTTATTACTGTTTTTGGAAGCGTGAGTTACGAGATGGATGTATACTCACAATGGCGCAAGAGAGGAGGGCCATGTTTGGTCGTGATGACATTTAGTATTGAAACCTTAGCGGACAGAATTGGGTTAAGGAGGATCTTTGTAAAAGGCCTTGTGATGATCACTTAGTCGCACACCTACGGAAGTGTGGTCAGATACTTTAAGTTGATTTATCTCTTGTTCGTAAAGCTGTACAACCTCTTCAGAGTTAAGACTGTTTAAACGGCCATGTCTCCGATTATGGACAATACTCGGGGATTTTATACGAGAGGTAGAGTTTCTTTATAAAAATGTGTCGAAAGGTGAATGAGAGATTCACTTGGTGAATGTGATGTTCACTTGATGGATGGCATGTTCACAAGGTGGTTTGGTTAGGAAGTGAACGTTCACTGGTTATTTCAAAGTAATTATTTATTTACTTACTATTCTTTTTAATTACCTATTTCAATCTATTTACTGTCAATACTGCTTTCTGCAAAAGAATCATACAACTATTCTTTTGTTCAAGCCTTGTATGAATATTAATTGCATACTGTTTTCCTACGACTTATTAAATACTTTATGTACTTACGGCTTAAAACTTTGCTGCTTAGTTGAAGAATATCAAGCTGCTCAAAAGTTCTACGAAGAGGAGTTTTGTGAAGGCTTTGCGAATTAAAATGCGTTCTCCACTCGATTGTCTATTGACATATTGATTGATCTTTCTAAGTTTCTCGTTCCGCTGCAAGAGTTTATTTGTTTTTATAGCCCTGCGTGGTAAGTTAAGTAAACATTGACCATAAAGTCCAGTTATTATCACTGTGTTATTTTGATATCTTTTTAGTTAAACTCGATATATAGATTGTATTTCATCGATGTTTCTTGTGTGAGCTCGCTACTGATCTGGGACTAGTTCAGAATACACAGAGAGTTTTGGATGTATAAATCCAAGTCCCGACAACAACACCCTCAAAAACCAACAAGTGAAAGGTCAAACAAGAATCATCACTACACATGTCTTTAGCTATCCTTTACCAAGACCAGCGGGGCCAAAAGCTAAATAGTCAGGATGAAGAATACAAAAGATAGTTCTACAGATAGTTTTACAAATGTGTACACAAATATTCAAGATCAACATGAGAGTTAGTAGGACAGTTCTGAGCTGCATCTCTCTGCACCAAGGTCGTCAGAATCTCAATTCTAATCATGCGATCCTACGCTTGTAACGGTACGTTCACCTCCCAGAGTCTCTCAGGAATCAAGACGTCAGATAGACACCCATTTGCGTGGTTAACTGGTACCTTAGGTATAGGTAAGCTTACGCTCTCGCTGCTGCGTAACATCAGAAGAACATCCAACATGGTAGGCCGATCCATAGGACAGTCTTGAATACACAATAGCGCCACATGAATGCATCTGATGATCTGAGTTATTTGGTGCTCATTACATAGTGATGAATCAAGAAGCTCGTGGTACTTTCCTGCTTTCCACAGCTCCCAGGCCTGAAAGAACCCTTTCATGGTTACTGATATGGGAAACTGAAAAGGTTCTTTAACGGTTAGCGTTGAGCGTTTTAATGGTAACAAATGCTGAAATTCTATGTAGATGCGGTGTAAAATAACCAATAGAAGACACCGGACTCCCCAATATAAAATAGCAAACTCCATCACCGTTAAAAGTGACGCTTAAGTATGATAAGTAATGGAATTCAGCCCACACAAACACAAGCACGACTTGCTCCAATACCACCTGAACCAAAATAATTGATAATTGCTGGCAGAAATGAACTTCACAACATAAACTGATTAATTCTAATAATGATGTGATTTACCAAGGTGGAACTAATATAACTTGGCTGGTTTGCACAGCAAAGCATGCAACTCAACAGTCAAAACTGTCTCTTTTCTTTTCTATCTTCCTCTACCTTTTTCTTTCTATAGAATATTTAGTGACGCGGTTTCTGAAATTCTAATCATGAAAGAGAGAGAACTACCCAGCAATAAGAATGTCGTTGCAAATCTAAAATAAGATATACTTTGATGCAAAGGGTGAAAGTTTCTACTCACGCATGTCGGTAGATTCATCCATTCTCCGTTGGATAATAACGCCATACATCTCTTTCGACTTATAATCTCAAGAATCATGATGCCGAAGCTATACACATCAGACTTCACTGAGAATTTTCCTGACCTGATATATTCAGGATCTATATAACCACTGCAAGATTAAAATGGAATTAAAATATTAGCATAGACAAATAAAGGGAAGAAAGGAGCTTTATATATATATATATATATATATATATATATATATATATATATATATATATATATATATATATATATATATATAAACTGGTATATTTGATTAACTCTTACTTTGTGCCTTTAACAATGTCTGAAGTTCCTTCAGTCCTACTAGAAGCTAATATTCTAGCCATACCAAAATCAGAAATCTTAGGGTTCATTTCATAATCCAACAGGACATTACTTGCTTTCAAATCCATGTGGACAACACATTGGTGAGAGTGCTCATGCAGATAAACAAGACCCTGTGCTATCCCTTCAATAATATGGTGACGCTTAGACCAATTAAGTGTTTCTCCTGTCTTTGTGTCTGAAAATGATCAACAAAACGGAGCTTTATAAATTTAACGAAATTTTGTTTTCAAAGTTCAACAGAACAATGGAAATTGAAGTCTCAGTGAATACAGCTGTAGAGAAAAGAGGCCAAGCTCTTGTTTGGCATGTATTCATAGATAAGAATCATCTCTTCTCCCTGAATGTGAAATCCCAGAAAGTCCTTTTCTCTTTGAATGCAAAATCCAAGTAGCCTAATTACATTTTTATGTTGAAGATTTCCAATCGTTTCAATCTCAGCAGTGAATTCTTCTGAACCTTGAGGTGATGATGCGACAAATCTTTTGACCGCAATCTCAATTCCATTAGGCAGTTTCCCCTGAAAAGCTCAATATCAAGCTCAAAGAACAAATCTCAGCTTTGTTTTTTGTGGGTGGGGGGGCGCGGGGATATTTAAAAACTCAGTTTTCTCTTTTCACTAACCATAGAAGATCTCCAAGACTCTCAGATTTAAAATAATATATAGTAATAAAATCTACAGAGGAAACCAAAGTTGAATCTTATCTTACCATATAATCAAATAGAATTGGTCTACATTCAGACTCGCGATTAAACATAATGCCATTATAACTTTTTCCCAATTCCCTAGTGAACCTCATATTATACCAACAATCTTATCTCCTGGAAAGTTGCTTATCTGGTTCACTAGTCCAGAATTCTAATTTGATTTCTTCAATTTCAGAGTTTCAGGCAAAGTCATGGGATCCAAACAGGGATGTAGTTAATTTGTTTTTATCACAACATTACCGTTTCTGGAACAAGCGTCCAGATTTTCTTGTGTCAAGAATCCCATAAAAAGGTCATACTTGAAGTCTCTTGTAAACATAAAAGTAACAATAGTAGAATTGACACTATACCATAAAAAACATAAAAGGCAAAGGTACCTTGTAAACATGACCAAAAGCACCGCGTCCAACCACGTTTGTCCATTTGAAATTTTCTGTAAACTCTACAACCTGAGAAAAATTGAACAGCAATAATCTTGAGCGTCTTTCAGCAGAGAATAGCTTTACTATTATGTCCTTGTTCACAACATGCCCTTTCGCCTTCCTTTTTCGTGATTCGTAGAAAATATTGCTTCCTGTCATAAATTATGAATTATAGTACAAATTAGAAAGCTTTTCAAATAAAAGGCATGTATATTAGTATTTTGTTACTAAGGGATGTCTATCGATAATAAGAGCTAATATTTTGTGTAACATAGAATAGCTACATCTGTATTTCACTGATAGGAGAGAAGAGTTACAGTCAATGCAGATGGAAGACAGGGTGCAGGGGTTCAGGTGAACAAAGACTATCTACAGGGTTAGGGAAACCATTCCAGTTCCTGCCCCCAAAGGGTTGTCATTATCAGTTTTGGAACAGTTCCTGGAAGCTGTAGGGTAGTATGGGTTCCTACTCAAAGCCCCTAAACTTTACCAGAACTCAATCGAAAACAATCAGCTTCCTGCAAAGGCATGTCAGGAGAATGATCTACCCAATACTTACACAGGGATTTCAGGGTCATTCCCCTCTAGCATTCTCTTGTCTTATAACCTCCTTAATCCCCGTGCCTAGTAAAAATACGCCTTATAAAAAGAAATGGGGGGAGTACCTTTTTATAGATACACTTTTCTATAACCTACGGGACAATATAGCAGTCTGATGTGTAACATCCGTTTTCGGACGGATGAATAGTGACTACTAATTTGGTTCCTTTCTTCGCCGTAATTCAACTATCATCTATTTGCGAAAACTTTCTCTCCTTCTCGGTGCGTGTTTCAAATGTAATATCCGTAACATTTGAAATTCAAATTTCGCAGTTTGGAATCTTCTCTCTTTTGAATCCTCGGGCCAAATCTGGAATGGACCTCCCTCCCTTCTTGGGCTCACCCCGTGGTCTTGTTGGGCCGGCCCACTCCCCCTTCATCTTTTCCGGCCCAAGCCAGCCCGGCCCGCTTTCCCTTTTCTTTCCCTCCCCGGCCCACCTCCTTGGCCAGCCCGTGCAGCAGCAGCCCGCCTGGGAGGTCACCTTCTTCTCCTCCCCTGCTTTTCCCCTGGTCAAGCCGAGCAACAGCAGCAGTAGTAGCTGGTCGCCAACTCCCCTGCTCTGCTCTGCGCCACCAGTTCCCCTGCCTCCTCTGCTCTCATGTTGCTGCCCCTGCCATTGTGCCGCCCCTCCCTCTGTTCTCTGTGCGAAGCCGCTAACTTCCTCTGCTTCCTTGCGCTTGCACTTGCTTGCGTCCTCGGCGAAGACCTTGGAGCCCTCCGTGCGCAGCCGTGGCGTCATCGCCGTCCTCGTCGTCCTCAAGCTCGCGGACCAGCGCCGCGCTCACGTCAGCAGCGCCCGTGGACGCGCCCTGGTCACCCGCTCCGCGTCCTCTCGCCTTGACCCCGGAGCTCCTCTGTGCAAGACCGCAGCGTCACTCTCGTCACCGCCCGTCCTCGCCGTGGACCGAGCGCGCTTGCTGCAAGCGGCCTGCGTCTTGCGCCGCGTCAACTTTGCGCCAGAAGACTTGCCGTCCTCGCTGCGCCTCAAGCGCTAATCGCTTCCATGGCGCCAGCGCTTATGCTCTCGGGACACCGCGCGCCTGCTCGTCCTCGCCAGCGACTCCCACGCCCTCCCGTTGCTCTCTCTCGCCTTGGCCCCCTATAAAGCCTCCCTTCCTCCCCCTGGAGCTCCTCACGCCGCCCCTTGGAGCTCTGGTAAGAAGCCACTTCAAATCCGCCGTTTCCCCCTTTTGGCCGCCGCCACCTCCACCGTCGTTCCGCCGCTCCGGCCGCTTTCCGGCACCCCCAACCCCGTCACCGAGAGCCCCTCGCCTCTAGGAGTCTTTCCCCCAAGACCCCCTCGGTGATTAGCCCCTGTAGCCGCCGCAATCCTCCTTCTTCCCCACCTCCGACCGCCACCTTCGCCCGCATCCGCCGCCACCTATAGCCATCCCCCGGCCTCCCCGCCTAGCTCGTCGGCTTCGCCTCGACAAGAGCTATCCCGTGCTCACCTCCCCTAGCTCAAACCGCCACCGGAACCACCTCGCCGCCATGGCCGTGCCGCCTTTGCCACTCACCACCACCCGCTGCCGCCGTCGTCCACCCTCTCGGCGCCGCCACCCCGTCATCACCCGCCGCCTCGCCTTGACTTCCGTCCTCGCCTCGCCTTGCCGCGCCAGGCGTCGGCGTGCAGGCCCGAGCGCGCCGGCCGAAGCGTGGCTTGGCCGACAAGATCTTGTGCCCTCATCATTAGGCGTTAATAGCGTCTTAGAGCTTAATGGCAATCATTAATGCTTTAATGGTGTCTTAAACCCCCCCTGTGACTGCCATGTGGGCCCCATGCGCGAGAATCGCAGATCCTTTTCTCCCCTTCTTTTGGACGTGGGCCCCCTTCACGCCTTGTCCCGTGGACTGAGCCGCCATGCATGTGGACCGGGTCCATGCACTGTGCTATGGATTTTTTTCCTTTTTCAATTCAATTCAATCTTCGTTAATTCATATCTCCTCCGTTATAACTCCAAAAATTATGAAATAAATTTCTAAAAATTCGTTAAATCAAGATCTTGCTAATGGCATAGGACTTGATTAATTTGGAGTTTATTTGTGTATTCTTGTGTATTTACTTGCTCTCTTTGCCGTGTGCCTTTTTCCGGTAATTCGCCTGTTTAGGATTTGAAGACGCCGAAGACCCTCAAGTTGATCAAGACCAAGATTATCACGATCACCTTGCCTCTAACCATGGCGAGTCAATACTTTGATCATATTGCTCCTACATTTTATGCAAATTATATTCTTTTAAATTAGCAAATTGCATGCTTTAATTTCTTAATCAAATGCATGTTAAAGCTTAAGGTAGTTAAATGCCCACTTGATGTTTAAATAATTACTATGCCATCCTTGATAACTTGAATCCATTAATCCTTGTCACCCTAGTAATTATATGGTAATACTAGTTATAGTGTGTACTTGAGCGACATGCTAGCCTTGCTCAAGTATCGGGGTATTAAATACCCCAAATCATCATGTCTTCAAACATAAAAATGTTTTGGGTAGTCATTAGTGGACCATTGACTAAAAGGTGTGGAAAATAATTTGGTTTACTCCTCAAAACCCTATTGTTAGTTCTATCTGGGCGGATGGTGAGGCGGTGGGTGCTCGGGGAGCACAAGGTTGGTTGGGTTGTGGAATGAACCGCCCAGATAACCCTAAGGACTTAATCTTGTCACGACCTCCCGTGTTAAACAAGTACAACCATAAGTCGCAAAGTGCAACTTGGCTTAGTAAAATTATTGAACCCCTGAATGTGTCTCATTTGGTGGAGTAATGGCACGCGCAAGCTTGCGGTACATCCAAATTTTGACGGGACACCGATACTCGGTGAAGTTGCCAATGTCGTGGGTAGTCCAACTATGCCACACGCTGCGGGTACAACATCCCTCACGAACGTATGGGTGCAACCCCAGATGGGTGAGATTACGGAAAGGGCAAGATAGTTTGAAAGGTTACTATGACGGTCGCCCAACTACATGACTACGGAATCATGTGGGGTAACGGGTATGACTATCTCTTGTGGGTAAAGTGTGCAACCTCTGCAGAGTCTAAACTGTTTAAACAGCCGCGCCTACGGTCAAAGGCGGACATGGGGATCATAACTTGAGTTAGTTCTATTTCAAAAGCTTTGTGGGTGGTATGGAAAATGGTGGAAGGGCTCACCTAGCCCTGTTTTGGATTTCTCCTGAGTCGTCGAGCTCAGCGGGTGTGGTCTTTGGAGGCAGCTCCAATTGAAAGGATGCATTGGTAGAGTTCCGCCGGATGGAACCTCTACTAAAATAATTATTGCACATTGCTCTCTTTTTCAAAATTGCAAATTTGTTAAAAATGCTAAGTCATAGGATTTGTAATTATAATATTGCAAAACTTGCTTTCGCAAATAAAAGAACCGAGCCATCCTTGTTAAACCTTGCATGTATACTATTGCATTGTGTGTTGGCTCGCGAGCACGGTAGTAGTGCTCATTCTCGCTTCTCCCCCCAACCCTCCAGATAATGAAGATGAAGGAGATTACGCCTACTACGATGGACCAGAAGATGATGGACACGAATACGACGAGGAGTAGAATAGTTCTGTAGTTTAGATCTCGCCCAGTCTAAGTAGACTCGCTGGTACCCGCGTACAACCGATATTGGCTAGTCCTTGGTTAATATCCGTCGTACACAGGACACCCCAGTCGCTTGCCTGTGTGAGATGAGCCCTACCTCCCCTTTTGCTTCCGCTGTAGTTATCATCGTTCTTTTGTAATGTAATCTAGTTGGCCTTGTGCGGCCCTTTTGTAAAACTCGACCCGATGAGGTCTATGTTAACCCTGTGTTGTAATATATTTGTTTTGTTTCCCGACTTGTATGGTTGATTCAGCAATGTACTTGTAAGTGCTATCTACTGATCCAGGGAATAGTACAGTGCTTTCACAGAGTATTTGGATTCTCAGAATCCGGATCCGACATGATGTAAGAAAAGGTCAAAAATTTAAATGGTTGATATTTAAAGTAGGATGCCTTGATACTTCAGTTGACATGAGTTATGATTTGTTTATAGTGAAATAGACATGAACTAAAGCACACAGGCACACAGATCATTTACGGTAATAATACTCAAGAAAGTGTGCGCTTCAAAGTTTACCTTACATAACAATGAACAGTAAGATACTGTTCTCATTAAAAAAGCATGCAAAAAAAAGAGAATGAACTGAAAGGCAGAATTATGTCATGCAATATAGGACAATTGTTTGGATAAGGATTGAATTATGCAATGAGTGAATATAAATACTTGATAATTGTTCTTTCTCATCTGTGGAAGTCTTATTTACTCCCCAAAGTCTTGGTTCAACTGTCTCAGCTGTGCCTTCAAGTCTGAAAAAATGTAACCCAGTGCACCAAAAAACATGTAAGCTTCTGGATATAAACTTGGCATTTAATAGTTTTGGTGATTAACAAAACTCAAGATTCAATTAATAAGGCTTATATGATATTCTGTGGAAGACAGATCAAACTTCTGATATACATAGTGAACATGAAAGGCTAGCTTACAACTGTGGTTTGGATCAGGTGCGTCTGAATTTTAAACTGCCAAATTATCCATTGTAGAAAGCTGATAGAAAAAAATATCAGCTGGCTATACTTCTTTTTCACCAAACACCTATTCCCAGTTGACTTAAAATTTTAGAGGAGTTTGCATTGAGTGGTTGACTAGAATATTTTTTCGTTGCCCCGGAAATGACTTTTTGTGTTGTAAGCAATGTATCAGATAATTCTCCATCCTTGTACATTGAATAAATGATGCAGAAATAATGAATGAGTTTTGCAATAGTTTGACTTCTGCAGCCACATCTGCAACATACATAGGCAGACAAATAACTAATTACAAAAATGCTGTCATATTACGAATCGGTTTGATTTATGACGACTGTTTCTTTGCTGTTTTCAGGATGTGTACAAATTCCAGGATGTGTACAAATTCATGGGAACTTGGATCAGTATTACACGTCATGACATGTAAGAAGTGAAACCAGTTGATTTATACTGTACCTAGGCGCATGGCCTGAATAGCTTTTTAGTATCTGCGCCTCCTCCACAGGCTCCTAGGAGAGAACACAAATGAAATGAAATGAAAATAAGATTTTTCACCCTGTTAAGAAAATTGGTATAAGTAACAATGAGAATAAACCACTGCCTGAAACATGTGTTTACTGGATAAAAATACAGAACTTGTTGCGTGCCACTCCAAATATTTAGGCCCACCACAACTAGATCTTATCATCAGATCTCTCTTGCAATTGCATGTTCTTGAGTCATGGCAGAACTATCATTAATCTCAGAATTTTGTGTACTAGATCAGCTTCCCATTGATGTGACATCAATATACATTAGAACTAAAATTTTATTTTGTATTGATCACATGCAATAAGGATTATCAATGTGGAATTAGTACGGTAATGTGTTTGAATTGGACCTATTGGTTCCAGTTGTTCCCCCCAATTCCTGACAGATAATATCTAAAGAATGCAATCAATGGAATATGTACGTGAAACATACGTGATATTAGATTTTACGAATACACAATTTTAGAAGATACTAGAAAGGTTAATTTTTTGAAACATCAAAAGTATCTAGAGACTAAGACTAGATCTGATCTAGTTATTACCTCTGTGTGTGAAGGTTGATCTCTGTTCAAATGCCGCACCCAGGTACGGGTGGTATCTACATAGCCCACGATGGGGAAAAGCTGGAGGTAGAAGACGATATCATTCTCCACCTCGCGGAACTGGTAAGCCTGCTTCCCTGACGTGAAGCAGTGATACATGAAGCTGCTGTCCTGACAGGCTGTGATGAGCATGAATGCGCGCCGGAGTGTCTCCTCCAGCTGCTCCACTGGGTTCCTCGTATCTCGGTGTTGCATCAACTGTGCCTTCTGAAGCTGCTGCAGCAGGTCACCTATCATCTCGACACGTTGTGCAAGCTTCTGGCAGGTCTCTTTGTTCCTCCTAACCGTCTGCACTGCCTCCACAATCATCTTGATCAGCCCATATGCATCCACCCCTGCAAGCTGTGCAACGTTGGCCACCTGACCCACACCATTCCATAGCGCCATTTCCTCTCAGACTCCTCCCTGGCCTAGCTCAGAGAGCCAATAAGAACATGATTCTTGAAAATAAGCACCCAATAGCTAGTCAGCACACCATGGAGCTTAACTTGGCGAAAGGCTGTGACTTTGACAATTAGTTAACATCCATTGTAGACAAACGCAACATCTTTGTAATTTCTAAGGGGCTTCCAGCAGCCCCCTAGATGAGAAGGATTTCATCACCAAGCATTGAATATCTGGGTTGGAGCTCTCCAAGAAACTTCCAATGATGTGACTGCCACATCGAAGTGTAGGTTCAGAGAAGGGAGACCCATTATTATACCCCGTTCTGTTGAAACTGAAATCCAGTGAAAGACACTTTGTCTGACTGTAATTCAACGCTGCATTGCGAAAAACAGATTTTTTTTTTGAAATAATGTTATTTTAAAAGAAAATTACAAAAGTAAATTGCCGTTTTTTTTTACAAAAATATGCTACTGTCGCCATTTGAAATTGTGAAATTGTCTCGTCGCCATTTGAAATTGTGAAATTGTCTTGTCGCCATTCCAAACGGCGATAGTAGCCTGGAACAATGCAGAGAGGGTTTTGTCGCCACTTCGATCGGCGACATGGCCCTATCGCCATTCAACCGACGACAAGGATCCGCTAGTTAAATTTTTTTAATATTAAAATTTAGGACAATCGTTATTTCAAATGACGACAGGAAGTTCCTAAAGTTTTTAATATTAAAATTTAGGAAAGTCGCCATTTCAAATGGCGGCCGGGATCCCGCAAATCCCTAAAAAATTTTAATATTAAAATTTAGGAAAATCACAATTTCAAATGGTGACAGGGATCCCGTCCTGTCGTCATTCTAAATGGTGGCACAGTCTACCCTATAAAAGACCGAAAATTATGACATAACTTACTTTTATTCAAAAAAAAAAGAGAAAGGGTAGAGGGAAGAGAGAGGAGGAGTTGAAAAGCTAGCGAAGCGTTGTCCGTCTGGTTGTCCATATTTTAGGTAAATTTTTTACCCGTGGCTCGACGGCGGCGGCCGGCGCGGGGGGCTCTCAGGGATTAGAGCGTCGCCTCCCGGACCGAAACGAGCGACATGAGATCCGGGTATCTGTGTTTGACTGTTTAAAATTCACATGTGGTGAAGTACATCACGTAAACTGACATGGAGAGAAGTTGGGCTCTGAAATGGCATTCAAACAGGGCCGAAGATGGCAACAGATTCAGCGGGTTCAGTAAACTAGGAATGCTACATACGGCCAGTCGTCGTTCCTGCGTTCGCAAGGGTCGGTCAGGCTAGTGCTAAAGCTGCAAGAAACCAGGTTGAACCTGACCAGTTTCCAACCGGAGCCCTCAATCGGCCGGCTGACCTTGCCGGTTGCAGAATTTCCGCCAGCAACCTCTGCTCGCCCTCCAGGCAGTGCTTGGACGGCATAAGAGCACGCCCCGCCGGAGACGGAGTACGTAGGCGCGGCATTTCCACAAACAGGTTGCGGTCGCGCGCCATCAGGTGATTCCTGTGCCCTGCCAACTCCAATAGACCACTTCCCGTCTCGTCTCACACCGCCCTTTGTTTGCGGCTCTGTCCCGCTCCCATGGCCAAGAAGGCGTAGCATGCGGGTCCCTTGGTGGCTGCGTGCAGCGGCCCGGCGAGCGGCGGCGGTGTTAGGGGGCACGGTGGTGAGCCGTCTTTTTGCAGCCAAGGACTCCTGAGTCCTGACTAGCAGCACCCTTCACGGCCCACGTGTCGGTCGGCCGATCCGCCTGGGGAGCTAGCGAAGGGCGCGGTTTTCTGGTGGGCCCAATCGCGTGGCCCACGGCCCACAGGGACTAGCTCGACTTGTCGCAGATAGCCAGCCCATCGCAGCACCCGTCGAGGAAACAATTGCGCGCCAAATTTAATTGCCCCGGCCGAGGCGAGCATCATTTCAATACTGACAACCTTTAAAGACTGGTTAGAACCCAGAAATTTAACAGAAAATTATAGAACCCAGAAATTTAACAGAAAATTTGTAGAAACTAGCAAGGTGGCCCGCGCCCTTGCGCAGACATCGTCATTATAGTTTGCTTAAGTGTTTGGCAGGATTTTTTATGTTAAAAAAATCACATGTAGTGTTAGGCCCGTTCGTTTGGAACGTGATAATTTTTCCTGTTTTCTCTATGAAATTTTTGCAAACCTGTTTCCTATGAAATTTCTGTAAAACTGCGCAATTGTGTGGCTAGCCTCAGTATTATCTTTCGATTTATATGCCTATAATCTTAACTAATTGTGAGAAACTACATAAATACGGTGATAAAGCAAAATCATGTTCAACAAAGTTGTAAAAACAATGGCAAATTTCCACGTCAAATAAAATGGATGAAAATTGCCAACCTTGATTTTGTTCATGGAAATTTCCAACTTAATGTTATACTCCCTCCGTTTTAAAATATTTGTCCATGGCCTCGGTCCATTGGGGAAAATAAGGAGTATAGTTATTGCAATGTTTTCACTTTCTACCTCTGCTTAAATGCTTTAGAAGATGTTAAGTGATTATAGTTTGTCATTTAATAAGAGTATATATGGTCATTCTCGTTATTTTTTTCTTAGATTTATTGCTTCCTTTGTCTGTGCGTATGGTGAGGTGTGAACAAATATTGTGAAGCGGAGGGAGTATATCTTTAAACGAATTACCATATTCCCCGCAAATAATTAACATTACTTTATGCAAATATACATATATGATTTAGCTAAATGTAGATGTGCACGTAAGACAATAGAGCAAAATAACCAATATATATTTGGGGATTATGCCTACTACTATGGAATAGGTAAAAAAACTAATAACATTGCCACGTGTGGTATATAGCCTTGTAGGATAGGAGTGCCTTGTACCCCTGTAGATGCTGATGTTACCGTGAATCGATCACTCTTGCCATTCCCTTCATTGGAAGCACTGATGAAGCCACTGTTGATAGGACCATCTCTAGCGGATTGTGATTCTCTACATTAAAGTAGTTAATGCAGGATCTAAAGTAACACTGCATTAGGAGCGATCTCTATCGTTCGATCAAAAACGAAGGTCCATATCAATCGCTACAGTGCTTTACTGCGGTGTTTTACACTGTAGTAAAATGAATGAGTATTTTCCCACTGTTGCTATAGTGCTTGCTACGACCTAGCACTATTTAATCTCTCGAAAACTCTGTTCACATGGTGGACCTCTGCAGTGCTGCAGAGGATCCAAATCCATCTCTAGCTAATTACACATATCTGGACTCTAGTATAACATATCTACTTGGAATAGGAAAAAAAAACAGAGCCATTATTGAAGAGCTTTTTTACGATACACTCAATTTAATATGTGTCGTCCATTTTATTTGATCTAATAGTTTAGATTAGTTATGATTTAGTTATACTACACATAGTAGTACGAGTAGTAGAATCCCGATGGGGTAGAATTGTGAATGATCATGTAGAGATCACATGTCACAAGAGTAATATTTTCAACCCTATTTAAAAAGTTCATAATACCCTCACACAAAATTATAAATACAAAGAAAAGTCTATTATACCTTTAACAAATCAATGATCAGATTTGATTTATACTGCCACCATATACTACTAGTAAAATATACCGTAAAATTTCTCTTATTGAAAGGACCATCTCCAAATAATTACTCATCTCAGGCCACTATGTCCAGCTAAAACAACAAAGAATATGGCAAATAATTGATAGAACTGGATAATTCAGCAAAGAACCTGCGAAGTGATCAAAGTTGTCAGAGTGAGACATCAACTTTTGCATTCAGCTAAGAACAAACTATTGGATAGTTGCTTCAGAATTTTCAATATGAAATAGGAAAATTTTGGGTGGGCAAATATTCAAGCTGAGTGCTTTTAATTACTCGGAGGTGCAGTCCAATACGTCTAAAGAGTTTCGTCGAGGCTGATGAAGACTCGGAGGTGCAGTCCAATACGTCTAAAGAGTTTCGTCGAGGCTGATGAAGACTCGGAGGTGCAGTCCAATACGTCTAAAGAGTTTCGTCGAGGCTGATAAAGACTGCAAACTTTCAAAGGAAATTTGGTTAGAATGGAGGTGGACGTCCAGACAAATTACTTGCAAATGCAAGCAACGCTATATCCTATGCCTCGTACAGTCGTACTACATACGACTATAGTAAGAACACCCCGCGCTGTCCCTTGCAGGTTATGAACTTCAAAATGTCAAATTGTAGGATACGTTTAGTACCATTTGTCAATGTCTACTGAAATTTCAGGATGTTTGCTCACATCCACCCATGCTGCTTCTCTGAAAATCCAATCTGTCAGTATGTTTTAGTGTCTTCCTTTATTTCAAATGTATTGCTTTGCTGCAGAATATGTCTCATTTCAAGGTGTGAATCATATGATCTCTATGAGAAGTGTTAATATACATCTGGAGGGGGCAAACAGAAAGCAAATGCAGTAACTAGAAAACGATATGCAAATTTCGACAGTGAAAAAAGTTTATAGCAGGATGTACACGGGTTGGCGCTGGCAATTTCAACCATGGGAAACAGGGTATGCCCTTGTTCTACAAGGAATATTGATTATAACAAGAAAAATAATCCACATTAGTGTTTTATGAGACGAGCGACAATGTACATAGGGTTTACGCAATTTCCTTTCAGAAGAAAAAAGAGAGTAAATTGCAGTTCGCACCACCTAAATGCCTCAAATTGCACAAAACACCAAGGCAACATTGTGGTGCACTTTGCACCGTTCAAGATTTCAAGAATCATATAACCCAAGAATGTAAGACTCGATCACATAGTGCTACGCCAAACCCAAGAAATTCGTCATGTCAAGGATCTAAAACTCAATCACTTACTGATCCTATATCAGGTGGCCGTAAATCATCGTTACATTTTGCTTTCCTCAGATATCTTAATTTCGAGTACCGAAACCATCTGTTGAAACCTCTCCCCTCTCTTCTGTGCTCTAAATCATATCCCCATGTAGAGAATTCCTAAGTGAGAGCAATGCATCACTCTTACATTTCTATGCCTAAAAGTTTGCTTTATATTCTGGACAATCACACTCTCCACACCCTTCTTGTCATCCCATTGTGTGTTTGTGTTTCTGTGTGAGAGAGAAGCAAAGATGGTGTGGAGTGGAGTTGCGAAAAATGGAAGCGGCACGACAGACCAGTTGGTTAATGGCGTTGGCACCAAAGAAATCCATGTATACCTGGTTGGCCGACGGCGGTGACGATGGCGTCGTGAGAATCGGGGCGGAGACGACGGATGCGGTGATCAGCCCCCGCGACCGACCCGGCGGCGTGCAGCCGTGCACGGGATCCGTACATGCTCCTGCTTGGTTCAATAGCAAGAATAGAGGTCCTGCTCTCGGACCTGCAACCACCGTTTCCCCGGCGCCGCCGCTCGTCGGAGCTCCGTCATCTCGTCCAGTGTAATATGAAGTAAACTTAGGGTCTCTTTTGCAATCATGTGCGATTCACCCAATCTGGGCCGCACAAATCTGGTCGAACGGTTCTCAGAGACCTAAAGGCGGTCGTTGCAAACGACCACGCCAGGGGTCGCAAAAACGTCCCCCCCCCCCCGGTCCATGCCGTGCCTCGCCGGAGCGCCGCCGCACTCCGGCCGTCCCGTGCGTCCCTCACCTTCCCCTGTTAGCCTCGCCGCCGCTGCCGCCCCCGCGTGCATCCACCATGGGCTTCGCGCCAGGTGAAACCATCAGCGACCAATCCAGCCAACAATGCAGTGATCAATCTATACATATAGCTTCAGCATGTATGTTCCTGCTCCTGTGATATCACTTCACTGGGACAGACAGTTCTGATTTGAATTCACGAGGATATCTAAGATGTATCTATGGAGACAAGTAACATTCTCCAAATCAAAATGTAAACAAAATAAAGAGGAAACTTTTTTTCGAGAACGCGCAAAAGGATTGCACGTCCTTGCATTAAGAAGAAGCAGCAATAAAGAGGAAACTGGTACACCGGAAAAATGATGGGACTGTCATTCGCGTTCAATTCAAACAACGGGGAATGACTCCTTTTCTATCATTGAAAAAGAACAGCGTAAAGCAACATGAATTACTCATGAATACATTATACAACAGGATGTACTCCGCTTTGATAAATATACATATCCAAAACAAATCCTTCTTGGTGATCATCTCTCCCAAACCTCATGGTTTTTCTGGCTCCTTTTCTATCTGTACCAAGATGAAATGAATGAATGAATGAAAGATTAACCAATGTAAATCACTCGCAATCCAATAACCCTTTCAAGAGGGCCGCATATTTATCTGCCCAGTACTCTTCAATAGGATCACCATATTTATCTAGCTATCCCTGGCCGAGGTGAAGATGGTCACAACAAAATCCAGCTCCTGGATTTGCTTACTTCTTAGGAGTTCTCCTTCCATCAATCCCACTCAAAGTTGATTGTTTACCATTCTTGATTGGCATCTGAGAAGTTCCATTCAGCTTTTTCTGTAACAGTGATGTCTTTTTCGCAGGATTCGCCGCTCTAAAATAACTCAAAATCAGTATAACTCAGAACAGCAATGCACAAAACCTGCTAATTGCTATAACAGCTCAAGAATAGCAATTGAACTTACCTGATGTCTGTACTTTTTGCACTCTTAGGTTGGGCCTTCCTTGCAATTGAGGCACCCCCATTGGCAAAACCTGAAGCTTTTGGGGCGCTGGCTGGCTGCACCATATCTTGTTCTGACGAGCAACTAGTTGCAACCTCAAAGTCATCTGAATCCTCCGTTGCGACAGACCCAGCCCGACTCCATTGTTGTTCAGGACTGCTTCTTTGATAGAAGGCTAGATCTTGTGTGGCATCAGGTCCCAACTCTGGCAGGGAATTGCTGCTCCCGAACTGGGGGCTGTCAACGGCTGCTTTATCGACCCAACCTCCCAACGCTGATTCTTTCTGGGCACCATTACAAGTATCAAGCCAGGAAGATGGATCATTCTCTACAAGGATGTCGGACAATTCAAAGTTTGGCTTCTTCCGCCTTGGAGTACCTTGGCTTCGGGTCTTTTAAAATTAAAATGCAGAAAATTAGATCGATTAAATTGTATGATAGCTTTGCTGATGCTTACATTGCTTTTAAAATTGTTCAGCTCATGCAGCAAAACACCTCTCAGAACTTTATCACTGAACATTTCATTATATTTTTCATGCAAATGTCATGCGGGGATGTACCTTCTACTCTCAGATTACATGCTATAAGTAAGATATATGAATACACTAGATTTCACAAATAAATATACCAAATTTTCAGGAAAAAAGATCCTAGGAGTCAAATGGGAACTGCAGTTAGATAGAACTATTTTTTGTGGCTTTTATTTAAATTCTGATCAAGAAAAAAAGTTTGTTATGAATTTTAGCTTGGAAAAGGAATACCTCTAGATTTCCAACTTCTTCCATTGGGTGCCTGAATGCAGGTGATGCATGAACCATTCTCATTCTATACATGTCTGGGCTTGATTGCGTGCTTCGTATGTTTTCATTTTCTCCATCTTTCCTAACCAATGCTGCCTTGAGGCAAGCAATCTGCAACAAGAGAGAAATGAGCAAAAGCTGCTCAGAAAACTCAATGGCAGTACCACCAGAGCTAGCCAAGAGAAACTACAAAAATCACAAAGTGGAGCTGGTAAATAAACCTGTTCTTTGAGCTCTTTGACGTCTCCTCCTTCCTTGTTTGACTTGGCTGCTCCAAGCTCGACAGTGGCAACTCTCTCAGCGAACTTCAAAGTGCTTATTGATTCACCAACGGCGTCTGGTTCCGGAGCTATGTGAACAAACATCAATGTTTTTGCTTGTCCTCCTGAACATGGCAAACAAATATTTATTCCACGTATTTTAAGTTCTGACAAGGTGCAGACTAAGGATGTAGAGCTTGAGAGATACCAAGAGAGTCCTGCAATAACTGAGTAAGCTTGCTATTTCGGTAAGGTACATGTGCACTTTTCTGGGCGAGGGATGCGATCACATCTCCTAGTGCTGCCAGTGACTTGTTTATGTGTTGTGCCTCCTTCAGTCTATCTCCTACAACCTCAGATTTGTCGACTCTTTCACTTCCAGCTAAATCCACAAGATGCATGCAACCTCTTAGGACTGTTCCTGATGTTAAATCTCGTCCTTGAACATGAACTGTTAGACAACTGTAAAATGCATTCCTCAACCATCAGCTAAAAACACCAGGTTCAGAATTTTGTTTGGCATGAAAGGTAGTATTGCAACATCAAGCATACCTATGGGAGCGACTGCTTCGATCATTCATGGCTGTTGAGCAAACTGCACGGTTCTTGTGGCCAAGATTCATCAAATCAATCACATCGGAGGTTGTTGTGACTGGAACTATGTTTGCATCTGGAACTGCAAGACCTTTCTGCGAACTATTTCGAATTTCCAATGTTGCTTGAAGTTAAGGAGATTCAATATATCGTCACAAAAAAGGAGATTCACATGTGCATAAAAATGATTAAGACAGCTATTCATAGGATCAAAATCTAATTCAGTAGGAAAGGATATTTCTTGTTTCCACCATTCTGAAGGAGGTCTCTCACTTGTTCATTGTAGATCTCAATCATCTGCACAGCAATTTCATAACAAAATGTATCCTTCCTCTGCGCTTGAATATTGAATAGATCATTTAGTGCTCTATAGTTAACGCCAAGTCCTTCTTCCGTCAATACTTTAGGACCACTCTGCAACATCTCAAAATATAAAATAACGTTTTGATTGTGTAGAAAACTATAATTAAAATTAAGTTGAGCAGGTTAGGCACCATTGTGAAGGTCTTCCCCGACCCAGTTTGGCCATACGCAAATATACAAACGTTGTAGCCATCAAGAACGGAACGGATTAAAGGCTGCATGTCTGCAAAGACCTCCTCTGCACTAATCGAAAGAATTATGTCATTTAATTGCCAAAGGGTCTATGCTATTTGAAACAAATAATGCAGTAGAGCAACTTGTAGGTACAACCTTGTGTGGCTAACGGTCCAAAGACCCTATTGAAAGTAAAAGATTTCCGTGCATCTTTTCCATATTTCGATGGAGTCATGACCGTGATAGTTCTATCTTCTATTCCAGCGACACTGCTTGAGGAACTTACCTTTCCAGGTAGGAAAGGTCTCACTCGACAGTACACTCTAATATTCCCTGGTGACGAAGAACAAAATGAAGTATTAGCATAGTGTTACACCATGAAGGGTTTGTTTGTAATCCTCAAGTCCTTGTTTCGTAAGATCCAAAATAAATGGTACCTCTAAGATCCTGTATTTGGTTGTACAGCTTACGGTTTTCCTCAAGAACTTTGTGGTACCCAGAAGCCGCATGGGAAAGAATGCGCAAATGATTTCCTATTACAACAAGAAAGAATATGAGACACCTTAAAGATTTTGAAGAAAAGTGTAGAAACGCTTATACAAAACTCCGGATTCAATTTACCAAGTTTAGCAAGGTCTTCGGAGTACTGCAATTTGAAGTGCTCCATTCCAGACTTAACAGTGGAAAGGTTACTTTTCAAATCCTACAGTAAATGTCAACAATCATTGGAAGATTGTGGAAATGCGAAGTAACAAAATTTTAAAAAGAACATTGAGCATTAGAAAAACCTGGATCTGTTTCTGTTGTAGATCAAAATTTCTTTTTGTCTTTGCCTGTATATGTTTTTCCACATTATCATTGTTCACTCGTACAGCAGTGCTGACCCCTTCCTTCATACTCACAGAATTGTGATCTTTTTCGTCCATCTTCCAATGATAAATATTAGTTTGTTGGTGAGTCGATGACAAATGTTATTTTGTTGACCCATTTCAGCCATGGAAATTGAACAAAATTTATTTCGACAATAAGTTAGACATGTCTAGCTGGTAAGTTTTATAGCAGCTATACTTTGACAGCAGCACATTAAGAACAGACAGTGATAGCCTGTAGCTGACAAAAAGTAGATACCTTCCCTTGACCACAGGTGGAAGTTGACTCCATTTCTGTTGGTGTGTCTGTTCTGGATAATGACTTATTGTCACTAGGATCCGTAGTGTATTTCACCTGTTAAGAGTTCTCTATTAGTCCAGTTGTGCATGTGGTTAGTATAGCCAAAACTAAAAGGTCATCAAAACAGGCCGAAAATTGTGAGGCTGATAATGGAACTGAACATACCAATTCATTCTGGTTTGCAATACGATGCTCAAATTCGTGAACAACTTTGCTCAAGAGTGATTCTACAAGCTGTAAATTACCGGAGTCCCTTATTTAAAAATTTATGGCCATCAACCACATTGCATAAAGAGTTAACTACACAGTAGGCTCACCAATGGAACTTCTTCTGGTTTCTTATCTGAGAGAATTGTTTGAACAAGCATTCTGATGGAGTCTGAAGTAGTCTACAGCCAAGAATATGAAGATCATTACAAAGTAAAGAAAATTACATAGCGAGAAACAAGAACTTTATATAGATACTTACTGTTTCGGTGGGTTCTAGAGAAAAATCAAGGCCTAAAGTTTGCTCTAGTGATATGCCATCCCGGAGTACCTCAGCTGAGTGGCTCCTCATCATCACCTTCATAAAAGGTTCAGAGTTCTTGCGAATGAAGTACTTTCCAGACATTGAAGGCTTTATAATGCCACCATATTTAAATGAAGCTTGTTTGGCCACTTGCTTAGTTTCACCAAATGACTTCAGAGCAAGAACACAGTCTACAACTTGAACACCTTTTCCACCCTGCAGTTGATTTGGTAGATGAAAACAGTAAGTTCCCTGAGCCTAAAGGAACTGAATTCTTATATTTTGCAGAAGCAGCATTTCTTCGAAAGTTCGTTACGAGCCAGGATGTAAAACCACGAAATTGTTCTGCAATTTCAATATTAAGAAGGAAGTGGGCTATCAGTAGAAGTCTAAATTTAACTGAAAATGAGTGTCACCTTTTCCAGGTCGGATGCCTCAAATGTTGGGAGACCTAAATCTTGGAGGCCAATGAGGAAATTCCTCACATTCTCAAAGTATTGGTATGCACAGAGAGCTGCACCATCTGCAGGGGCAGTAGAATCCGATGGGGCCTCCACAACCTAGAAGCATCATAGTCAGCATGCAAATTAACCAGATAGAAATTAAAAAATGTTAAAGATCTGAAGGAGAGAAATGCAACCTTGGGCACAGCGCCAGGCTGAACCTTATTGAGTGCATTACAAAGAATAATGCCATTCCTCAGGCCAAGCCGGAATTCCTCCTCAGAGGGCTCTTCTGCAAGGTCCTTCGCGCATACTACCCCAACTGCCCTTCGCAACCAGTTGGCAGCTTCATACCTTCTTATTGCTGCATTTCTCAACCCAAAAGAAGCACCAGTCCACACAATTCAGTTACGTTAACAGCAATATATGAATATGGTAGCTGTCCTCTCAAAAAAAAGTAGCTGTAATATCTAATTGTCCACATAAAAAAGCACTGTGAAATGCTGATGATTTCATTCTGAAATACTAGTACAAATCAAACACTTTGGCTACTCAACATGACTACCCTTTTGTCGAAAAAAGTGCCAGACCAAAGTGTAAACTTTTAATAGACTAAATAGCCTAATGATATAAATGTAACGAAATTTTTTTACGAAGATAATGTAATAAACTTGATCAGAAGATAGGCATTGTTTCGAATCTAAGTAGGTCAGAACTCTCATAACCTAAAATAAACAAAGGTCCTTTCTTTAAGAAGTCCAAAGGTGCAACCTTCCTAAGATCATTTATTGTCAAAGCAACCATAATTCCATGACGAAGATTAAGGTACCCGCCTACAAACTACAACTAAATCTTAGTGCCAGTTACCTCTCCTTGCATTCATGGAGAGCCAAAGAACATGGCCAAGAACTAGGGACTATTGCAGCTAAATCTAGACCCTGAATGCCTAAGGGACAGTGATTAATAAAGGAGGCGTGCTGATTATAAAAAAAGGAGACATTTATATAAAAATTTGCAGGAGTCCTTGAGGGTTCCAGATGGGAAGCTAAGACTGGTAGGATCATAACCTAATCTCTCTTTATTTTTTGTCATTTGATTGTATCAAGTGGGATCAAATTAAGAAGTTTGGAGCTAAATGTGAGCTGAGATTCAAATGGATACATAGTTCCAGCTAGCATCAAGATTTGGAACTAAGGACATGACCAACCACTCCCACAATTCACGAGTAAAAATTATTATTTTTATGTTCTAGCACAAACAATTCCTCTTAAATTGGTGCTCGCAACAAATAGAAAAGAAAAAAAGCTATTTTTTCTACTCAAAGATGAACAGATGAAACCAACGCAATGATCTTGCATCATGCCAAAATAGCGCACTCATTGTGCACAATCTAAGCTCCGTTTCAAACAACATTAATCGATGGAACCAAAAGATCATGACTGAATCAAACCAAAATTAAGCAAATTTCAGCCCACCCCCGACACATTCCATCGATTCAAAAATCTCAAACGGGTGAACTCTACACCATCAAGATATGCATTACCGTGTTTACAGCCACAATCCACCAAAGAAGAACAAACCAACGCCAAATCAAGAAGAACTCACCGGCCTCCTCAGCCTTGCGCCAGGCCATGTCGATGTTTCTCCCCATCCCCGCCACTTCCCCTCCTACTCCTACTCCTCCTCCTTCCCCGTGCATCCGAAGCACGTCCTCCACGACGGCCGTGGCCACCATCGCCTCCCGCTCCGGCGACATCATAGAAACCCCGGATCAGCACCAAATCCGGCGATCCGACCACCGCTGGAACCACGGGGAGATGGAGGCGACGCGGGGAATGCGCGATCGCGGATAGGGGGCACGGATTGTAGGAGAAATCGGTGGAGGGGAGCTCTTCTTGGAGCTCTCTTTTCTCCAAATGGTGGTGACGCTCACGGGGCAAAGAGAGCGGGTTGGTGTTTTTTGAGGTGGTGGTGAGGTGGGGAGTGGAAATAGGAGGACTTTGAGGGTGTGGACTGCATATATCGATAGGAGAGATTAGGGAGACTAAAAATGGTGTTTTTATTTAGGCTATTTTTGGGAGCTTTTTTTCGTGGGTTGGCATGTGTTATCGAGTTTTCGCAAAAAGAGAAATAAAGTTTACTCTTTTTTGCTTCACAATCAAGGAGATTGCAAATTAATTGAGTTCACAAGCTAATAAAATTGATGGTGATTTCAGAGTGCAAGCCTACAATTTTAAACAAAAGCTTGTTTAAGAGAAGCTAAAAATACCATTTTGATGAAATGTGAATTCTATATCACCAAAAAAGTGCATCATACCATATAAGTTAGATGATAAGTCGCGATTAATACACAAGTTCTCAGTTTTTTGTTAGCTAATGCTTCACTTAGTTGAGACTTGAGAAGGTGAAAGTTAAAGTAGGACAATCTTTGGGAATATGTAGGAGAGCTGCATATCTTTGTATTAACAGGAGGACAATAATGCGATATTAACAGGACGCGTACATGACAGAAATCCAGTCATGCAGCAAAAGATCAAGAATGAAAACGGAACTGGCATTTGCCATTTGGCTATTTCTGGTCTATCAAGAATCATTGGATGTTCCTCGCCACAAAAAAAAAAGGATCATTGGATGCTGCTAGGTGTTCTGCCGAACTTGTTTCCTTGTTTGGAGAATTGGAGGAGAAAAACGTGGCACTTTCATTTGCAAGCTGGAGCAGTAAATTATGGTCAAAAGAAGTCTTGCATTAGTATCTAAGTATCTTACATTTACAACTCAACTAATAACTAGGTACAGGTGTGTGTCTAATCATAAAACATACTCCATAAGTTTTGGATTAGCATTAGCATACGAGTCACTGGCAAGCGGCCCTGTAATCGTGACCCAGATTATGATACAAGCAGCAGCTGCAGGCCTCTCTCGCAGGGTATAGTCAAAACAGAACAAAACAAAGATCACATTGCAAATCGTCCCTAGTAATCCTTACGTCGCAAAAAATAAATTTTGCCGGGCCAACAAAGGGTGCCGGCCAAATATATTTTCAAGTACAGCACATTGAAACAGCACAAGAGCAAACCGAAAAGCAGTTGGTTTGCAAAATAAATAAATAAAAGCCACTGCATCATGCTACATTACAATCCATGATCAATCTGATCAAGCAATAATTAACTATTGAATCATCATAACAAAAAAATTCTGAACCATACACAGCTAACCTCCAAGAACCATCCATGGCTGCCGCACCGAGCCACCCATCTCTGTACAAGCAGGGCAGTATATATATTCAGTCTTGAAAGACTATGAACCCGTTTGGAACACGAGAATAATTCCTGCGATAATCGAACTGTTTTTTAAAGAATTGCTATAGATTCCTTGTGTTCCAGATGGGTACATTATATATGTACAGTGCAAACAGTGATATTCTCTCTGTATGCATGTAACACTCACTCTCTAATCTCCGTTAGCATTTTCCGCTCTCGCCACCAAACAAAGCGCGACCGCACGGAGGATATACTTGGCGCGCGCCATGGCGTTCGCGTCCAGCGCCGGCAGTGGCGGCGCGGCGGTGGAGGTGTTGACTTTGCGGTTCGCTCGGCAGGTGGTGGAGGGCCGGTGGCTCATGGTGTTTGCGTGCCTGATGATCCTGTCAGCGTCGGGGGCGGCGTACGTCTTCGCCATCTACTCCACTCCAGGGTACTCAAGTCGTCGCTGAGCTACGACCAGGGTTTCCGTTTTCGTTTGAGCAAAACTTTCGAGGTGAGCGAAATTGCCGAAATTACCGAAATTTCGGCAATTTCTAATTTAATTCAGGCAAATGGCCGAAATTGGCATGCAAATTTGACTGAATTTCATCAAGAAAATTGACAAATTTTACCAAATTTCGAATTCTGTTTGAATTTGGCCTGAATTCATGTGAAACTGATTTTTTTTACCGAAAGGGCAAAATTTCGAGCTCCAGCAAAATGTACGAAATTTCGCAAAATTTTGTCGAAATTTGGAACCCTGACTACGACCAGCGCACGCTCTCCTTCAAGGACCTAGGCAGCAATGTCGGCATCGTCTCGGGGGTCGGGGCTCCTCAACGAGGTCGTGCCGCCATCGGTCGTGCTCGCCGTGGCCCGTGGGCGCGGCCATGAACTTCGTGGGGTAACTCGTGGTCTACATCGCATCGATTTACCGCACTGCACTCGCTCGGTTCGGTTCATGTGCTTTCGCTACCACGCCTTCGCTGCACCAACTCGCGATCCTTCGCTTCAAGACGAAGCGAGCTAGTCACCTGGGTCAAGAGCTTCCCGGAGAGCCGCGGCGTCGTGCTCGGCCTGATCAAGGCTACGTCGGCGGAAAACTCTCTCGTTTCCAAAAACTGGTAGGGTTGCAATGGAACCTCTCAATGCACAAAATCTCAAGAGAGAGTGATACATATCAGCAGACACGATCCTAAAATGCATAATAAATATCAATTTTGTTTCACACATATATAAACATAAATATTAACTTCGCCTATTGCATCATCTACTACTACCCAAAAATTAAAATTTTGATCGTACAGATTGTTTACCTTTGGAAGTTGAAGTTGAAGTTGATGTCGACTTTCCTCCCCGATGTGTTGTCCATTTTCAGCCATTGCTGACTGACAAGGAAGAGAGCTATGCATCGATGGCCACCTTCTTCCACCCTGAACCCAAGCCACGACTCGGTTCTCATGGCCATTGGCCTCTGCAGCCCTCGTCAAGCACATTGCGACGAGGAGGTGGGAAGCCAGGGGAGGAGGCGGTGACGACGTCGCGGTGGTAAGCAAGAAGGTGTCGACGATCGAGTCACTGATCTTACGAAATAAACAGAGAAAAATAGCAAAGAGTTCTTGGGAGATAATGGGATTGCTCTTTATTGCTATGAACTGGATTCTTTACAAGGGATGCCCTCGATAAGGCAATGGACTAATCCTAATTACACTGAATGTAATGCTTGCTATGCTATTGAATCAGACTTGAAACATGAATCTAATGCTGATTGTGATGCTTCAATCTGATGCCCTTGTTCCTCCGTACTCCATCTTTAAATAATCATCGAAGGGGTGACAATTACTCCTAAAGAAGAAGTCTGTTGGAAGTGACGCGTCCGGTCAGAGGATCAGTTACAGTTAGTGAAACAATAACTGATCGTCGGTTGGTGTCTGCGATACACTAAATCATATAGTGGTTGTTGTCAGTGTCTTAGGTCCATGAAACATTGCGTGGTATGGAGCAAATATGACATGTGTTTCATTCATCACACGGTAAGGAATATACTTGAAATCGGATCCAAGTACCAGTTCATTGCTTTTACGAGCAGTCATCTGGTCGGAGATTAGGTACATGACCTCATCCGACCAGGGTACCCATTATGTAACCTCTAGAATTCTTATGACCACAGGGGTCGTTAGCCTTAGGGGTTACGAAGACGAAGACATATGGTCTTTTATTATATATTAAAATAATACATAGAGATTTTAATCCTCGTCAGTTAGCACCCAAACTTTAAAATGAATTGATCGTGTGAACCCCCGATGAAAATCGTATCGGGCGGACCCTCATTTAATGTTGTGACAAATGATGTGGTCTGCATTCACTTTAAAGTTGAGAAACTGCCTTGGGACTTGTTTTTCTGTCCGTTGGAAAAAAAATGTTTGTGTCCGTTGGACTTTGGGTAACTCCCGATTGTAGTTAAGGAGTTATGGCTATAAAATCCCTAGTGCGCACAGCTTTAGGGTTTTCACGCCTTCAGCTTTTCCCTTGAATCCTTTTCATCTTCCACAAAGAATCTCCTCCGACCTCCTCTCATCCTTTTACCCAAAACCTTCTCCGACCACCTCTCGTCCAAGATTCAACCATGTCGGACTCAATCACCAACTGGCTGGTCTCGGATTTGAGCGGAAAGAAACTCAAGGCTTTGGAGGCGAGAGGGATGCTACCGAACAAGAATCTAGTTTCTTGGAGATCTGCGGCCGGAGAGCATTTTCCGAGCAGGGAAGATGGGGAAATTCTTATTTTCCTCGTATACATTGAATGCGGATTCAGGCTACCAGTGCACCAATTCCTCCCGAAGGTCTTGGAGTACTACGGAGTCGAGTTGGTAAACCTCGCCCCTAATGCGATTGCCAACCTCGGCATCTTCGTATACCTTTGTGAAGCGTACTTAGGGATTCTGCCAAATCTGGAACTCTTCAAGTACTACTACAAGATGGCGAGATCGGGGAAATTGCCGGGGTCACCTAGGGAATGCACCTTGCGTCTCCATGACGAGAAGGCCGATGAGTACATTCGCACATTCCCAAAATCTTCGTGCTCGTCATGGAAGAAGAGTTGGTCCTACATGACGGCCACCACTGATGACAGTCTCTGCTTTATTGGTAAGAAGGCTCAAGAAACCCTAGAGTGGAGCTCCTCCAAGAAGGAGGGGATAGTGGGGAGATGGATAGAAGCTATCCAACTCCTTAGCATTAGAGGTCTAACTTCTTGGCACGTGGTGAGTGATTTCTCCATACGCCAAATTAGTCCTCTGAAGTCCCAGCACTTCCAATACTCTGGTATATTGGTCGGGACTCTACAATCAAAGACTCTTCAGAAGGTAAATTCCAAAAAAATCCCGACTGGTTTTGTTTGTTTTTGGTTGTTTATTTTGTAACATTCAAGCCTCCCATTTATTTTATGCAATCCTTTCCCCTGAGGAAATCAAGGAGCAGATCAAAATGATCTGCGCCGGAGAGCCTGACAACAAAGCCGATTTCCCTCGAATTTTAGCTATTGTCACTAAGGAAGAGAGGGAAGAGAGGCACAAGGTAAAAGTAACAACCTCTTTTCATTGTTTATGTATTTTCCGATCAGTTTTACATAATACCTCTTTGATGTACAGTCAGACGGGTTGAAGATCAATGAGGTCACCAAGAGCTATGAACCAATTGATTCTTCGACCGCTTCTGCTTTTGCGACCACTCAAGGTGGTCTCTTGAAGGTAAGAGAAAACGTTGACAAGGAAAAAATACATTTCAAATGAAGCTTTTCATCACCAAATTAATCCTATATTATTAATTATGCGGGAGAAAAAAAAAGATAGGCCAACAAAAGCTACGGCGAAGGTCGTAAGCCCTGGAGCGGTCGTTCACGACCAAACAGTTGCTACCAAAGCAACTGTCCCAAAAGTCGACCAAGACATCGTCTCCAACCAGCTGGTCAGGGACCTCGACCACCTGGTCGAGGATATCACTTCCGACCGGAGGTCAGAGGATGTGAAGGGTATAACAAACCCTACTGGTTCAGAACCAGTAAAATCAGTAGAGAAGAAAAGGAAGGCAAGCGCTACGGATTTTACTCCAACACGCTTCAAGATCAAGATAAAAAAGACAACCAGGTGTGTATACATGAAAGCAACTTATGCAAACACATATGTTTTGTGTCTCTGGTATTCTAAAATCTTGAATTTCCTCTCTTCTGTTTTTATAGATCCTATGGTGTTTCGGTCGCTTCCGACCAGAGTACCCCTCAGGAAAAGATTCCTAAGGAAAAAGAGGTCGAGATAGCCCTTGAGCAGGTGGCAGCGCCTGCTCAGGAATCTGTTGCGGCTCCAACCCCACCTATGGAGGTGGAGGTCCCTGAGGAGTCCCAGCAGGTTCCAATCTCTGCTGGGAAGTCCCTTCTTCCCAGCACATTCCCCTATTGCCCTCGGTTCATTGATGACAAAGAAGGGGGGGATATCGGACCGTCAAGCGGAGACGAGTCCTGATACCATCTTTGCTTAATATAATGACGTAGCAATCCGGGTAAGCATCCACGAGCACTTTAATAGCTATTACCTTAAAGTTTATCAATAAACTTAAAGAAGTTTACTATTTTTGTAGCACATGGTGGAAAATTTCGTTGTGATTGGAGGGCTAACCCAGCAAATCGACTTCTTGGAGAAGAAAAACTCCGAATTAGAAACTAAGTACTTATCTTCCTTATTTCTTCTCTCTTTCTTTGCCATCTTGCTCCTCTCTTGTTAATTAACTTCTCCGCTTATCATATTTGATAGATTCGAAAAAAAACTAAAGAAGTGGTTATGGCTAAGGAAGCCAAAATAAACAAGTTTGAAGAAGAATAACAAGCCAAAGACCAGTCGATCGAATTCTTGACGACCAGGAACAAAGAGATCATTGAGACTGTCGAGAAGAAGAGTCAAGGTAATTGGACGTAAGTTTGACCAGAGTACTATCTTTTCTAATTACATGTATTTATCATTTGGTTTACTCGTGCAGAGCAAACTCAAGTATTAGAAAGAGCTAAAAAAGCTCTTAAGTTTGAGCACGACAAGGAGACCGCTCTTGGGCAGAATCTTGAGGAGAAGGTCAAGGCTCTCAACAAGATGCTCTTTGACATGGGATCTGGATCAAGCCTGCCTATTCTAAGAGATCCGATCGAGAAGATAGATTACCTTGGCCGACAACTCGAAGATCTCCAAGGTTTGCTCAAGACTACTCGGAAGAACCATGCCTAGGTTATGAAGGATGTTGTTGGAAACAGAGTCAACCTTGTTTTGGCAAAGCTGAAAGCTTCCAGCCCCTCTATTCCCATCCAAGTCATTGAAGAAGACTTCAACTGTTCGGGTGAAGAAGCGACCAAGTTATTCGAGGAAGTAATGCCTCTCGGAAGCAAGGTCACAAAGGAAATGGAGATTGGGTCTCCGTCCCGCAGCAACCAATTTGGTGGCTTCGAGAAGTAGATGATTGTAATGTTAGATTTGTAAGTGTAAAGTCTTACATTTTATCAACAATAAAGTCTTTGTTTATCTTTTCACTTTGCTTAACACTCATATATTTTTTAGCCCCCGACTACTTGTGTTAGTAGAAGGACTTACTAAAGAAGCAGTAGACCAAGAAAAAGAGCAAAAAGCTACGACCATGGTACAAAGTATGTATTGATTATGTTGTAAAATAGATCTAAGTAATACTAGAAAATCAACTTGGTCGGAACCAGTGTATGATTTCGACGATTTTTAGATCTATCTCCATAATCAAAAATATTGTATAGTACATTTTGTGGTCGGAAGATGTTACTAGACTTAGCTTGATGATAAGAAAAACATGCAAAGGTGTATGCATAAACGATAAGTGGTCTGGTTTATACATATTATCCAAACTGGTCATAAGGGTTGCTAAGAACTAAAGACATAGAAAACACTTCGCGAAACATGCTCATGCTCAAATCCGACTGACAGCGAGGATCGTAGGAAAATGACCGTCGCTAGGAAACTCCTTCCAGTGGGGTTGGACCACATGCAGAGAGGAGAGATTTCGACTAGGAGGTTTTCTGTGTCCCGACCAGTAGTCAAACGAGAGTAGAACAGAATGTTAAAGTGAAGAAAGGTAGTCTCCGAAGTCTTAAGCATGTAAGTAACCATATGTAGTTGTTTGTGTTATGCTCCATTTACTCGTATGTTTCTTTGAGAAAAGAGTGTGGTCGCGCGTGAGAACCATTGCAGTAATGGTCATGACTAAGACCTTTATGGCGTTTGACTAATATGTCTAAGCCAGAGAGTAAAAGAGATTATTTTGGTAGGATATCAGAGAGAATTGGGTCTTCTTCGACTAGTTAAACAACAATAGTATGTAACTAGATTATGGATAGCAGTCATATAAACAATATCACTCATCGAAGAAAGTAAAGAACTGATGAATCTTTATTAAAATGGAAAGAATGAAAAAAAAATATATGCAAAGAACTTACGTAATTGATCAATGTTCTATGAATTAGACAAAACACATCCGTCTGACATGGCTAGTCGTATCGAACCAGGTTTGATTACTTCGACCACAGTGTATGGTTCTTCCCATTTGGGAGAAAGTTTATTGCGATTAGCCTGGCTCTGAATTTTTCTGAGAGCCAGATCACCTACAGTTAGGCTACGAGGTTACACCTTACGACTGTGATACCTTCGCATGGCTTGTTGGTAAATCACTGATCGTATCAGGGCTTGATTTCATCGTTCTTTAAGGAAATTGATGTCGTCGAGTCTTCGTTCTATCCGATCGTTCTCATTGAAACAATCAGTTCGAGTAGAGCCAATTTTCAGTTCGGGAGGAAGCATGGCTTCAGCGCCGTAAACCAGAAAAAATGACGTTTCACCGGTCGCATGACTGGTCGTGGTTCGAACGGCCCATAATACAGAAGGAAGCTCTTGAACCCAAGTTCCTAACCGTTTTGTTAACTGGTCGAACACTCGGTGTTTCACTCCTTGCATTATTATACCATTACCTCGCTCGACTGCTCCATTGCTCTGCGGATGAGCGACAGAAGCGAAATGTATCTTGATACCTAGATCCTCGCGGAATTCTTGAAAATTTCCGCTAGAGAACTGGGTATCGTTATCCGTGATTATACGACTGGGTATACCAAATCGTGTGATTATATTTTTTGTGAGGAAACTCTTAGCTGCTTCAGTTGTTGTTTTAACGACTAGCTTGGCTTTTATCCATTTTGTGAACGTGTCAATCATGACGAAAAGGAATTCGAAGCCCCCCGGGTGCTCTTGGAAAAGGTTCCAGAATGTCTAGTCCACAGGTTGCAAAAGGCCAAGAAAGAGGTATTATTTGCAAAGTTTGTGCTGGCTGATGTACTTGTCAACTATAAAATTGGCATTATACACACTTTGTCACAAGCCCTTTTGCATCATGACTGGCAGTTGGCCAGTAGTATCCTTACCTGAAGGCTTTACCAACCAGTGTTTTGTAGGAATAATGTGCTCCATAGACCTCTCCATGAATATCGGCTAGCAACTTAATGCCATCCGTTTGAGATATGCATCTCATCAACACTCCGTGAGATCCCCATTTATAAAGGGTACTTTTGATCAGGGTGTATGATTTGGCTTTTCGAGCTATATGATCAACCTCTACATTATCTTTAAGAATAATGTCATGCTGAAGATAATTGTAGATCTACGTCATCCAATCTCTACCGGGATCGTGCTTTACGACCTCCTGTGGAGCATCCATGTTCTCAAGATCGATGTGTACAACCTCTAGTGGAACATCTATGTCCTCGGAATGATTGACCACTGAGAGTGAATCGAGTTGCCATCCGTGCCAACTGGTCTACCAGAAAGTTTTCCTTTCTAGAAATATGTTGGATCTAAAAGCCGAAAAATTGCTTTTCAAGTTTCCGTACTTCCACCAAATAAGATGACATCTTGGTACTTGAGCATTGATACTCTTTCCCGACTTGATTCGCTACTAGTTGAGAATCGTCTTTCACTAGTAATCTGCAAATCCCGAGCGCTCTGGCTGCTCAGAGTCCTGCCAGTAAACCTTCGTATTCTACCACATTGTTTATAGCAGAAAAGTTTAGTTCAATGACATATTTGATGTGTTCTCCCATAGGGGATATCAAGACAACTCCAGCCCCCGAGCCTTTAAGTATCAAAGAGTCGTCAAAATACATTGTCCACTCGTCATGGTGTTCGTATTCGCTCCCTTGGGTGGGTTCAGGGTTTGTCCATTCGATAATGAATTCTGCTATTGCTTGGGACTTGATTGTTGTTCGTAAGATGAAATAGAGGTCGAACGCCCCAAGCTCAGTCGCCTATTTTGATATTCGTCCTGATGATTCTCTATTTCTGAGAACTTGACCAAGAGGATATCCGGTAGGTACGACCACCTTGTGGGCCTGAAAGTAATGCCTTTCTTTCCTTGAAGCCATAAAGAGACCATAGAGCAACTTTTGTACCTGTTGGTATCTTTTCTTAGGTCCATGTAAGACTTCGCTTACATTGTCACGCTCCGCGACTAGTACTGCACTGACCGCTTGTGGCATTGCAGCCACATATAACAACAATGTTTCTTCCGATCTTGGAGATACTATGATCGGGCTACTCGTAAGGTACTTTTTAAGTTGTTCAAAGGCATCGATTGCTTCTTTAGTCCACTCGAAACTTCCACGCTTCTGGAGAAGTTTGAAGAAAGGTAGTCCTTTTTCACCTAACCGTGTTATGAAATGACTTAGCGCTGCCATACAGTCGGTTAGTTTCTAGACTTCCTTCTTTGTGGTCGAAGGGTGCATCTAGTCGATGGCCGATATTTTTGCTGGGTTTGCTTTAATCCCTCTAGCTGAAACTAGGAATCCAATAAGGTTTCCAGAAGAAACTCCAAATACACACTTCTCTGGATTTAACTTAAGGTCATGCCTTCTTAAGTTATTGAAAGTCTCCTATAGGTCGAAAATGTGGTCGCCAGCGTTGATGTTTTTCACAACCAAGTCATCAACGTAGGATTCTAGAATTTGATCTATCTGAGGATTAAAGGCTTTTTGCATCAACCTTTGAAAAGTTGCACCATCATTTTTGAGGCCAAATAGCATCTTAATATAGCAATAAGTGCCATATGGAGTGATAAAGAGAGTTTTCTCTTCATCATCTTTACTCATATTAATATAGTGGTACCCTGAGTATGCATCTAAAAAACTTAACAACTCACACTCGGAAATAGAGTCTACAAGTTGATCAATGCGTGGAAGGGAAAAGTCATCATTCGGACAAGCGTTATTAAGATCTGTGAAGTCAATAAACATTCGCCATTTCCCATTATTTTTTCTAACCATTATAGGGTTGGCGAGCCACTCTAGGTGATCGACTTCACGAATAAATCCAACCTTAAGGAGCTTGTCGATCTTCGACTGGATTGCCTCCTTCCGATCAAGTGTGAAGCGCCTTAGCTTCTGCTTGACTGGTTTTTTGTCAGGCTAGAGAGCTAGCTTATACTCGATCACCTCCCTGGGAACTCCGGCCATGTCGAACGCTTGCTAGGTGAATACGACCTGGTTTGCTCGGAGGAAGGAGACGAGTGACTCTTCCTATTTGAGGTCAAGTCCTTTCCCAAACAGTACCTTTTGGGCAGATGCATTAGCGTTTCCTGACCCAGACGGTATGTTAGCGCTTTCCAGAGGACCGTCTTTGCCGAGTGGTATCTCCTTGGTCTGGTCGGAAGGCTTTGGCACCATCTTTGGCCTCGAGTGCTTGACCTGCATGTTAAGCGGATTAGTTTCCCTGGTTGGAAACTCATCGACCAGTTCTAAGGATTTTCGATCACATGCATAAGCCATTTTTTGATCTCCTCGAAACGTGATGACTTCTTTCGGTCCTAGTATTTTTAAACTCTGATAACCGTAGTATGTGGCTATCAGGAATTTTGCCAATGTCGGACGACCGAGGATTCCATTGTATGTGGTTTTAAAATCCACCACATCAAATGAAATCTTCTCTGTTCGAAAGTTGTCGGGTCTTCCAAACGTAACCGGTAGGGACGGTTGTCCTATCGGCTTGGCGGTAGAACCAGAAACTATGCCGCGGAAGGCATATTTCACAGGTTTTTCTTTTGACCTGGGAATTTGCATTTCTTCCGATGCTCCCGTAAATAAAATGTTTAAAGAGCTATCTCCATCTATTAAGACTCGATTAAATTTACAGTTGTTAATAGTAGGTTCAATAACAATAGGGAACCTACCTGGTCAAGTCGACGAGATGAGGCAGTCTTCTTTACTGAAGGAGATTACAGTTTTCGACCACCTGGACGGCTTGACGGTGATCGGAGACTCGGCAAGGTTGACCTCTTGCTCCACGGCCTTCAGATGTCGTCTTGATTCGTACGAGAAGGATCCACCGAAGATCATGTCAGCTGTGTGTTAAGCCTCCTAGTACTCCATCTCTTCGTCACCATCTTTATCCTTTTTTGAAGCTTGGTTCTCCGAGTTCTATTATAGAGGGAAAGAGACCTTTACCTGAGTAGTAATCCTCTAGTTTCTTTTGCCAGGCTCGGTAGGTGCGCAGATCATGCCCTGTCGCTTGGTGAAGTGGACACCACTTCTTATTTTTCTTGTAGTCGTTGGTCGGGGCCTTAATTTTGTTCTGACCAGGAAAGTCTTTCTTGCCCTTGGTAAATTTTTCTGGAACTTCAAGGACTTCTTTGTTGTTGGGCTTGTGATTATTTTTACCATTGAGAGATTTCTTATTTTTCTTCTCTTATTTTTCCAAACAAGGTTGAGGGATCTTGTCTTTTTTATCGATAGTTTCGTACCATTCAACCGCTTCGCTAGTGGCTGCATATTTATCCGCCATGTCGAAGAGTTCGACGGTCGTTCATGGAGGATTCATTGCAATATCCTCCGTAAACCGCCGATTCCTCAACCCTGCTTTAAAGGCCTAGATAACAAAAGACTCTGCGACATCTAGGATAGAGTTTCGAACCTGACTAAACTTTTTGATATACTAACAAAGAGTTTTATTGGTCTTCTACCTGATCCGATGGAGATTGTCTTCTTTTTCAGGGCAGCTGTACGTGCCCTGGAGGTTAGCGATCAGCAAGTCATAGAGCTGCTCCCAAGTGTAGATAGACCCGACTGGTAGGTTTAGTAACCACGACCGGATGGATCCTTCAAGGACCATAGACAAATAATTTGCCATCACGTTGCCATTATCACCAACAGCTTTGATGGCGGTAGTATAAATTTGAAGAAACTCTAATTGGTTATAACTTCTGAGTTCCATTGAACTTCTCTATGTTAGCTAGTCGGAACCTGTCTGGCCAGCGCACTGCTTGGAGTCCTGCCGAGAACGCTCGACGTCCCGTAATGGAGTTGTGGTACCTTATCTGAAAAGGAGCCAGATTATAGTCAATCAGGGACTGATTCCTTATATTTGCATACCTAGCATTCGGTCTCCCAATCCGGTCGTAGACGTTAGTGTTACGTCTTTGACCACCTGCTTGGGTCAGACGATGCCAATGGTCATCAGAACCAAGTGGTCATTCCTCTTGACGAGGAGAAGGAGTGGCTGCTGAGAAGAGCCGTCTTCCCTCGTGATTCCCTGTCCGGAATCTACGAGGGGGTCTTGGTATCGATCGTCCTCTGTCTGACCTTGTTGCCCTCTGTTGAGAGAGGAGCGCTGGGATGAAGTCATGGTGTGACTTTGCGAGTTCCTTTGCTCTCGGTACATTTCTGTACACTGCATGGTCTATTGTAGGATCTCCGACACCTGTCCTGCAAGTTGGACATAACCTGGAGTTTCTACCAGAGCTGGATCCGGGTTATTCAAGATACCACGAACTCGTTGTAGGTTTTTAATCGTTACCGAAGGTCTTAGAGGATTCACACTAGCGGTTGGTGTTCGATGGCTCGAATTTTCCCTCAACCTTCTGGTTTGTCTTGTTCGACATATCACGCGTTGTGAGGTAGGAACAGGTGAACTAACTGATTGACATCCATCAGCTCGTTCGCCTCTGTCAGTTAGTGCTTGAGCACCCGTACTATTTCCACCAACAAGTAGTGGTGGGACAAACTGTGGAGGATCATGCACGACATCTTGATTGATATCTCTAATTGCGTGAACCTCGTGCCTCCAACAGCAGTCCTCCAATGAGCTCCCGCTGTAACTAAGGGAGAGTCTTCCAATGCTTCGGCAATGAGCCTTCATGACAGGGAATAGTCGGATACTACCACCTTCGGTGGGCTTCGTGGTGGACTCAGTTTGATCCGCGTGGACTGTCGATCGTACGCCGAGTTTTATCATTCCCATTTAGCCTATGATCAATGGTAACTTCATTGACACCCTCACTAGATGTCGGTTGTGTTGGAAATATGCCCTAGAGGCAATCATAGAGATGATGATATTTCGTTGTATCCATGATTTAATAAATGTTCCTTGAATATTGCCTTTGTGTTGATTAACAAGTATGTGACTTGTTTGTGAAACTCTTCACTTGTATGGTTATTCTAAAGATTGTCCCTAGTCAGAGTTCATGTGAGGACACATGTGAATGATGGATTAGCACATGTATCGGTTGATGACCATGTTTCATGTGTCATAGACATGGAGATGTCAAACCAATAATGTGGACACATGTTTAGAACATGGGGTTGGACCGACCCAACATGAGACATAACAATTATACTTATGGTTCTCTCTACACAATGTGTACGCCTTGTCCTTAGACCCGAGATTGTCGCATGTACTTGAGATGTGAATCGACCTACTTAGGGGCTATCAAACGCTACTCGTAACAGGTAGTTATAAAGGTAGCTTCGGGTTTGTCATGAAGCATCTTTGCGAGGCATGGTCGGTCGAGATGGGATTTGCCCTCTCTACCGAGAGAGATATCTCTGGGCCCCTCGAGTGATCGGATCGAAATGCATGGCCATGCTACTTAAGGTTAAGAGTTAACCTAGTAAGGGATTAGAATCACAGGATCGAGAAAGAGTGGTCACTTGGAGCTCGGCCGAATATCGTGAGGCAAAGGGATTGGCATGTACATAACGTTGTGATGGTTCGTCCGATATGATCTTTGTGTACGTTTAGGAGTTGGCACGCCTTGCTAGAGACCGCTACCAACTATTGACCAAGTATGTATACTTGCGTCATGTCTAAACATACGTGAACCTATAGGGTCACACACTTTAAGAAAGGTGAAGCCTAATTCGGATTGGATCCGAATTAGATCGAGCATTGAGTCCTAATGGGCCTCTATTAGTAGAAGCCCATTGTAAGGACGTCTATAAAAGGAGGGCAAAGGCGCCTGAGGTTGGATGATGAGTTTTTCGTGACACCATCAAACCCCGCCGCCACCCTCCCACGCCCTAATCGCCGCGCGGATCTAGTAGTCCGGGCGGCGACGCTTCCTCCCGCGATGTGGATACCTTTGAGGCGCCAGATCAGAAGCGTTTGGACGAACCGCAAGAGAGGAGTCAGACGTGGGACGCCGCGACGAGGACGAGGAAGTAGTACGACTACTCTACCCCGACGCGTCGCATCAACTTAGTACGACTACTACTCGCCGACGACGTCTTTGCATCAATTCCGCACTGCGGCGTCTAGTGGTAAGACCGTGATCTATAACTACAGTGATCTTGGTTTACGGGTAGAATTTTTATTAATTTGCGCTAGTGTAGCCTACCCGTGGCCCTTCAGGTTGGCCCCCAGAATACGTAGAAACCGTTGGCGAATATTGGTCGCCCATGACCGTATCGAGAGTACATTGACCCTCTGATCGCAGCGTCGAGGCTTAGTCGCCAGTCTTGCGAGTCGGAGAGACCGGACTTGTAGAGGCGTTCGGATGTTCTGAATGGGTCGGAACGACCGAATCCTCTGGGAG
Source organism: Phyllostachys edulis (assembly GCA_036346405.1). Classification (NCBI taxonomy): domain Eukaryota; kingdom Viridiplantae; phylum Streptophyta; class Magnoliopsida; order Poales; family Poaceae; genus Phyllostachys; species Phyllostachys edulis. Next base: position 5,241,745 of record CM070553.1, on the reverse strand, counting down.
CGCCACTGATGGTAGTGGTGAATCCTTCTGCATCCAGTCGACCTCGCTGATCTCGACGAGTGGCGATCCGGCAGGGGAGGATGATAATACCATCACGTTTTCTGGCCAGGTCTCGTGTAAGCACACACGAATCCATCATTCGAACTTTTAGGCGCATTAGGTCATGTACAATGGGCTTACATCAGCTGTTTATAGCCTCTGCCACGTATGATTTAAGCTAATGTGGATTGAAGAGAATAAAGAGATAGAAATGTGTTGTCTACAATCCTGTAGCCGACTGTAGCACCAGAACCAAAAAAAGCATTAAAAGATTGTGTGTTATCTATAATCCTGTAGCCGACTGTATCACCACAACACATTATATGAGCTGTCTTTAGTGCTATCTACAGATGACATAGATAGTTACTATAGACAGCAGCTATCTGTATCATTGTATATGTCCTTATAGATTCAAAGCGAGAAAATGATGGATTCTGATAGAGAGAAAATGATGGCGGGACCATCTGGCCACCATCATTCAAATTTGTTCGAAATTAAGAGCTGTCAGCAGGACCATTAAGCGCCATCATTCTCTCTCACACACACAGAATCAGAATCACCATTCAAGCTGGCCCCACGAATCCATAATGCCCACGTGAGGATTCAGGATGCCTACATGCGAGAATGCGACCTTATCCAATTGACCCACAAGGCATGAGCGGATTGGTGCAGAGTTGAAGGCCAAACTAGAGGAACAAAGTGTTGAATCATCACGACGCCGAAGTGGTCCCAGGAGGTACATACCGAGGGATCATGAAGCCACCCATAAAGAGCTTGTGGTCAACTATTTCTCTGAGCATCCTCTCTACACCGACGAAATGTTCTGTAGAATGTTTCGAATGAGAAGACCCCTATTCCAACGAATTGTGAGTGCCCTTGAAGAGTGGGATCCCTATTTTACTTATAGGACAGATGCCACTAATAGACTGGGACTCTCGCCACTGCAAAAGTGTACAGCTGCAATCCGTATGTTAGCGTATGGCACCCCTGCTGACCAACTTGATGAGGTACTAATGATCGGCCCTAGCACTGCATTGGAGTGTTTGGGCAAGTTCGCGCAAGGGGTGATTGACATGTTTGGTGGTGAGTATTTGCGACACCCCACAAGTGACGAAGTGGAGCGTTTGCTTCAAATAGGTGAGTCTCGTGGCTTCCCTGGCATGCTAGGGAGCATTGACTGTATGCATTGGTAGTGGGAGAAATGTCCAGTTGCATGGAAGGGCCAATTCACCCAGGGTGATCATGGTGTCCCTACTATGATCCTTGAAGCGGTTGCTTCGCATGACCTTCGAATATAGCATGCTTTTTTTGGTGTGGCTGGGCCAAATAATGACATCAACGTGCTTAATCAGTCACCGTTGTTCATTGAAGAGTTGAAAGGGGAATCTCCACAAGTGCAGTTCACTGTCAATGGGACGCAGTATGACAAGGGTTACTACCTAGCCGATGGGATTTACCCAGAATGGGCCGTCTTTGTGAAGACTATACCCCTCCCTCAGACAGAGAAGAACAAATTGTTTGCACGACATCAAGAAGGAGTAAGGAAAGATGTTGAGAGGGCATTTGAGGTATTGCAATCTCGTTTTAATATCGTGCGACGTCCAGCAAGGTTGTGGAGACGGGTCGCTGTCGGGAAAATCATGGAAGCTTGCATCATTCTTCATAATATGATTGTTGAAGACGAGCGAGAAATGGTTACCGTTCCTTTGGACTTGAACGAGACTCCGGGGGCATCTTTCGTTCTACCGGCGGAAGTCAACAATGGCCCTAACATTTGTTTCGCGGACGTGCTACGAAGGAATTCGTCTATTCGTGCTCGGCCAACACATACACAACTCAAGTGATTTAGTTGAGCATATTTGGCACAACTTTGGGAATAAGTAAAATCATTATGCCTACTTTCGATAATTTTATTATGTAATTTTTTTCTTCTATTAGTAGAAAATTTCCATATGTACTTGTTCCTACATATGCAATTCGCTCTTTGCCCAATGTGTGAGAACTAATCCCTTTCTTATATAATAATATTATTCTTGTGCAGTATGTCCATAATATTTTTCATGCAAGTGTGTTTTAGTTGTGGCAAAAAATAACAAAATATACCACAAAGATATAATTTAGTGTTGATAAAAAAAAATTCATGTTTCATGCAATTGTGGAGCTCTATATAGACAACCCATTGTAGAAGGTGTTTTTTGTGCTATCTACAAGTGACATGGAGTGGTAGTATAGACAGTAGCTGTCTGTACCACTGTACATGCCCTTAGCCATATCAAAGTTTTGACAATGCTAAAATCTAGATAATATTAAAAACTAAGCAAAAAATGATGTTTTAATCGTAGCCATATCAATTCACGGGCAATACTGAAATTGATATGTTTGGATTACAACCATGCTAAAATTTGCCAAAATATGAGTATGACACGTGTCCCGCATGACATTTTTTTTCCCAAAAATATGTCAACATGGGTCTTGTTTTATTGATTAAATGACAAGTAACACAACGATTCGAATGGATCACAAATCGAATACTCGGTTTAGAAAATATGGTCATTTAAAACTGATTAATCAACTTAATCAAGCAATTAATGCACTGGTGTCATCACCGGTGCTGGCTGCCGAAACAAACAAATTGGCGTTGGTTTTGGCCGCCTGAAAGAAGCCAAAAAAACGTGATGAAAAAAATAACGTTGCCAAAATTTTGAGGGCAATGTCAAATATTAGAATCGAACCAAATGCTAGCCAAATTTTCAGGACATTACTGAAATTTTAGTTTAGCTCATCTTAGCATTGAACCAAACGGCCCCAACTCCCTCGCGCGTGAACGCGGACGCAACCGGCATAGAGTGTTGTCGTGAATGCATCTAAGCCTACCTCGCAGCGGTAACAGAGAGCTGCAACAGGCAGGGAGAGGCAAGATGACGTGGCAACAGTGAGCGGCGAGTAAGCACAAGTGAGTTGTGGCGGCTGCGAGACGGTCGCGGGCTTTTGTGGCGTTGGCGGACGGCAAGAGGTTGCGGGTTCGCACGGCGGACAACGGGCTTCGAGAGGCCGTGGGCGAGTGCATCCGGTGGATGGCGTGCGGCCACGTGGGGAAGGAAATTCTCTGAGGCCCCGTCCCGTGAGGCCCCTCCCTCGCAACCGTTAGATTTCGTATGATATTACTATAGCGCATGGGCATAAAGAAGATCGGACGGCTCACGAAGAGGGGCCTCACTGGGATAGGCCCAGAAAATTTATTTTCACCGCGTGGGGCGTGGCCATTAAGGCCGTCGACTAGCATGGCTAAAGTTGATTTTTTTTTTATTGAAAGCCGTTTGAATTTTTAAACTTTTTTGTGAACACATGCCTAAAACATCCTCGAAGGCTTGTTTGAAATTCTCCGAAACAGTGAAAAACCAAATGTCAAATGTGAAACTCCTTGAAACGCATATTTCATATTTTAAATTGGAAAGTTGTTTTTTAAAAAACTTCATGAAACATCAAGTTTTAGCTGTGAAACTCGTTGAAACATCTAGTTTCATATTTGAAACTTGAAATTCATTTGTTGGAACTTCATTAAACTTTATGTTTCGGTTGTGAAATTCGAAATTCATTTTTTGAAACTTCATGAAACTTTATGTTTCAACTGCGAAACTCGTTGAAACACCAAGTTTAATATTTGAAACGTGATGCTCATTCATGAAACATCATGTTTCTGGCATGCTGAAACACCAAGTTTTATTTCCCAAATCTCCTATATATCGTACCCAATGGTATAGCGTTGTATAACGATTTTTTTTTAAAAAAATACATTTTTAAAAAGAATTACATAAATAAATAGTCAAAAAAATTACAAAACTAGACCCTTATCGCCAATTGAATTAGCGACAGAGACTTCTCTAATGGCATATGCTTCTTTAGACAGAGCAACTCAGGGGATTCAACTCCTTGTCGCCAATTGAATGCGACAGGAGGATAGGGGGCGACAGAGCCTGGTCGCTAATTTTCGATTATTTATTTATGTATTTTTTTTTAAAAAAAATGTATTATTTATATATAAAAAATCCGTTGTATAACAGCTTCCAAAACAAAAACGTATTGCAACTCACAGCAGGACAGGTCAAAAATAGAAATGAAGCGCCATTAAATTTATTCATACTATCATAAGTTGGAAATACTTCAAATTTCACACAAAATTAAAACAAACTAAATAGCCACACCAAAGATAGCAAAAGAAAATAGAAATAACAGAATTGAAAGCATTTTTGCTTGCATCGGCATCGGTAAAATAACCTAGTAACGGAAGATTATATCAGAGACTCCATTCTTCTCCTGCTTCCAGGACACATCAACCGTCAGCTTCCCTTCATTTTCCCATTCAAATCCAGCCTCACAACCATCCACCAAACTCCTCTTTGGCCTCACGTTTGAGTACACCAGCAGCTTCCCTGCCCCCTTCACCTTCAAACTCACCTCACTGCCATTGCTGTAGTCCACATCAACAATGGTGCCACCACAGTTCAGCATGTTGACCAGCCCGATCGGTGCGAACTTCACGCCGACATCGCCGATCGTCGTGACCGGAGCAAATGTGAAGAGCTCGTACGAGGATGGCTGGAGGGTGAACTGGATGGGCTCTGACTGTGGTGTCATCAGGGCTAGTTCGTCAGATTGGCGTGTGTAGACTGCATATTCTGGGGCGTTGGCCATGTCAGAGGTGTCTTCCCTCTGGCCCCACTCGACGTTGGCTGGCTGGACATTGCCGGAGGCCGGCCTGTAGCAGTGTGAGTAGCCTCGAACACGGTGCTCAGCCGGGTCCCATCCTGCTCCCTGGCAGTTGAATGCCCCAATGACCCCTCCAAACTGCAAAATTGGACAGTTTCAGAATTCAGATACACGTCACTAATTACTAGTATACTTGTCAATTACAAGAATTCAAGAACTGCGAAAAAGATATAGAATTGAAAATTCCATGAAAAAAATGATGTAACCTACACAGTTAGAAACACTACAAAAAAAAACATGTAGCTCACCTTGTTCAGGTTCCAAATCTTTAGGATTGTCTCCTGATCGAAGAGGGGATTCTTGAACAGGCAGTCTCTAGTAGGGAGAGCGCAGTGCAGGCACCTGGGGACAGTGCCATCAGGGAAGACGAGCCTCCCGAGCAGAGCGAAGTCATGGCAGCCGAGCGAGTCGCTGACGTAGACCGGACCGCCGCAGATCGCCCGCGAGGCGGCGTGGAAGGCTGCGCAGGCGTGGTCGGACTGGAACATGTCCCAGTCCGGCCGGATGAACTGGCCCATCCACAGGCTGTTGTAGGAGCAGTTCACCATGTGCGCGCCCTGCAGCCAGTAGACACCCATGGGATCGCCGTTGGGGTCATCGAACCAGAAATCGTCGCCGGCGCGCGCCATGGCGGCCTGTCGCGTCCCGAGGAAGAAGAAGTCGTTGCACTGCTGCATGCTGGCGATGATGCCCGTGCCGTCGAAGTTCTTGGCAATGGACTTGGAGAGGCCGTCGTAGTACGCCTTGGCGAGCTCGACGCGGCCGCCGTGTTCCTCGCAGACGTACTCCAGCGTGTGCATGACGTCCACCTTCACGCCAGTCACGCCGGCGCCGGCGAGGTAGGAGTGCATGGACTCGTAGAGGTCGCCGGCCTGGTCCGGCCGCACCAGCCCGATCCCACCCTCGATGATGCGGTCCACGGCGAGGTCTTCCATGGTGCCCGCCAGGCCCGGCGACAGCCGCACTGGAACGACACGGGCGTCCAACGCCGTCGCACCCGGACGCACCCCGCCCCACCCGCCGCACAACGCCTGCCACACGTACACGTCGTCCAGCCCCGGGAACCTCTGCCTCATGTCCTTCAAGAACGCCTTTAACCCCACCTCGCCGTCGCCATCTCCGTCGTCGCATAGCTTTGCGAGAACGTCACCTCTCTTCACGAGCAACTGATCGAGCTCTCGCCGCAGCTGTTCGATCTTGGCGTCAAAGTGAGACAGATCAGTGGTGCCGCCCTGCGCCGCCTTCTTCTTTGCCTTCGTGGCGGCCTCCACCTCGATGGCCTTGCGCACGACGATCTTGGCCATGCTCTTGTCGTAGAACTGTTCCGGCGGGCAGAGCAGCAGGGCGCCTTCTCTGTACCCGCGGAAGCGCGCGCACTCGTCGAAGCGGTAGAGGCGCGTGGTCATCTGGTCGCCGCCGAGGACGAGTCCCCGCGCGTCCTCCTGCGGCGGGTCGTCATCGCGGTTCACGCTCTGCCAGCCGTCGTCGATGATGATGAACCGGGGCGGCACGCCGGCGCCGGAGAACTCGGAGACGCCCTGCCAGACGCCGGCAGGATCGACGGTGAGGTAGAAGGCGTCCCACGTGCACCACCCGAACCGGTCGGCCATTGGCGGCAAAGCCTTCTCCTGTATCAACCTGCGCGCGCGTTCCAGAAAGTTAATCAAGGAAGATTCACAAACAATGCTCGAGTGAAAAAAATTGTACCAACCTGAACGTGCCAAGGTGCACCCTGGCGGCCAGGTAGGCCTCCTGCATGACCGTGTAGGGGTCGTCGCCGGCGTGCACGTAGGCGATGCGGCGGAAGTCCGTCGCCGTCACAGCCGTCGACCCGCTCTCCGCGCAGACGACGACACCGTCGTCCTCGCCGGGGAAGATCGCCGACCGGAAGCTCCCCTGCACGAGGGGGAGCACCAGGACGTAGCCGCCGCCGGCGCCGAGATCGGGGACGTCAAGGAGCACCCACTGCGTCTCGGCCTGCAGGTCCCGGCCACGCTCGCCGGCCCACATGGTGGTCCACCACGTCTTGAACCGGAACACGCTCAGGAACCTCCTGGTCATCGGCGCCGCCCCGGTGAGCCGGCCGACGCGGCACGGCGCACGGTCTGTCGCCTCCGGCGCTGTGAAGCCCAGGAATGCGCCGCGGTGGGCGCCGGCCATGGCCTGCTTGACCAGGTGCCCCGGCGCGTCGGACGACGAGTGGTCGAACGCCGAGGCGAACGGGGTGAGCGTAACGTTCTCCGGCACGCCGGACAGGAGGACGGCCGCGCCGCCGCCGCCGACAGTGAGGTTGCCGTCTTGCAGGGAGAAGAGGTTGGACAATGGGTTGGCATTGTTGGCTGTGGTGGTGAGCTTGGGCGTGGCTTTTGACTCATTTGGTGGCGCCATTGGGAAATCAGCAAGAACAACTCTAGACAATGTTCAGAGAAACTAGATCGAGTTGGAGCTGAAGGGATGGTTGCGCATGATCGTTTATATAGATTGGCACACAAGGGACAGAAATATAGAATCCCTAACGTACGTGCACAACAAGAAAGGATAATTTGGAAGATGATGAACCGTGCATGCACAAAGAGGAGAGATACGCACAAATAATATCCAAATTACACAGATTGCATGCTATATGAGTCAGCATGAGATATGGAAGCTAATGATCCATTGCCTATCAGGAACAGATCGCATGCGATCCTGATTCGATCGGGTGCTCGACGTGCAATGCAATTAACGATCCATTGCCTATCAGGGACAAATTAAAGAGAACTCACTGGGTTGATTCAGAAGGGAGTGTCCTCAGGAGAAGAAGAATTGTTGAAGCAAAGAAGCTAGCTAGTCTGCAAAGTTCAGAACAAAGGTTAGGCAGTGTAAAGGAGACAGGGCTTGTGAATTGGAGCAGAGAAACTCCTACCAATATAAGAAGAAAGATTCAACATGCAGCTTAAAGAAGATAAGGCCTGCTAATGCGCAGAAGATTGCTGAGTTCAGAGCAGGGTTTGGCTGTTGTGCTAGCTCTCGAGATGTTTCAGCTCAGGACAAGGTGAATATGCGTGTGCAATGGGGATGCATATATAAGCGGCAGGAGAGAACAAAAAAGTGTTATTTTAAAATAAAAAGAACAAAAAAGGGTAGGCTCTAAAGAAGTAAGAAGTGTCTAGAGTGGTACATATGAACTTGCCAGCTAGTATGCAACAGCTGAGAGGAGAGCACTTTGCATTTGTAAGACGGCAGCTGTCAGCTGAATAGTGTAAGCGACAAAATTCGATGCTTGTTCTGGATCAAGAAGACACAAAATTCGAAGGGAGCAAAAGAGAGTTTGATTTGTGTTCATCAGCGTCAGACGGAGCTGAGAGTGGTCGGCAGCGTCGCCGATTACAGTCAGGGCACCAACTCAAACCTGGATAGAAAGAGATGCACAAGATTAACAACATGATGATTATTTTGTAACAGGAGTCACTCTCGCTATCTGTATCTGTGTCGGCACACGTAACTGTGCCACTGGTTTTTTAGGGACCATGAGGGATTATGCCAGTATATTCATCTCATTTGAAAAATGCAGATATGGAGACATTTTTAAGTTTGGAGAATTCGAAGAGAAAACAACTTTAATCCTACCCCTTCTTCCTTTTTTTTATAGGTAATCCTACCCCTTTTTGGTTTCTGCAAGAGTGCTACATCTGCACCGTGATAGTTTTTGTCCAGTAATCAAGTCCGGTACTCTTTGGTTCGTCAGATTTGTAGTTAGTACTTGTTATCATTTGTTACTCAATATATTATCCATTTCTCGATGCAAGGCACCAGTCCCACTGTAATATGATATATATCTGGATATAACCAATATATATGAATGTTCCACTAAACATCTATTGTGAAATATTTAGGCTCAAATGATGCAAACTTGCTACTATTTGTTGACCTGTTAGGATCTAGAACGTACTCCTGTACAACATGGACCCTCTACAAGGTCCACTCTTTGCTTCTTTTCCCAACCCTTTTGTGCTGAATTTCGTGATCCATCTTTGAATACTAGCCACTCAAATGCTCAATGTAAGCCAGGGGCATGAGCAGATCAGCATTGGCTAACTGAATTATTGTATGGGTTGCAGAATCACAAGGGAACCATTTGTTGCTGCAGATTTAGTTAGGGCCCAGGATGCTGATCAAGATAGTTGCATGGTTCGGCATTAGCTAATCCTACTCAATGCATGTCCCTAATGGAGGAGAAAGAACTGGTACTGGCAGTGACCACCCATTTGGGCTGATGCACCTTTGCACCAACCTAAGGAAATGTCAAGCCTCTGAAACACAATAATGAAATTAAGTGTCTAAATTCTTGAGCTTGTCTCCTCCATGTGAGACGCATTTCTGTGCTTCCCCTTTTCTAGTTCTAGTACAGATTATGAAGTAGTAAATAATTTGCTCTGATTGATCTAGTACAGATTTTGAAGCAAACAGTTGCTATGATGAACTGCTCCAATTATACTTTATGCTGGAAAAATCAAACAATGGAAGTTCTCAGTGCATTTTCCAGTGGACTCCAGACACGTCCGCAGAGTGCAAACCGTAACGCAAATCTTCTACCAATTCTTAAGCTTTGTGTTACCCCCACAAAGGCGGAGCATGACACAGAAGACACTGAAGAAGCGTATTCTCGAAAGAACACGTACAAGGGCATGGAATAAACTAGAAGTGTGCCCATGCATCCACTAATTCAGTAGTCGTTTTGCTAACACAAAGTGCCTGACTCTTCTTTTTCTCCTTTAAAATTGGTCTCCTTTTTCTCTTTTTACCGTGGGAGAGAAATTAAAGAAAAGGGGATCCCCGTCACCACAAAAAGAACCAGGTGATCCTCGAGAGAGAGTACCAGTACCAAAAGAAGTTAGTGTGTATTAATTATCTTGAAAAAAATCCTCCTAATTACATAGGAGAGATGGTTATTTATAGCCTTCCGACCGGGCTACATAAGATTACATATCTACCCCTAAAAAGATCCTATGCCTATAGAGACCGTATGGGCTTTTCCTTCTCCCTACGTGTAGCCTTCGGTCCATGGTAAACCCTCCTAGTTTTAGTCCATCTGACTGGTACGCTCAGTCCACTAATGCTCTTCTTTCTTCGCACCATGCGGGGTGTCCCCAGGCTGAGGGGTTCCGGGCACCCTTCGGCGTCCACGAGGTGGCCCTGGGGTGGCCTCGTTCCTAGATCCGTGGTGCTCGGCAGCCTTCGGGTGGCCTTCGCGCCTCCTCCGGGCCTCCCCGAAGGTATGCCTGGTGCCATCCGAGGGCCCTAACTGCGCATCTGGCTATGGGCCCTCGTGGGCCTCCCTGGTGGCCTTCGTGCGCCCTTCGCGACCCTCTCGAAGGCGTACTTGGTACCCTTGGGAGCCCCTGGCCGCGTCTCCGACTCAACCCTCATGGGCCTCCTAGTGGCCTTCGTGTGCCCTTCAAAGCCCTCCCGAAGGCCTGTTTGGTACCCTCGGGGGCCCTCAAGGGACCTTCTTACGGTCTTCGTCGGGTCGTTAGGATCAGTGGGCCGCCCCCCTATGACAAAACATTTTTCAGAAGCAGAACTCCCTACAGACTTGTCCAAATCTTTCTTTCAATGAGAACGAAAGATTTCATATAATATTAAGACAGGAAGCTCCTAGAGTACATGGCCCTACTCAGGTTGGAAGGTAGATCCTTCTACCTGAGGCATGTGATGGCGTTGCAAGCTCTCACACACTGCCGCCTAATCTTACCAGGTAAAGAGAGGCAGAATTGCCGCGCGCCCAGCGTGGTCACGTCGCCTCAGTTGTTCTTTTCCATCGGATCTAGTGCGCCTCTCCTTCGCAAGCGTCCGATTTTTTTTTTTTTGGTTTTGCATGCCTTTAGTCCCTTCGCGTCGTCCTCCTCTCTCGCTCGCCCGATTGCCTCGCGTGGGAGTCCAACACCCGCTTGTCGCCCGCGCCGTTGGATGCTTCGTCTGCTTTTCGTTTCAGACGGTTTGATGCGTGTGTTGGTTTGTGCGCCCATCGTTGTGCGTCCTTACCTCGGGGACAGCGCGGCTTCTCGCGTTTTCTCCGTCTTCCTCTTTGTCTTTGCCTTGTTCCGTTCGTTTCTCTTCCTCGTGCGCCCAGCGGCCTCTTGCGTGCTGCTTCGACTCATGCCGAGCCCTTCTGTTCCTCGCTTCAGTCCCTTACTAGATCCTCCCCGTTTTGGGTCGGTCCTTGGATGGCCGAGGAGGACAAGAGCCTGAGGGAGTACGTGGAGGCGCACGGTGAGGGGAACTGGAACCAGGTCCAGAGGAACACCGGGCTGAATCGGTGCGGCAAGAGCTGTCGCCTCCGCTGGGCGAACAACCTTAGGCCCGACCTCAAGACGGGGCCCTTTGATGACGAGGATCAGAGGATTATTGAGCGCCATGCGATGATGGGGAACAAATGGGCTCAGATGGCAGCTTGTGTAAGTTTGCTCGCTATGCTCTTACAGGTTTCTAGATTTTGCAATGAATTAATCTATTACTTTTAACACGATAGTTCTAATTAGTAACAATATTGATAATAAGATGCTTTGGTGAGTCGGATTGGAGAGAGAGAAATTCCCCTAGATTAAATCTTCCAAACAGTTTGGCCGGTTAGCGAATTTATGTTGTTTTCTCCAAATACGGTACTTTTTTGCCAGTTAACGTATCCAGGAAATATCAAATACTATTATATTTCTGTCTTTTTTATATTGGATACATGATTTATTCTGAGGAAAGCACTGACCCAGAACATTCTTGTAGCAAGTGTTTAGTCTCTTGCTGTATCCTGTAGTTTATACATATTTTTCTAATGCTAGTTATCTCCAATTTTCAGGAATTAGGCTTGCTTCCTGGGAGTCCTATTGGAACTTCGCTTATTGATGCTCATGCTGGTGGTGTTGGAGTCTTGGAAAGTGTGCCAGATCCAGAATCTAAGGTAGACTGTTAGTGTTGATTCGTCTGTATTTTTTAAAAGGAAAACTTTTAAAACTATATTTATTTATTGTGAAACATTTTGTTTTCGGTGTCCGATGAAGAAGCAATATGCCACCGCATGGTCTTGGTTTGTGGAACATCTACATGCCACATGGCTGTCTCAAAGAACAAATTATTTATCCCTGATGTCTGGGGGCCATTTTTGGTATGCTACAGTTGCCTTCACATATCACATTTTTACTTCCATATGTTTGTTGCCACTTTGCCAGCATTCTCTGTTAGTTTGCTTTTTGCACTTGGTTCTATGCTATTTTCTATGGACTATGTTAGTTAATGCTATATCGTGATTCCACATTCAGCGATGGTACCTGAGTTTTGGCTCACTGAAGGTGGCCAAAGTGCAATTGGTGCTCTACTTGATTACATTGTTGAAAACCATGTTGCTGCTCCCCTTCTTGCTAATCACGCTACTTCTCAAAGTAAGTTTCATGTTTGCTCAAGCACACTATGTTTGTAGACGTACACTATAAAAAGTGTGTAATTTTCTTCTCAAATTATTTAGGTGTATCCATATATGAGTTGTTGAACAAGCTATTGCTTTCGACGTCACATGAACAAAGCATTCCCTTCCTTTCTGCCTTGACTCAGGACACCCATGTCCTTCTAGATTTTCATGGAAATCGGTAAGAAAATCATTACACATTCAGTGCTTAAACAAAAAACCTGGTTATCTAGGTCTCCTTTCTTCGCAATTTTTCAATGTGATACATAAAGATCTCATACCAGATCAACCAGAGTCTCCTTTTCCTGTCCTGAATTTCAACCAGCAACTATTTCACTCCAGTTGGTGAAAACTGGTTGTATTGTGTCAACTTTAATGTATTGTGTCAACTTTAATGTGATGTACTTGCAAAAGTATTTCTCTTTTCTTGCCATTTTAATTAGATGCATTCAACCAACAATACAACAACAGTACACAATCAGTGAGGCATCTAGCAATCTCAGTTGTTCCTAAGAAAGTGAAACTTGTACCAGAATGGTGGCATTACGTACTGTTCATCAGATGCACACAATTTGTTATTTCCTCTTAGTGTTTTTGTTAATATTTACTTGGCACCAAATGGCACTCTTCTCCTGAAGTTGACTTCAATGTATAACTATTCTAATGGTTAGGTCTCCTGTGGCTGATCCAAAATCCAAAGATGTGATTTATGGCTTGACACTTGTATCAAGAAGCATTTAGCGCTTCTGTACCTAGCAACAATTCAGGTCATTGCTTATGTTACTCATCCTATTGTGAAGCACTGCAATGCTCATGGGCACAAGGTACTTACTTGCTATCAAGGATTCCTGCTATCAAGGATTCCGAAAAGTAAATTGGTATATGTTACCTAGAATCTATATATTTTCTTCATGTATAATAGATCGATACTCTTTTGCCTGCAGTGGACTTGCAAAGAACTCCTTTTATATCCAAGAACATGCAGATGTCATCGGCAAGCCTCCTCTTCCTGCTGTCACCTCTCTCCACCTCCTTATCTCCTTGATATGTGAATTTTAACACGTGCTTTACAGGATGTCCAATAATCCTTCCTAGAGAGAACGAGTCTGTGCTTTTAGGCGCTACTGTTCTGGGTGTTGTTGCTGCAAAGAAGTTTTCTGGCGTTCGTGATGCAATGAAAGCGCTGAATGCAGCAGGGAAGGTATTCCCCAATCCCTTTTCTGGGGGGATATCCATCTTCAGATCCTAGTGTGAAGAAATACCATGATGCCAAATATCAGATAATCAGGTCCCTGTACAAGCAACAACTCTCTCATCACTCAACCATGGCACAAGCATTGCAATAAGGCTATGTGACCATTGGCCACTACGCTGGATACTTAATCTTGGTTGTGGAAACCCTGGATTTGTTGCCTTGTTTCTTTGGGTTATTGACATGTAATCAATTTCGCGTCCTTGATGGAAGCATTGATACAATGCCTGTAACTCCGGATGAATCGAAGAAAGCATGGCAAAATGAACTGTTATAGTCAAATGGGAATATATAGCGCAAGTTTCCGTGATGTTAGAAGGCTCATGAAATTTGGAACATGAAAAATAAGGTGTTCTAATTTCAGTCATTGAAATACTCCTACTGTCTTTTACCTTTTAGAAAACTGCGAATAAAAAATGTCCAATTTTTTAAACTATTTGTTGTTTATATAGAACTACCTTTATGTCTCTTTGTTTGCTCCAGACATTGTACATCATACTATATATGTGTAACTATCTTCGCAATCCTCCTATATAATACTAGACGTTAACCTCTGCATCTTAAAAAAAACGTTTACTTCACGCGCGTCGGGCTCTAGTACATTATGAGAGGTTTAAATATTCGATTTCAGCATATAGTTTAACAACTCAAATACTACACCAATTGGAACCACATCCATCCCACACATTAGAAGACAATGAAGAAAATTGAAGAATTGAAAGGTACCTCAGGGGATCTGACACTATACACTTCAATGAGCTCTTGAGGTTGAGCCTCCGACGCAACAGAGCAATGCATGCACCTCGAGAAACCAGAGGAGCAGAAATGAAGGATTTAAAGATAAACATAAAAGGCTTATGCATTTATATGCAATGAAGGGCTGTGAGGAAAAAATGTCAAGCACCTTACGATAACTACAACATTGACCACTTTGTTTCGGTACTACGGCCCAAATCTTAGAAACACAGAGAGGATGTCACAAAGTTTGTAGTGATCCTATTGGATACAACGTCGTAAGTGCCATGCCATCATGGAGTTATGACCAATACTATGTCAGTGCACACTATAGAGAACTCTCAAGAAGTTGTCTTTAGGCAGTTGTCGCAGGGACTAGGGCCGTCTTTGCACCTTTGCCTGTTGTACTGTTCACCAAAATGATCCAGAAGGCTTTGCCTACGACATTCAGTCTGCAAAAAAAGAATTGTTCATAAAATGTTCAATGATGAAGAATTTTCAAGCACACGCTTCAAGTGAACCGCAGATTTACCTTCAGCTCGCAATATGCTTGCATTTTCTTTGCTTGCTCCATCGCAGCCTTGAAGCTCTCTCTCTTGAAGTTATGTGCATTCCTCAGCATGCACACGACACGGCCGAAGTCTTTCTTCTGATATAGCACGACGCAGTGTGCTGGAAGATTGTCTCTTCCTGCTCGACCAGACTCCTGATAGTAGCTTTCTATCGATTTCGACATGGTGTTGTGGATAACAAAGCGCTGCATGGTGAAATATCAGAATGAAAGTTGCAGGTACCAACAAAAGTACAAAAGCATGTGCTGACATTGACTGAATACGCACCACATCAGGCTTGTCTATCCCCATGCCAAAGGCTATGGTAGCACAGATGACTTTGACCTCCCCGCTGTGCCATTTTTCTTGGACACTCGTTCGCTGACGAGCAGCCAGGCCAGCATGGTAATGTGCACATTTTATCTTGTACTTCTCCCTCAAGAACTTGGCAGAGTCCGCACATTCATTCTTCGAGAGACAGTATACAATACCAGACATGTTCATGAAACGCTCTTTGAGGAGATCACCCAGCTGCTTCTGAGGAGTTCTTGTCTTGCCAATCACCTCGTAATTGAGGTTCAGTCTGTCAAAGCTCATCTTGAGTATCACAGCATTAGGGATCCTCAAGGTTCCGAGGATGTCCTGCAGATTCCATCCAAATTACAGTTAGCAATTTCCACTCCAAGCTGTAGTGCGGGAACAGGAGGAAAGTGTACCTTACAGACAGATTCAGTTGCTGTCGCAGTCAAAGCCATGATTGGAACTCTAGGGAAGTTCTGTTTGAGGCATCCTAGGCCTCGGTAATCTGGACGGAAGTCGTGTCCCCATTGACTGGTTAGAAATGGAAATCAGTACTACTGTCAGGAAAAAACTGCTTCTGAAACAATCATCACGAACGTTGGGTTTAAGCATTACCTTACACAATGTGCTTCATCGATGACAAATCTTGCTAGCAATCCCTATTGAAAGGTCCAGTTCAGCATACATTTTCTCAGGCAAAATAAAAAAGTCAAGCTGATACAGAAAGTAGCATTTCAACAATGTTATAACATATTAGTACCCTCTGGTGTAAGCCTCTTAGGATCTCCATAAATGAATAGTTTCCGGCTATTCTTTCAGGAGTGACATATAGAAGTTTGAAGGACGGTGTGCCACTTCTGCAATGAGATGAGAATATGGGTTACAAAACAAATGGTGCATGATTTGTTTAATGCATACACTGCAAAGTATGTAGCACACAGAAAATTCTGAAATAAGGTACGCTAGAGATCAAACGACAAAGGGTACAGACATGAAATTATGTTTACCTAAGCTCTTGGATAACTTCAGATGCCTGTGAAGCAGTTTGCTGAGAATTCAAGAACGCTGCCGGTATCCCAAACTTGAAGGTTAGTGCCACAATCTGATCCTGGATAAGTGACAATAATGGGCATACAACAACAGTAACACCTGGGTGCAATGTTGCAGGGAGCTGCAAGAATAGTTATTCCAATGAAGTTTCCAGGTCTTGACACCAAGCAAAGTTAAAAGAACAATGCTGAACACGAAGACATAATTTACTGACCTGATAACACAGGCTCTTCCCACCACCGGTTGGCATAAGTACAAAACAGTCTCTGTTATCCATTGCAGCCCTGCAAGCTTCATACTGCAGGGGCCTAAAGCTTTTGTTGCCAAAGATGACAACGTTTGCAAACTTGATGTCATCTAGACAACAAAGCTGTTCATAACCCATAGTTTCTCTCTTTTGATGGAATGCATTTGGGATCGGATGCCTCTCTCTATTTGAAGTTGGAGTTGTTGATTCATATCTATTTATTCCTTTGGTGGTCACCTTCAAAAATACATTTTTGGAACATAAAGATCAATGGTTATAAGACTAGCAGCAGAAAGGCAAAAGCAAAACTACAGTTGTGTGGAAACCATAATAGCATGTTCACATATTGTGTTTATGCAAGCTCAATCACCTTATAAAATAGTATTTTCTCAAGAAAATATCCATCACATTGCAAAGTAGAAAAGTGAAGATTGAAGTCACCAATATTGGCAAATCAGGATAAGTGGCTTACAGTAGATTTTGCTGATCTACTCTGCTGTTGAGAGATACTGGATTGTGCCTTCTTCTGGATACCAAGAGAATGATTACAACGGGTGTCCATTTCATCTAATATTTCGAGATCTGAATCATCTGAGGAAAAGCTTAAATTGTCCAAATCGTTAGGAGTATGTTGACCGGAGGAATCTGGATTCCTGAACAGAGGAGTATTCACAGCAACTCCTCCTTTATCATCAGTTACACCCTTCCTCATCATATCATTTAAATTGCCACAAGCTTCAGTCTCTATCGCATTTAGGTCGTCCCAATCATCAGTAGGTTGTGTTGCATCAGCCAGTGAAGCAAGGAAATCATCGCCACAGTTCTCCACGGTGATAAAACCTTGGCCACCCTCACCTGTACCAGAAGAATAAACTATCAATCAGTGCCCGAACAATCTGAATAGACTGTTTAGACTCATGAGTTACATAAGACCAACCAGAAGACAAATTTTATAGATTGAAAAGCTAAACTACATTAAAGCCAAAGCAAGCACATAGTATGGACTGTGGAGGCTACAATGGGATCAAAAGCATCACAACCCTCATCAGCCAATGGATATATGAGATGTTGGAAGAGGCGTCCTGTGAAACTTTGCCCAAAACTAACCTTTATCCCGGCATACTGAACAGATTTCTTTGTTTCAAGTTGCGGAAAGGGGCATAAAGACAATAGATAGGGACATTTGCAAAAGGCGGGTATTCATTCAACGCCATCCATCTCACAAATCTACCTATCCAAATACCCTTAAATTGCCAACACAGCAACACACGTCAAACGAAAAATAGAGCTAATAAATTGGTCCTTTTTCCAACAATAGTTAAATTTTACATGCGCACTAATCGAAATCATGTGTCTGCAGCCCATTCGCATCCAAATCAAAGCAACCGAACAGAACCCCTAAAGTTGACAGAGACCAAACAAATGGCCTTACTGGGCATCTCTCACCTAAAATTTGTACAATTTTGGGGATGCAAAATAAATTTCCCCCTCATTCAAACACCCCACACTCCTCATTGCGATCAAACTTCGCGTTTGTCTGCGGAGACGTACGCGAAAAGGGGAAAGAGAGTAAGCGGCGGAAGTACCGTAGATGTGGGTTAGAGTGGCGAGACAGGCCGCGGCGGTATCGCGGTCGAAGCCGGATTCGACGGCCAGGTCCAGCAGCCTCGCCCTCTCTCTCTCGGGCCCCGCCATCTCCGCCGCGGACGCCGACACGAGACGAAACCCTAGCGCCGGGGAGGAAAAAATGAAAGAAGCGCGGGAAACAGCTGTGGAGGCGCGCTTCGCCTCGCTCTTGTCGGAGTTGTCGGGTTGGTCTGCTTAATTGGGCCGGGCCTTGATACTTGGGCCGGCAAAAGATTCGGCCCAACAGCTAGATATTGAAAACCGGCCCAATATTGGCACAGAAAAAGGCCATTAGAGATCCAGTGAACTGAGTCAGAGATGCTGGTTCTTACAGAGAATCGATTAGTGTGACCTACACTACAACAAACATGGCAACATAAGACCGGCTAGTAGGATGAAAAAACCTGCCGAGGAAGATAAAAGAAGTCCAGTACCACCGGCAGTTCATCTATTCAGAGACGTTTTTTTTAATAAGGTAGGAACCCAGCTTTTAAAGAAAGCTAATTAGTTAGTTTTACAAACCAACAAGAAACAAGACAGAAAGCAAAAATAGGCTGGGGAAACCAGCTACCACTTCGGATACATGAAGCAAGAAAGGATAAACTAGACGCCTAGCAACTGCTAATACCAACAGACACACTAGTAAACAGTCTAAAGACAAAATACCCAAGAAGAGTTTAGCAACTCGATTTGTCTTGAAACATGAAAGTCTCATCCAGTTCTCAGCCATCTCCAGGAAATTTGCTAGCTTCCTTTGATCAGGATCTGTGAGTAGGATTTGCCATCGCTACAAATAAGATACAAGTTTGAAAATAACTTCGGTGGGATATTTAAGAAAAATTCTCTCCATAACCCCTTTGTTCCTAATAGTCCAGATGGTCCATGTCATAGCTGCAAAACTAAATAAATAAACATGATAGTCATTAGCACCCCTCTTACCCAACCAATTCAAATGAAGATCATCAAGAGATACACGGACACTATCCCAAAGAAGAATATCTTCGATACAAATCCAAACAAATTTCGCCAACACACGCTGGAAAATCACATGATTAGTGTCCTCTGGCACCCCACATAAAATACAATCAACATCTCCTTGCCACCCCCTCATTTTGAGTTGATCTGCTGTTTGAATTCTTTCTTGGAAAGTGTGAGGAACCCGGAATATTGGAGGGTTATGCCGAATTAAGGATCATACTAAAAACATAACTTATAATCAGGAACCATTCGACCCTGATTAGAAATTATACTAAAAGCATAATTCTTAACAAGGTACAAATCCAATATTCAGGTTCCCGGATATATGTATCACAATAGTTCCCAGGTTCCAGACCATTGCACATATATCCTCAAACAACATTGTATCATACATACAAGGCATACACTTATATAATTATACATAGTATTTTACAATTCGGTTTAGAAATCTACAATACCAAGTGACCTTGGGCCACAACAAAAGTTAGCAGCGGAAACACAACTAAACAGCAAAAGACCACCAATGGCCTCCCATCACCCGCAGGCTATTGAGTGGAAATTAGAACTAGCTTCACTCGTTAGTGTCACCCTGATCGCCGCTAACGGGCATCTCATACAAATAACCATCCTCACCTGCAACAAGAAGTTATAAAACCTAAGTACAGAAGGTACTCAACAAGACTTACACAAACTAATAAAAGAAAGTGTTTGATAGAACCTACACAAAGGATTAGAATTCATACATGCATAAGGTTAACAACAGGAAGTTCATAAGGGTTCAATTTTGCATAAAGCCATACATCTTAACCTACACTTGCTAAGTTTTGACAAAGCGATTTATAAATTAATTTGGACTAAATCAGTAAGTAAATGAGACATAATTATAAATAATAACAACATCAAAGTGGCTGCACACCACCATCAAAACATTGCATGAACCTCTCATACCGAAATTACCCATGACCAAAATTTGATTTCCAAAATATATACAAAGCGCTATTCAAATTCAAGCGTTGTCCGTAACCGTGGATACGGCTATTTGAATAGTTTTAAACCCTGCAGGGGTGTACATCTTTACCCACACGACTTAGCCAGCCCGTAAGCCATCTAGAATAATAGCACACTGCCTTTGGTAGGCCGGCCGGGTAAACTAAGATTTGGTATTTTTCAACAAGTTAACACTATTGAGCTAGAATACTCATGTGTGGTGGTCACTTCGATTCAAGTTACTATTAGAACTCGCCAAGGGGTCCACATGTTGTGCCGGGAATGCCGACCCAATCAATCAAATGCAAACTGTGCTCACTGCACATATTACATCGCAATCGGAGCCCTTAAGGTACATACATGTGATGTAACGCATGTATGGCGTCACCCTCCTAAGAACATATGATACTGATTTGGTGGTCAAACACATATGCCCTTACTTTCCCATATTTCAACTCAATAGCATTAACCCTTTACTTAACCAAACAGCGCCCATACACTGCGTGTGGAAGTACGTTGGGGTTTGAATCATCCAGCCGATGTTCAGTCCTTAATCAACCCAGACAAGACAACCACATTTCCCAATCTCGTGCACTAAGGCACCATCACTAGCACCCACTTGTCCAGGTTAAATTAATTTATCAACAAGATTTAAATTCACTTCTGATTTAAATAAACTGGACAAAGAATTAGGATAATTTCAATTCATTTATTGTTCCCATGTTTGACAAGATAAGCTTGCCAAACACTAACGTTCTATAGACTGCATGGCTAAGCAAAAACTGAAAACAAGTATTTAAATATAGAAGCACTACCTTAAGTTTGAGTGTATGATCAGATTAAGGGTAAACCTCAATTGTTAGGTGATAACTAACTATTAACAGATCACAAATAAATTTTTAGGAAATTAGCATCCAACAGTGTCACTGGTTTTTATAAACCTACAGTTCAAAATTAGGATCAGCATAGTGCAGGGAGGATGCTTGCCTTGGTAATAGTAATAAACCTCTTGTTCAGGTTCTTGCTGCTCAACAACAGATTCAACAACTTCAGAAGAACCAGAATCTAACAGAAAATAAAATCCAATGAACACAAGGAAAAAGAAACAGAGAACAGCATGTATAAAAAGAATGCATGGTCAATGGCTTAATGCATTATTAGCAACATGCTTAAGCTACACCAAATTTAGATAGGAATAATAGACTACAACTAACCTTTGCTAGTATTATTTACCACAAATTAGAGTTTGGGTTTAGAACTACAGTTTCAGATTTTAGAAACTGAAACAGGACAGATTTCAATTGAATTGTGTGCCGGGTTAAACATCATATAAATGAAATACATTGCTTGAACTAAGAGTATTCAAAGCTAGGATAGTAACCTAACTCATCATTTAATAATTAATTGACAGTAATTTAAGAAATTAAAAACCTTGCTGTGCATGTTGTTGGTTCAACCGGCAACAAAGCAGCAAAGTCCAGAATTGAAGATTCTTGCTTATAGGTTACACACTTAAACACCAGCTTCTTGTTAGAGCTAAACCTAATATTTAAGAAAGATAATACCTTAAACCAACCCTTGTTAACCCTTATAGCAAGATTAACATAAAATGGACAGAACTACAGATTTTGTCGGTTTGCCCGATAACAACTGACAGAGGAAGGACTTTGAAAAACAATTAAGTTGAAGGTATTAAGAATAAAAAAGAACAACTGCTTATGTTGCTAGGGTTTAAATAGAACCTAAATAAGCTGATAAGATACATGAGAAACCCTAGAACTTGAAAATGACATGAAAGACCGAAAAGTTATAAATAGAACTTTTCAGTCAAGCAAGATTGGAGCTAAGAATTCCTAAATGAGTGATTCCTGTGAGTTACTGAGGTCTTAAAAAGCTTAAGGTGGAAGAGAATAACAACAGATCTTACCAACCGTACTTGGAGAAGATGAAGTTACCAAACCGGCCGAAAATAGAAAGTGATCACTCCACACGTTTTCTGTTGACAAAAGATATGATTAAGGATTGATTTTAGTTCTCAAGCTCACCAGATCTAAAGAGCAAGAAAGAGAATGGATAAGAACTCCACTGAAGAGGAGGATAAGCTTCACTACCTCAACAATGGTGGATAAGGATGAAATTAGGGTTTATATAGTGTTTGAACCTCAAGAGAAACGGAGAGAATTCTCCAGAGTTGTTGAGGTGGCAGCTTGATGCCAAATACCAAAAGAATATTCGCACAACCACTGTACAAGGCCACCGTTCCTGCGATGGAGTCGGAGACGAAGCACAGGCGCAAGGAAGAAAGGAAGAGTGTCACTGACGAGAGGGTCCCAACGTCAGCCACAGCAACGCACAACACACCGCGATTCCAAAGAACATCAGCCGTTTGATTAGAAACGAGCGGCTACGATTGATCAGGGCATTGAGAAGTTCTAACCAGTGCTCTTCTCATATGGGCCGTGCGATTACAAATAAACGGCTGAGATTAATTAAGAGAATCGGAAGGTCCGAACGGCACAATCCATAAGGACCGTTTGATCACAATCTAACGGTGGCACAAAAATAAGGCCTTAAGCGCCCACGCTTGAAGCGGCATCGTAGGATTTAAATCCAATGGCCAGAATTTAATGCACGCCTGTGAGTTCTGAATCCCAAAAGGAAAACACGTTGGATCTGAAATCAACGGTGAGGATTGATGGGGTGTTGGGGTGGTCCGAACAGCCCATCAATACAGTCCGTGCGATCAAAATCCAACGGCGGAGATCACGTGGTGCATTCGGACGGTCCGAACGGCCCACTAGATTTGGTTCATTCATTGAGGATCCAAGGGCTCGCATGCATTTCAGCTTTCCTCATTCAAAATGGTATACACTGAAAATGACGCACCACCCAATTAAGATCCTACGGCCAATATTGCATGGCTCGTCGGGATGGTCCGAACGGCACAAAGCATCCGGTCCGTTCGTTGAGATCTGACGGCCATGAATGGAAGGCACGGTAGGATGGGGATCTAACGGTGGAAATCGCCTCGCGTGCATGGATGACCTGCACCGCGTCGCAGATCACATCCGTTCGCGAAGAGATCGATGGCTCACGTTCACTTGGAGTTGGAGCATGCGCATGAACGTGACAGAGCCAGACCTGATGCACTAGTTTGGACTCAAACTCGTCAGGATCGAGTCGCTACAGCGCCAAGGGCTGGGTTTAGGCCGGATGAGTTGACCAATCTCATTTAAATCCTCAAAAGTTTGACCGGTGCTTTAGAAATAGCAAATAAATTTGTAAAAATATGAAATTTTGCCAGGATGTTATTGGGATAATATATTCCCCAAATAAATTTTGAAACCACTGTTTCTCATTTTGAAATACATAAATAATTCATTTAAACCGAATAGGTTTATTTAAAGACAAATATTTTTCTCAAAGCCCAAAATAATCTTTAGAAATTTAACAAAAAATATTTTTGGTCAAGCTAATCCATTTAGTCTTTATAAAAAAAATACTTCCCGGTCTTAATACCAACATTGATTGGTATTTTCTTTTGAAGCTTCAATCAAGTTTGAGTTTTTGGCTAGAAATTGGGGAAGTTAGATTGTAACATAATGCCCAGTTTGCCAAAATGAACAGTGATGCTATGAACAGCATCTTATTACTGTTTATTAAAGCTGAGGCTGTTACAGAAAGTCTGCCACAAAAAGCTTTTCACTTTAAGAGGAAGCCTGCTACTCCAAACCCTCTTGAGCTTCATACTTGATGAAGACATCAAACCTAAGAATGCAACCACTGCTTCGACCTACTGCACTACATCCTCTACTTCAACAACATCTTCTTCTCCAATAGGACTTTCGGCTAATGCAATGCCATATTACCCAATTGGATCGAGCTACGTCTACATGCCATGGTGCTACATCTACATGACAGGGTACTATGTCTACATGCCATGGTGTTATTGCATGTGCCAAGCAAGAGTTCAAGCTGGATACTTTTGGTCAGATCAGTTCGGAATCAGTCTGACAGCACCAGCTTAAAAACATGCATAACTTTCACATACGGAGTTCGTTGGAGGTTCACGAGTACTTGATGGAAAGCTTATTTCGTCCTATTTCCAATGGATCCAGCCTCACCTCTAAATTCCTTCTGTACGGATCGCAAGCATCAAAAGAAGATGTCATATCACCTATTTGGGCCAAATTGGGCTTTGTAATCGTACTCAACTTGGCCCATATGTCGGCGGGCCACCTAGGGGTGTGTTTACTGTTCGCGTGAACAGTAAACATGGTTTAGTCCCACCCCCTTAGTTCTTTTAGTTTTGTGGCTCCTCATCCCCTATTTAAGGAGGCCGCTCCCCTCTAGTTTCATTGGATTTTGTTTATGTTTAGTTTGCCTTCGTTGCAACTTGTATCTTTTGCGTGTGTCGGCTAGACCACCCAATTAAGATCCTTATTCAGAATCCCAACTCAGTTCAACATTTCAATTCCTATTTGCAATTTCAGATTGCTTTATCTTGTTCTTGCGTGCTTCTTCGGTGTATGCAGGAATCGACCTTCGTGGTCAGGTCATCCGGGTATTCGTGCACGGTTAATAACGACTTGTCGAGCAGTTTGGCGATTGAGTGGTTTCGAGCCTTATGTGTTCGTAGCCAGGATCATGAGAGTTGAGTGACTACTACCGAACTTACTATCTTATCAAAAGATCGGGCCAAAACAAGGACCTTCGGGTTCATCAATACTAATCATACCTCCAAAAGCAAAATGTATGTATAGAGACTTGACCGAAAAATGACCAGACTTTTCAAAATGCCACCTAATTCTATCTTTGTCCTCCTTAAAATACACCCCACTCAAAATCTGTTTCAGTTCTTTCCACTGAAGCCTCTCTCCAGCCCCAAAATTCCTAACAAAATCAACATTCCAACTCCCATTTACCCAACAGTTTGAAACACTAATGTCAGGATCACTACAGCCCTTAAAAAGTTTTTCGAATCTTATTTTAAAATGACACAGATCTATCCAAACATCATTCCAAAAAGAAGTAGATTTGCCATCCCCTACCACATTAACTGCCCCCCATTGGAATAAATGTTTGACTTTCTGAAGATTTCTCCAAAAAATAGGACCCTTTAACAGAATTGGATCCTCTTTTGTCACCTTTAGACAGATATTTAGCCTTCAGAATTCGATACCAAAGTTCACTCCTAGCTTGACTCATCCTCTAGAACCACTTACTCAACATACAGTCATTAAAAAAGCCCTGTATCAATCACCTCTAAACCTCCATATTCTTTAGGTCTACAAACCGCTTTCTATTTAACCATATGATATTTAAACTTATCACTAACCCCTCTCCAAAAAAACATGGATCTAATAGAGTCCATTCTTTTATGGGCCTCCTCATTCAGTCTATAAAACCCCATTATGTAAGTAGGAATGTTGCTAAGACAGCTGTTAACCAAAACCAATCTTCCTCGTGAAGACAACAATCTACTTTTCCAATTGCCCAACCTACTTTCTATTTTACTGATCATCTTATCAGCAGCCATTCTCTTAATTTCTTTGTCTCTAATAGATATCCCCAAATAGGTCAAAGGAAATTGCCCCATCTTACAATCAAGCCTCTTTGCCACATTCTGAGCTTCAGCTTTATTAACCCCAACAACAAAAACATCGCTTTTGTGATAGTTGATTTTCAAACCCGAGATCCATTCAAAGCAATAAAGTAGAAATTTCAGATTAAGAATGTAATCTTCCTTCAACTCAAGCATGAGAACTGTGTCACCAGCATATTGTAACAAAGAAACACCCCCAGAAATCAGATTGGGAACCACTCATTTGATCAGGCCTTGATGTTGGGCTTTATCAATAATTGAAGCCAACACATCAACAATCAGATTGAATAAAACAGGAGACAAAGGATCACCTTGTCTTAACCCTCTGTGAGTGGTAAAATATGGACCCACAGAACCATTAATATTGATACTTACTTTGCCCCCTCTAACAGATTTCATCACCCAATTAATCTATTTTCCAGAGAAACCTCTGCTAATCAACACACTTTCCAAAAAAATCCCAATTAACTTTGTTATAAGCTTTTTCAAAATCTAATTTGAGAATTACCCCTCTTTTCTTAGTCAATTTTAACTCATGTAAGATTTCATTAAGAGACACCACTCCATCTAAAATATGTACCCCTTTTAATAAAGGCAGTCCGACTTTCATTAATGATTTTATGAGGCACTTCCCCTAATCTGACAACCAGCAGCTTAGTTATAATTTTAAAACTAACATTCAGTAAGCAAATTGGCCTAAATTGTTTAATAGTATTAGCTTCCTTGATTTTTGGCACCAGAGTAATCGCCCCAAAATTTAACCTTTTCAGGTCCAGATTCCCCTAAAAAAATCCCAAATTAAATTTAGAAAAGAGTGATTAATGCCTTCCCAAAAGGACTTATAAAAGCAAGCAGGAAAACCATCAGGCCCAATGTAACACCCCAGCCCAACATTTGTTTGGAAAGCTACTAAAATAACAGAGTAACAAATTAAAACTAAGGCATTTTACTAAATTTCGGTAGAACCTCCTTTGTATAGCTAACCATACCGGAGGTTCGCACAGTTATTAATAACAATAATCAATAATCCAGACATCCAATTTAAAACATAATCATAAAGACATCCATAATACGCTAATCAACTCTATTACACAACATCCAAAGCATATGACATAACCGATAGAGAATCCTTTAAGCAGTTTGCTCAATTATTAAAGCATAATCCAAATTTAACCAATGGTGAATAGTTTGTGGCAATGTGTAACAAAACTTATGACTATTCCCTCCCATGCATGCCGTTCGCGTGAGTGGTACCTAAAAGTACAAATAACAGCAAGAGTGAGTCCAAGACTCAGCAAAGTACAATTAATAAGACAATATAATACACAACTATATCATCATCGTCCAACCACAATTCTCTATAAAATAACCAATTCACATGCTTATGTAATGCAAATGCACAAATGCATATTTTCTTTTCTCTTTGCATATACCGATAATGCAGAGTATGCATCCGTCGATGCATACCCATGCCTGTGCATTCTAGCACAGGGACCATAATACTCCACGAGTGTGGGGACCACAAGCCCGTCAAATACATGACGGGTACCTCCTAAATCAGTACTTGGTCACCACGTGACCAAGCCTCAAAGATGATATTATGATGCATATGAATCAATTCTTTTATCCAACATAAACATGTATTAGCTAGCAGCAACATACATGAATAAAGAGCATACTCATACTTCTAGCATTCATGAATAGCGACATACACATCATTCTAGCACCCATGAGTGGATAATATACACATAATACTAGCAAACATACACAATCATTCTTAAATATTCTATCACTAATTGCACTTGCCTCAACCGTGCGAAGATAGAGAACGCGAAGAGGGCGCTGCCCTCGGAACCAAACCCCCACCTAAATAATTTTAACAAACACTCTAAGCTAACAATTCTGGACTAAACATTGCTAGAAACAAAATATATAACTCACTACGCTCCCTAGCGCAACCCAAAACTCCAAATCCCATGACATCGATCTGTCCCCTCAATAAACAGTCATCTTCTAAAATTCATAACTTTTCGTCCAGAGATCCAAAAGGGGTGTTCTTTGATTCTATGGAAAGCTTGTTAAGTTATCTACATAAACCTAGTTGGTGAGCTTTCCAGATTCACCCATCTTCTATCCTTACCAAATAGATTAATAGAACAACTAAATCTTGTTAGGAGTTCTGGACAGAGAGACTAAAACTGACGTATCTTTCAGTACACGTAACCAAACTTTATGTTCTTTAGCTTTATGGAAATATTATCAAAATACCTACAACTTTTCTTTTGGTGAGATCTTCTAAAAGATTCATTAACTATTTGCTAATGACCGATTAACATCAACTGTTAGAATTAAGACAGAACCATAGAACAGCAATGCTACGAAAATCATATCTCCTAATCTGCTTATCCAAACAACATGATCCAAGAACCTACGGAAAGCTACTGATGTTATCTACAGCTCTCTAGCAGATGGCCAGACCAGATTTCGTAGGTAACAACCCTAAATCAGACGAACACTACAAACTGCCAGAATACTGATCTAATACCGATATCGCATAAATACAAGATTACACCACTAATCGAATGGGATCGAGATTACCCTTGAAGAACCACTGAAGAATGACGAAATCACCACGTGATCCCTCTTCTCTCTTCTTTATCTTCTTCTTCTTGGCCGGGCAATCACCCGGGTGTCCCTCCTTCTTTCTCCACTAGGCCATCAGCGGAAAGCAAAGTCTTGGTCGACAGCAGGGGAGAACACCAGGGGGGAGACGCAGGGAATAGGGGGTGGCGGCCAATGGAGAGGGGATGGGGGAGGGTGGCGGGCAACAATGGGGAGAGGGGAGGGTGGCACTAGGGTTTTGCAGGAGGGTGGCGCCTCCCCTCTTTGGCCGACCACCACATGGCCTCTTGAGCCAGGGCCTAAGTCCAGATTGCCGAGATTTTGCAGAATTCCCCCTCTCTAACTGCTGTTAATTCTATTTTCTAGACAGCCCTTCTCCCTAATTTAATTATTCTCCATCGAATATATATTTGGGGTATTACACTCAAGAGCTGAGTCATTGCTAAGACCTTTAATAACCTTCCACACCTCCTCCTCTGAAAATTAATGAACCAAATACTCATTATCCATTTATTCAGAGACTTTGATGATGATAACAGGTTATTCACCTATAATTGAATTTTTCATGTAGAATTTGGCCACGTAACTTTATCTAGGAGTTATTAAGACCATCTCTAGTGTTGTGTTTTAGCCGGTTTGAATGAGGAGAGAGAAGACATTGAATCGATTTAATACATTAGAGGGGTCGATTCCAACAGAAAAATGCATAGAACCAAACTCTACTTAAGATTCGATTCAAAGCATTAAACAACTACATATGAGAGAGTGCGGTTGAGAGAAGATATTATTATTTTATGATTTTTTAATGTAACATGCGTCCCAGTTATTAGTAGGAATCGGTTCAATATATTGGAGAAAAACAAACTCAGTTCCTAAAATACTTACGTGACATAACTTTAAATCGACATCGATTTAATACACTGAAGATGCTCTGAGAATGAATCAAATGATCTGAATGAATCAAATGATCTCAAAAAATAAATCGGCGGTGGTAGCATCGAACTCCAGCGTGGGCGGTTTAGCTGGTGCATTACGTGGAAAAAAATTCTATGAGGGAGGGCCTCAGTGAGACCCCTTCCCCACAGCCGCTGGATCTCTCTTTCACACACATATACTACAGTGATATCTCACAGTATCCATAACTGTGGAGAAGACGCCTCACATAGAAATTTTTTTTCCGCATTACGTCAATCGTAAAACCACAATGCATCGGGGGAAAAAGAGAGTTTGATAACCACGTAGTAACTAGTAAAGTTACTGATTGCACAGACCAAGGTTACAAGTACACATGCTTTGTGCGCCTGATCTGACAGAAGTACAGTGTG
The DNA here is from genome assembly GCA_036346405.1 of Phyllostachys edulis. Lineage (NCBI taxonomy): Eukaryota > Viridiplantae > Streptophyta > Magnoliopsida > Poales > Poaceae > Phyllostachys > Phyllostachys edulis. The sequence continues at coordinate 5,212,226 of CM070553.1, read as the reverse complement.
TGGTTTGGAAACTAGCCGGTCGAGCCACATTTATCTTATCCCCCTATCTGTCTCATGTAAGCACAGTGCACCACCATCTCTCTCTCTGCCTTTCTCCTCGGTGCCTTCACCTGTCACCTCTCTAGGGACTAGCAATCAGCAACAGCAATCTTCTCCTTCTCCAGCTAGCTGTAGCTGATCACTCTCTCTGGTCTCTCTATGGCCATGAATTACTCTTCCGTGCAGTGAGGAGTGAGCTCGCCAGAGAAGACCAGCCGGCCTACTGTGCACCACATCATCCGTACGATTCCCCACGGACGGCTGTCGGCCCCGCCCCACGCCCACGGATCAGCCCAGCTGCTGTTGCCGGCCGTTTCGCGGGGTCCCACCTGTCGTGGGTACGTACGTGGTCCCGACTGTGCAGTCACGGAGCTCTAGATAGGCTGGCGTGGGCTTGCCACGTGGACCTGTGCCTACCCGGACTGCTCTGCTCTAGTAGTAGCGAGCATTTTGCTACTCCCGTAAAACAAGTTCAGAAATGTCATCAGATCACGCTGTTATTACGACCCAATAGCTTCCGAGACCGGTGAGGAGCGGACGGCTTCGCTCCAACTCGAATTGGAGATCACCGTGTGAATAGTGATTTGTGAGTGTGCCAACAGCGCTGATATTGTAACAGTAATAAAATATTTACCATAATTTATTATAACAAAATTATTATAGTTATTGATCTGAATCTAATATCGTTTTCTAATGCGTGTGGATCGAGATCGTCTGAATGATCTCTTGATATTTCTGATGCAAGGGAACAAACAGGTTACCTTGCCTGGCATCGACAGAGAATTCGAAACCACCGCTAGTGCTACCCCTATTTCCAAGGGGAGTGTAGCTGAATTTATGAGCTGAGCTGTTGACGGATGTGACTGGCAACGGCGCAGGCAGGAATAAACACGGACAGATCTCGGGCACAGCTGGAAAGGATCACAGTGAGTGATGGAAAGATGGACGCAGGTCGAGCCAAATTGGCACCGCCAAGCATGTCGGACGCACCGCGTCCCGGTTCCCGGCCACCCGAACCCATCCCTTCCATCCATTTGCTTCGCTCCAGGCAGCCCTGCGACATGTTCAGAGCCTGCGTACGTTGCAAAAATCAGACCTGTAAATCTCGTGACAGCGGCAGAATTAATCAAACCGGGAACTGACACAAGAGCTTCCAGACAAGCTCTTATTACTTTAGAATTTCCACGGAAAGTAACTTAGCAGTGATATATGTTCACAGTGTGATATAAATATCTGGAAAACTGATTCTTGCGAAGCTTCATTAAGTTCCCGTTTGACGCAACGATTTTGTAAAGCGATTATAGAAATATGTCAACTTTTACGAGAACCGAGAAAAATTCAGGCGTACCAAAACAGAGCTTGACACGATAATACATGATATTTCGACCCCACATTCACGTTCATGATTATAGGACTATATAATTTCGTACTCTCTCGTTCATAAAAATAAAAATAAGTCGTTTCAGATATTGACACGATTCCTAAAATACAACTTTGATATTTAGTTACTAATGTAATTATGTATAAAATCCAATAACACACATAATTTTTATATATCTAATCTAAATATTTTAAAAAGATATCGATAGCAAAGTTTCCAATATTTAACTACATACATGCGTTCCAAAACAATTTGTTTAGGTGAACTCGGTGGGTATACGAGGACCACCTGCAATTACACAATCCAAGAGGGCCAGATCTGATCATCTCAGGATAAAACATACTCCCGAGTCCCGACGAACCCAACAGCATCCGGTTATTACATTCAAGCCCTCGACTGCCGCAAAACATGAACTATTTAACGATTCCACAAAACCAAATAGACTGAATCGTAAAACATCCCCAGCGCCAGCAGTTAAGAACTCCCACTCCCTCCCACAACCCCAGTCCTCCCACCACTTCGGTCGCTGCAGCAGCCACAACATAATGGCCGCCGCCGCCCCAGACGCCGACGCTTCTGCCACCCCCGGCGACCCGCTCGCCGGGGTAGACAGCGCCTGCTCCACCCCATTCGTTAGCGCGCCGTCCAGCCCGACCCGCGACCCCTTCCCGGCCCACGGCGCATGCTTCTTCAGCGCCCCGGCGAGCCCCACCCGCGGCGCCTCCAAGGAGTTCGGCTGCCTCGACTTCGACTTCGATTTCTCCTCCCGCTTCCCGTCTCCCTCGGCCGCGGCAATGTCGTCCGCCGACGAGCTCTTCCACAACGGCCAGATCCGCCCCGTACGGCTCTCCGCGATCCTTCTCCAGCCCCAGCCTCTGCCGCCGCTGGTCGACGTCTCGCCTACGCAGGCGCCGGAGTTGGACGCAGCCGTGGACGCCGGCGCGGAGGCAGACGAGCGCGGCCGCATCCGGAGCCGTTCCGTGCGCCGTAAGGCGCGGTCGCTGTCCCCGTTCCGCACCCACTGGAGGTCCCCTTCTCCTGCGCCAGCGCCGGAGTCCGTCGAGCCGGCAGCGACGCCCGCGGCGTCTCGCTCGTCCTCGTCGTCGTCCACCGCTTCTTCCGCGTCATCCTCTTCCTCAAGAAGCTCCCGCCGGTGGGGGTTCTTGAAGGACCTCCTCCACCGGAGCAAGTCCGACGACGGCAAGAACCACCACCACCACCACCCTGCCCCTCCGTCTTCCTCCGCAGCGCCGAAGAGGAGCCCGTCTCCGTCGCCGTCGCCGGCGGCGGCGGCGGCGAGAGGACGAGGGACAGGTAGGAGCAGGAGGAGATCAGCGCACGAAAGGCTCTACGAGGCGAGGCGGGCGGAGGCGGAGGAGATGCGGCGGCGGACGTTCTTGCCGTACCGGCAAGGGCTGCTGCTCTTCGGCTGCATCGGCCTCGGCTCCCGCAGCTACGGCGCCGTCCACGGCCTCGCACGGGGGCTGAACGCCGCCGCCGTCTCCAGGTCATGACTCGTGACCCGACAACCACGGACCACGGCGACTCGCTCCGATCTCCATGGACGGATATGCTTCACCATTGCTGCTGTTCTTGGAGCTGGAAGCTGCTTGCCCTGTTAAATGTGTAGTGTTTAGTGGCAATGCAGTGTCAAGAACCGCAAAAAATGCATAGAAAATATCTGCTAGAAGTTTTTGCCTTGTATTTAAAGTTGTATGGATTTTGGGTGTTGTAAACGAGCTTGTTCATCTAGTGATAATTAGTGCAAAAAAATTAGTACTACTTCTCAATCTGTGTAAGACGCTTTATTATTGGTAGTGCAAAAAAGAACTACAAATCAACTGGCCCTTTATTATTGTTGTTTGCAAACCATGAAAAATCGCTACTTATTCGCTTCCTAGCTTGTCATCCAGTCTGAAGTACTAGTAGTTCTTATTTTGCCCTTACTGTTGATGTCTGGCAAGTGTTCTCTTGAGGGAATTTAAGTGATTATTGCTGGTTTTACTATTTGTTTTTTCAGTGAATGTTGTAAGAACTGATGTAACTGGAAATGGTTGTTAGATCTGGAGCTGTAAAATTTAGTTTGTTTTTTCAGCGCAAAACTCTTCTTTCTAGTCATAAGTTTCCATTTCCTCCATAGTAATAAAGCGGTTATTTTTGTAAGAACCGAGGAAGCAAACATGGCGAATTCAGTTGGGGAGTTCCTCTTAAAAAGAAACCCCCATCTGATAACAAATCTGTAGAAAGATCAACAGCTGCATGCTTCAGACTATTAGATTAGTGAAGCAATATCACATCACAGTTACCATACCACACAAATGAAATGATTTATTCTCCTCTGTTGCTCATGCATTGGGGTTGGGGCGACAGCCTCAAGTACATCTCACGTGACAGATGACAAGTCGTTTTTATCTTTTCGCTCCTCGGGAGCAGTAATTTTATCAAGACTGTTTACACAAGGTGACCGAATAAACGGCCTTTCAACCAAAAGACTCACAGGCAAGCCTAATTAGCAAGGCAAACAGGCTGATGACACCAGGAGCAAATGCCAAACAAGACATAATCTATTGTGCTTTAAACTTAACCACCCTAGCGAAAGATAAGTTGCCTCTTTTCCCTTGTTGGAGGCTTGCACTCTGGATGCTTGGCCCATAAGTTCTTCACCGCCGCATGCGTGTGCTGCAAAAAGTCACACGATTCAAGTCAAATATTTGTCAGACCTAACAGTCACCTTTGTCCATCCACTTCGACTACGGAACAAGGGGATTTTACATGGTATTTTAGAATCATGTTGTTCCTGTTGCAAAATTAGCATGCAGTTGTTCGCACTTAGGTTCATTAAATGTTTTTGATGTGCTGCAAGGCAGATAACTGAACAAATGAAATAGATTGTTTTTTGGTCAGTTTTTTTAATCCATTCAGCAAGAGAGAGAGAAAGCAGCTTGGTGAAGCAGTGACCATACCACTTTTTAATTGAGTTGACAACTTGGTAAAGGTCACAGTAGCAGTGCAACTACATCTGAACAGTCTCCCTTCTCTACGAGAAGAGAAAAGCTGAAGAGTGAAGAGGTAACCAAGAGATTGTGAAGCGAGAATTGAGGCCTGTCGATGTGACTATACCTGTCGCCATCCCCATCTGCTCCTTCCCGAAGCAAGGCATGTCGCCATCCTCGAGGCAAGCCACCATGAATATAGGCCGAATCGACGCAAGATGAAACGAAAGGTGCCATGCCGTGTTGTGTTCTTTTGCTGGGAGCATCTGCTGGTTGAGGCAGGTAAGCACACTGTTCAATGCCATTTTTGAAAGGAGAACTTTGTGAGTAGAAAAGAATTTAAGAATGCAGAGTAGCGATGACACGATTTTTTTAAAATAATGTTATTTTAAAAAATTATAAAAATAAGTAGTTTAAAAAAAATAAAACTAGGCTACTGTCGTCATTCCAAATAACGATAGTAACATATCAAGTGGAGATAGAGACTTGAACAGTATAGAGAAACCTATGTCGCTAGTTAAAATGACGACGACCTGTCGCCACTCCAAATGACGATATGACCATGTCACTATTTCAACTGACAATATGGATCTCTTTGCACAGTTTTTTTGCCGACTATTTCCGAGCACATATTTTGTGAACAAATCACAATGATATTACAGAATAGTACAACGTCGTAACATCTTTTGTTAACAAATCACAATGATATTATAGAACATTCAGTATAATGTCGTCACATATTTTGTCGACAAATCACACTGACATTATAAATCATTCACCATAACGTTATCACCTAGCTTTTTGACAATCAAAGTGATATTACAAAGTATTGGGCACCACATATTTCAATAGGATGAACCTTACCTATGGCCGCGACCTCAATATTCATCATGTGGACCGCCTCGAGTGGGGCGGTCGGATGAGGTCCCCGCAGTGACGTCCGGATTGTCGATGTCTCCTTCGTCCTGTAGATTTCTTATAGGGCATTTCTTGGAGACGTGCCCAGACTCTCTGTAAATAGAACACTTCTTCGTACGACGTCCGACTTCTGTTTCGTCCATACCATTCCTGATACGTCGTACCTGTCATCGGCCAACCTTTCCCTTCAGTCTATCAATGTTTGCGGCTCAGATAAGTTGCTCCCAAGTCGGATGGCCAGTGAAATGGCCAACCACGCCGTAACCATACATCTCTGCACTTCATGTTTGCATCACCTCCTCCTTGTTGAGATAGTCAGAGAGGTGCTAGTCGGGATGCTGCACCACCGTCGAACATATGGCTATGACATGAGAGTAAGGCCTACGCAGAAGAAGAGGCTTGTTGCAAGTGCATACACAACTAGCGAGGCATAGCGTGCACTTGTGGGTCATCCTCCCGCGGTTTAACCCGCGGCGTCCTTTATCCCTGCACAGTATCTCCAAACGAAGCTCTCTTGTGTCCATCTTAAATGTCCGATGCATCTCACCATTCTTGCTCTTCTCCTCTATGCACTTGATCATCGCAGAGTATACTACTCTGTCAATTACCATGGCGAGAGACGCGTTGTTGCTTCTGTCAATAAAATAATTTATGGTACCGCGGGGAATTTACTCGACAATACCAACCAAAGGGAGGCACATTGCGCCACGTATGACCTAATTATACATCTTGGCTATATTGGTTGTCATGACACCATATCGTGTACCACCTCTGTCATGTAGCAGTGACCACTTCTCCTCATGCTCGTGCTCAATCTAGTCCGAGAAGTATTTCACCTGCGTTCTCGTCTTCCTCGTCATACTAGGACCATCTGTGGGTAGTTATGGCAATACTTCAGGGGCCTAGTCAGCGCTTGTAGTAGTCCTTTTCGCTACCTCCCTTCTGTGCGTCTAGATACACTCATCCAGAATCTTCCAAAGTGCTTCAAACTTTTGCTGCTGATTCTAGTTGCACAGCCGCTTAAATAGGTTGATCAAGTCCTTGTTGTGGAACTGTTTGTAGAAGTTTGCACCCAAATACCTCATGCACCACCTACTCTGTAGATCCGCCTATAGAAGTGGTTCGTTCTCTGCAGTCTTAATCATCATATGCAGTTCGGTGAGATTCTTGTCTAAGCCATTCATATGGAAGTTCAGAATGAACTGCCCATAGCTTAAAGGTAGCGAAGCAAGAATCAAATCTGTAGCCAACTCTTGACTAAGTGGAAAATCAAGTTTTTCCAAGCTCTATGTGTAACCAACCATTTTGATCACATGAGGGCTCACCGGACTTTCCTAAGCTAGCTTACTCCCAAACAATTTCTTTGAGATCTCATATCTCTTTGTTCTTGCTTGAGTCTCAAACATGCCTTTGAGCGCCACGATCATATCGTAGGCCTCGATGTTCTCAAACTGCTTCTGAAGGTCTGAGTTTATCGCAGCAAGCATGGGACAGCTAACATCAAGGGACTCATCACATACCCTTTTATAGGCAGTTTTAAGAGCAGCATCAGCATTTTCAACAGGCACATCTGGAATTGGTTCCTTTAGAACATGTTCATTTTTATCTTGCCTAAGAACAATTCTTAGGTTGCGGGACCAATCCACAAAATTTGTTCCATTCAGTTTTTCCTTATCAAGTATCGAACGTAATGCAAAACTGAATGTATGTACAGCAGTTGGTGCCATGATCTACAACATAGAATATGCAAAGCTAAGACATATGTTCAAGTAACTTCTATTAAACAATTTAATAAAGATACTCCCACTAAATACCATATCCCTCTTATGAAATTTTAGTGATTCAAGATCTATAATCATTTAATCTACTAGTGAGCTATGGCATCACTGCTAGAAGACTAGTGAAAATGGTAAGCAACCCTTTGCTAATCATATATCTATATGACTCTTGTTGTTGGGCAACATCTCTATGTTCCGGCACCCAACCCTATGTCCCAAGGTCCATAATCGTTACGATGACCTTGTCAAGTTAAACCAATGACACTCTGCGTGTAAGTGTCCGACACAAACACATCTAGTCAAGTAATATTAATGACACTCTGTTTTTAGCAAAACCTACCATTAAAATACATAACTTTGGATGGTGCAGCCAATTAGGAGGGCACCAATTTAACTTAATATTACGTGAGGGAATTTTACTTCTACCATGTTAAAAGCATTTAAATAACATACATAGAAATAAATGAACATGAATATAAGGGCATTCACAGACAATCAAATTGCATTGTGATATAGTATGACTCTTCCACATGATGATCTCCATTACCATGCATCCTGTTCGCCATGTCTCCAAGTGATCGACTCTTCCAAGCACTCCCACTAAGCTATTACTCATAATAGCACTAGTAATGAATCACAAGGAGTAAAGAAGCATCACAAGTCGACACGCATGCCATTATACAAATATAGACAGCCTTGGGCTGCAATAAGCATGACACGCAGGTCATGAATATTATACACACGCATGTATCTCATACATTATGGGTCATACTATTCGCATCAATTCCTGCAAAAACAAGTTATGCATAGAATCCAATTCTATCGGACGACATGGGCACACACTACCTATAGCGCGCAGTACGAATACCCAGCACGACGGTCTTGCTTCCGAGACATGAATCTTATTCACGTAATCGAGCCTTGGAAATCATCGGATTAATCATATTAACTCTATTCCGAACCAATCCGATCATTGCCTTGATACGACCACATACTGCGGCATACTCCGATGGCAGAATTCCGACCGGTAGGAGTGATATGGTCGTGAACAAGCGCAATAAACCATCTGGTCCTTTTAAGCTCATACTTCCTTATAAACCCATCTACTACTACCGAAAAACCGATCGATCTCATTGACCAGGGCCTAGATCGCTCCATCTCTATGAACCGATCTAAGTTACTAGACCGACAAGTAATAGATCCAATCTACTACTAACACATATCAACTATATGCGACTGATCTAGACCAAAAACCACGCAGGATGGCTCTGATACCACTGTTGGGTCACGGGTAGGCTACGATAGCTACAAATCAAAATTTCTACCACGCATACCAGGAAGCCAAGCAAGTAGATGATCACAGATCGTTACCACCAGATGCGCAGAGCAGCAGAAGAAGTGTTGGAGCAGCCTGGTCTAACGTAGAGCGCGTCGATGTAGTGGTCGTAGTCGATTGTCCAATGTAACGCCCAGCCTGGGACCACCCGAGGGCTCCTCCTGGATCAACCAGAAAGTCCATCTGGACCTTCTAGGAGATCCAGCAGAGCCACCCGAGAGGACCTCTAGGACCGCACAGGAGGTCCAGCAGGACCACCCGGAGGTCCTGGGAGCGTCCCCGAGGAGGTCGTGGAGCCGAGGAGCACCCCGAAGACCTCCCACGACTAGACCAGGGGAAGGTCGTGGAGGTCTGAGGGCATCCCAAGACCCCCCACGACCAACTAGAGGAGGTCGTGGAGGACTGAGATCACCCCAGGACCTCCCACGACCAGACCTGAGGGTAGTCGTGGAGGACTGGAATTGCTCCAAGGTCCCCTGTGCAAACCGAGCTAGTCCCAAGGATCACTGGCTAGCTCACACAGTAACAACAGTGGTAACATTCCTTCAACGCAAGCTTTATTAATAACAACAAAGTTGATTACAAGGGAAGGCCTGCAGGCCAACAAACCAAAACACAACGGAATGTAAACAAGAAGACCATTCGATACACCACAGGCAATCGACTAGAGGGCGCATCCTAGTCGTCCAGGACCTCTAGGTCCACAGCAAGATCGCCTCAAGGCTTTCTTTCCATGCTCAAAACAGTTATCAAGCAAGAGTGAGCACAACAACCGTGCTCGCAAGTTACACCCGTCAATTAACAGAATGACATGCATAAATGGATATCTCAAAGGAAGGCTTAATATGGTTGATTTGCATAAAGCCAAGTGTATTTCAAATACAAGTACTAAGTTCAAGGCAATTACCATAAGTAAAGTTCATTTTGCAAATCTCAGTTTTCAGTTGGATAATATTCATCACAAGTGGTGAAGGATACCCTCCTGTCACAAGGCTCCCAGCCCAATTCCATTTGGATAGAAATCCAAAATAGTTTACCAAAGTCCTTTTTGAAAACCAAAACCAACATCTAACTTTGAATGGCTTTTGCTAGTATGTCTATGACCGTGGACACGGCTATTCGAATAGTTTTCACTCTGCAGAGGTTGTACACTTTACTCACATGACATGATTCCTCTAGTTTGTTTGGCATTCGTCAATACCACATCTGTAAGATCGAGAGGCCGACTAGAGGGGGGTGAATAGGCGTTTTAAAAACTTCTTTGGCTAAAACCAATTTCTAATGCGGAAGCTAATACAAATAAGGTTTTGCACAATTAAAGCATAAAACAACTAGGTTCAACTAAGTGCACCAACAAAATGAGACAAAATAAATGATAGCAATCATACACATACAAGTAAGCAATTTAAATACAAGTAATGTAAATTGCACAATGTAAAGCACAAGTAATCAAACCACAATGGCACAACGATGTTTTACCGTGGTGATCGGAGACTTGCCGGTCTCCCCTAATCCACGTTGAGGTAAGCCCAAAATCAATTGGACTGGCTCCACGAATTAAGCCAAACCCTCCGAGGTAAGTCCAACCACTTGGACCGGTTCCAAACCGAACCAACACCTCGCTCCACTAGGGTTGCTCTTTCCTCCACTCCGGAGATGGCGAGCACCACACCACTCACAAACCGCCCGGGTCTTCTCACAATCTTCTTTGAGAAGCTTACCGGCGCAATGACGTCACCACGCCGTCTAGGTGTCGGCAAACACCAAGAGTAACAAGTCTTAGAACTCTCACTTGAACTAATCAAGTGTCTAAGCTCAAGTGGATACACAATCCACTACCTAAGGCAACACATGCACTTAGGGTTTGCCTCTCAAGCTCACTAAGTGCAGCATATGCACAAATGAGAGTAGAGGGCTTGCACTAGCTCAATAGTATGAATGGGAACACCAGCAGCTCTCAGCTTCCTCCCACACACGGCCAAGGTGGGTCTTATATACTCACATGAATATATTAACTATGCAAGTTAAATATATTCAAGGATATGTGAGTACACATGAACTGCACAAGTTATGTTATACTCACATATAAGTATATTTAGACTACATAAGTATTATATACTCACATGAATATATTAACTATGCAAGTTAAATATATTCAAAGAATATGTTTCAAAGTAAAGACCCCAAATATATATGGAAGCAGGAATATGGATCAATACTAATGAACCCTCAAAATATAGAATGAACTCCCCCTATATGTGTGCATACATGAATATGTAGTGGAAACATATGCACATATTTAGGTTAATCTTTTGGTGGGGTTCAACCTATATTTTGGATCCAAGGAATGCAACAAAGTGTATATGAATACAAAGTAGAATGCATACCTCTTTTGTTCTTGATATCCAAACGAGACTAAATATGAGATAAGGCAAATAGAATAGTTAGTCTCACAAATAGATTTATCATTATAAATGCATACCTGTTTGGATTTTCCTTTTGTTTATCCAATGAATTGGATTCGTCATTAATCACATGCATGCCTTCATGATTTTCACCTTTATATCCAAATAAGACTACACAATATGTATATTAATAAAAGTGTTAGTCTCACAATTATATTTGTCATTAATCACCAAAACCTCATTAACACATAATGGCAGGTCTAGATCTTTCAACCTCCACTACCGAAGGTAAGATGTCTAGAGTTCACGACAAGGCCTTTACAATGCATCGTCCCACCGCAGTCCCCCTCGCTAAGGTTTCGCAAATCCCCCCTTTGGATAGAAATCCTCCGGGTTAGTGGGTGCCCCATCTGGCGCCTATGGGCAACATCCGGTTTATAAAAGATCGTAGGCCATGAAAGACCACCCACACCTCAAAGTGGAGTAACCACGGTGTAGCTTTGCAAATTAGTTAGCCAGGTCCCACGCCCCATTCTGGAGACATGTGGTTGTATGGTGAGGCAAAGCCCATTATAGACATAACAAGTTGCGGCTCAAAGACCGGTCCTTAATTGACTAGGGCGACTTCCATAGAACCCCTGAGACTCAACTCTACCTGAGTTGAGCTCGTGCATGGACATGCACCAACCAAGCAATCAATTCGCTCCAGTCCAAACTAATTTTCCATTTGTTTGCTTTTTATAAACCTTTTTACGAAGATCCATAACAACCCAATGTCATGGATTAAAACATTTAAACAGTAGTTGATCATGATGGTAAAATTTCCAAAATCAAATGCTTTTGGTCTAAGCAAGACTAAGCAATAAGTTTTTCAAATAATCCCGGTTCATACTATTGTATCAACCGGTTTTTCCCTATGGAGACAACGGATTTATTTCAATGTCAACAGTGGCCATACAAGGGATCTAGGTATAACTAAACTTTGAAGGCAGGTATTGAAATAACTTAGTAAAGTAAGCATGCATTAACATTTGAAATGGAACATATATAGGTTGAAATAATGGGTGCAATATGATCAAGAGTGTAACTTACCACCTGCTCGAAAGCTTTATAGGCCTTCTCCCTCACAAAGCTGAGGCTCACCAGCGACGTCGAGGTCTACACGTTAAAACAGCGCAAATCAAACCAAAGCCAAGTAAAAACCAAAAGAACTCCAAAGAAACATAAAACTAGAGACAACAGAGAGGTTTGATGGGTTTGGAGGAGGTCCAAGGAGCTTGGGAGAGGATCCAGAGAGCTGGCCAAATGAGGCTCAATGGTTAGAGGGAGGTCCAGAGAACTGGTTGGGTGAGCAAAAGAGTGAGATTGGGGAAAAAGGTAAAGTTGAAGGGTTGCCCTAGCTTATATAGCTAGAGAGTCCAGAGGCAAACGTGTTCAAGAGTAGGTAAAAGAGGAGATGGGAGCAGGTAAAAGATGAGACTAAGGATAGCTCGGTGCTGCCAAAAGGTGGTAGCATTTAATGCGACACAACAGGTATTAAATGCTTGGAGACTTCCCAGTGCCAAGTACATGGTCAAAGGATAAAGAAAGAGGTCGTGACTGACAAGTAGGGCCAGTCAAAGCTCAAAGGGAGGTCTTGCGGAGACCTAGAGGAGGTCCCATAGAGGTCAAGGGAGGTCCTCACTCACGGGGGAGGTCCAAGCACAGGACCGGAGGTCCCGACCGCAAGGTGGCCTCAACCCGCAAGGGAGGTCCTTGTGAAACAACTGGGAGGAGGTCCTGTGGACAAGGGGGTCCAAGAGACACAACCACGGGGAGGTCCTATGGACAAGAGGTCCAAAAGACACAACAATGAGGATGTCCTAGGGACAGGAGGTCCAAAAGACACAACCACGGGGAGGTCCTATGGACAGGAGGTCCAAAATACACAACAATGAGGAGGTCCTAGGGACAGGAGGTTCAAAAGACAGAACCACGAGGAGGTCCTATGGACAGGAGGTCCAAAAGAGACAACCACGAGGAGGTCCCATGGACAAGAGGTCCAAAAGACCTGCTCACAGGAGGTTCGAAGGTCAAGATCAAAAGCAACGCGGAGATCCTGACGGTTAGATCTCCAAAACGAGATCCCAACGGTCAAGATTGAGAGCAAGGGGAGGTCCTAACGGTTAGATCTCCAAAACGAGATCCACAAGGGTCAAGATTGAGAGCAAGGGGAGGTCCTGACGGTTAGATCCACAGAGGGGATGTCCTGACGGTCAGATCCATAAAGGAGAGGTCCCGACGGTCAGATCCACAGAGGAGAGGTCCTAACAGTCAGATCCACAAGGGGGAGGTCTTAACGGTTAAGATCTAATCAAGGGAGGTCCTGACGGCTAAGATCTCCAAAGGAGAGGTCTTAACGGTCGAGATCTAATCAAGGGAGGTCATGACGGCTAAGATCTCTAAAGGGGAGGTCTTAACGGTCGAGATCTAATCAAGGGAGGTCCTGACGGCTAAGATCTCCAACGGGGGGTCTTAACGGTCGAGATCTAAACAAGGGAGGTCCTGACGGCTAAGATCTCCAAAGGAGAGGTCTTAACGGTCAGGATCTAAACAAAGGGGAGGTCTGAACGGTTAAGATCCAAACGGTTAAGATCTACAAAGGGGAGGTCTTAACGGTCAGATCTAACAAAGGGGAGGTCTGAACGGTTAAGATCTCCAAAGGGGAGGTCTTAACGGTTAGATCTAACAAAGGGGAGGTCTTAGAGGACATGGGGAGGTCTTGAAGGACGCGGGGAGGTCCAAATAAGCGAGGAGGAGGTCCTAAAGGACACAGGGAGGTTCAAACAAAGGGGAAATTCGCCCCAAAATTAGAATTTTGAAATCAAGGACATTTGAAACACACACTCGAGCTAAAACGCCACGGGTGGACGTGTCCCAAGAGGAGGTCAATCCAAAGGGGTGGTCTGGACAAGGAGGGAGGTCCGAACCACAGGGTAGGTCTGAACTAGAGAAAAACTAGAGAGGAGGTCTAGAGAGGGTCTAGACCTGGGGAGGTCTAAACCACAAAGGAAGGTCTAAACCTCAGGGGAGGTCCGAACCGCCAAAAAGAGATTAAGAGAGAGGTCCTGACCCAAAGGATGGTCTGGACCAGGAGGGTGGTCTGAACAGAGAGGAATTCCAAAAGACAAGGGAAGGCCCGAGCAGACAAGAAAAGAAGAACATCACCAGAGGCCAAACAAAAGGGAAGGTCTGGACATAAAAGAATGCCCAAACAGGATAGATGAAAGAGATCTGGGCTCAAGAGCTGGGCAAGGGAAGAGTAGATCTTACAGCGAAAAGGAGAAATAGCTCCAGGGAGCTTGAATACCACCAAATAAATCAAGCTTGTGATTAATTGAAGTTTGACTTAGCCATTTTAAACACCTCAAATTCTGAAAACCTCAAGTTAAGCTTTGAATTCTCATCAAAACAAAATGGTTCTTTTTTATTTTGAAAATTTTCAAAAAGACTCAGAAAACCAGGGTGTTACATCCAACGTCCTTGCGAGTCAATCGTCTCCTCCAGCAACCTCTGCAGTTCCTTATGAAGATCGCGGATCGTCCTCAAGCGCAACAGCGACCACGGTAGCGCCTCTACGGTATCCACACGTCCAGGGAAGGAACAACCATGCGCCGGTATGCTAGCACCAAGTCACACGGCAGAGCTCTCAGGAAGATGTCGGCTAGGGTTTCGATGGAACAACTCAACCCACGACTTTCGTGTGTCTTGTCTGTTACGTTCACCTCTGCCTCTCCCAACAGTCTCATGCATTTCCTTATATAGTGCTCGTAATAGATCCTATCTGAACACGTTTGACGAATCGTATCCGTACTGGTTTGTTCCAACCCGTTAAGTATATGACCCTATAGGTTCATGCATAATCGGTTGTGACTTGGAAACCCTTTCCGATCACGAGTCATTAGCGGTTCCTAGCAGGGCATAACGATTCCCGAATACACATAAATTATATCGGATGAACCTTAGTGCAACATGATCTACGACCAGGTCCTATCTCTATACGACCAGTTCGTAACTCCTTACGACCAGATTTCGACCACTCTGTGATTTTGTTCGACCAGTCTACGACCAGCTCGTATCTCCATACGACCAGTCCGTAACTAATCGAACTAAGCGGCCTACTCGTGTATTCTCCCTTTGCCTCACGATGTCTAGTTGAACTCCAGGTGAGGTGTTGTGTCATCCTTGGACTGTTCAATACTTTCTCGATCGAGTGTCGGATAACTTCACATGGTCGAACACTTCGACCACTAGTGGCATGGCCATGCACTTTCTTTATCCGACCACAACGAGGGGCCCAGAGGCATCTCTCCTGTTATGTTAGGAGGGGCAAATCCCATATCCGACCTGTCATATTTCTCCGCATGTTTCATAGCATACCCAAAAGCTACCTTTATAACTACCCAATTATGAGTAGCGATTGGCAACCCCTAAGAGTGCTATTACACATGTAGGAATCCATGCTGATCTCAGGTCTAAGGACTATACATCATCATTTCTTGAGACCAACTAACGACACATAGAATCATAACAATCTCAATAGTGTCTCAAGGTGGGTCAATCTAACTCCATGTTCTCTAACATGTGTTCACATTATTGATTCGATATCCCTATATCCATGACTGGTGAAACATGGTCATCAATCAATACAATGTGCTGGTCGATAGAGTCAATAGTGTTCCGACCATTGACATCCGACCAGGGATACATTTAGAACGACATCATATAAGTTAAGAATTTCACCAACAAGTCACATACTTGTTAATCTTCATAACCATTGATTCATTCAAGGAACAAGATAACACATTATCCAATATTATGAACATAATGAAATATAATCATCTCTATGATTGCCTCTAGGGCATATTTCCAATAGTACGCTGCTATGGTCTTATTAGGGTCACGGTCGCCGATTGAAAATAACACAAATCAATCCCCACAGGACCCTCAAGAATAGTTCTCTGACCGTAGTAAAATTTGAAGTTGTTGGCATCCGACATATTTGATGTACTGCACTGTAAATAAGATTTCCACGATTAACATCATATCTAAAATTAAACTATACATTGAAAAGGATTATGTACATCATACTACACTACGTAACCGTACATCTAAAATTATGTAATCCATTCGATTAAAAAATTACCTGAAAAGTGGGTGATCGGACGGGCAACGCTTTGCTACCTTTTCTCCTCCCCTGTACTCCTCTCCCTTCCCTCCTCACTTTCTCTTTTTTTTTTGAACAAAATTGTGTTATGTCAAAATTTTCGGGTCTTTTATAGGGTAGATTATATCGCCATTTGGAATGGCGACAAGGGCTTGTGGGATCATTGCCATCATTTGAAATAGTGGTTTTCTAAAATTTCAATATTAAAAAAAATTAGAATACTTATCACTAGTTGAAATGACAACAAGGTGATGTCGCCATTTAGAGTGGCGACAGGTTCTTGTTACCATTTTAACTGGCGACAAGGTCTCTCTGTACTGTTTAAACCCCTATCGCTACTGCCTAAGCTACTGTCGCTATTCAGAATGGCGACAGACTACCGTTATCATTCCAAATGATGACAAAAACCTAGTTTTGTTAAAAAATTTGACTATTTATTTTGTATTTTTTTAAAATACTATTTTTTTTTAAAATGTGATGACTCGACACTGACAGTCGACATGACTGTATATTGGGTGTTTGAATTACTAGTAGAAAAATGTAGTAAAAAAAAAATCACAATCAGGTACATGAAAAAGAGGATGGATTGATTTATTGCAAGTCTTGTCTCTCCTTATATTGGACTTCAGCCACTCCTAAATCCAATTTTAACCCCTAAGACACTCAGCTCTTCACACATAAAACTCTAGAATTCATGCTAAAACCATGTCCATAGCTTTTCCAAAGCTGTAATTTTTCTGTCACCCTCCATCTAATTGAATTGTCAAGCTCTTGCCTGGTTTCAACAAAAAGAAGCTTTTTCCAAATCTAGATTTTTTTTTGGGAGCTGAAAGAAGCTTGTTCCAAATCTAGATTTTTTTTTGGGAGCTGAAAGAAGCTAGTAACATCTTTTTTTTCAGGGAAAATAAGCTAACATCTGACCAAACACAATATTAGACTTTGACCAACTGAACTGGCGTGGATGAAGACAAAACTGACTAGTATTTCTTTAAAGCAAGGATAACTGTATAGACAGCACGCAAAGTGGCTCTTAGTAACAATTTTAACCTGGAGAGACTGGTGACTCTAGTCTCACTAACCGTGTGGACTTTGAGCCCTTGACTGGAAAAGGAACATCATTTGCATGCTTCTACCGATAATGATGAAGGCAAACAAACCTCGAATGACCAATCACAGCGAAAAGCAGCGTCGGTGCACAAGGGGAGGGAGACGAGTGGTGGTGCTGATGGCGCGATTCGGCGCCGTGCAGCGGCTGCGGCTTCGGCTTCGGCAGCAGCGGCTGCATCCACCCCGGCCTGACTCTCCATTCCGCCCAAATTTTGGATAATTTAAATTTTGCATGCATTTATTGGATATAAAAAAACTTTTGTTGCATTTTGAAAATTTTCAAAAGCTTTCTTGCAATTCAAATAGAGAAAAACTATTAAACGGTATAGCGTTTTTCCTCTTACCAACGGGACGTGTACACCGTCTGATCTAACCCCCAATGCACAAATCCTAAAGCTCGATCGTGTCTAACACACGCGAACGTGACTAATTAAGTTTCATGTGACGAGAAGCTTCTCTCTTTGGAAACTAAAGATCCACAATTCATCTCAGAAAAACCACCAAATCAGTAGCATTGGTGGCCAGTGACTACTAGATCGCCACCGACAAGTTACCTAATAGCCACCCCCTCCTCTCATGGTTCTGGTTGAGCTTTTGTCATGGCAAATCTGACGCTAACAAAGTTCTTCTGACTACTTCAAGCTTACAATGTGCGTGGAGGAAACCACGTTAGCGGCGGAGAGTCAGCAGGTGGGCCGGTCCTCGAGTGACACGGTGAGCGACGGTGGGCTAGTTCTCCGCGCCTCATGTGGCCGCAAGCATGTGGGAGACCATGATCTGTCTCAGTGGGGGTGGCAACGAGCAGGCTCAGTTGAAGCGAGGCGAGTGGAAGCGACTACAGGAGGCGTGTGCGACGACGCGTGGGGAGGTGAGCCACCACAGTAGCCCGGTGAGCACGGAGCCACGAACGAGTTCGGTGGTAGGCGGGAAGGCCAACTGCCGCGATGTCCCGACGAGCGGTTGCACGGCTGTAGGTGAGCACGTCGGGATTTTCTACTCTTGTTTGATTTTGTTATAAATTTTTTTGGAACATGTTAAAACTTCTTGAAACCTTTTTGTCTGAAACTTGAGTTCCAAAATCTGAAACTTACTTAAACTTAGGCTTAAAACTTTCTTAGAATTTTCTGAAAATATCTATAAATATGAAAACGTGTTGAAACCTAATCAAAACTTCAAACTCGAAATATGAAACTTTTAAGCAACCGAAACTTCACGAAATTGCATGAAACTACTATACCGTTGGAAATTCATTCCAACGGTATGGCGTGAGCTAGCAGCTCCCATTCAAATATATAAATCAAATTCCATACATCAAATGGAATTGATAAAAATCTACATGTTAAATGTGTGCTAAACCTCCACAGCATCTGAATTTCAATTTCAACTTCAATCATGAATATCCCAAACCGAAAGCTTAAACCTTTTATCCCCTTTCTCTTCCCTCAGACCGCTTCTCCCCACAGCGGCTTTAGCAACAGCGACTGCATCCACTTCGGTCTGACTCTCCATTCCATCTCTCGCGCGCGCGAGCTCGTATAGGAATTTTTTCCATCCAGTCCGACTGGATGTTTATTTCCCGCGGAATTCCTACGAAATTCCTTCCAGCGTGTCCTGTGAGCCAAGGGGCCAAACGGTAGCTATTCCTATGGAATGCTGTTTCCTGCTATTTTCCTGCAAAAATCCTTTGATCCACATTCTGGTAGTACTTTATTACCTGATTGGAACGCCACATTCTACAGCATTTTAATATCACATTCCTCTCTTTTTGAAGCTCACGATTATATGTTACATTACTACATGATTATTCATATTTTATCAATCTAATGATACTTGTGACAAATTAAGAATGTCAGTGGACTGGATATGGCACTAATTTAGGTGTGCATATCTCCTGCTGGATCCTCTGCGGCTGCTATTCAAAGGCCATATCGCCGATAGATGATACTTGCTCCCCTGGACCACTGACACTCGAGCAGGGGGTGTCGACGGTTGTCGTCCCCGCCTCCGGTGTCGCCGCCGGCCTACAATCCCCAGACGGGGGAGCCAATGCGGCTCCTTCCCTCCGTGGCAACACGAGGGGCCATAGAGCTCCTGGGAGTGAAGAAATAGCAAGTTGATGGGCCGCATGGGCAGTAGATAAAACAATGCAATGCGCACAGAAAGAAATGCCAGTGCCTTCCCCCTACACAATTGTGGGGACCTGAAACGCATCAAAATGAGAGCAGATTAGAGAGAATCCAAAGGTGGGTTGCATGTGAATGAGATTGTGCAAACAAGAGTATCTTCTTTCCCTAATTGAAGAAACTTGCAGCTAGGGAGGAATTTTTTTATTATTAATTAAATCTTTTTTAAATTTTATTTTAAAGTTAACTCACGACGCACTTTATTTCCGATTCTGACATCTTTGATCACACCACTACCCGTGGCGTGACAAAACAATATTGTCACGCTATAAGATAAGTCCGCTAAAATAGCACGACCAGTGGCGTGGCTAAACAACACTGTCACACCATGGGTGGTGGCATGAGAAGAGCTTACCCAGATACGAATTGGCGTGACAGTGTTGTTTTGTCACGCTACGGGTGGTGGCGTGACCAAAGGGATCAGAATTAGAAATAAAGTGCGTTGTAGGTTAACTTTAAAATAAAATTTAAAAAAGATTAATTAATAAAAAAAGTTCCACTAGGAAGGGATAATACATGGGGTCATTGGCATTAACCAGTGCAGTTGTATAAACATATGGTCCAGGAACACTCATGCAGGGCATTCAAGATGATTTTACACATGTCATCTGATACTCCTAACTTCCTAAGTATTTTATACAAGTTTTTTTTGGATAAATCATCTAATTGGCTTGACAATTCTATTTTTTCTGCGTAATGTTGAAAAACTTTGTGAAATTCAACAAAAATAAATAAAAAATGTGCCAAACTATACCACACCTACTTCAGTCAGGGTTTTCAAATTTGTCCCAGCAAAAAAAGGCGATCAAGGCTGTTACTGTCACAGTAGCATTCCTCACGGATCCCTGTGTCGTTTACTTTAATCAGGACAATTCATAGATGTAATATAACATCTTAACCCCAAGGGCACATACTTTCATGGGCTTTCAACTTATAGCTTCCAGAGACATAGATCCACATGTCAGCAGCACCGATGCATAAATACACACAATACAATCATAAGAGCTTCAGGTTTGGCAACACAATGCATAAATATGCACAACTGAATGTAAAATAGCTTCGAATGGAAAGACAGATCAACAAGTGCCACTTTCCCCTTTGCCTGTTACATCCCTTTTTCGCGGTTTTTAAGATCAGAGTGGGGCAACAAATTACTAGGAGCAGAGAAAAGAGAAGACAGGACAAAAATCACAAGGCCCAATACCAGAAATCTCTCATGCTTCTAGGTAGCATCTTTTGATTTGTATTTTTTTTGTTGGGAACTTCAAATTACCATTTTGAGTTGTCCAGGTTAGAGGAACCCACAAACGGGAAATGCCAAGGTTGGTGCTGGCTGGGCCCGATATGTGTATAGGTCTCCGTGTGGAAGTTTGTTTCTTTGCGTTTGCTATTCTGTACGCGTTACAACGTCAGATTTCCTTCTCTATGCTGACAACATGATACAGCCTCTATCCAAGTTGCTTTCAGGACCCCTTTTGTGGGAAATAAATTTTCTGAGGCCCGACCTCCGTGAGGCCCTTCACATCCGGCCGTCCATGCATACTGTAGCAATGCGTACTGTAGCAATAAGAGGCCCCTTTGTGCCCCCAAGTAATGCTGAAAGAGTGACCAGCCTGCTGTCTGCATGGACAACATAGACTGTAAATTCAGAACTCTGAGAATTCCCTGCACTGGAACTTTCAGAAGCCTGATCTTTACAAATCATTATCTACTTTTGAGCAGGATAAATCAGGGTGTTGTTTTTTTAAAAATTCCTTCTTAGGTGTTTAGGAAAACCACCAGTCGGGAGAGTAATAGTTAGGATGCTAGCTACCTATAGAGATTGTGAATTAAGTGTTTTCTCAAGATGTATATTTTGCATCCATATAATATATACTATCAATGAGCAGGGTCATGCGACTCTCCTTTATTGATGATTTCCAAGTCACAGAAACTCTTGACAAAAGAAAAAGGGAACAAAAGAGATTGCTAGTGCCTAGTAGTGCACAAGGAAACTCTAATAAGTTCATTGTCTTAGCACTGCCACTTCTGCTGAACAGCTGAAGTAAACTGGGCCTTGTATGCCTCGTTACAGGAAGAATATGATACATGTAAAAAGTTGTTTTTAAATCTTGGGGGGAAAAGCACCGTTGTTTTCAGCAAATGGAAACGAATTCTGAAGTTTTGAAACAAACAAAGATCTATACTGGGAAGCATAGTGCGTCTTCAGGATTGCAGGAAACTAAATCTGGTTCCGACCATTATCAGCGTATGTCAAGCCTCTACTAACATGTAGACGTAGTAAGGAGAAAAGGGAGAGTAGCTTGTTGTCGATATTTGGTTGAGCACAAGAGAGAGACATGTTCTGAAAAACAGTTCTATTATTATGTAGATCGCTGATATATAGATTGTATGGTTAATATTTGTAAGAGCGACTTGGCCAGACTCAGGAATAATTATGAAAGTATACAACATTCAAAATGAATTGGCAAATACGCATGATATGTCACGAGCACGGATCAACGAACGCAGACAATAGTCATGGAAGACTGGCAGTCGAGGTCCTGGCCTCTTGCGGCAGCCGGGAGGTCCCGTGGTGACAGGCGAACCAGAGTTGGCGCAAGAGAAGGGCGCTGAAAATAGACAGGGAAACAGAGAATACGAGGTAAGGTAATTGATCTCTTCTTATCAAAACTCATATGTCCTCCTCTTTAAATAGAGGATGGCTTTACATAGCAAAACCGAACTAATTTATTACAGATTCCGTATTCTATTTGTACTCTTGGGAGAAACTTCTAACTGAAGAAATTAACATGTTCAGGTCTCTGTTGTTGTCTCGGTCATGTTGCTGTCTGCTGAAGAATCCACGTTGTTGACAGCTGGAGAATCCCGAAGCCTGCGCCTGGAGTAAGTCTTGCCCCACATAACATCACTCCCCTCCCCAAGAAACATGTCGTCCACGATCTAAAAAGAAGGATACTGCCTCCTGAAGCTATCCATATCTTCCCAAGAAGCATCAGCCACCAACAGTCCATCCCATTGAACAAGGACTTGCCATTTATCTCGGGCTTTGCGAGCGCTAACAATCCGAGCAGGCAGTGGCGAAATTTTGCCGTGATACAAATGGGGCAAAGTTGGCGGAACAGCAGGAGGCTCGCCCACAAGCGGCTTCAAAAGGCTAACATGAAATACGTTATGTATCTTTGCTCGGGCAGGAAGGTCAAGTCGATAGGTTACTAAACCAATCTTCTCAGATATTTGATATGGTCCATAGAACCTGGGTGCTAACTTGCGTTGATTGTGTAAGACAAGTGATGCTGCCTTGCGATGATGTAACCTTAACCACACCCATTGACCAATATCAAATTGTATGTCACGGTGATGAGTATCATATGCTTTCTTGTATGGCTGTTGAGCCTGAAGTAGATGCTCATGTATCTCAGCCAAAAACTCATCACGGTCTTGAAGAAGTGCATCTACTGCTACGCAAAGAGGGAGGATCACGTCCATAAACCACTTTAAAAGGTGTTCCTCGAAGAGACGATTGGTAGGAAGTATTGTAACAATATTCCGTCCAAGGTAGCCAATGTAACCATTGTTGTGGTCGATCACCGGTAAGACACCGAAGATACATAGCAATGATTTTGTTGACGACCTTTGATTGACCATCCGATTGAGGATGAAAAGCCGAACTTCTGTTGAGTTGAACACCAGCGAGTCGAAATAATTCTTCCCAAAAACGACTGGTAAAGACAGGATCACGATCACTCACAATTGAAGTAGGAACCCCATGCAAACGAACAATCTCATCAAAGAATACCCGAGCAACTGAGCTGGCTGTATAAGGATGCGCAAGAGGAAGAAAATGTGCATACTTAGAGAATCGATCAACCAAAGTAAGTATAACTAATTTACCATTAGCACGTGGAAGACCCTCAATGAAATCCATAGAAATATCCTCCATTATGTGACATGGAACTTGTAATGGCTGCAAAAGCCCAGTCGGGTGGAGGTGATTGCTCTTGTTGCGTTGACATGTTTGGCAAGACTAAACAAACTCCTGAACCACTTGTCGAGCATGTGGTACATGAAAATCAGCACGCAAATGATGAAGAGTCTTTTGAATACCCTCATGACCCGTTGTATGTGCCGCTGTTAAAATAGCAGACAACGTTGGAGAAGAACGGAGAACATATACCTTGCCTTTGAAAGTGATGAGATCATCAACAAAACTCCAATCTGGTTCCACTGACCTGGCCAAAATGCGACCTTTAGGCACTTGTAGTTCGGTAGAAGCCTTGACCTCATTCCGAAGGTCACTTGTAGTTCGGTAGAAGCCTTGACCTCATTCCGAAGGTCATCAAAGAGATCAAAACAGGGAATTGAAAGAGCCAACAGAGACGTGTTTTCAGAGTCATGTCGAGAAAGGGCATCTGCCACTTTATTCTGGCGACCGGGACGATACTTCACCCGAAAATCAAAACCAAGAAGTTTGCTAACCCAATGGTGTTGCGGTAACGTAGCCAAACGCTGATCAAGCAAAAATTTCAAGCTGTAGTGATCGGTGCGTACCACAAATGGTCGTTCCCACAAGTATGGACGCCAATGACGTATGGCTTGCACTAAACCAATGAGTTCCTGCTCATAAGCGGCCAAATTCTTATGCCGGAGAGACATCGGATGACTGAAAAAACCAATTGGCCCCTTGCCTTATGTAAAACAGCTCCAATGCCCGACCCCGAATCATCACACTCCACAATAAAATCTTGAGTGAAATCTGGAAGGTGTAATACAGGAGCCGAGGAAATTGTATGTTTCAATAATTCAAAAGCGCCGGCAGTGTGGTCAGTCCATGTGTGAGACCCCGGGTATTTAGCTTGTAATGCTTAGTCTTCCAATTGACCCTAGCATCACAAACAAAATATCATGTGCCTCGAGAAAATGTGTACCTCCCAAGAGTGCGGTACACACACCCTTTTACAAAATCATGCATCAATTCCATACAAGCACAGAACCAAAGCACGGACTTAACCAAATAAAAGACATACAATATAGAGTTATTATGTTAAGGGCCAACTGCCACAAACACAACTAAAAAGCTAAATAAACAATGAAGCAAAAGCCATAAGATGGCGATAAACAAAAGCCATACGGTTTGCCTTTAAGCCCACAAGGCAACCGAAGGCCACCACTAGTCGTCAAAGTCAAGTCCGTCTCACGATAGTCGATCCTTGGGGATCAACCTCCTCGCAAACAAATTAATTAAGCAAAGCAAATGAGTACAAAATGTACTCGGAAGACTTACGTGTAGTGTAACAGCCTATACATAGCTACATGCAAGCTTATTTAAGTGGAGGAGGCTCTAGACTCATTTTCAGCATAAAGCAAGTTTTCATTTGCAATAATGTAATACATTTTAAAGCAATCTTTGCAATTTGTTTTTAATGTTTAAATAACAGTGAGTAACAATATATAAATGAAAACAACAACCTGGAAGTGAATAACCCAATAGTCACCACAACAGTAGTATGAATTCCCCATTCATACCAACCAACAACAAGTTTTAATTAAAAGGTTGTAGTCTAGTTCTTGCACGACCTTACCAAGCATGTCCATAACCTAGGACGAGGCTATTCGAATAGTTTGAACCCTACAGAGGTGTACCAATGTACCAACACGTCAGACCACCTTTTTGCCAAGCTATTAAGCACACTTCCTTTGGTATGCCGGCACAGCTAAGTCCCACGAGACATTTCCAATGGAAAGAGCTAATTAAGAGCCGTGCGTATGGGGGTTAACCCTTAGTGAAATGCCTCCCCGGCTCTCATCAAGGACCCATACGAAGAGAAAGATACACCGGTCAGCTCAAGCCGTGCAGGTGCTCCCCTCCTGTCCCAATGTTGCATATAGTCAAATATACAACCCACCACGCGACTCATTAATTAACACCCCCCAAAGTACTTAGCCAAGAGAGGTCCCATATCCCCCTCATGTGGTTAGCACGCAAAATCGCTTGGCTTAGTGGCCCAAGTAACTCGGTCCTTGGGGACTTAGGCACCATTTCAATCACACCCAACAGATCACACCATCATCCATTGTGCCCAAGTCAATAACAATTTGTTTTCAGTTTTTGACTTTACAAATTAACAAAGCACAAAGTGCTGGACATAATGGAATAATAATAAGATTTGTGTGATCAAGATCATCGACTAAGTCGATGATCGCCCAATTCTACCGGTAGCTAAGCATTTCTAAGCATGACACCGTAAAGACAATAAAAGAGCATAATTCAATCACCGGGCTCTAATTCACCGGCGAGATTAATAACTTATGGTTAGTGGCAGGGGATAACAATTTAAGGGCAACCATGCAATAGGAATAGCTACCTCTAATCAGGAAAATTAACTTTGACCCAAAAGCATGCATACATACAATTTGTAAACAAAGTATTAGACTTTAAAAGTAATGGGATTGATATGATCAAACTGCTTGTCTTGTTGGAGATGCTCAGTTTGCTGCAGAGGAACACTTTCGCAATCAACGAACTCGTCGGCACCTAATCGAAAAGAACGAAAAGAACCGATATGAACGAAGAACACCGAAAAGACCTTAAAACCAAAGTCAACCAAAATCCATGAAATTTACAAAGCAGATAGAGCATGATTTTTAAGGAATTTAGCAACAAGAATCAATTGATTTGGATACTTAATGCTAAAGTTATGGCCAAAACAAGTTTGGTCTGCTGGAAAAAGGCTGAAAATTCATCTCGGGTACTATTCATCCGAAATTAAATTTTTGGCACAAATTTCTAGAGAGGTGTTGCACCTGAAATTTTTATGGTAAACAGAGCACCTCATAAGATGAACAACACAATTTGATTCACCTCATTTGGAGCTAGGATGCATTTTCTATGATTTTCCAAAGACATGAAAAAGAGCACAAGTTAAATGCAACCACAAAAACAGTAGCATGCCTAAAACCTATTCTACAATTAAGCACACTAATAGAGGAAACCAACAAACTTGGTTTCACTCAAAAAGGAGCTACAGAGAAAAACTTATGCAATTTTCAAGTTAAAAGCATTTTTAATGCAACAGATAAAGCTAAACCTAAATTAAATCTACTAACAAATTTTTCTGGAACAGAACCAAACCTCTAACCATTTTTTAGATTAAAGCTTAGTTAAAACCAGAACTAACAAAATTTGAATCAACCGAAAAGGATCTAAAACGAATTAGTTAAGAAATTTTGAAGTTTTTAATACAATTTTTAGTTTGCAAATAAAGCTTACCGAGAAATAAACAAACTTAACTCAAAGGAAAAGACGTGGCAAAACGTGGGCCTTTGATTTGAAATCAGACGACCCACGCGAAACAAAACGCACAGCCGCGCGCGCACAAAATGCAAACGAAACCGTTGGATCTAGATCCAACGGTCCTCGTTGATCGAACCTTCGGACGGTCCGAACGTTCAAACGAACGTGGGCCGTCGATCTCGTGATGAGCGGCTGAGAGCGAAGCAACGTTCGGACGGTCCGAACGTTCACACAATCTCAGCCGTTGATCAAGAATCGGACGGCCAAGGCTACGGGGAGGTCCGGGTGGTCCGAAGGCCCCGCAGATCTCAGCCGTAGATCTTAAATTGGACGGCTGACATTCGGTGGTCCAAACGTTCACAGCGATCTAGATCGAACGGTGAAGGTTCAGTGGTCCGAACGTCCCACACGATCTAAGCTGTAGATCAAGAAATGAACGGCTGAGGTTCGGTGGTCCAAACGTTCCAACAAATCTGGGCCGTTGATTAAGAAATCGATGGTCCACGATGATCACAACGTTGCGCACGCGCTCGAGAGGGTTAAAAGATGCGGGCCCCACTGTCAGCGACTGTAGGCCACACACACGTGTTTAAAGTGCCCCAGGGGGTTTAAACACGCGGGCCCACATGTTAGTGACGGTAAGGCACGGATTAGGAAGGCTATTAATTGCTTAACACATTGATTAGCAGTGATTAATCAATTAATGACCAGATCTCTGTTTGAAAGTGGCGCACAGTGCGCGAGAGGCACGGGCCCACCCGACAGAGACTCAAAGACACATTTAAAGCCAACCATTAACTACTAAGCATTGATTAACAGCTGTTAAACGATGATTAGCCATTAACGAGAGGATTTGTGTCCTAAACGACGACACGACGCCGTTCCTGTCCGACAAAAACCCGATGGCTTCCAAGGCTTGCCGCCGGCGACGTGGACCACGCCGGCGCTGACCAAGGGCCAAAACGGGACCGCAATAGTCACACGCACACGCTGGTGGCGGTGGCGACCACAGAGGAGGACCACAACGGCGGCTAGCCGGAGAGAGGCGGCGCGGCAACACACAGCCGAAAACGACAAACGCAAAGGAGCTCCGCAGCGGTTCTGAGAAGCGAGTGCCAAGCCTCTAGGGACTAATGTGAAGCTACCTTAGCACAAAGAGGACCAGAGGAGGTCGGAGCTACGCCGGCGACGAAGCACAGCGCCGGAGCTGAGGATGAAAACGAGGACAAGGCGGGCTAAGCAACACGAAGACAAAAGCAAGGTAAGGTTAGCTCCATTAAAGCTTAGAGATGGTCTCTGAGCAACCAATAGGAAAATGGAGGGCTTACCGGAGCTGAGGACGAAGAGGGGTGATTCGGCCGAAAAGATCCCAAAGCTCAAAATTAAGCCGCTCCTGTGAAAGCAACCTAAAATTAAGTTAGGGGAAAGGACCACGGTGATGAGATGCTTGATTTGAAGCAAAGAGAAAGGTTGAAAAACCATTGGAACGCTGGCTTCACCGAGGAGCTCCAAGGTCCAACAATGGCAGCTAAGGACTCTCTGGTGTTTTGAGCCCAACAACAGCGAAGGAGGTTAGCTAGAGATGGCAAAGGGTCCAAGGAGGAGCTTGAGGGGTTTAAATAGCCGGAGGAGCAAGGGGTCTAGCAAAGGCAAAGCTTCAAGGTGCACTCGGCTCATGCTCTGCCATGGACGCGCAAGCAGTGGTGCAAAGAGAGGAGGAAGACTTTGGGGCGTAAAGTCAGTGCAAGTAATTAAGGCAAAGCAGCAAAGAGCCGTTGCAGGACACAATGGAGGTGACTTTGCACTGCCATGGAGCTCTGGCACGCACGTGCGTGAAGGCGACCGAGGAAGATGAAGAACAGGTTACGGGGGCCCCACTAGTAAGAGGAACAAGCACAAAGCGGCTCAGGCTAACTGGAACCAAATGGGTTAAGCCTAACCCAACCGGTACGGGCTCAACCACTCACGGTAGGATCAAAAGCGGACGATCACAATTTAAAGTGGGGTTTGGAGGCTCCAAACGCTCCCACGCAATCTTGATCGTTCGATCAAAGATGAACGGTTGCGATTAATTGGGACAAACGGAAAAGCCGAATGGCCCACAAAATCTAGAGCGTTAGATTCAGATCTAACGGTTGGAAACACGCACCGCTTTGAAACGACCCGGTACATTTAGTTGATCTGGTTCAACCACGTACACCACTGGCTCGGGCCGCTTTGATCAAAACGACCGAGCACAAAGGGCTACGCACAAGCAGCGTTGGATCAAGATCCAACGGTTGAAAACAACGGGCGGGATCGAAAGGTCCGAACGGCCCAATCAACGTGAGCTGTTAGATTGCAATCCAACGGCTCACAAAGATCGCTATTGAAATGTGAAATTTGGCCGAAGGAAGTGGTTGGGTCGAACCAGAACTTGAGGTTGGCTCGGGTCCGGCTTGAATCCAACCAAAGATTGACTAGGGTTTGACTGAGTTTCAAAAACAAACTGAAAACTTGGAAGAATTATTAGAGGTAGCAAACTAACTCCAAAAATTCTGAAATTTGAACTGGAGGTTTCTAGCTCCAGGATAAACCTTGTGTAAATTTTCTAGAGGTTTTTATGCACAACATTTTTCTCCAGAAATTCACAAAGGCTTGTTCTAGGGTTTGACCAAGAGTCAAACTGGTTTGACTGCCTCTTAAAAATTATCAAATAATTTCAAAAAGTTATGCAATTTTTCAAAGGAGTCACACAACATCCCTAGAACCAAGAAAATATATTTTCAGGGGTTGAACACAAGATTCCCAACAAGGAGGTCATGACTTTAGTCAGTTGGAGATTTTGGTTTTTGATTTCTATAATTCCTTTACAAGAATTACAAAAAAGTTCAAAAATATCAAGATGCAAGAAAAGTTTTAAATTCTACTCATTTTCTTACATTTGAAACACACACCCAGATTTGGGATGTTACACCATGCGAAATTTTCTTTCTTCAAAAGTTTCATGAGAGGAGCAGCCATAAGACCATAATCTTTAATAAAATGCCTGTAATAGCCTGCTAATCCCAAGAAACCACGCAATGCACGTACTGATCGAGGAGTCGGCCAATCAACAATTGCTTGAATCTTCTGTTGATCCATAGAAACACCCTCACCACTGATGACGTGTCCCAAATAAGTGGCTGACGAAACGCCAAACAGACATTTGGATTTCTTCAAGAAAAGCCGATGCGCAATCAAGACTTGAAACACTGTGCGAACATGTCAGAGATGATCGGACCAAGAAGAGCTATAGATAAGAATATCATCAAAGAACACCAGGATGAAGCGACGAAGAAAAGTGCTCAATATGTTATTCATTAAAGCTTGAAACGTCGCCGGTGCATTCGTCAAATCGAATGGCATGACCAAAAACTCAAAGAGACCTTGATGAGTGCGAAACGTTGTTTTCGGCACATCGTCAACAGACATGCGTACCTCAAGATACCCAGAGTGTAGATCCCATTTAGTAAAAAATTGAGCATGTTTGAGCTTATCCATAAGTTCTTCCACAACAGGAATCAGAAATTTAGCCTTAATGGTGTGCATTAAGAGCATGATAATCCACGGAAAAATGCCATGAACCATCTTGTTTCTTCACAAGCAACACCGGTGCTGAAAACGCAGAAGTGCTTGGTTGAATTGTACCTTGGCGAAGCATCTCTGTGCATTGTCACTCAAGCTCATCTTTCTGAATATTGGGATATCGGTATGGACGAACAGCAATAGGAGCAGTCCCCGATAACAAATGAATGCGATGGTCGTGAGGGCGTTGTGGTGGCAAGCCATGAGGTTCCGCGAACAACTGATCAAATTCATTCAATAAGTCCGTCATTAAGTCTGGCAAAGTACTCGTGAGTACATGAATAGATCCTGAGGGCGACTAAAGGCCTTGCCAAATAACATGTCGATCATCACGTCGGAACGACATTGTCATGCGATCAAAATCCCACATAATGGGGCCCAAAGTCCGTAGCAATTGGACACCTAAAACAATATCAACGCCAGCCAATGGAATAGAATAGCAATCAAGTTGAAAAGATTCGTTGTCAATGTGCAACACTGTATCTTGGCAAACACCCGAGCTCGTCACGGTTTCACCGTTAGCTACGATAACTCGCAAGCCCTGCTGGTTTTGTAAACGCAATCCTGCTTGAGATGCTGCTTCTTCGGCTATGAAGTTATGTGTAGAACCTGAATCCAGAAGAGCAATGAACCTTGTCGAACCCACCGAAACAGGAAGTTTCATCGTTTGCAAGGTAGTTAGGATCGCGATCCAAGTCTTAAAGTCTTACGACTCTACGAACCCACGACAGCCTGTCGATCCAAGTCTTACTGCCGATCCGATCCTACTCAAGGTAGGTAGGATCGCGATCCTCTCTTAGAGTCTTACGGTTCTCTGAACCCACGACGACTGTCGATCCAAATCTCCTTGTCGATCCTACTCGTAGAGACTTAGGGCAATTTTTTTAGGGGCAGGGCTTTGCGATATTTTGTTTTAGAGCAAAATTTGTTGATATTAATTTCGAGAATGACACTATAAATAAACAAGGAGCATGCAAAATATTGTATCGATGTGGTAATGCTAGTACAAATATCTATATTATGGCATGAGCAATCTTGAGCTTGATAATGATAAGCTATTTTTATTCCTGGAGTATGTCTAGCTACTTTTAAGGAACATGCAAGTGGTAAACCATATAACAATCATACAAACTTATAGTATAGATGTTAAATATGTGTATTTTTACAAATCCGTAGAATCGCCGATTCTACGATTCGATACTACGATTCGATCCTACCGGAGGCAAATCGATCCGACTCGGGATCTCGACTCTGACTACCTTGATCGTTTGTGCCGAATGAGGTTGAATACCGATAAGTGCATGAAGAGAAATAGCAGGTGCATCATCCTAGATAGGCTCCTCCAAACCATCTTCGTCAGAGAAATCATCCGAAACAACTTCCATAAAAAACAATCGCTTGCAATGATGTCTAGGAAAAAAAATTCTTCGCAATTGAAACACAGACCCAATTTGCGGCGTTCAACCATTTGGGCTGCAGTCAGTTGCTGACGCGGTAATGCAGGAGTCATTGGCACGACAGCGCCTTCACTTGGAGCGCCCGAGGTCGGTGGTGTTTTTAGGACTGCATTCGGCGGCACAGAGCTGACCAAAGGATGGGGCAGCGGACAATGCAGATTGGAAGATCACACCACTGGTTTGGGAACTGAAGTCGTCATAAGATGACGTTTTTCATAAGTACGGGCCAAAGCCATTGGGAGCTGGAGACTACCGAGATTTTGCAATTCCACGTCGGTTCGCACGGGCTCCTGAAGACCAGATGTGAAAAGCTGCACCTGCTGAGAAGAAGACAGGGAATCGGCACGGCAAAGAAGCGCCAAAAAATTTTCTTGGTAGTCTTCTACGGTGCCAAGAGCCTGCAGCTAGGCGTGTTCACCCAAGAAATTATTACGGATTGGAGGACCAAATCTCATGTTGCAGTATTCCTTGAACAGATGCCATGGCGGTTCGCCTTCATCACGTTCTAAGAGATAGTGCCACTGTTGAGTTGCTCCAAGGAGATGATAAGAGGCTAACCAAACTTTATCGACCTCCGGTGTTTGCTGGCCGCGGAAGAACTGCTCACAACGATTAAGCCAACCGAGAGGGTCGTCTTTGCCATCAAACGTCGGAAACGATAGCTTGTGGATACGAGGAGCGAGCGCGCTGCTCTGCTGCACCAGCCGTGGAAACGTTGATGCTGCTAAGAGCGGGAGGGTGGGCTGCAGTCTGGGTGGAGCTTGTAGCAAGCCATCCCCTGCATGTGTTGGTCGTTTCTCCAACGAAGAGATACGCTCCTTGACATCGGCAATTTCAGCAGTCAGATTGGTCATCAATTTTCCCATCTTGAGCGTCATGGAAGCCGTGAGCTCAGCGATCTGTTGGGTCAGCGCTGACATCTCTGAAGTCCGTCCATCCGCTCTGATACCAAGTTGTCACGAGCACGAATCAACGAACGCAGACGATAGTCGTGGAAGACTGGCGGTCGAGGTCCTAACCTCTTGCGGCGGCCAAGAGGTCCCGTGGTGACAGGCGAACCAAAGTTAGCGCAAGACAAGGGCGCTGAAAATAGACGGGGAAACAGAGAATATGAGGTAAGGTAATTGATCTCTTCTTATCAAAACTCATATGTCCTCTTTAAATAGAGGATGACTTTACATAGCAAAACCGAACTAATCTATTACAGATTCCATATTCTATTCGTACTCTTGGGAGAAACTTCTAACTGAAGAAATTAACATGTTCAGGTCTCTGTTGTTGACTTGTTGTCTCGGTCATGTTGTTGTCTTCTGAAGAATCCACGTTGTTGACTGCTGGAGAATCCCGAAGCCTGCGCCTGGAGTAAGTCTAGCCCCACATAACAGATATGTTGAATGAACAACCATAGCTATTACAAATTTATGGCACTCTCGAATTAAACTTAATTTTAAATTTCAAAAAAGGTAATATTTTTCTATATATCATGTGAAATTTGATATTTCATGTATACAAAGCTAACCAATACATATATCAAATTCAAACTTAGAACAATGAAGTCTCCTAATTTATGCACGTACTTACTTCTAAGTAAGCTGCTCCTTGGGGTGCAATACAGCATGATGGAGTTGAAAATGTCCAAAGAGCGCATAACTGCAGACTGTTATATCAAACTCTCCATTAGAAGATTGGCGGCTCACTCTTTATCAGACTTCATGGAAGCTTCCAGGATGACCACTAGGCACTAGCAAATCCTAAAGGGTAAAGGGGCGCGTTTTTTGCGCCCTTATAGGCATCCACGTCACCGCTTTTGCTCTGCTCCGTCCGATCTTACGCGTCTGTTGTCCGTGGCCCTCCGATCGCTCCTTCGTTTTCGTTGCCTGCGTTTCCTTCGTCTGCTCGCTGCCGTCCGATACCGTCTCGCTCGTCCTCGACACTTCGATCCAGCCAGCGAGGCGCTCGCACGTTTGGCCCTCCTCGTTTCTTGTGCCTGATGCCATTGCATCCATCTCCTCTCCCTCCTCCTGTCCTCCATCCCGGACTCTTCCATGGCGGCTTCCTCCTGCGCCCTCCATGTGTTTCAGCGTGCCCTCCCCTCGCCGCCCCTACTCCTCCACGGAAGACTTGCGGCGGCCTCGCTGCGCCTCCGTTCGGTCGGAACGTCCGCCGCCGTCGCCGTCTTCCCGAGCCTATAAAAGGGCACCGCCTTCTCTCAGCGTCATTGCCCAGCGCTTGGCCCCGCCCATTGCCTTCGTCTCTCCACGCGTCCCCCTCTCCGACGCGGTAAGCGCTCGACTGGACCCACTACGCACGCTCCCGCCCTTTCCTCTTTCTTCACCAAGTCGGTGACCACCACCTCCTATTGATCTCCTCTCCGGTCCACCTTCGCCGAAGCTAGCCGTGTCATCTGCTAGCGTTCGAAGGTTCTCCACCCATCCCCACCTCCTCTCGTCTTCTCGTCGCCGTGAAGCTCCACCACCGCTGCCTCCTCTTCTCGTCTTGGTAGTCGTTGCCCGCCATTAAGCCACCCGTGCCTCCCCGACCACACCATGACGATCCTCATCGAGGCGCAACCCATGCTCGCCCTACTTTCTCGAGCACCACCGCTTGGTGAGAACGCGATGTGAAACCCTTCCTTGGATTAATTTGATGCATCTCTGTGATGCTTTTGGGGTTAGAGCCGCCGCTTGTTGATAAAAGTTGGATTTTATGCTTTCTTGTTGGTGTGTTGTCTTTAGAATTTTAGGTGTTTTGTTTGCACATTCAGATATGATATAGCGATTTTATAATGAAAGCGCATCGAGATTGAGCTCCCTAAATTAATGCACAAAAAAGTAGATCTAGAGCTTAGAAATTAACTTACGCCATTGATCTTGATTGCATTTCTTCAGTAGCAAGTGAGACAACACGATCCCCGACCATGTCATACTAAAGCATGGAGTGGACATTGCTTGGTGCATTAATTAGAGTCTTTCTTTTGCTGCTGCGTGGAACTTCATGCGAAGAACTGTTAGCTCTGACAAAATCTTTGGTATTACTCTGCGTCATGCCTTTGTGATCTGGTAATGAATGCCTTGTGTTCTTCAATTTTGTTGTTACGATGTGGCGGCAAACATAATTCCATTTTCCAAGAAGGGTCCACGCTCGGTGTCGTCCTCTTTGCCAATGGGACCATCTCCAATGTAGCATTGAACCAACTTGGCTCATCCGTAGCAACTTCACCTACGAGGTATGAAATCGGATTAGGACTTTTGTTTGTATCTTATCACTCGCATGCAATGTTACGAGTTATGGCCTAAGGTTATTAGCTAATCTAAATTTCTTTTGGATGTTTAGTTAGTCCCGACTCTGAGTACTCTGGACCAAATAGGTCTATATAGATTTGGTATTGTCTTGTACATAAGCACGAATGAATTCCTTGCCTATTTCTAAAAATGGGTATTTTGCATAATTTGATCGATTGTGTACATAGGCATGAACTAATTTATTGTCTATATAAATAGGGATTTGTTGGATTCTCAACCACATCAGCATCGGATACTTTTGGAGACTTCAATACATCAAGTCATCAAACACTATATCACAGATTGTAGGCACGCTATGTTGAAAAATGCTTTATTTCCCCATTATTTTTTTTGTGTCCATTGTAGACCACACTGATTTTTGGCAGTTTGTACTACCATACATGCATCTGATTTTGTCCTTTTTTGTGTTACCATATATGGATGGCATCTGAAAATTGTAAGTGAGGCTCAATAATATTATCCACAAAAACGTAAATGGTAGATGATCACAGGATTGGTTTTAAGGTCTCCCATCGCTGCAGAGAAGCGACAATGAAGTCTTTTGAGTTGATGTATCGATGTAGGATAACGGTTGTCCTTTGTGTATATGATGCTCGTTTCCCCCCTCTAAAATGACATTATTTTGCCATCGATTTGGTGGTCGTTTTGAGATTCGCAATTATCCGCCTCCTTCTGATCGTGAGGAAGATGGTAGAAGGAGATCCGTGGGTTGTGTTTCTCGCTTTGGCCCTAATGGACGTGTTATTGGTGTTGTAGTGGTAGGGATGCCGCGTCTTTGCCGATCCTATTCGGTATAAACCGCTGAACAACCCATGCCAAATTACCAGTGCTCTCACACTAAAGTTATAAAAAAAGGAAAACACTGATCTCTTTTTTATAGTTGTTATCTGTTATGTATTGTTTAGATTAAGATATGCATCAAAGTTTTGATTTATGATCACGAAATTTACCCAAAAAAAAGATTTACGAGGAATAAACAAGCGATTCTCGACCTAGACAACAACAAGGCTTCCATTCCTCATTCTTTGTCCAAAATGTTACATCGAGTAAAGAATTAGACAAAGCGTAATTATACATAGGAGCATTATACGGACAACTCGTGCGAGCATAAGTTTTCTCAAATATGAGAGCGTCAGATACACTAACTTCAAAATCAGCATGTGCATACAGGTTGCTTGGCTTTGGCGCGCCTGCACCTCTTCCCCCACCAGATCACGGCTTGCCCAAATTTTCGTTTCCCGGGAAGAGTAAGTTTCTCTCTGTTGTTTGCTTGTCGTTTTTTTTCTTGGTGGGTTGCGGTGATGCTTGGTTTCGGCGTTGATTTTGATTTGTGGCCGTGGGTTCAGAGGTAAGAGGAGCAAGGTCATGACGGGGGGGACGACTGCTAGATAAAGAATGACGCCAACATGATAAGTGTCCTCGTCGTCTATGGCGCTGTCGGATCTCTCCCTTTTTAGTTCTTAGTAGTTTGCAGCTTACCTCAAGTGTTTGGTTTAGTTTGCAAATTATCATTGCTACAAACTTATGACATGGTAATTGGTAAGCGGTAGTATCCTGTTGCTCGTATTATGATTGATGGGTTATCGAGTAGTGGATAGTGTTGTTGCAGTTGATGAGGCTGCTTTTTTCCTTGATTCTTGGCGGATTTTTATGTGCTTGGATAGGTGCGATCATTAGTGACTCAAGCGATGTTTTTTCTTTCGTAATTGTCTATCATTATTCACATGGATAGAGAAGAAATGCCCAGCTGACCTTTGAGTATTTGTAGCGAGGTTTCGTCGTGCATTAACTTTGTTGAACTTGTGGTATATATAATACAATGTTATAGCTCCATGGACTATTGCTTTCGCTAAGTGGGCGACAATTTGCAATTTGGTGTTGCTCAGTGTTACCTTAATGAATGTTACCATTTTGCCAAGTATATACATATGCCTTCATGGAATCTCATTATTTACGTGAATTCTAAGAAAGGTTTATTTTCCAATTCCACTTTGTGGCGTGTTCGATCCAATGAGATGCATTTCTCTTTGTTTTTCTTGTTGTTAGCAAGATTCCAATGACAAGAAACCTCTGTAAAAATTATTTTGTTTGCGTACTACCTTGTGTTGTGTGCGATGTTTAACGATCCATGCCATCATTGATGATGCTTGCTGCGAGAAAAGGTGTTGCATTTTGTGCCAATGCTACAACCTGCAATCTTTCATTTTGATTGCAATCTCAAATATTGTCATGAACCGAGTTGTAGGACTTCCATAAATTAGTCTAGAACCTTGTTTGTTCTTGTGGTAGTAGCTTAACATGTATAATTCTATAATTCTACTCCAATAATCATAGCAATAGCATGGATAGGCTGGACTATAAAATCTGAAGGGGTGTCACTCAATAATGTATTTTCCTATCTTTTCTGAAAATTTTTAGTGTTTGCCTAACTACTTCAGTTTTATGAACTGAGCTAATTTTCTAGAAGAATGACCTCTGGTAGAAGTAACCAGATTATCTTTTAAAATGAGGAATATCCTATGTAGAACTTTTGATTGTTTATATTTTTTTTGGCCCGGCAATCCCTCAGCCGGCCTCTCGAAAAAGTGTTTATTTTTTGTGGATTACTAATCAGTTAGGTTGATCACTCTTTCTGTTGCTTTTAGGATCATTATCGTTATCAAACTTGATATCTCGCAAAGTGAAGATGCCATAATCAGAACCCCAAAATCTATGTGGCGAAAAGCCTAAGTAAGAACAGGCCCTAACTTGCGGCCAATGCTGTTCAAACTAATAGTGGAACCTATTCCATTCAAAACCAAATGTTTGCGGTTCCTGCCACAGGTGAGGGTTAATGAACTTTTTGTGATCTTTTCTATTACTTTTTTTTTTTGGCAATAGTCTATTAATTTAGTGTTCTAATCTTTATACTCCATATGCTTTCCCTACATAGACACTAGACAGATCTATTGCAACTTGCTTATATTACACTCTTACTATACATATGTTACATTGTGCAGGTCAACTGTTACTTTGCCTGGAGACATTTCTATTTCACCATCTTATAAGAAAGAATAATCAACTAAAAAAGACAGCTAGGTAAGAATCCATTTAACACACTCTTTTATATAACACATCCTTCATGTTTTATCTGATGCATACAATCTCTATCTAACACGTCATCTCTAACCTAGATTCAATAAACTGGCTCTACTTAAAGTTATAGTAACAAATTGCAGATGCCCATTTTTTACGCATGCCCATTGGGCAATCAAGTGAGCTCAATTTTTTTCAAATGTCGGTCAGTTTGTTGGTATTTGAAAGATCTGGCATCAACACATCTCTTCATTTTGTTGCATAGAGCCCATGTTTAGTTTGTTCTCTCAATCTTGCAAAATCAATTTCTTTTACAAAGCATAGTCTTTTTATCATAATGCTCTACTATATTTTCAGGTGGATATACCACCACTATCTAGCAATGCTAATGGCTCTTGTTAGCCTTACATGGGAGATAAAGGGATAGCCTGATTGTTCCAGCAAACAGGTATATGATTTTTTTCAGAGGATGCAGATTTATTGCTTTAGCATCACTTGACATCACTCCCAAATCTTTTAACAATGAACTCAGACTATGACCTTTTTGCAGAGTTAACAAACAACAACAAGTGTGGTTTTCTAACTACTATTATATTGCATATGCTAGACAAGAATGTATAGTTGGTAGTCCTACCGAAAAGGCTAAATTAGGTTTATTCCTAGCTGCACATTATGGTAGACTTGTTGGTGGCAGTAAACAAATGAACATGAATCGACTTTCAAACACAGTTCGAATGTCTTGAAAACTACCTTTTGCACGTATTCAAATAAAGTTAATTAGACATTGTTTTGATGCAGAAAGGATGTAGCACATCACTTGGAAGTACATTACCAATACGGGTCTTGACTCATATGCACAAATGTGCGTATTGAAGGTATATATATTTGTTTTTTAATTTACGATATGGTTACGAAGATATATTGTTTTTTTGGCTTTTTGTCCTCTTCTTGACTCATAATGTGATTGTGTCCTTATAAATATTTGTTAACATCTCTAGAGAATTTGTGTAAGGTCTCTTCTTTTGCAAGAACTCCATTTGCAGTACACAATAGTTAAGGTGAAAGTCCAACAAATTTTGCCTGTTTCGTTTGTCTGTAGTCTGGATCGCTTGTAGGTGTTGTATCCAACCATGCCTTTTTAAAATTTTGATGTTGATTTTAGTCTACTAAAACTAGCCCTGTAGAATCTAATGTCCTGGTAATTCTTTATCCAAGCGATTCTTTAAAAATGTTCATTATACTCTGCAAACACATAAACTAATATAGGCTTTTATTTGCGTTCAATTTAAGAGCTTTCTTGCTTGTAGGTAATGGCAACAGAACAACGCCTCTAGGGGTGCGCGGGCCACGATGGCCATGGATGCGACTGCCACGACATACTGATGAGGGTTCTTTGGGCGAATATGTTTTAGATTTCATTAAAGCGATATTATCCTATTTGGACTTGATTTATGCGATTAAGATTCTCTCCTAACAAAGGCACCATTTTTTCATTAAATGTTGGAGAGATGATCAAATGATCAGAAGAAAAGGACATGTGTACATAAGTATTAGATTTAACCTAAGTTCGAAAAGCTAACTGTGCTGCTGCTGATTTATCTATTTAGCAGTTTGATTACTTCTTATCATTGGATATAGCTATATAGGCCAAAAGTCATGGTAGAAGGAAGCTTGGTCGAATTTAATGATCTGTACACTGTACAACACATTTATCAAATGATGGTAACTCAAAGACTTGAGGTTCTTATTCACCCGGTACTGAATGGTTTGTGTATCATTGTAAGATAGCACATGAGCTTTTGTTATAAATCTATATAGTTATTCACCCACTTTGCAACTCAGATGCACACGTTCTCTTTTGCCTAATTAGTTACACTTATGCTATCCGTCAACAAATAATCTGTAGTTCTTAAAGTTCCCTCTTTATAAGTGGTTTTATTTTGTTGCTGCTTATTTCAATTTATACATTAGATGATGCTTAGTATTCTATTCAAATGAATGAGCCTATGTATATCCCGAGTACTATAGTCTTACATACCTTTTTCCTTCTTAGACAAACTTATTACATATTAGACATTTACCTACATATGCCTATATTTGAGCGATATATACCACTTTTACTTCACGATGCAAGAAACCCGCTATGTCATACATAGATACTACGCCATTACACCACACTCAATTTATTTACCAATTTGTTCTTACTTACAATTTAATAACATATTATCTCTTGGTTTATTCTATAGTGTCCCAGCCAAACTAACCATACATCTTTCTTTTTTATCTCCGAATTAGCCACTCCTCTATCATTATCCTAATTTCAATCTTCGTTCGTATCCCGATAGATTATACAACGAGCGCGCTAAAGCGCGCACAGGTACCTAGTGGTAATGAAACGTCTTCCAGACAGATCCTTTGTCATCCTCTCTCGTGGCCAAAAAAAATTTCTGTTTATTTTTCGGAAAAAGGGCATGATTCAACAACTTTGAAAGGAAATAATACTTAATAAACAAAAAGGAAACCAATATACATGGACTTCATTCAACATTTGGTAGAAGTACTCAAAATAAGACCATAAAAGTGTAATTCACCATAGAGAAATAAAGACCTGATTGCCGCTACAAAACGTTCTCAATTAAAATTCAAAATGGATGTGCTACCGAGCATTATCATCCTCATGGTTGCAAATCATTGTTATTAAGTCGAACGACTAGTCGCGATTAATCGTCGATTAGTCGGCAAGTCAGCACACTGGCACCGACTAGTGCAGGCGACTCGACTAGTAGCGCTAGTCGTACGACTTGCCGACTAGTCGGTGACTAGCCGCGACTAGTTGGGCTGTGCGAGTCAGACGCCTAGGCCCAGCGTCAGCCTCAGGCCCTCAACTAGCGAAGGAGGTATATGCTACAAAAACTAATCAAGAGTGGGGAAGGGACACCAGATCCACTCAACTCCCCAACTCCCGCACGACGCCGCTGGGAGAGGAACCCTAGCCCATCGCCGTGGCCGGCCTCCGATCCACGACGCCGATGCCGCCGCCGCCACCTGCTTGGCCATCCCAACTCCCGAGTCGTCGTCGTCGACCCATGACACCGCCGCGGCGCCGCCACCTCCTCGGCCCTCCCAAGTCGCCGTCGACCCGAGCGGCCGAGCCGTGGTGAGCACCCTCCTCCTCCCATTTCTCCTCTCCTCTCCTTCCTCTTCTTGCGCCATGCCGCCCTCTGCTTCCGCCTCTGCTTGCGCTGCTCTGCTTCTTCTTGCTCTTGTGCCCTCTTCTTGCTCTGCACCTGTGTTTAGCAGTACTAGTAATAGCAGTAGTAGTAGTAGCAATATTGCATAGCAGCAGCAGTAGTAGGCAGTAGCAGGATTACTAGTAGTAGTAGTAGGCTAGTAGCAGTAGAATTAGTAGTAGTTGTGACTTGTGAGTCTTGTGAGTTGTGACTTGTGAATAGCAGTAAGCATTTAGGCTAGTAGCAGTAGTACAAGTAAGTCATCAACTCATTATCATGCTTATGTTGTTTTTCTCTTTATTTCATGAAGTACAATATGTATATGTGTATATTTGTTGCTACAACTTAGTACATTATTTGCCCTGTATATATATGTCCTAGTCTGCCGACTAGTTATGGCTAGTCGCGACTAGTCGGTCGACTAGTCGGCCAAGTCGACAAGTCGGTCCCCTTACGACTCGACTCGACTTTACGACTTAATAACTTTGCTGCAAATTAAATATATAATGTTCCAATATAGAATGGCATAGAACTCCAGTCTCCAGGACAAAAGGCATGATTTCCATCTCTTCTTTCTTGTCAGCTAATTGTGTAATGTTGTCGGACTCCATAGACCCATCAAACATTTAAATAACCCATAAACATTGATAGCAGAAGCTGAATGTTACATCTTGTTATTTCAACTATCGTATCAATTTGCTCTCGAATTAACCATGAACATGTATCCAGTATTGGGTATGCAAGTCTGTAGAGGAAGAATATTGAGCAAAGCTATCATCTATTCAGTTCACCATTGTAGAAATAAAGGGTGAAGAAAACGCACAACATATAAAAACAGCTGGAATGATTACCTGCAAAAACCAGCCAGCGATCTTTTGATAAGATTGGCCAATGCGTAGAGCCTTCCCCTCATAGGTCCTCCCTGCTGGAGGTGTATTTCCAGAGTTGACTCACAATACTAGCATGCATTCGTCAACTGAAACTCGGCTTCTTCTATTAAGCTCTGCCCTGGAGCCTTTTGCACACTCATCCTCCTCATCAGTCTCCTCACATCCCCTGCCTCCTCCCACCGTCCTGTTTCTGCATAAAGATTGGCCAGCAGTACATAGTTTCCTGAGTTATACGGTTCAAGATTAATAAGCTCTTTCAGAGCCACCTCGGCAATGCTGAGCCCAGCATGGGCACGACATGCGCTTAGAAGTGCTCCCCATATCGCAGCATTAGGCCTCATTTGCATCCCTTGAATCAGCGCATGTGCCTCCTCAAGAAGGCCGGACCTTCCAAGTAAATCTACCATACACCCATAATGCTCAATTCCCGGCTCAATCCCATGCTCTGACTGCATGGTCTGGAAGATCTCCCGCCCAACATTCACAGCCCCAGCATGGGCACAGCAACCAAGCACACCCAGAAAAGTCACCGCATTGGGCTCCCCTCTAAACCTCATCATCTCACGGACAGCTCAATTCCATCAATCCCATGCCCATTCAACGAAAATCCTGAGATCATTGCGTTCCAGCTCACCACACTCCGCTGGTGCATCCCCTCGAATACCTCCTTTGCACTACCAACTAGAGCTGGGTATTGGGCCGTGCCGTGCTGGCCCGGCCCAGGCCCACCGTGCTTTGGGCCACGTCGTGCCGTGCCGGCCCACCTCGCCTCCAGTCAGGCCTAGGCACGGCCCAAAACCCGTCGTGCCAGGGTCGTGCCGTGCCAGCTCAAGCCCAGCCCAAAATAACTATAGACAATGAGATGATAATCGCCATCTTCATTCCTCTCGTAGAAGGAGAGAGGGAGGGAGAAGGCGTGGGGAGGAGAGAGCCGGAGAGGGAGGGAGGAAAGCAGCGCTTGGGGAGGGGAGGAA
Organism: Phyllostachys edulis; assembly: GCA_036346405.1. NCBI lineage: Eukaryota > Viridiplantae > Streptophyta > Magnoliopsida > Poales > Poaceae > Phyllostachys > Phyllostachys edulis. Next base: position 5,169,052 of record CM070553.1, on the reverse strand, counting down.
CTGAGGGTGGAGGGCTGGAGGCGGTGTGTAGGATTGAGGATATGGATTAGCCCGGATGGGGGTTAGGGTTGGGCTAGGCTGTGGGGGGAAGAACGGGATTGGGCCACGCTACCAGGCCGGGGAGGGATAGGATTGGGCCAGGCCGGGGGAGGGATTAGAGGATTGGGCTTTTATTCGTGCCGTGCCGGCCCAAATGGCCGTGTCGTGCCGTGCCGCCCAACGGGCCGCGTTCTCAAGCCCAGCCCGGCCCGGCGTTTGTGCCGTGCGGCCCGGCCCGGGTGCATGCCGTGCCGTGCTTAGACCATGTCGTGCTGACCGGGCTTCGGGCCAGCCCAGAAAAGCCCGGCCCAAATCCCAGCTCTACTACCAACATCGCCACTCTTGCAAAACATATCTAGGACTGCATTTGTAACAAGCACTGTCCTCTCCAACAACCCAGTCTTGCGTGCATACTCATGCGCCCACCTCCCCGCCCCTGCATTACCCGTCCTCCCACAAGCTGGCAGCACCACCGCAAGTGTCCCATCATCTGGCACCGCCTCACCCTCCCTCACCATGTCCTCAAAATACCACACCGCCATGTCGTCCCGTCCACACTGTGCACACCCCGCGATCATAACGTTCCAGGAAACCACGCTTCTCCTGGAGCGCTTCTACCGCTGCATTTCATCAAACAGGTGGCGTGCGGCGCGAATATCCTTGGCTTTGGATGACCGTGTTGTAGGCGACGGTGCACTTGCTCCTCTGGGGCATTTCGTCGAACAGGACGCGGACGTGGGGGAGAGGGTAGGGCTTGAGGAGCGCGAGGGCGAGGGCGAGGGCGAGGGCGAGGGCGAGGGCGTGGTGGGAGAGGAAACCGACGCGGAGGAGGAGCGCGTGGAGGGCGGAGAGGAGAGGCAACGAGGAGGCGGAACCGAGGAGGGGGAGGAATGAGAGGCGATCAGGGGCGTGGAGGCGGCGGAGGGAGGAGAGGCGGCGGAACGCGAGGGGCGGCGAGGAGGCGGAGAGGGACTTGACAGCGGCGTCGAGGAGTGGGAGGGGAGGCGGAGGGTGGGAAGGGAGGAGGCGGAGGAGGGGAAGCGCGGGAGGGGAATTGGAGGAGAGGAGAAGGAGCGCGGCGAGGAAGTGGTGGTGCGGGGAGGCAGTGGCGGACGGCGAAGGCGAGGAGCTCGAGCGGGCGGCGCCGGGCTACGGGGGAGTGGTGCATGTCAGATCCTGAAGAACTGGAAGTCTGAATTTTGAACTAGTCTGCAGAGAATAGCTACGATGTGAAGTCGGCGATCCAAGTAACGTTTCAGCGACTTTGATTAATTGGAAAAGAAAGGCTAGGATCAGCCCTGGTGAGAGAAGTTAGATCCAGTGGCTGTGAATGTACTCAAGAAATTTACTGTGGCGTCGCCTATTGTCGATTTCACCTGAACTTCTATTTACTTTCACTTTCACTCAGCTGTAACTTATCTTGTATCTGGTTATATGACCAGCAACGTTGGAATGAGAAGGCAGAAAAAGAACTCAGTATATTCCAGTATTTAGTTGATAGCTTCCTTAGAACTAGCGTGCACTTTCCCTTCCTCACTTCCGCACCTTCTGATTCAGAAGTTTTCTTATCTGAAATTCTGGTTCTTGACATTTTTTTGGTATCAGAGCATACTCACGATCCTTGGAGGAAATCTGGACGAACAAAGGTTGGGGCAATCGCAAGATTTGCTGCCGTAAAATCCCGGAGTTCAACCAGATTTGGATCTCGGTGGATTGGGTAAATGGTGGTAAGGACAAGATCACACGGATCGATTGAAGAGGACGATCTGGAGATGGAGAATCGGGCTGAAATAGTGAAGATCCAGGAGAAGTTGAGTGAGTTAGATGCGCTAAAGTCAGATGTTGCTGAGATTAAAACTTTGCTATTCTCCAGGTTCGGACCAGCAACAGTACCTGACCCGGGTGCGAAAACTGTGGGTAATCGGAAGGAGTGTCCAACTCCAGCGGAGACAGGTATGGGTTCACAATCACAACCTAAGTGTGTAGATCTGACTGGCAACATAGTCTCTCAAACAGCTGCAGGATCGGTTCAAACTGGAAGAAACGTATCGTGGAACCAAGAGCAGCAAGGAAGAATCAGAACCTCAACTCCTTTTTTTGTTGAACCGAATACAGTATTGCCTATTCCTCCTCCAGACTTTTCACCAGCAGTCAGAACAGCAACTCAAGCTGAATTTGCAAACAGGCCAGGAGTGAATTAGAGGGGAGCGCAGGGGCCGATATTTATGAACCCAGTGGCTGTGTCGGGTTTCAACGCAGGAATGGGGGTAACACCAGTACCTCCATGGACCGGGCAGACAGCTATCCAACCTGCGGTGTCCCAGATGTATTACCACCCGACACTTAACTCAAATCAGAGTCAGGAGACTGTATGGAATCCGGGGGGTGTAGCAGGAAATATGCGTTGGAACACGAACAGCAGTGGACACCAATATGCGGAAGCAGTGCTGAGAGGACCCAAACTAGAAATACCTTTATTCACCGGTGAAGAACCAATTAGTTGGTTGGAACAGTGTGAAAGTTTCTTCGAGAGGACAGGGACTCCAAGAGAACAGTGGGTAAACCTTGCAACCGGTCACTTTTCCGGAAGAGCAAACACATGGTTCAAGGGTATTGGCATTGCATGGCAAGTATTGAATTGGCAACAATTATGCTCTATGCTGGTAGATAGGTTCTCTGAAGCGAGTGCACATGAGGCAGTGGAGAAGTTGCAAACTATGAAACAAATGGGTAGCGTCAGCAAGTATATCAACTATTATGAAAAGTGTGTGGAATTAGTAAGGAGAGATCACTCGTACCTACAAGAAGCATTTCTATTGAGTTGTTTCATTGGAGGATTGAAGGATGAGATCAAATATGGGGTGTGCATGCATCAACCAAAGGGGTTACTCGAAGCTTATTGGCTTGCCAAATTGGAGGAGAAATCAGTTCATGCGAAGAGAAGCAGTCAACCGGGTGCTAGTAATCGGAACAAAACGAATATCTCAAATGTCAAAATTGGTACTGCTAGAGGAATGACGGCCGAAGTGAGTGATAAGGGAAGACTTCCACTACAGGAGAGTAACAAAAAGACATGCTGGCACTGTAATGAACCTTGGGTCCCGGGGCATAACCTGAAATGTAAGGTTAAGAAAGCATTATACACCATATTGATGCAAGGAGAAGAGGAGGCGGTTGTAAACAATGAAGACATGGAGTTGGCCAAAGAACCTGGGTTTGTAACAGCCCCGGGAAGTCCAGAAGAGACCGAAACGACTCAAGCTACAGAACAGCTCATGATGATTTCAAGCCATGCCTTGGAAGGAATTGCGGGACCGGCTACCTTTTCATTAAGAACTGTGATTGGGGGAAAGCAAGCTGTGATGTTAGTGGATAGTGGAAGTACTAGCTCATTTATGGATCATGAGTTTGCAATTAAAAGCGGATGCAAGCTGCTGTACCAAACAGTTAAGAAAGTGACTGTGGCTGGTGGTGGGGAACTTTGCTCAGAGGCTGAGACAGATCGGGTAACTTACACAGGCCAGGGATGTGTATTTAATACTTCATTCCGTCTACTCAAAATCAAAAGCTTTGATATCATTCTCGGAGGTGATTGGTTATATGAAAATAGCCCAATTGGACTGGACTTGAAAACAAGGAAGATGACCTTACATAGAGAAGGAAAAACTATGAAATTCAAGGATTATACTATTCCTGACAAGCATTGCTTAGTGGGTGCTACTAAATTGGAAAAATTGATGAGGAAGGAAGTGCTGGGGTACATTGTACAACTTAATTATATTCAGGAAGTGGGGAATCCGGACTCCAAGGAATTGCCTAGCGAAATACAAGAGTTGCTACAGCAGTATGCTGACATTTTTGAGGAACCCAAGAGTCTACCTCCAAAAAGGGATTGTGATCATTATATTACATTGAAGAGAGATGTAGAACCACCCAACATCAGACCCTATAGAACACCATACCACCAAAGAGAAGCTATGGAGAGAATTATTAAACAGCTACTAGAATCAAAGGAGATAAGAGCAAGTATGAGTCCATACTCCTCACCAGCAGTAATGGTAAGAAAAAAAGATGGGTCTTGGAGGTTGTGTGTCGATTATAGGCAACTCAACTCTATGACGGTCAAGAACAAGTTTCTCATGCCAATTATAGAGGACCTTTTGGATGAATTACATGGGGCAACCATCTTCTCCAAGTTGGATCTTCGATCCGGTTATCATCAAATCAGGATGGTAGATGAGGACATTCCAAAGACGGCTTTTGGGACTTACTTAGGACACTATGAGTATACTGTCATGCCGTTTGGGTTAACCAATGCCCCGGCTACTTTTCAGTCTCTCATGAACCATATCTTCAGTGATCAACTGAGGAAGTTTATTCTGGTATTCTTTGATGACATCTTGGTATATAGCAAGAATCTGAAGGACCATGTCAGCCACCTACAACAAGTCCTACAAATATTGCGGCAGAACCAGTTGTTTGCAAAAAGGACTAAATGCTGCTTTGCGATGACTGAAATAGGATATTTGGGTCATATTATCAGTGCATCGGGAGTAGCGACAGATCCTAGCAAGATTGTGGATGTGGTGAATTGGCCTATTCCTAATAGTGTCACTAAGTTGAGAGGATTTCTTGGGCTGACTGGGTATTATAGAAGATTTGTGAAGGGATATGAGAAAATTTGCAAACCACTCTTTGATATCTTGAAGAAAGATGCATTCATCTGTGGAGAACCACAGTTGATTGCTTTTGAAACATTAAAAAAGGCAATGACAACATGTCCGTTATTAATACGCTAGATTTTTCAAAACCTTTTGTCTTAGAGACGGATGCTTGTGGCACTGGCTTGGGGGCGGTGTTGATGCAAGGGAATCGACCTATTGCTTATTATAGTAAGGCATTGGGGGTAAGAGCAGCAGCTCAATCAATATATGAAAAGGAGGCAATGGCCATTCTAGCAGCATTGAAGAAATGGAGACACTATTTGCTAGGGAATCAATTGGTGATCAAAACGGACCAAAAGAGTTTGAAATTTATCACAACACAGAGATTGGTAGAGGGAATACAACACAAACTACTTTTGAAGTTGTTGGAATTTGACTATAAGGTTGAATATAAGAAGGGGAAAGAAAATAGGGCTGCTGACGCTCTCTCTAGGAAGGACACTAGTGAGCTGGAAAATGAAGACAGTTGTCATGCGATTGTTACGGTGATTCCCGAATGGGTGAATGATGTGAAGGAAAGCTATCTAAATGATCCTCAATTTGAGAAGGTGGTGATTAATGGTCAGATTGCAGCGAGTGATGACAGCAGCTATTCTTTTGATTCTGGATTATTGAGATACAAGGGCTGGCTGTATGTGGGCACTGGTAATGACTGCAGACCGAAAATTTTGGGGTCCTTCCACTCCTCATCAATGGGAGGCCACTCCGGAATGAGAGCAACATACCATCGACTTAAAAGGTTGTTTTATTGGCCTAAGCTCAAACGAAGCGTGGAGAATTTTGTGACTGAATGTCCCACTTGTCAGCTCACCAAATCTGAACATATTCGCATTCCAGGGCTGTTGCATCCATTGGAAATACCCGACATGGCTTGGACTCATATAAGCATGGACTTCATCGAGGGGTTACCCAAATCAAGAGGCAAAGAAGTAATTCTCGTGGTGGTTGATAGATTCACTAAATATGCACATTTCTTGCCCTTGTCTCATCCTTACTCAGTTCAACAAGTGGTGCAAACATTTATGGACAATATATTTAAACTACATGGTATGCCCATCGCAATAGTGACTGACCGTGATAGAATCTTTACCGGTAATCTATTTAAAGAGATCTTCAACAAGATGGGGGTTTCTTTAAGGTTGAGTAGTGCTTACCACCCACAAACGGACGGTCAAACGGAGAGGGTAAACCAATGTTTGGAAGCATATTTGAGAAGCATGACATTTCAAGAGCCGAGAGAGTGGATGAACTGGATAACACTTGCGGAATGGTGGTATAACACCTCATACCATACTTCCCTGAAGATCACGCCATTCCAGGCTTTATATGGGTATCCTCCTCCCCAGGTTGGAGAACTCATTGTTCCCGGGAACCTCTCAGATGAAGCAAGAACCACAGTAGCACAGAAGGAGCAGATAACTGAACAGTTGAAGGCTAATCTTAGAAAAGCTGAAGAGCGAATGAAGTACTTTGCTGATCGATCCAGGTCAGAGAGGCAACTACAAGTGGGAGATATGGTTTACCTCAAAATGCAACCATATCGGCAATCGGCTTTTGGATTAAGAGGGTCATTAAAACTCAGATCAAAGTTTTAAAGCAGATTGGTCCAGTGGCATATAAAATTCAACTTCTCGAGCATGCAGCGATACACCCCGTATTTCACGTGAGTCAGTTGAAGAAACATAAAGGATCACATGCAATACCTATGCCGGGATTGCCGCTAGTTGGAGAGAATGGAAAAATTAAGACTGAGCCGCTGGCAGAAGAATCGTCCCTCACCGAAACGAAGCTGTGGCGCAATGGCTCATTCAATGGGTCAATCTGGATCCGGAGGACGCTACCTGGGAAGATGCCGCGTTCATTCAGAAGACCTTTCCAGATTTTTCACCTTGAGGACAAGGTTGTAGTCAAGAAGGGAGGAATGTCAGATCCTGAAGAACTGGAAGTCTGGATTTTGAACTAGTCTGCAGAGAATAGCTACGATGTGAAGTCGGCGATCCAAGTAACGTTTCAGCGACTTTGGTTAATTGGAAAAGAAAGGCTAGGATCAGCCCTGGTGAGAGAAGTTAGATCCAGTGGCTGTGAATGTACTCAAGAAATTTACTGTGGCGTCGCCTATTGTCGATTTCACCTGAACTTCTATTTACTTTCACTTTCACTCAGCTGTAACTTATCTTGTATCTGGTTATATGACCAGCAACGTTGGAATGAGAAGGCAGAAAAAGAACTCAGTATATTCCAGTATTAGTTGATAGCTTCCTTAGAACTAGCGTGCACTTTCCCTTCCTCACTTCCGCACCTTCTGATTCAGAAGTTTTCTTATCTGAAATTCTGGTTCTTGACAGTGCAGGAGGTGGAGAAGGCGGCGCTCCGCCGTGCGGGGGTGCCACCCGTCGGGGGTGGTCACGGCGGCGGTGGACGGCATCGGCAAGAGTTTCGCGATTGCGTTTAGTTCGTGCAGCGGGTGATACGAAAATGGACCATGGCGCGCAAGGCGAATCGGGCACTTCGGCCCAGCGGCCCAGAGTGGGCTCGAGCCTGGGAACGTCACACCGCGCAGCCGCTTACATGCGGGCCCAGCAGAGATGCCTTCTACTAGCGGGACCCTGATGTCAGTGATTCGCGCCGTTCTTGTGCCGAGTGTTCTCACAAGAGCATCAGATCAGAGCATGACGGGGTTTTTTTAATGCCATTTACTGAACAATTCCGGTGTTAAACTGGAACGAACTGCCTGCAGTCTGTACATTATTCTCTGCAAAGTTCCCACATAATTCTGTGTTCAGCTGTAAACAACCTAGGCTAAGTCCTAATCACCAGCAGACAAGAAAGTTCATAGCATGGAGGCATGAAACTGACACTTTGACCCTCACAGTTGGAGCTTGCTGGCGAGGTACCAGGAGTGCATGGCCAGGCTGCCGAACGCCATGATGTTGGCCAGCGACGACAGCCCGTGGATCATCCCGAACTTCCTGTTCATCGCCGTCAGGGCGGGGCTCGTCTTCGCCACCTCCGCGTTCTTCGACCACCCGACCTCGCCGCCAATGCCGAGGTCCTTCTCGATCTTGTGCCTCTTCATCATCATCTGCACGAGGTAAGCAAGTCAGCACTGTATATGAACGGGAAAGAAAATGCACAGTAAAAGAAGACCGTGTCCCACAATTGCATAGAGCATGGGTTCTCAGTTCAGATTTTTTTTTATTTGGCCCCGTGGTGCCACGTAAATGCAAAAATAGCTCTCTTGCTACCGTTTTTGCGAAACTAGCCCCCATACGAGCGCAGAATCACTGTGGAGCCGACACGTAGCTCATTCCGCGCTCGGTGACCGCAGAAGGTATTCGGCTAGCGCGGCAGCCCTCCAGGCGCAGCAGTGAGCGGCGACCGCGGAAGGGGCGCGTATGCCAGCCGCTTTCCGCGCCCGGTGACCGCGGGATGTGGCAGCCACCCCTTCGCGCTCGCCACGCGCGGAGGTGGCCTCCCACCACTTCATGGCGGTGGCTTTGGTCCCTTCGCCCCACTTGCCGTGCTCGGCGACCACGGAAAGAGACGCATATCAGCACCACGGTGATTCCGCGCTGGTCTGGGGGTTAGTTTCGCAAAAACGGTGGCAAGAGAGCTATTTTTGCATTTACGTGGCATCATGAGGCCAAATCAAAAAAAGCTTCCTCAGTTCATGACAAGGATCCCATCCTCCTCAATGCCTAAAATCACATGCTACGGTGTTTTCAGCAACCGGTACAATTCGCAAACAGCATAACATATAATACAGAATGAACTCTGTGTTACAATTTATCAGGTGTCCGCAAAGACTCTGCATGCTCGCTCACCATAGTGATCCAAAATTATGCTCATGCGAGTAAAACGAGATGGTTACCACTCTTAAGTCTAGAATTTGTAGTGTTTATTTACTTTCCCAAGGATAAATTGCTAAGCTGATTGGAAACTAAACAAAAGGGAGCATGTGCTCTTGTGTCGAGCACTGAGTAGTTTGTTGACTCAGTACTATTGCGTGCTGCCGACAAGGCTATGGCAGCCAACAACCATGTTACTTTTGTTCACTACTGAAAATATAATAAAGCAAAAAAACAATTTCAGATATACCTGTGATTGCTGCAAGGAATTGTTAATCCAAGACTGCAGGTCATGGCAGATCTACCAATATTTTATCACCTTTGAGAATATCAAACTATATAAAACGAACATTAACTAATCACCACAATTGTCTCTAGCTCAAAGTACCATACCATGCTTTTCTCTGTAAGTAGCATTAGGCGAAGGCAAAAGAATTGGTAACACAAATGAACCTAAGGAGGAGGAAAAAAGGATCTGACCTCAATGGTCATGGGGGTGAAGACCAGAAGGTTGGACAGGTCAAAACCAAGGGCAGCGATAAGGAATCCAAGCTGGTAACGCTCAATAGTTGATGCTGCCTTCCATGGGTGGAGGTATGCAAAAGCTGCTACTGATATGGCCGAACACACTGATATCAACATGAAGTAGGCTGGGAACATCTTCCCCTGCAGACTCCCAAACTGGTGCCTTGGCAAATACCTTCATAATTCAAAAGATGTCACCGCAACAATATCAATTGCTTTATACTATTTTGATAAAGGAATAATCAACTTTGTGCTTATGGTTTGAGGTGGACTTCTTAGTTCTCAGAATAACCAAGTACTATGTACCCTGTGTGTAATACAACATTGAAGGCACGCTTGAACAATCCAGCTGAAGATGTTGCTTTCTAAAATGCACATAATGTGTCATTCTAAAAAAATGAAACTGACAGTCTTACACAATAAGTAAACCACCCAACTTGCTTGCAAAAGCATCATAGCATCGGGGTAAGAACTTTCAGAAGTTGTACTAGCAAAAAATGGTAAAGTTATCTACAGGCTTAGAGATAATGTTTCATGAGAAAACTAACATCTACGACCTTTCTAGATTTCGAATAAATAATAATCCAATGCTTCTAATTTGGAGTATTAATTATGAGTGCTCATTCGAAACAAAATTATACATAGTCTCAGAGGACATGTTTTTATGCTAGCAAACGTACATACATGCAATATTTACTACAGTAAAAATTCTAAAATGTAGAAAGCGAGATGAATAGCTGAGGACCTATGGGATTACAATTCTAGCGCCAAATATGCACTGTTGCCACAAACTAAATTGCAATTTGAGCATGTTGAATACCTACCAAATCTAAGGGGAAGCGCCCAGTACTGCTCAAAACCTGGAACTATTTACAACAGGGGGACGCCTACTAAATAAACACGAATATGTATATTGCAACTATCACCGCAAACAAGCGCAATAATAATCAAGGTAACAAAACCAAAATTCTCACTCAAACGAGGCTAAGAAGTTTAACCGAAAGGGATCGAATGGTTTTACTTGAACATGACGATGCCGCCGATGAAGGTGACCCAGAGCGACGCGCCCCAGGCGGTGGCGAAGCAGAGGACGTGGGCCAGCCTCGCCGCCGCGACGCCCGCGCCGGAGCGGCCGGAGCCGCCGAGGAGCGCCTCCGGCGCGAAAAGGACGCCGGCGGCGAAGAACGACGCCGCCGTCAGGAACCGCGCCGCCAACCCCATCGCACCCTTCCAGCTAGCTCAGGCTAGGGTTTGGTTTTCTAGAGAGTGGAGAGTGGAGAGAAGAGAAGGAAGAGGGGGGAGGCAGAGTTTGAAGCGGAAGAGAAAGTTTAGGTAGCTGACGCCCTCGAGCCTTCTAGAAAGATGCACACTTACATTTTTTCTACACTCTTTCCTCTATTTTTCCTCTGCCTTTTCTTTCTTTTTTCATTTGTCATTAGCACTCCAAGCCCCTTTCAGTGAGACATTGCATTGTTTCGGGCCTCTTTGGAACGAAGGAATTTTACTTAAAAGATATAGTTTCTGTAGATTTCCTACATAATTAATGTTGTTTCAGCTCATACTAGAAGCTTAATTTGATAGTGTAAATTGTTGGGCATTAGCAATTCATCTTTTCTGTGGAAAGTAGAAACTCATGTTGGGCAATGTATGTGTTAGAGATATATATATATATATAGTGTGTTATTCCTCATTGTTATGAGGGGTTATTTGCATATTCACCATCTGTACTTCATGTATATATATTAGCCTATTGGTCTCATATTGAATACAAGCGCTATTCATAACATGGTATCAGAGTGTACCTACGGTTTTCCGTCGCCGCTTGTTGCCCCTTGCCTCCGCGTCTTGGCGTGTAAGCCGCCGCCGCCGTCTTCACCCGTGGCGCATCACCGTCGGCGCCGGATCCTGGCTTCCGCCGCCTCGCGTGTCTTGCGTGTGGGCGCCGCTCGTCTTCGCCGTGGCGCATCACCATGGCGCTTCGGATCTCGAGGGTCGCTTCCAACCGTCGCCGTCGGCGCTGGGATCTCGAGGTTGCTCCACCCACCGCAGCTTAGATCCGCCGCCTCTCGGCAAAGTCGCCGCCACTGCCGAAGCCGCCGCGGCCGCCACCGTCGCGCCGCTGCTTTCGGCCGCCGCCTCAAATCTGCCGGAGCCGCCATCATCGCCACGACGCCGCCGCCGCTCGTGTGTGGCACCGCCGCCGTCGCCAAGGGCAACCCTAAGTGTGCGTGCGTGCATGTTTGGTTCTGTCCATTAACGGGCCGGAGGCCTTTTTAGCCGAACCGGTTTAAGGAAAAAAAACATTGCTCTAACCGCCGCGCCGTCCAGCGCCGCCTGTTAGACTTCGTTACCATAGTCGCCGCGCCGTCCAGCGTCTCCTACCAATGGTCTTGTTTCCTCCTCATTGCCGGTGATCTTCGATGGTGTTAATTACACCGACTTTGTGTCTCACATGCGCATCCACATGCGTGGTCTTAAATCTCGGGCGTCCTCTCTAGCGATGTCACCGCCGCCTTGCCCTACTCCTCCGACGGAGCCTACGCCTCTCGCGCTGCCCTCGACAGTCGACAAGGCCTGCTGCTGAGGCCGCCGCCTTCTAGAGATGATGAGGCTACCTCGCCTACCAAGAGGCTCGATTCCTACAAGGATCGACCGACCACCTACACTCCATTGGTACGACGACGACACTCGGGCGGCTCCGTTGTCTTCATCACCGTTGTCCCTCCTCAGTTCTCTTCTGAGGTTGTGGGACTCCCTTCGGCTTTCTAGATGTGGACTCACCTTCGTCGGCGCTATGAGCCCTCTGGTGATGCCCTCTACCTATCCGTGGTCCGCTAGGAGCACTCTCTTCAGCAGGGTGATGCTACTATTGACGTTTTTACGCTCGAGCTCATTGCTTGGCGCCACCGACTCTCTCTGACCGCTTGGTTGCCGCTCTGTCCGTCTTGCTGGTATGCGTCTTGACTGAGTTTCAGCGTGTCTACGATTTCGTTACTCGCCTTCGTCCTGAGTTCGAGCAGAGGCGTGCCCAGCCCCTTGCATGCCTCCCTCGTGTCACTCTCCTGGAGGCTCTTACCGAGATACGTGCAGAGGAGACTTGTCTGAGTGGTGTTGGCTCGATGCCACTCCCTCCGTGCTTCGCCGCTCATCCACTGCTACACCGACCGCTTCCACGCTCAAAGACACTTGCGCTCCTCCATTGCCACAGTGGTGGTGGCCGCCCTCCATCTGGCAGTAGCCGTCCTCATCGCTTCCTATGCGACAAGGTCGGCCACATTGAGTCCTAGTGCTATAAGAAGCAGTGGCATCTTTCACGCCGTTCTTCTACTAGCACTCGCACTGGTGCTTCTACATCGATGTTCAGATCGACTCCTTCAGCGTAGCTCTCATGAACAGAGATAGCCGACTTCGACGGCGCTTGCCGCTTCAGTTCTCCTCGGCGAGTTCTCTCATCGACTCTTGAATCGAGAAACCACCTCTACACGTCAGTATCTCCTGTGGATTCTTGATTCTAGAGCATCTTTTCACATGACTTCTGATGCTTCCACTCTATCCTTCATTACACCTCTTGATTCTCCTGTTAGTGTTCTCACTGCTGATGGTACCTCTCTTTCTGTCTCTGGTCGAGGACCTCTTAACAACTCATCTTTTCATGTTCCTTCTGTTGCTCATGTTCCTCGCCTTACCATGCAGCTTCTTTCTACTGGGCAGATTACTGATCTTGGTTGTCGGGTCATTCTCGACTCTAACTCTTATTGTGTTCAGGACCGCCACACGGGAGCTCTGGTTGGTTCTGGCCCTCGGCGCCTTGACTCACAGCGTCCCTGGGAGCTTGACTGACTTCACCTTCCATCCGCTGCCACCATCGCCGCCAGTCTCTCCGCTTCTGCCACTCCGTCTACCAGCTCTTTCCAGCAGTGGCATCACCGTCTTGGCCATCTGTGTAGATCTCGTATGTCGTCTTTAGTTCGTCGTGGCCTTCTAGGGTTTGTCTCAGGAGATGTGTCTTTAGATTGTTAGGGCTGTAAGTTAGGCAAACAAATTCAGCTTCCTTATCCTCATAGTGAGTCAGTGTCTTAGCGTTCATTTGATCTTGTTCATTCAGATGTTTGGGGTCCGGCTCCCTTCGTTTCGAAAGGGGGTCATCGATATTATATCATATTTATAGATGATTTCTCTCGCCACACTTGGATATATTTCATGTCTTCTCGTAGTGAGGCCTTGTCTATCTATAAACAATTTGCCACTATGGTTCGCACACAGTTCTCCACTCCTATTCATGTTTTTCGTGCTGACTCTACTGGCGAGTACCTCTCTCGTTACCTGCGCAACTTCCTTGCTGAGCAAGGCACTCTCGCTCAGTTCTCTTGTCCTAGTGCTCATGCTCAGAATGGTGTCGCTGAGCGCAAGCATCGTCACCTCCTTGAGTCGGCTCGTGCACTGATGATTGCCGCCTCTATTCCACCTCAATTTTAGGCCAAGGCTGTTTCCACTGCCACCTATCTCGTCAACATCCAAACCTTCTTCGCTCTTGAGGTGCAATCCTGTTGGCGTCTCTGTCGGGTCTCCTTCGACTACTCGCCCTTTCGTTTGGTTGCGTTTGCTCGTTCTCCTCGCCCCTCGAGAACGCACCAAACCGACCGCCACCGTTGAGTGTGTCTTTCGGGATCTGATCTGCGAGCACAAGGGCTATTGGTCTTTGGGATCTGTTGGTCGACGGATGCGGATTTCTCGGGATGTGACTTTCGACGAGTCTCGTCCCTTCTACCCACCTCCTGCCTCTCCTTCGGCTTCCTCTGTGGAGTCTCTGTCTTTTTTGACCTTTCCAGATACACCAATATCTGCCTTGCATTCGTCCACCCGCCCCACTGAGTCTCCACATATTCCTCATGTGGCCTCTCCGCCGTTGTAGCCGCCTGCTTTGTCTTCTGCGGCTCCTCCCCCTCTCTTCTACACTCGTCGACCTCGTATTGAGGATCTTCCAGATGAGCCATCTTCTCCTCGCTACGCTCTCTGCGATCGCTAGTCGATTCGGCCCTCTGCTCGTTTTGCTTTTGCTGGTGCAGCTACTCATGAGCCTGTCTCCTACTGGGATGCTGTTACTCACCCTGAGTGGCAGCATGCCATGGCCGAGGAGATTGCTGCCCTCGAGCGTACTGGTACTTGAGATCTTGTTCCTTTTCCATCTCACTCTCGTCCCATCACGTGTGAGTGGGTCTATAAGATTAAGACTCGCTCTAATGGCTCTCTTGAGCGCTATAAGGCGTGTCTTGTTGCTCGTGGCTTCCAGCAAGAGCATGGTCGTGACGACGACGAGACTTTTGCTCCTGTGGCCCACATGACCACTGTTCGCACTCTTCTTTCGATGGCGTCTGTTCGCTACTGGTCTGTTTCTCAGCTTGATGTCAAGAATACCTTTCTTAATGGCGAGTTGCGTGAGGAGGTCTACATGCATCCGCCACCTGGGTATTCTGTTCCTGAGGGCATGGTTTGTCGCCTTCGTCGCTCTCTCTATGGCCTTAAGCAAGCCCCTCGTGCTTGGTTTGAGCGCTTCTCCTCTGTGATCATCGCCATCGGCTTTTGACTAGTGATCATGATCCTCGCTCTTTGTCCACACTTCGCCTCGTGGTCGGACTCTTCTTCTGTATGTTGATGATATGATCATTACCGGAGATGATTCTGAGTACATTGCCTTTGTCAAGGCTCGTCTTAGTGAGCAGTTCCTTATATCGGATCTTGGTCCTCTTCGTTACTTCCTTGGAATTGTGGTTACTTCCACTCTAGATGGTTTCTTTATGTCATAAGAGAAGTATATTCAGGATCTTCTTGATCGTGCCTCTCTCACTGATCAGCGTACTGTTGAGACTCCCATGGTGCTCAATGTTCACCTCCGACCCTCTGATGGCGAGCCTCTTTCTGATCCGACTCGCTATCGTCATCTTGTTGGGAGTCTTGTCTACCTTGCTGTTACTCGTCCGGATATTACTTTTCCAGTCCACATTCTGAGTCAGTTCGTCTTTGCTCCCACTCAGGTCCACTATAGCCACCTTCTTCGAGTTCTGCGATACCTTCGTGGGACTATCTCTCGCCGTCTCTTCTTTCCACACTCCAGCTCGTTCTGACTTCAGCTTATTCGGATGCTACTTGGGCTAGCGATCCTCTCGATCGCGGTCTATCTCGCCTTCTTGTTTTTCTTGGTGATTCGCTCATTGCACGGAAGGCGAAGAAAAGCATTGCAGTGTCTGCTCGAGCGCAGAGGTGAGTTGTGAGCTATGACTCTCTTGACAGCAGAGATTATCCGCTACGGTGGTTACTTGAGGATTTTGGTGTTTACATTACTACCGACTCATCTCTTGTCGAGAGAAAGTGCTATCAAGATTTCCGTGACCTGTGAAGCATGAGCTCACTGAGCATATTGGTGTTGATGCTTCCTTCATGAGGTCTTGTGTGCATGATCAGGTGATTGCTCTTCACTATGTGCCTTCAGAGTTTCAGATAGCGGATTTCTTCACGAAGGCTCAGACTCGAGCACAGCACGGCTTCTACCTCTCTAAACTCAGTGTTGTTGATCTACCATGAGTTTGAGGGGGGGGGGTGTTAGAGATATATGTATAGTGTGTTATTCCCCATTGTTATGAGGGATCATTTGCATATTTACCACCTGTACTTTGTGTATATATATTGGCCTATTGGCCTCATATTGAATACAAGTACTATTCATAACAGTATGTATGCATCAACTGTTGTGAGAGTGAAATGTTTCTATTTCATGAAGAAGAGTCAATTTTACTAGGTCAGCTATCTCTTCAAGCTTCAAAGAAGAGGAATTAGCAAAGAAGAACTTCAGTACATGTGACAGAAGACTTGACCTCTTTACATCTCCTTCCAGAAACAATTAGTTGAACTGAACACTAATAGCTGGCAGAAACTTGCTCTGGTTGCCTAATTTCTTTCTATTTTGTGACGCCGAAGCCAAACCCATAGGCCTGAAATTAGTAGTGTTCAGACTTCAGAAAATAAGACTCCCTGGTGCAAGATTTCTACAAGAAACCAGTGGGCAGTTAGACAAAAGGAACACATGGCTTTGGACCTAACAAAAGAAACCAAGATTGAAGAATCCATGGGCCATGATTTTTTTTTGTCAGTCTCAAAGTTCATAGAGTACAACATGAGGTCAATTGACCATTTTATAGCTGCATTTCTTTACTAACTCATGTGGCATGTTGTGTCAAAACATTTTGGTAAGAAGAACATAAATCTTTCATCACATATAGCTTTCTTCGCAGCTTGAAGAGCATAAATCTTAGTGGTAAAATACAATGACAGAGAGGAAGAAATAATGATTCTTTGTATTTCTGCAGTTTAAATTGTTTGCACTTCAACAATTTCAATAATCAGGCGCCATTACAATTCCTATCTCTACCTTTGTAGAGACAGTGGCACCATGACAATTCCGAATCATCAATACCCCAAGACACAATTCCATTCTTGAATGCTGCTGAATCCTATGTTTCACTAGCTTCTATACCCCGAGTTGTTCAACTCCGAGCGTGACCGAGTGGGTCAGCTCGCCGATCACGAGGCTGTGATCGCCGACGGGGATCCTTCGGACCCCGTTCCGGTCAGCGACGCTGAGGCTGTTGCAGACGTCGATGCCCATCTCCACGCGGGCGACGCCGCCGGCGGGCACGTGCACCTTCTCGAACGCCACCAGCTGCCGGACGGGCGCGCCGTGGCCGGCGGTGGCGGTCGGCGGGGCAGCGTACACGAGCACGGTGTGCGCGCCGTCTCGGTCGCCGACGTTCTTGACGTCGACGTGGACGGGGATGCTGAGGCCCTCGCACCGCGCGTGCGCGACGCGCACGGCGGCGCGGTTCGGTTGGGTCGTCGCGTTGAGGGAGTTGGCGACGCGGCGGCCCGTGAGACGGACGGAGAGCTGCGCCGGCGCGTGCGCGAGCGAGTGGGTGAACTGGGTGTAGCTGAGCCCGTGCCCGAACGGGTGGATCGTCGGGCCGGTGTAGAATCGGTACGTCCGGCCGGGGTAACCCCTTGCCGGATCGGCGCGCATCGCCATGTTCGTCATGGGCACCTTCTGCAGGTAATCTTGAGGGTACCATGTCACCGGCAGCTTCCCTCCTGCAACAATTCCAATCCAAATCAATCAAACTAATCTTCTTGCTTCAAAATTTTGATCTTTTCAACCAATTTGTTCCTTTTGTCGTCTAAAAATTTGATTTTTCAATCGCTCTGAATGAGATGAACTTGTTGAAGTGTACCTGGGTTGTGCTGACCGAAGATCACGTCGGCGATCGCCTGCCCGCCGGCCTGGCCGGGGTACCCGGCCCACAGGATGCCGGCGATCCTCTGGTCGTTCTGCGCGAACGCAATGTCGATCGGCCCGCCGGACATGAGCATCAGGATCACCGGCCCTTTCGAGGCCTTCGCCACCGCGGAGACTAGCTCCGCTTGGCGGCCAGGAAGGAGCAGGCTTGCTCTGTCCAGGCCCTCGGCCTCGACCTTCTGATCGAGGCCGGCAACGATGATGGTCGCGTCGGCACGGCGGGCCGCGTCGACGGCAGCGGCGATCGGCTGGTTCCCTTGGCAGGCCACGTCGGTGCAGCCCGCCTGGTTCACGGTCTGGACGTACTTGCCAATGCCCTGCAGAGGAGTGGTGTATTTGCACGGTTTACCGGCGTAGTTCCCGATCATGGCCACGGTGGCCTCAGAGTGCGGGCCGACGACGGCGACGGTGCGGTATGCGGCCGGCGAGAGCGGCAGCACGGGTCTGCGACCGATCCTGTCGTTCTTGAGGAGCACGACGCTCTGCCGCGCCGCCTCGAGGGCGAGCTCCTGGTGCGCCGGGGTGCACACGTGCTGCGGGCCGAGGTTCCCGAACGGCTGGCTCGCCAGGTCGCCGTCGTACATCCCGAGCCGCATCTGCACGGTGACGGTGTTGGTGACGGCGGCGTCGATGTCGGCGTCGCTCACCTTCCGCTGAGCCACGGCGCTCTCGGTGTACTGCGCCAGGAACGGGCCGCAGTCGAGGTCGAGCCCCGCCCGGAGCGTGGCGGCGACGGCGTCCTCGCGCGTGCGGGTGTAGTGCTGGTCGCGGTAGAAGACGTCGACGGAGTCGCAGTCGGAGACGATGTAGCCCTCGAGTCCCCACCGGCCCCGGATCGTGCCGCGGAGTAAGTCCCCGTCGGCGCAGGTCGGCACGCCGTTGACCTGGTTGTAGGAGCACATGACGCTGGCGGCGCGGCCGTCGACGACGCAGGAGCGGAACGGCACGTTGAAGGTGTCCTCCAGGTCCTGCCGGCTCACGACGGCGTTGAAGTGGTACCGGTCGGTTCCCGCCCAGTTGTCGAGGTCATACGCCGTGAAGTGCTTGCAGCAGGCGGCCAGCTTCAGCCGCGTGTGGCCCCGCCGGCCGCCGTACGGCTGCTGGAGTCCCCGGACGTACGCGGCGGCGTACCGGCCGGCCACGGCCGGGTCCTCGCCGGGGGTCTCCTGCCCCCGGCCCCACCGCGGGTCCCGGAAGATGTTGACGTTGGGGCTCCAGAACGTTAGCCCCGCCTGCCCGCCGTTGTACATCGCGCGCGCCTCGTCCGACACCGCCTGTATCGTACATACACCGTACGCACGCACGTACGAACATGAGTGCAATACGAACGAAAATACGTATGTCGCCGAGCAAATACATGAACAATTACAAAAGAGAAAAAAAAGAATCTGGCCAGCGTTGAGTCAGAATTGATCAGAGCATCACGAGAGAATTGATCAGAGCATCACGAGAGGGATTGCACGGACTACGAGGCACGATCATATCTTTGCCTCTCCCAATTCCAATCACATGGCTGGATGGATCAGGAACCGAATCCTCTGCGTTACGACAGAAGTAAGCTGCGGCCACAATACAAAATAATGCACGGACGGCAGCAAATCACTGTACCAAAATACACGGTTGTGCAATACAGATGAATTTATTCTACGGTATCACAAAATACTGTAGCGCTAGATCTGAGTGTTAAGACGATCATAATACAGAGGACTGTTCTTATGTACTGTACCCGGTCGTGAATCAAGTAACGATCTGCTCTGCAGGATCTATCTTTTTGGAACTAGAATTGCAGATCAGATCAGAGACACAAGTCTAGCAACTTGCTCAAAGTAGATCTGCAACCACCACTTGACCTTATACAGTTGTTTATCTTGACAAAGCCAACATTGTCACCTCATTTGTTTAGTCATAATGTTTTTTACCTATTAGTACTAGCTAATTTTGGTATCAGGTAACATTTAACCAAGTCATTTTTCTTGTAAAAACTAATTCTTCCCCTCTTTAATTCTTCTCCTTTTAGCTAGCTCGTGATTTCCCCAAAATAATCACATGGCAATGAATCAATCCACTCTACTCTCATCTATTTACTCTGTGTTTCTTTGTGAGCTCAAAACATAATTGTTCTCAATCTTGTGTTCTTCTGGTTATCATGATCTTTATGCATTGGTTTGGGGAAGATTGATTACGAAGATTTCATTTCAAGGAATATCAGAACAACGATCATTTTCAAGTAAAAGACTTGTTTTTTTAAGCAAGCTGTGATCTTACCATTGTAAGAAAAAATGTGTTGAAGTTATAATATACAATGAAAAATATATGTTATTTTGTTAATTAAATTTTCTTAGGTGTAGAGTCCAATTTTAAACGTAGGGCCCTCAAATTGTCGGGTACAGCCCTGTCTGGATCCTAGACCTACAAACCGTTTCACTCAATTGTCAAACTATTACATGCATTCACTAATCACTATGACAAGAATACATTGGATATGTTATACCATGCCCAAAATTTTTTTTCCGTACCACTGAGCATGATAGAAAAGGTTTTTATGCAACCAACTTTGCAAGCATTTTATTGATGAAGGTGGATGCAATTGGCAAACTTAGGATGAAGGCAAGATACTGTTAGATATGGTGAATGAGAATAAAGGTAGTACAATAACAACAACAGTACAGCATAACTCTGTCCCTATGAACCCTCTTTGTAGGAAAATAGTTTAGTTCCTACACTTCACCTTGGCCGTTGGCTCCATGGCCACCATTCAGAACGGGCACCACCTTTAATTGTCTTTTCTTGGATGTGTCATCTTTAATTCTTTTCAATATTCATATCTTTTTTTGTTTGGATAGGAGATCAGATTGTGCTAAAGTTGATTTGGCTAGGCTGGCTTGCACATGGTTGAACCTTGTACCATTGGCCAACCATTAGTCACACTAGGAACTCCACCATCTCCTTCCTTTTTGGAATTGGACACTAGCTAGATCTTTGTATCACTTTGGGATTTTTGGCTCCTTGGTGGCAAAGTGTGGCAGCAAAGTGTGCATGCTGTTTGGTTAAAAGTTCTGCAACCTAGCTAATTAAATCAAGTTCATGTGATAATCTCTAGTGTCTTAATGAGAAGCTAAAACCTCATTGTATTCCACACACATCAAGGATGCATAATTTGTGACTATATACATCTATTAGAGAGGTAGGTGAGTTCCACTAGCATCTAGTATCTATCTACAAAAACCAGCTTGCATTGACTACTGCATTGCATGGTATGGAGCACTTCATACATGGTTCTGCAGAGCTGAAGTCATGAAAATAACAAAACTAGTACTACAAAATGCAGCATGAGGCTTTTGCATTGCAATTCATTTTAATTACTACCAAATGCCACTAAAATCATAGCACTCTTAAAGGTTAAAAGCAGCCACTTGCAAAAGCGCATATGGATCTATCGCCTTTCCTTGCTCATCATCATCACACATGATGCTGGGCCAGTAATAGCACTCTTCAGTTAACATGTAGATATTCAGAGTTCCACTCAGGTGAAATTTGAGAATCATGTGACCACGCCCATTGTCAGGTGGATCAAGAAGCATTACATAGAGCACAATCCAACTATTCAACTGAACCAAGCTTAAATGGATTTATCAGATTTCCACTCAGGTGAAATTTAAGAACTACCTCCAAATTGAAGTTAAAGTGTTCTACTTACTACTTGTTAGTTCTTACTGGTAAGGCACCGGTTGTCGACAAAAACCTGTACAAATACTTATTCCATCCATTATTCCACGCCGTAAGATATTGCTTTAAGATTCGTGCTCAAAACCGTTGGCACCATCCCAAAAGAAAATACCACAGTACCACTACTCCGGTTTAATACGGCAAGAAGGAAAAGATCCAGACACAGGTCACGCGAGGCATAATACGACGTCGCACGGTGAGCGACACAGACAAGGACACCAAGGGCGCACACAGACACGAGGCATCACATGCACGCATAACAACAGAGAAAGCGAAAGCCCGCACGCGCGTTGTGTTCGCGCGCGCTGCGGCGAAGGCGGCGGCAATGCTGGCGCCGGCGAGGAGGTACGTACCCGGCCGACGAGCTCCCAGAGGGAGGCGTTGAACGACGCGGCGGTGCCGATGACCTGCGGGAACGCGGTGGCGCCGGGGAACGAGCCGCTGAACCGCACCCCGGGCCCCGTGTCCGACACGCCGTGCAGCGCCTCCGACCACCACTCGTACCCGGCGATGCCCAGCCGCGGCACCCCTGCCGCGTTGTTCACCAGCAGCCGCACCTTCTCGGCCCGCGCCAGCCGTGCCACCAGGTCCCGCGCGCGCGCCTGCAGCGGCAGCGACTGCCGGCAGAACGGCAGCGACGTCGCCGGCCCGCCCGGCGCGCACGCGAACGGCGGCCGCGAGCCGCGAGCCAGCGCCGCCGCCCCGGCCAGCACGAGGAGCGGCAGGAGGAGGCGCCGCATGGTTGGTTCCTTTCTTGCAAGGTGTTTGTGGTAATGGAAGGGGAGGGATGCCGTGTGCTTATGTAGCAGAACTGCACAAGCAAAAGATGTTGCAAGTTGCAACCACCGCAGGGAGGCACAAGAAAATGGTTAATTGGTCATGCAAAGAAAAGTATTTTGGAAAACTAAAACTATCAGAAGTTATTATTTTCATATCTAGTGTAGCACATTGTTAGAATTAAGATGGATTAGTATCTTGAGTGTCGTAACTGCTGGTTGACAGTTTGTGTCTCTTGTTGCTCTTGTGCATGTCAGAAGTAGAGGATTTTTGTAATGTTGTTGTACTGCGAATGAAAGTTATTGGGTGTTGGATATTGGTGATCTCTGCTGCAAAAGACAGGTAAAGTGGTGTCAAGACAGGGCACAACAACTTTTGTGCAGGTATTCAAGTACTACTACTAGTCTTTGTACTGATGTGAGGACTCTTTTCTAGTAACTAAATAGAGATAAACATATGTCTGGTTAATACTTAATACTCAAAAGAGGCTAAGAAAAAGGTCGTAGTATATTTTATGGTCTAGCACTAGTATGAAACCAGAGGACCTTTCCCACATGGAGAGCACCTTGCCAACTTTCCTATATCCTTTCTTCCTAGAGCCTTTTTTCTTTTTTACTTTCTCCGAAAATATTTGTTGAGGTTTACCTACAACAGTGGCGAAATCTCATCTATTTTGGACCGTCCAGTTATTCAATCCATGGTTTTGTTCAAGGGTAAATGATTCACGGTGATCATCATAGCCTGCTGATTTTTCTTAGCATGTAATGACCGCCTGCTTTCAATCATAAATCACCTTTTAGCTTTTGCGTTGATCAATTTTGGATTTATGACGCATAAAGAGAGACTATCGATCGCAATGGAACGGAAGGACGACTTGCGAAACGAAAGGATAATTCTCCATCCATATGTCATCAGACTAAGACGTTCATAGTACGCATGCAACAACTCTGCGGCACGAGGATTGCAATCAGAAATGACCCAATTGTACATGTTTCCAAGGCCAAAGTTTCACATACTATTAAAAGACAAGCACTCACCAAATCACCATTCATCTATGTGTGTTCTAGCAGTTGGTAATGTCGTCTTTTATGGTCAGTTTTAGCGGACAAGAACAACCAACCTGGAACGGCGTACGGTTTTCTCCAGCTAGCGGTTGTTCAATACACAGATAAAAATGTCTCTGATTTCACCTAACGCCTTTACAACCATAGTTCATTGCATTGCACCACACTTTCTGTAAATAGCTTGTAAAAGTTGTTAAAAAATTACTTGTAGCATTGAAGAAATTAGAGTAGCAGGTTGATTAATGGCCTTTACTAGAAGAACTAACGTACTGGAATTGCTTGTCGTCTGGGTCAAAGCAAAGGATAGGATAACAACTTCATTAAAAATGGCTTCCTACTACGGAGCTATTGTTGGCTACTTTCTTGACATTGATTGATGAATGAGAGAAAAGGAGAAAGAAAAGAGAGAGAGAGAGAGAGAGAGAGAGAGAGAGAGAGAGAAAGCAGAGTGTCCGTTGTCAAATCGGATTAGATGAGTAGCTCAGCTGCGAAAGTTAAAAGCAAGGGGATGAAAATGACGTTCAGATGGCAACAAAATGAGTATATAGCCACAGTGTGAGGGTTAATTGATCATCTGTGTGAAACGTATCTTGCAAGGCTCTGTTTCTACGGATCCTTTCTCACTGTCTTCCAAGCTTCTTTACTTCTTTGTGCATTATTAACTCTATGTTTGCAAATGATAACTCTATTGCGTTGTGCAAAGTATTTCTGATGGCAAAGAATACCTAATCACAGCCAGGAAGACAACATGACAACATGTCGATTCTTTCTTTCTCACTTTCATGATGTGTAGCCACTTGAGGGTGAATTGTTGCTGGCTTTCAAATGCATGGCCTGTTCCTGGCCTCTGACACTTCTCTAGGAGAGTGGAGAAAGTGAGAATGGCCTTATGACCAGATGTTAATGGGCCATTCACCCTTTTACTTGAAGTCTTGAATGGTCCCTGTTTACTAGCTATAGTACTATCCACTATGGCACTATCCACTAGTAAGGACAGCACTTACCTCCAAGAGTTAGTAGAATGTATTTATGGAGCAGTGTTGTATTGTCAAAGCAAGAAAATGACTATAGTACTAGCTAGCATATGATCTTTCTGCTGAAAATGCTCAGCAACTATGGCATTTGTCTGGTACTAGTAGTAAACAACAAGGTGGGTAGGATTTAATTAGTTATCTACACTAGGCACAAACCCCGAATTTGGATTACTACAACTATGGCATTTGTTCACTGGAAGTGACCTGCATTTTCTTTGGTCATGGCATTAATCTGGACTCTGTATATTTCCCTCAAAAGAAAAAAATGGACTCTGCAATCTAGACAGGTTAGTTGACAACGCTCTGATTGTTATACTTAGGTTTTGAGTTGCACCATCATTCTATCAACACAACATGATTCTACATTTTAAATTCACTGAAACCAAACTATATATGAAAAAAATCTCAAAAGATTTTATAGAAACTTACACAATTATATGCCCAAATTAAATAAGGAGAGGCCTCCACAGAAACATTTCTGCCCAAAACATGGAGAGGATTCCACATCTCCACTTCCCAAGGCTTCAAGTGGCGTTGCTGAAGTTGTGCGCATCTGAAATTCTACATCACTTCCATTCATGGCTACACACACATGAGGCACTTGCATGCATGCATCACCCAACTGGGGCTGAACTGGATTGCTTCAGTCCATGGAATTCAGCAACTGTAGAGGTAGGGTTGGTGCTGAGGAGGCCATGCAGCGGAGCATGTGGCACTGACTGTGGGCCCCGGTACTGAAACAAGCTACATGTACACACAGCTGGTGAGGAGTGCATCCATTCAGCAAATTGAGTCATGGGCTGATGGGTCTCCCTGATCTGTGATGACACACATTGACTGCATTTTTGCGTCAGCAATGATTGTGTTCACGGCTCTTTCTCCTGCTGCTGCTTAAGGATCAAAATATCGTCAGCAATGATTGTGTTCACGGCTCTTTCTCCTCTTTCTCCTGCTGCTGCTTAAGGATCAAAATATCGTCGATGTATATCTTGAGGAACAGAAAAATCTTAATGGATGTATATCTGGAGGAACAGAAAAAAAAACTTGCTCTGCAAAGCTCTGCTAAAAAAGCAAAATGCACTAGGCAACCACCGCTTTTATTGAATACTAGAACGTTTTTGCACGCTCCGCCGCGCTACGGTTGCCAACGTGATGGCATGGGAAATTTTTTTTTTGCACGGTAGCTATATGTATATGTTAAGGACTCATGATATCAAGGTCAGGTCGATTTACAACGCAATATAGTTAGATCTTGACAGCAAACAGTGGTACGTAATGATATGCACGGAGAGGCAATGCAGTGTTTGTAACGCAATTGTATTTATGTAAAGCTAAGACATTGTGTGTAACATAGTACTGTGTATGGACAAATAATGCGATGTCTGGTACTGATCTATAGAATCCGTAGGTATGGAAGCATAGTAATCTATAGAATCCGTAGGTATGGAAGCATACGACATGTATAAACATTACTAAGTAGTGATGATAAGTGTACTAACACAACAGGAAAAGGAACACATACATACAGCATCAGGTGGAATATCTTAGAAACATACATGAGCAGTAAGGTTGGTTTAAGAAACAGCCAACATGTTCAGCGGGCATTAGCCTGCATGTTTAGACTCTTTTTTTTCAGAAATGCTTGGCCTAACCTAGTTTACCAAAAGGTGTAGCTTTTTGTTGTGAAGTCATTGTTTATAGACAAGTCTCCTGGGTTGATCCGAGCAACAGATTTGGTTAGCATATTTTCAAAAAGTTCAGAAGAAAAGCTGCTTCAACAATATTAGAAAACACATGATGCAGAATAAAATACTAAGGTGCTAGTCATATGATCATGTCCAGCACAAGCTGGTCCTTGACGGCACAAACATTTTATGCATATTACCAAAATTTCCGAAAAAATGATATATGTATGACAAAGATAAAAAAGTACAAAATAGTTTTTAAAAAGAGATCATACACTAAGCAACAGGAACACGAATTTAGCAAAGAATGCACTTGTTATATGCTTTCATTTGGCATCCATGCACCATTTGGCATCCATACTGCTTTCTCTTGGTCCTGCATCAACACCCACACCCATCAGTAATTTAGTCATATGATCTACATTAGCATCAGCATGAGACCTTCAATGCTACATCTATCATGAACAATGTGAAAACCAACATTTAGTCATATGATCTACATTAGCATCTTGCTGTTTTTTCAATTCATGTATCAATGATTTCTGCTAGCTGATTTCTCACGGGTTTATAGCTTACATAGCTGCACCATGAAACAATATGTTGGTAGCCTTTGGACTATGTTGATCATATCTAAAGATAGGACATACAAATTGTACATCACAGGAACTACTATGCAAATGCCATTTGCAAGAAGAGCCAGTGTGTAGTGCGGATATTGCATATTCTCGGAGCATGCCAATGCCCTGACGACTATGATGAAAAGAACAATGGTGCTAGCGAAAAGGCCAGACCAGGTATACCCTTGCTGCACTGCATAAAGAAGCTACATCTTGTAAGCTGCAATGATGGTAGCAAGGCAAAAGACAATATTCCTAAAGCATATACAAGCATTCTTTGAAGAAGTGCCTTTTAAAAAAAAATCATCAAAGTCAGTATCTTTCATCACCTTTATAGTTGGACAATCAGCTATATCCAAGCATGCATGCTTCAAGTTTGTGCTGCACTTGCCCAACAGAAACAATATTAAATTCGATCAAATGATCTGATTAGGAAGGAAAATTGAGGCAAAAGGTAACAAAGAAATGACTAACATGATTTAGCGGTATGGTCCAACCCTACAGATAATAAATCATTAAATGAACGAAACTAAAACACACAGAGGCATTATTATTTGTTAGGAATGGTACAATTAGAACCATAATAACTATCTAGACCACAAATGAGAGCTAACGCACAATATAGAAGTTTCATTCTATGGTAAAGATCCTAGGCAAGTTATATATATATATATATATATCATAAACTAAGAAGGATTAGCGGTGAGCAGAGTAGGGTATGCTTAACCTAAAAGCAACAGTAGCAAAATATACTAAGGTTTGATGCATAAATAAACATTATCGGTTGAGGAACTCAATCTCTTTTTTTTTAAAAAAAAAAAACTGATGAACTCAGTAACCATGTAAGTAAATTTATAGTTTGTACTCTTAACCAAAAGGATTACAGTTTGCACAACATGAGGAGCAAGTTGTTCGAATTAGCACCTAGCCTAGCACAAATTTTTAAACATGTCTTCTATCATAACACAAATAAAGGACATCATAGGAGAAGAATTTAAAATATGCTAAGGTATCAACTGTAGGCATATCTATGGAATTGAAGACTCATGAATCATCATGTAAATACATACATCAAATGAATTAAGCAGTAAATAAAATGAACCTACCCCATTGATAAGAAAGTTTTTTTGAGCTGACAACCAATGCATAGGCCATCACATTTGTTTGGAGGTCCCTGGCAACATAGGCATTGCTCAGACACGGCTTTGTATGGCTTTGTTCATGTACCTATTAATATGGATTGATTACGAAAGTACTATTAGTATATTACAATTCTTTGAAAAAGCAATAAAATTTTCTTGGTAGTTCATCAAAATCATCATTTTTCATGACCTCTATACGTGGACAATCAAGTATATCCAGACATACATGCTTCAACAGTACGTGTTGTGCTCGCCCAACAAAAACAATATTTAATTCGATTAAATGATCTGATCAGGAAGGAAGCTGCTCAAATTAGCACCTAGCCTAACACAAAATTTTAAACCTTTCTTCTATCATAACACAAATAAAGGACACCGTAGGAGAAGAATGTAAACTATGCTAAGGTATGAACTGTAGGCATATCTATGGAACCGAAGGCACATGAATCATCATGTAAATACATACATCAAATGAACTAAGCAGTAAATAAAATAAACCTACCCCATTGATAAGCAAATTTTTTTGATCTGACAGCCAATGCATAGGCCAGCCCATTTGTTTGGAGCAACCTGGCAACATAGACATTGCTCAGATAGCTAGGACATTAAGCCCACATATTAGATAGCTAGGACTAAACGCAAAGCACAAAACGGCTATAAAACTACTTATAAACTCAAGCCAAGCATCGTACAAGACATAATCTGAGACATCCGTAGTTCCCCTTATCATTCTGGTTTGACGGCACTCGTTCTCTAACAGGGGTGTAATGCCTCAGCCAAACACCAGTATATACCTAGAGAAATAACAAAGCACCATCGGAACAACAATTGTTACAGAAGTATGAGAAAATCTGGCAACCCAAGTTATTAATATTGTATCTTAGATTATTTCATTTTACAAACTGCATGACTCAGATAATGTTAAAGGGATTATTTGTTCTACCTACTTTGAGAATGACCAAAAAAAATAGTCTAGCAAGACTCTTAAGTGAAAGTATAGGTGGAATTTGTTGGCTGACTTCTGTATTAACAAATTCATTTCAAGAGTCCACACAGGAGCATTTGTCACGGTCATAATGGATTCTTGCTACAGTTCAGGGAAGAGCTATCTCAACTAAACAATATTCAAAAGAAGAAGAGCATATAACAATAATAACAACAATCTATTTCCCATCACTACATTGAATAACAATACCTCGAAGAAGCCTCAAGCATTGATTGATATTTGATAAGAAAAATCACATTATGAAATACTCCAAAAGAAGTTCTAATGGTTGTCCTTGAGTTCACAACCGGAAAAAGAAACAAGAGTAGATAAATCATTTGCTGCGGCAACTGTTGGGGCCTCATAATTTTAGTGTCGGGGTCATCAAGTGCTTCTTTCCAATGTGCTAACCAACCCACCATGCGAGGAATTGCAAATGTAGCAGGGAAAAATTTCAGAGGAAATCCCATTGCCCTGAAAAACCAATGTAATCACAATTAAGTACCGCAATAACAAAAGGAGAGGAAAACAAAGAGAAAATAGCCTCCCAACTGATGTACCTATATATTAGGCCGGAGTAAAAAATCCACATTTGGATACAGCTTCCTCTTGATAAAATATTCATTTGACAGTGCTGCCTTCTCCAAAGCAACATCCACCTCGTATGGCATCAGAAAGCATCATAAGGGTGTGCTGGATTTGACAAATCATTATTGCAGTTGCACATGAACAACCATGCTGTATAGAATCCCCACACCAAGAACAGAGCATAATTCTTATGTCCTTTTTCTTGATAGTAGAATTCTTAGGTGTGTAGACAAATATTAGTTACTTAGTAATATGGTAGACCATCAAACCCCGAAGAGTGTTAATACATTTGTAGATTTAGGCCAGTAAACCTTTCTAGACTAATCAATCAATTTCGAGCACATGGTATGTTGGCACTATGGAAAGGATTGAATACGACCCTAATCGTTCTTCTTGGTAAACAGTGAACAATAAAAAAAAACTTAAGTCTAGTGTTTTTGTTTCTTCCAACAGTTTTAGATCCCAAGCGAAACTAACCTAAATTGCATTTCATCTATCTGAGTTCCACAAAGTCAATTTTCACCCTTTGGAAAAAGAAAGCTTTTTTTCTACTGTACTCTTGGAAAGAATTAATGTTTCATATGACTAAGTTAGTGTCATTTAGCACCCATAGCATGAACAGAACAACTGTGTTTCCTGGTTGTTCCAATTGCAACATGAGAGTATTAACCAAATATCTCACAAGTGAAAACGATGGTTACATAAAGTTCTCAGAAAAATACCTTTTTCTATGGCTAACAGAATGGGAATAACTAACCTCGATAAGAGCATTCCGTCCTAAAATTGAGAAAACCTCCTCTGCTAACTTCTAAATGACTTCAGCACGAGGATCATAGTTCTTATACACATGGTGCCCAAAACTTGACATCTTCCTCTTCCTAGAAAACTAAGAAAATGTATGTATAAGGGAGATAGCTTTTTCACAAGAAAATGCTAGTGTTTTCCAAGAGAAAAGGATGAAGCTTGTAATACTATCATGAAATGAAATTAGGAGTAACCAAAGTACACGTCAATTTGATACTTAGATTCGACCACTATGAGACAAAAAATAATTCAATCACCTCTTTTTGGTCATAAATTCAAGATTTGAGGAAAATCTACAGTAGAAAAGTAAGTTGCTTTTGTGAAGCAGTGACGGGTTTCATGTTGAATCTCATCTCATACCTACAAAACATAACGTCAGACCAAAAATTGCATAACTGGGAATCAAAATAAAGGTTGAGATGGCAAGTATATACAGCTCATTCCCGAAGTTCTCAAACCTGTTGCTTTTGTAACCGTTTACCTTGTCCAAATCTGGATTCTCGAGGCGGCCGGTAATTAGAATGACTTCGTCACCCCCTTCCCAAGCATTGGCTGTGACAAGGCTTTTTTAGTGATCAGTTCACTAAGAATACTATCATGAAATGAAATTAGGAGTAACCAAAGGACACGCCAATTTGATACTTAGATTCGATCACTATGAGACAAAAAAATCATTCAATCACCTCTTTTTGGTCGTAAATTGAAGCCCAAGGAGGGAAGCCTCTCCTGCAAACCGACACTGAGGTTGGACATCTGCCAACGAAGCCTGAACCTGACCTTCACCTGAAAACGGAAGGCATGAAAAGGAAGCAAACAACCAAAGTCAGAACCAATCACTGAGTTCAGAAGGGAAGGAAGAAGAATGAAACCCAAAAAATCATGCAGAAAGGAAAATAACAGAGAGTTCATCACAATCCTCAATATGGTACATCGATAGATCTGCACAAATGCGAAAACTACGCGTATATTAATAAATGTGTAACCAGAAATCTACAACATGACTGGAGACCGGAGGAAGGAGGAGGGGCGGATTGCTAGCTGCCCTCGTCGCCATCATCTCTATTGAGCAAAGGAGGCGAGGTGCGGGTAAAAGGGGGAGGCAGGCAGCGAGGGGGGTGACGCGGGCGAAAGGGAGGAGGCAGGCAGCGAGGGAGGGCGGCATAGGCTGAGGGGAGGAGGCGGCGGCATGGGTGCGAGCAAACGGAGGAGGCGGGGTGTGGGCGAAGGGGAGGAGGCAAGCACCGAGGGGGCGGCAAGGTCTTGAGGGGAGGAGGCAGGCATGAGGAAGGCGGCATGATCGAGGGGAGGAGGCGGTGCACGGCGGAGGGGGGGCGGGGAGCAAACGGAGGAGGCGAGGTGCGGGCGAAGGGAGGAGGCAGGCAAAGAAGGGCGGCGTGCGAAGAGGAGGAGGTGGCGCCATGGGCGGAGGGGAGGAGGTGGGCGGGGGGGGGGGGAGGGCGAGGGCGAGGGCGAGTCGAGGGAGGGGGAGCCGATGTCATGGGGAAGGGGCGGTGCGGAGAGGGGAGCAGCTGCCAACGAGGCAAGGGAAGAGGAAGCAGCGCTGCTGGGAAGAGGAACGGAAACGGGGAGGGAGTCGATGGAGGGGAAGTGACGGGAGTAGTCTGGAGGGTTCCATGCTCCGCACAATTTGGACGAAAAGCAGGTGGCACGGTGAGCGAGCGGTGCTGGCGGCTGGATCAGGTGGGCGCGTCGATCGGACGACCAGCTTTTTGGGGGCGACGTGGGCTTGCCAGCGAGCGGCAATCCCACCAGCTTTAATAAATAGATAGATATCCTTCTGCATTATTTAAACACTGGATTCAACAGCTTGTCTGCACTTAGGAATGGCTCATATCAGATTGTATGACCTATATGTCCTTGCTTTTCTCATTGTTACCCCATTACATTCTTTTACTTGTTAAGGGTATTTGTGGTATTTCACTCTAGTCTAGAGTTTATTTTTGTGTGTTCTTGTACTATATATTGCTCCTTTGGCTATTGCAATACAATGAACAATTCACATTTGCAGTCCCTCTCTCCATCTAACATGGTATCAGAGCACTAGGTTCTCTCCTAGCCTCCGCTGCCCCTGCTCCTGGGAGGAGCAATCTCCACTCCTGGAGGCGGCCTCCTTCTAGTAGTAGTTTCTTCTTCTCAATAGAAGCAGCAGCATAACCACCGTCTCCTACTCCGGCAAGATCCTGTGCCACCGCGGCGCACCCAGGACCATCGCTGTCGAATCTGGGCTCCTGCCTTGCCGCCTCGCCCTCTCGAGCGCCCCTGTGCTCAGGCCCCTCCATCTCCACCGAAGAAGGTCGTCGCCCCCAGATTGCTGCCGCTCGGGTCCGGCGTTGCCTCCCTCCTCTGCTTTGGCCATCCCCCTCGGCTCCGCCGCTCGGATCCGGTGTCGTCTCGACATGCCAGAGCCGCTGGCTGGCAGGTCGGTCGCCATAGCCTTCGGTGGAGAGAGAGGAAGATAGAGGGATAAAAAAGACATGGGAGCAGAGAGAAGTTTATAATTAGATCTGGCCGGAGTTGCTCTGGCTTCACTGGCTTTGAATTCTCTACCAACTCCAGCTTCGGCTAATCTAGCTCTAGCTTCTCTTCTGGTACAGCTGGCTTTGGCTTCTGCTTCGGCTTCTCTGGCTCCGGCTTCTTGCAGCATCTTCCGCTGTTAAAGAGTGTTGTTTCTAGTATCTGTTGCTAATTTGAGTCCTTTTTCCCCTTCAAGTTCATCCAAGTTCGTAACACTCTATCTTTGAGTTTGTCTAAGCCGTGTGAGTCCACAAATTTCCTTGTCAGTTAGCTGATTGCTTTGCTATCCACAGTTCGTCCTCTTGGATCGAGTGTGGCCCTCTTCTTTCCCTTCTGCATTGCAGCAGCCGCCGCTCTTCTCTCTGAGTCGTTGTAGATCGTAGAAGTCATTATGATGCTGCAGCCACTTTCCGAGTCGCCGCCCCAAGCTTCTAAGGCCGTCGTGCTTCTTCCGCACTGCGCCTCCACTGCACTTCTTGTGCACTGCGTCACCGCCGTCTTGGGCTTCGATCTATGTTACCATGCTTCTATCCATTCACCTTTGGTTTGATTTGACATATCTCTCTGTTCCTATCAGTTTCATCATCTTTTTTCTCGTGTTGTCACGGTTGACTTTGCTCCTGATTGCATCTACTTTCTCAACCCCTGCACCTTGTGCTTTATGGGCTGTCGCACAACCCTGGATGAGAGATCTTTTGATACTTAACATATTTTTCTAAGAGTTGCATGCTACGACGACATTATCAAGACTCGAACTTCGGATTTTTCCTATTGTAGTGTCAATCCTTTCAAATGCAATACTATTACATATGCCTTGCATTTGAGGGAGGTGTTAAGGGTATTTGTGGTATTCCACTCTAGTCCACGGTCGTGGATTTTGAACAGGAACCATCTCTCTAGTCTCCTGACTTTCCGGATGGCTGAGATCAGTCTCGACCACTCCAAGAGCAGAGCTACCCTCAACCGTAGACTCTGCTAGATCAGCATTGTCCTTCAAAAAAGACATAAAGTCCTTCCAATTCTCCTTTTCTAGTTGCTTGACAAAACTAGGAGAGGCAGAAACTGCGAAAGTTTTCTTGTCATAATAGAAGTGTACCATGGCATTGCGGGGTTTGCGCTTAAGAGGTTTGGCTGCTTCGGCCTCCTCAGCCTCAGCTGCTTCAACCTCGGCTTCTGCTGCAGCCATATTTGCCACAGACTTTGCAGAGGATCTGGTCGAAATAAAAGAACTAGAGCTTGCTCCTCCCTTGTCGGCGACTTTCGCGAGTTGACGCTTCTTAGTCGGAGGAGCTGGGCCTTTGTCTGTTGTCATCCCTGCACCGATGGTTATCAGTTCGACTTCTTGGTCATCCTGACGGTTTTCCATACCTACTTTCTGTAAAGAAAAATATAAAAAGAAGAATTACTGAACGGTCGTAAGATTTTCTACGACCAGTATCCAGTCGTAAGTTTTTCTACGACATTTCCTCGATCGTAAGATCTTCAACGATCACTACTCAGTCGTAAGTTTTTCTACGACATTTCCTTGATTGTAAGATTTTTTACGATCACTACCTAGTCGTAAGTTCTTTCTACGACTATGAAGTCCTAAGGATAAAATCAACTCTTGATTACCTTTAGGTGAACCATCTTTTTCTCTGCAGATAAAACCGTAAGGATTTGAGGTGCCGCCACTCTGAGTGGCGGAGATTTCTCACAAACGAGTTTGACTCGAACATCAATCTCTGCCTGTGAAAGATCTGTGTAAACAGATAAAGACATTCATTAGACAACTTTGAGAAAGACCAAACCGAGAGCTAAGTCGAAGATTCACTTACCCTCCTCATAGTCCCTGGTCGGGTCTTTTGGCCCCGTGTACCTCCACATAGGAGATACTCGTTTCTTCAAAAGGACTAATTTGACGTGTGATGAAAACCTTCACCACATGCCATCCGGTCAGCCCCTCCTCCTTCAAGTCCTTAATGGCTTGAATATAGGGAGCAATCCGACTAAGATCCCCGGGAGTTGAATCCCAGGACGAATTCTTTTTCGGCAACCTTCCCCGCGAAAGAAAGGCTATCATCTAGGGTGATTTTCTAGTAAAACCACCTCTTCCTCCATCCCGGCCACGAAGACCGGGTAAACATCTGAATATACTCCTTCGACTACCCGTCATGGAGCTTCAGACCACAACTCCCAGCAATCCCAAATTGTCGAGCCATTCCAAAGAAATATTGAAAGAGCTCGAGGTCTGCTGGAATTTCCAGGTATGCCTCACACAGATACACAAATACACTTAGCATAGTGATGGAATTAGGACCGAGGTTCACTAATTCCACCCCAAAGTACTCGAGTACGAGTGTGAGAAAGGGGTGGGCAGGCAATCGAAGGCCACACTCACAATATGCCTGGAAGACGAGGATTTGCCCAGTCTCCCCCGACGACCAATGCTGTCCAACCGCCGCAATCCATTTCACAAGAGTTTTCTCTGGAATCTTCCCGGCGTCAACTAAGGCTTGAATCTTCACCGCATCCATCTCCGACTCGGCCCAATCAGAAACTGTCCCGGCCATCTCTCTCAGAAAGGGGAGGTTTTGGATTAAGGAAGATCTTTGGAGAAGGCACGATTGGGTTGGCGGCGGAGAAGGCAAGAACTCGATGAACAGTGGGAGCGATTTGGAGAAAAGTAGAAAACCAAGTTTCACCCCCCCGGTAAGTATTTATAACCGCATGCTTGGGCTGAAGGGGTGGAAATCTAAGGGTTGTCACCGTTTCGGGAACTACTCCAACAAACAGACATATCAGAGACGGTTGCGATTCTCTAAGTTTGTCTGCCCAAGAAAATCAGATTCGTTTTTACACCTCAAGCAAAAATTACTTTCTTGGCCAAGTCTTTCTGGCCAAATGAAATATCAATCGGAAAGGATTTTCTTCCGATCACCATACTACGACTACTTCATAATCGTAGGGGTTCTCTACGACTATTTGATAGTCGTAAAAAACCTTCTTGACCAAGTATATTTCTGGTCAAACTAGTGCGCAAATATCGAAGAGTTTTTCCTTCAACTACCTTTCTGCGACCCTCTCGTGGTCATAAGACCATCTACGACTCCTTCACCAAGTAAGCTACTTTCACTTGAAACTGGGGGGCTAGATGACGAGGATCTAATAATCCTCATTTTATCTTTTATCTATAATTCTTATTATGGGTAAATATGATGTCATGTGGTCCCTAGGAATACCCCTTATATTTACAAGGGAGAAGCCTACCAGGTGGTCGTAAGTTCTTCTACGATCACCCCCATAGTCGTAAGTCTTGCTACGACTACTTTATAGTCGTAAGTTCTTCCACGATCACTACCTAGTCGTAAGTTATTCTACGACTACCTCATAGTCGTAAACTCTTCTACGACCAGGTCAGCCACGACCACCTTATGATCAATCAAACCTACAGACGAGTGGGTCCAATTGATTAAGGAATCCAAGCAGTCCATATGCGCTGTTACTCTACAAAGTAATAGCACGTAATGCTCTATTATCTCTGACAAGTAACTGCCAGGCGGCGTGGAGAAGTTAACACCCCGGTGATTACTACCAACATGCGCTCATTACTGGATTTGATGAGGCGTCTCTTCAGCAGGGGAAAACGGCTATTCACGACTACATAAAGGCAGCGATCAGAGAGGGGAGAAGGGGCGATCGAGGCGTACACACACGCTATCGAGGCAATCGGAGAGAACAACAAGCAATCAGGAAGATAGTTAGACACTATCTTCTGTAATAGCCTTTGTCTTTTCTCCCGATTGTACGAAATACACTCAATACCATACACACACAGGAGTAGGGTTGTTATTCTCTCCGGAGAAGGTCTAAACCTGTATAAAAATACTCGTGTCAATCTCTCTGCGTAATTCCATTCTAGGAGACCCCCCGAATCAAACAATCTTTACGTAAGATCGGTTCTAAAACACCGATAGTTGGCGCCGACCGTGGGGATCTTCCGGTAATCTCTTGTCAACATACTCTCTTTTTCCCAAATCTCATGCACTCATGGCAGGAGAATGGAACGAGGAGAACTGGTTTGACTTGGTAGATTACGCAGACGTCGACATGGATGCCGGTTTAGATTACGAACCGAGTATCGTCTCATCCGATGGTGTTGCTGCCTCCAGAGATCTTTCTGCAGATCCAGGAGACCATGCCACTGATGGAGTTGAGGAGGGATCCTTATCCCCCACAACAGTACGTCCAACAGATGAATCAATTCTCTCAAAGGACAAGGGTCAATCAGACCACAATCAGGACTACACCCAGGCGGGCTCACAACAAGACGAGAGTTTTTCCTCCAAGTGTTCAAGTCCCCCTAAGGCGGTCCGACCTGGTGAGACAAGTTCTGGAAGCCACAATTCCAAGACTTCACCAGCATCTGGTGGTCCTCTCTCTCCGGATAACTCCAGAGAGAGCGGGATCAAGCATGCTTTTCCTGCAAATTCGACCATCTCTCCGCAGATCACACCTGCGGATGGAGACGGTTATAACCCAGAGTTCCCCTTCCTGGAGGGGATTACTCCAAGTCGCCAGATGGTGTCTCTCGACTACTCCTCAAGCGGGGAGGCCTCGAGTGCAAGTGAGAATCATCAACGGGAGATCTTTGTCCTTCCCTCAGATCAAGGTCACTCTTCTAGAGACCGAGCTAAGAACACTCCCCGAAGATCATGCACTGCACCTCCTCGTGGCAATGGTAAGGACACCACCGGTGATGGACAGAACCAACACTTTGATGAGCGCGAGGGAAATCCTCGACATACTCGCACTCCTTTGAGACAATCTCAAGGATCTGATATGGAAGACCTTGATGCTATTCGGCGGAAGAAGATTGCAGCCCAGAAAAATCTGCCTGGGCGTATCCAATATCAATCAGAGGAAGCTCAAGAGCTCCAGCACATCAACGACTTGCTCGAGAACCCTACTCGAGAGCTCGCCCGAGCGCCAGGCTACGACCTCTTCGTCGAAGAGATCGCACAAAGGCTTCGGAATACGATGGCAAAACTGGAAGCACCTCACCGACATCATTCAGGTAGTCGTAGTAATACGACTTCTTTAGCTACCAGTCGATCAAACATATCACCGCGTAGAAATCGGTGCTGCGGTGTCGGGACCCAAAAATATGCAATTCTGGACCCTCTGTGTATACTGCACTAGTCCAGGATCACGCTAGTGCACATAGTGACAACATCAGTGAAATATCAATTCCATATACAAAGATAACTAATAAATAGGCAAATACAATAAACATCAGAGTAAAGACCTTAAGATCAAAGCTTACAATAAATGCCTTAGAAGGCAAAAAGCTCAAAGAAGCTGCAGCGGAACGAAACGGGATAACTCCAGTGAAGCCCATCCATATGCCCACAGGCAATCGGCTGGGGTGCGCGACCTAGTTCTCCACGATCCTTGAAGTAGACCTTGTTGACTGGCGATTCCTTCACTTCTGCTTGATTCGTCAAAGCAAGCGTGAGTACACACCGTACTCGCAAGTCATACCACAGAAATGCAATTATACATGCAGGCTTATTCCAAAGGAATGGCATTCTGTGGTTATTTTGCAGAAATGCAACATTTGCAATTGAATACAAATAATAGATTGAAAGCAAGTAAAACAAATAGATAATCATAATTTAACAATTTGATTTCACAAAGACACACACAGCCTAAACAAATTATTCACATAGCCATATGACTTAGATCACACAGCTCCCTTCCCACACAGTTTTATGAAAATCTACCCCTAGTGTGAAATCCCGAGCATTGTCCATGATCATGACGCGCTATTCAATAGATTGTTTAACACTCTGCAGAGTTTGTACACTTTACCCACAAGATGTAATCAACTGGATCAGAGCTGATCACAACAAAGCATTTCAGAAAATTCATCTTACTATGCTAGGCCCGTCTCAAAACAGGCATGTGGTCGTACAGGAGGGCTCAGTTCAATGGCGCACATGGTGAGTCCTTAATTGACCAAGGCAAGACTACCACAAGCTAATTAAGTCACACAGACAAATTCCCATGCACACAGCTCACACAGTCCACCATTGCACACAGCATCCACCATTTCACACAGTATCCACCACTTGCCCCAGTCTAAATCATTTCCCACCCAGTTGGTTAAGTGCAACACATGCCATAATAGCACACAGTACACACAATTTTATCACATAGTTCAATAGTCACTTAGTCAAGTTGATAATTGCAACTTTACATGAAAAGATGATTCGTGGCCTGGCTAAGCAAACTAATCGTATCTAACCAACCCACGTTGGTGCTACAATAATACCAACTAACAAATAACCAAGCTAGGGTGACAAAAGATTATGGCATATCAATTAGACAAGGTGGATATAACAACTGGGATAATAGCTACACCCAAAAGCATTTAAATAGATACTTAAAGTAAATGCAATAATTTAATCCAAAGTAGTTTTAGAAAACTGGGATTCAATATGATCAAAGGTACAACTTGCCTGGCTAGCAATGACGATATTATTTAACTTTTAATCTTCTACTTCCTTGATCTTCAGCTCCTTCTTGATCAACACTTCTCGCAGTATCGACGTCTACTCGCAACAAGCAAATAAACCAAATAAATAACAGAGAGCAAACAAACTCCAAAAATTAAATAATAAACTCAGATAAATCGATATTGAATTGAGATGAATTTAGGAATTCGAATGAACTCAATCGGAGTTCGGATTCAAAAGATGTGAGCTTTGAAAGATCACATGGAATGATGAAAATGAAAGAGAAGAATATTCTTTTCAGTCGATAATTAAATAGAATCGAGACTTACAAGTGGGGTCCTTTCGTGTTTAAGGAGATCAAAAGTAGTGAATGACAAAGGGGTCAATGGATAATTGGATTTCGTAAATCGAGTTAATTTTGAAGAGGAATAGTGGATGGCAGGTGGCACCCACTGGATAATTGAATTTCTAGAATTACTACAATTCTAGAAATAAGGTAAAGGTAAAGGGAAAGACAAGTGGGTCAACCTGTTACTGGGTATCGTCGAATACGATCACCTGGTGATATCAATCCTTCTTTCCTACAAAGGAGGCGTCAGGAAGTTATTACCGGATGTTGGACATTTTCGCCTGACCTCCGAGCTGTTCGCTGGCCACCTCGTTTTCGACCAGTGAACATGGAGAAGTTCGATGGATCCCAAAATCCCATCGAGTTCCTTCAAATTTATACAACAATTTGTCCGAAGCAGCAGGAGGAGGAGAGCATGTAATGGCGAATTACCTTCCAAGCGCGGCTCGAAGGGTCTGCTCGATCGTGGTTACTAAACCAACCACTCGAGTTGATCTATTCTTGGCAACACCTCTGCGACCTTCTACTGGCAAAACTTCCAAGGCACATATAATCGCCCTGGGGAGGAGGACGACTTGCACCGGATGAGGCAGAACGACCACGAGACCTTGTGCCAATTCATCAAGCGCTTTAGTCAGGTTCGTAATTCAATTCCGGAAGTTTCTAACTCATCTGTCATCAGGGCTTTCAAGCAAGGAGTCTGTAGTAGAAGGATAACAGAAGACATCGCTTTGAATCCTCCCACTACTGTCGCCGAGCTCTTTGAGATGGCCGATCGATATGCGACTGCTTCTGAGGCGGTCGAGTGGAGCAACACTATCGATCGAGAAGACAATACCTCTCGAGAGCCAGGCGAAGTTGGTAAGAAGAAGGATAAGAAAGCAAAGAAATCCAAGAACAAGGCGAAGGGTCAAAAACCCCAAACCAGTGGTTCCAAGGAGGTCTTGGTCAGAACGATAAAGAGCCACTTAACCTCCAAGCCGTACTCAGACCAAGGCAAAGGTAAGCGCCCTGATCGGAAGAATGACAAGCCTAGGTGGTGTCCTTTCCATAAAAAGGAAGGACATGACCTTCGCAACTGCCGAGTCTTCCAACGAAAGCTCGAGGACTACTACAACGGCAAAGGACCACTTCCCACTCTCGAACAGATAGGGCAAACGAGTGGTCCTAAGCCGTCAGATGACGATGAGGAGATGCCGTTCCAGGATCCACAACATACCATCAAGCACATCTACGGGGGATCGTCGGCGTACGAATCAAAGCGACAGCTTAAAGCTGCCGAACGTGAGGTAAACTCTATAGATCCTCCTCTCGTCAATAAATTTCGGTGGTGGAAGTCACCATCTCCTTCGAGAAGGGTGATCGCCGATTCTTCGACTCGATCAGTCGATATCCGATCGGTGGTCGAACCCACCATCAACAATTGTTGGGGCAATCGAGTTTTAGTTGATGGTGGCAGCTCATTAAACATCTTGTTTACGAATGCCCTGGACGAGATGCAAGTACCGGGACAAAGGTAAGACCGATGACGATACTCTTTTCATGGATCGTCATCGGGTCTTCGCCAAACCTATTGGCCAAGTTTCTTCCTTTAACATTTGGTTCACCAAGTAATTTCAGGACAGAGAAAATCTCCTTTGATGTGGTCGATTTCGATATGGC
This sequence comes from Phyllostachys edulis, assembly GCA_036346405.1. Classification (NCBI taxonomy): domain Eukaryota; kingdom Viridiplantae; phylum Streptophyta; class Magnoliopsida; order Poales; family Poaceae; genus Phyllostachys; species Phyllostachys edulis. Next base: position 5,128,107 of record CM070553.1, on the reverse strand, counting down.
ATATAACGCCATACTCGGACGACCAACTTTGGCAAAATTCTTAATGGCTACTCATTACGGGTATCAATGTCTTAAGATGCTAGGTCCCAAAGGAGTAATCACAATTCATTGTGACAAGAAGATGGCGATACTGCGATCGCCGATCCTCGAGATGGTTGGTCAAATACCAACTCGAGAAGAAAGTCACCTTCAACTAGCAAGTCGGCCTCAAAGTCGCACCAAAGCCGAACGACTGTGTCAAAGAGGTTCCTCTAGACGCAGGGAGCCCTCAAGATCTGCTCGCATCGGGATACTTTCAACCCCAAGTAGGAAGATGCCCTCATCACCTTCCTCCGAGCTAACGCAGATGTCTTCGCGTGGCAAGCATCCGACATACCCGGAGTCCCCAGGGAGGTGATCGAGCATAGGCTAGCTTTACGGCCTGATAAAGTACCCGTAAAACAAAAGTTATGGATATTTGCCCCTGATCGACGAGATGTTATTAAATCATAATTGGATAAGCTACTTAAAGCGGGCTTTATAAGAGAAGTCGACCACCCAGAGTGGTTGGCTAACCCTGTCATGGTTAGGAAGTCAAATGGCAAATGGCGTATGTGCGTAGACTTCACTGATCTTAATAAAGCTTGTCCAAAAGATGATTTTCCTTTACCTCTTATCGATCAGTTGGTTGATTCTATTGCAGGTTGTGAAATGTTAAGTTTTTTAGATGCATATTCTGGATACCACCAGATCAATATGTGTCTAGACGATGAAGAAAAGACCGCATTCATTACACCATTCGGTATATTTTGCTATGTCAAAATGCCATTTGGTCTAAAAAATGCTGGCGCTTATTTTCAACGCTTGATGCAATCGACTTTTTCATCTCAACTAGGCCGAAATCTGGAGGCCTATGTTGATGATCCAGTCGTTAAAAGCATGAAGAGATTTAATCATATCACTGACCTACAAGAAACATTCGACAACCTCAGAAAGCACCGCTTAAAACTCAATCCTGAGAAGTGTGTGTTTGGAATCTCTTCAGGAAAATTGTTTGGATTCCTAGTATCTATAAGGGGAACCGAAGCAAATCCCGAAAAGATAAAGGTCATTCTCCAAATTTGCCCTCCAATCACAAAGAAAGAAGTCCAGAAACTCACTGGGTGCATGGCGGCTTTAAGTCGTTTCATTGCACGACTAGGAGAAAAATGACTACCTTTCTTTAAACTTCTAAGGAAACACGAAGGTTTTGAGTGGTCGAACGAGGCAAAAACTGCCTTTGAGGATGTCAAGAGGTATCTTAGGAGTGCTCCTATTTTGGTTTCTCCGAGGCTAGAAGAGACGCTCTTAATTTACCTAGCTGCCACGCCACAGCAAGCGATGGAAGATCGGTCGTAGAACGTGAAAACGTACAACGACCGGTTTACTACGTTAGTGAAGTTTTACACGGGCCTAAGGAGCGTTACCCTCAGGTCCAAAAACTTCTATATGCCCTCCTCATGTCTTCAATGAAATGCGGCATTATTTTCAAAGCACAAAATAGTCAGCTGTCTGCGTCGAGTTTCCCTTGGGAGCGATCCTCCGTATTAAGGAAACAATGGACGATGGCAAAATGGTCAATCGAACTTGGGGAGTTCGACCTCCATTTTGTGTCCCGAACGGCCGTTAAATCCCAGATCTTGACAGACTTTGTCGCCGAATGGACAAATCCTGAACCTATTCAGGATCCCCAGTACGATTCCCACGACCAGTGGACGATGTACTTTGATAGGTCACTTACTTTAAGTGGCTCGGGGGGCTGGGGTGGTCCTGGTATCTCCTACCGAAGAGACCTTAAAGTATGCCATACAATTAAACTTTCAGGCCACTAACAACGTGGCAGAATACGAAGGTTTGCTAGCTGGCATACGAGCTGCGAAAGCGCTCTCGATTCGCCGACTACTCATGAGGGGAGACTTTCAACTAGTCGTGAATCAAGTCGGGAAAGAGTACCAGTGCTCTAACCCTACAATGTCTCGGTACTTATCGGAAGTGCGTAAGCTAGAAAAACATTTTTTCGGTTTCGAGGCACAATTCATCCATCGAAAGGATAATTTCCTCACAGACCAGCTTGCTCGAATGGCTTCTTCCCGATCTGTAGTACTAAAAGGAGTCTTCTTGGAACAACTCTAGAAGCCGTCCCTAGTTGGGGAACCAGAGACACCTCCTATTGAGACGACCTCTCTAGAATACGAGGATACCTGGATAGCTCCCATCTACGAGTATCTTCAGAAGGGTTCCGTACCCGAAGATGATCCCGAGGCAGATCGTTTATCCCGAAAAGCCAAAATGTATACTTTGGTTGAAGAAGTCCTCTATAAACGAGGTACTCAAGGGGTACTCATGCGATCCATTCCGCAGAGCGAAGGATTAACACTTCTTCACGACATACACAGTGGCATCTGTGGAACTCATGCTTCCTACAGAACGCTGGTCAGTAAGGCTTTCGACAAGTTTTCTACTGGCCAACAGCCCTGTATGAGGCTAAAGAGTTGGTTAAAAAGTGTGTCCAATGCCAGTTTCATAGTAAGCAAATACACCAACCAGCTCAAGCATTACAAACGATACCTCTTTCTTGGCTTTTTGCGACCTGGGGTCTTGATATCCTAGGACCGTTCCCCAAAGCTCCAGGAGGTTTCGAGTTCCTTTTTGTGGCTATTAATACGCTCACATAATGGATCGGTTTAACTCAGAATCGATAACAACGAAGCAAACAAAACGGTTCATGATGAGACGCGTAATTACTCGATTTGGAGTTCCAAATCGAATAATTACAGATAATGGTAAACAATTTTCGAGCGCAAAATTTCAGGAATTTTGCGACGAGTTGGGTACCAAGTTATGTTATGCTTCTGTTGCACATCCCCAAAGCAATGGGGCAGTCGAACGTGCAAACGGCCAAATAATGCGGGGAATTAAAACCCGAGTCTTCGACCAGCTCGTCAAGCGCTCGGGGGTTTGGGTACAAGAATTACCCTCCCTATTATGGGCAGTTTGTACGACCACTAGTCGGGCAACAGGTGAAACACCCTTTTTTCTGGTCTTCGAAGCCGAAGCCATGCTTCCTCCGGAACTAAAAATACGGTCAACACGAGTCGAAACTTTCGATGACTCCAACCAGGAACAACTTTGAGCGGATGACATTAACCTACTCGAAGAAAGGAGAAACCAGGCCTTAATCCGTTCAGCAGTCTACCAACAAGCTCTGCGCAGATACTACGATCGTAAGGTCCAACCTCGCAGCCTTGCTGTAGGTGACTTGGTATTGAGACTCTGCCAATCAAAGTCTAATCGGAATAAACTTTCTCCCAAGTGAGAAGGTCCTTACACAATGGTCGGGTTACCCGGCAGAGTCGTGATGATTGGCAATGGAAGACGGCCAGGTTCTCTCGAATTCTTGGAACATTGACTAGTTACGCAAGTTTTATGTGTAACCAACCATTCAGACAATAAAGACTCAGGTCCTCTCTACCTCTATTGTCTTACTTTTGAGTAGTGCTTTCATAATCTTTCGACTATATTCCAAACACCCAGTTTTCTTTACACTGGTCGAAAGGCAGGTAACATCACCTAGTCAAAGCCTCTCCTCTCTGCACGTGGTCCTGCCCACTAGAAGGAACTTCCTAGTGTTGACTTGTTACTCACTTTTGCTGCCAATACAAAGAGCTCGGGTTCTATTTGGTCGAAATATTCTTAAAGCCAGCTCTTTTCACCTTAGTTTATTTCTTCAGTTATTTTGAAAAATACTCTAAGCAGAGTGCACTTTCTTAGATTTATTCAACCACCTTTGGTGTACTCGTTCTATCTCAACTGGTCGGAGGAAGAAACCCATCTAGTCAAAGTCTTTCCTCTCTGCACGTGGTCCTGCCCACTAGAAGGAACTTCCTAGCATTGTTCAGTTTCCTACTTTTGCTACCAGGACAGACTTATCGAGTCCACCAAGGAAGGACGAACGAATTTGTTAAAGTCTTCTAGACGTTTGCTTAAACTCAAGTTGCCGTTCTCGATTTGATTAATCTGATCGGAGATGGTAATATCACCTAGTCGAAGTCTTTCCTCTCTGCACGTGGTCCTGCCCACTAGAAGGAACTTCCTAGAGTCGATTCATTACTACTCTTTTGACCAGTGCATGACAATCGTGATAAAAAACTACGAGTTAATCAAACCTCTCTCTTTTCAGAAACCCTTTTAACACTATTTACCTAGTTTATTTAAATAAACTAAGTAAATAGTCGGGGGCTAGGATAAAGTTATTAATTTGACTTCAATTCTTAGTCTTTCTTTCGTTAATTATCTTTTGGGTTACTAACTACTCGACAAGATGATTTGCAGGAGACAAGATGGATTATATAATACATCAACAAAAGCTTGTTTTTCATAGGTTTTTTACAAACTACTCTGAAGAAGGAGATCCCAGTTGCATTTCCTCTGAGACCTTCCTACCAACTGGTAGCATTTCTGTAATATCCCGTTTCATTAAATAAGTATTAAATGAATTAGAAATAGATTAATAATCTGAATTTAGGAGGATAATAGTTATAGGCCTTTGGCCCATACCTAGGAGGTGGGCCAGCCACCAATAAAAGGAGGGGGAGGGGAAAACCCTAGGATGGCACTGTAGCTACAGTAGCGCCGCCCCTGCTACAGTGACACCGTGCTACAGTACCACCTCCCTTGGGTATTGCCGGCCAAGAAGAAGAAGGGAGGGAGGAACCCCGTTGGGTGCTGCCCGCCAAGGAAGAAAGGGAGAGGAAGGGGGAGAAGGAAGGAGGAAGAGGGATCATGTGGTGTTCATTGCGTTCTACAGCAGATTCATCAAGGGTAATCCCGATCCCCATTTGATTAGTTGCGTAATTCGATAATTAGGCAATGTCGGTATTGTGGTCTGCTCAGGACAGATTTTGTTAGACAGTTGTTTTGATGTAGTTAATTGTGGATTCAGTTCTGGTTGTCTCCTAGAGTATTGTAGAGGACGTCACCATCTTTCCGTGAAGTGCTAGAACACGTAATTTGGACCTCTGTACCAGAAGTTATGATTTTATTAGTGGGGCTGTTCTGCAGAATTCATTGGTTTTCTGACAGGTTTTAGTAATCTGGGTTAAACGATTAGTTAAATGGGAAATCAGAGAAGCTCAGTATAATGAAAGATGTATATCATTGTCTTAGCTTTTCAGAAAGCTCAAGAATTCATGATTTGGACACACGTACTGAAATTTATGGTATTTTTAGTGTTCTGTCCAGAGAGCCCGACGTGAAATCGATGTTTTATTAACTGGCTTGGTAGGGGTATTATTTGGCCGATTTAAAGAGGCTCACCAACTAGATTTAGTTGGAGAATTTAATTACCTTTCCAGAAAGTCTAAGAAAACCTTAATCAGACTCCTGTAACAATAGATATAGATTTTAGAAGTTGACTGTCCACCGAGGGGACAGATCGACGCTAGGAATTGGGGTTGGGATCGGGTTTGACGTTTTTATGAGTTAGTGACTGTTGTTATATAGTTTGTTTTGGTCCTCTACTGTCGCCTTAGCGTGCGTTATAATTATTTATTCAGGTGGTGGGTGGTCCTCATGACAACACCTCCTGCTCATCCTCGTTCCCTCGCGGTGAAGGCAAGTATAATTATGGATATAATAGATATTATCAAATGGCATTGATTGATAATTTTCTATGATTATTTGTGTTGTTCATGAATGATATGGTGATATGATTAGTAATGATCATGATTTTTAGTGTTATGAGTATTGTGTTAATCATGGATATTTGAAAGTTGTGAAGTCTATGATTATGAGCTTTTGTAGTATGACTAGGATATTCATATGCAATGTTGACGCGGATGCATGTTTGTATTAATTTGAGAATTCATACATATGCATCATATTGGCTTATTGAAGTCTTAGTCATGTGATGACCAAGCAACTCTTGAGGTCCCCGCCATGTTAATGACGGGCTAAAAAGGTCCCCATGCTTGTAAAGCATGGGCTTTGGTCCCCATACTTATGAGTATGAGCAATGGTCCCTGTGCCAGATGGCATAGGCATGGGTGTGCATCGACGGATGCGCACTTTGCATTACCGGTAAAATGCAAAAGGGAAAGAGAAGGAAAAGGATCATTTTGAGTATATTGCATAGCATGTGTGTGTAAGGTGATTGATATGTGGTTTTGTGAAGTATAGTTGATGAATTTCATGCTGGTATGTTGTTGATGCCATTTATTATATTTGCTGAGTCTTTGGACTCACCTCTTGTTGTTTGTTGTGTTTTAGGTACCTTTACGAGATCGGCATGCATGGGGGGAAAAGAATGATTAGTCTTGTTGCACAATCGCACGATCTGCCACAATGGAATGAAAAGAAAAATTAATTAGTAGTTGAATGAACTATTTAGAGTACCCTTTATGATTATTGCTTGCTTAGAGTAAACTATAATAAATGGATAGATGTTTTTGGATGCTCATGATCTATATCTTAGTTGTTTAGTTGCTATGGATGTTATAGTAACGAATAGCCAGTTTTGAATATGTCTTGATCATATTGCAAGTCGGATTACCTGTTTATGTTATAATTGTTTGTTGGAACCTCCAGAATAGATAACTATACAAAGGAGGTTCTGCCGAAATGTTGTAAGATGTTTTAGTTTAATTTTGTTTAATTTATTTATTTTAGTAGCATTCCAGGCCTTTGTTTGGCTGGGGTGTTACAGTTTCTTCAATCAGACGATTTGCTTCTGCCTCAAGGCAGTCGAAGTCGACTTCGATTGGTTGCACATTAAGGCTGGGGTCATGAGCTTTAAGTTTTGCCAATGCATAACCTATTGCACCTTCGACTGCCTCCTTGATTGACTCAACTTGGTTGGCCTTCAGAGTGGTCACCAGTTCTTGCAAAGTCCTGACTTGTTCCCCAATAGTACTTATGTGAGCAGCTATCGTATCATCTTGAGGAGTTTTCCCCTCACTACGTAGCCCACCAAGTATATTGTTCAGGAGCATGATGTTGCCTTGAAGGTTAATCTTCATCGACTTCATCTCCTGTTGGTTACGAGTCGAAGCCCCGCGGAGTTGTTTATTTTCGACTACTGGCTCTGAAAAGAATAAGACTGGTCAAGCAAAAATAAACTTCTAGAGGAGGAGAAAATAAAAATAATCACAGGTAAAAGAATTCCTTACCTACTAGTCGAGAATTTAACTTCTTGATTTCTTCATTATGGGAAGCAATGGTCTCAGCATGCCGCTTCTCCTATAATTTGATGCCCTTTGCATTTTCTTTGGCGATGTGGACAGTCTCGTTAAGGATCAGGGTTTTTTCCTGATCCCTAGTTTCGAGCCTTCCCAGTTCGAGCTCAATTTCTAAAAAAGAAATGGGAGTTAGAAAAGGAAAAGAACTCGTAAAGGACTACAGGTAAAGAATTGCTTACCTGCTCGTCGAGATCTCAGCCTCTCAATTTCTTGATCTTTATCTTTGGCGATACGAGAAATCTCGTGAATAACCAAAGTTTTATCTTTGACTTCATTTTGGAGCCTTCTCATTTCGTCCTCTTTTTCTGAAAAGAAGTAAGAGTTAAAAAGGTAAAGATCAACGACATAGACAGTCTTAAGTTCAGCACTTACTGTTTATCTCTCCCTGCAATTTTTCAGTTGTAGAGTTAGCCTCTTGAAACTTCTTCAAGAGGTCTCCTATCTCTTCCCCTAGTTTTCTCAACTCCTCTTTTTCATAATCGAGCGAGTCGGCCAGGGTCTTTTCATCGCTATTTAACCTGTAAAGGTTAAAAGTAGACATGAGCACTATCTAACTAGTCGTAAGTCTTTCTACGACTAGTACCTTGTCGTGAGTTTTTCCACGACAAACCTCATAAGCACTGTATAAGTAGTCAAACCCTAAAACGACTACGAATAACAGTGACTTACCACCTCTCTGCCTGTTCGCAGAGTTCCTCTTTTTCCTGTCATAACTCTATAAGTTGTCAGTGATATTCACCAACAGTGGCAATTTGTTCCAGAGCTTTCTGCAAAAAGAAAGACAGTAAGAAGCAAGGGAAGACCACATATATAAGTATCCTTAAATACTTACATTCATGGTCGAATCGAGCAAACATCGAGTAAACCAACATTTGGACTCTTGACTCTCCTATCTTCGCGACTTGATCCCACCAAACCTTCTCGAGGCGCTCGTTGTCAAAAGTTTCCCCTCTGTTGGGAATATCTTTGGGATGAGGGACTCAATCGCGAGATCTAAAAGCAGAAGACCCCACGATGGAAGCAGGCCCAAAGAAATCAACACCGAAGTTGAAATACTCCTCGTCTTCTGATTCTATAACTGCAGCTTCTCTTTGGATACTGGGAGGAATGTCTACAACGATTTCCTTTCCGGCACGGTGGTCAGGTACATCACCACCTTGGCCAGAGGCTTCTACAGCTGCTTCTGCTGTCTCCACGACCATCTCAGTGGTCGTAGCTACTACCTTAGTGGTTTTGGTAACCACTTCAGGAGCCACGACTTCCTCCACCACCCGGGCTGTGGATGATCCTTCGACCACTTCCACTGTCATCTCTCCATCCGCTGGAGAGGTGGCAATGGGCTTCTCAATAGAAGCGTCCTCGGGGGCTGAAGGAGTCGGGCTAAAATCAACAAGAGGAAAGCAAGTCAAGTTGTGAAAAGCGAAAGGTAAATGCTGTTCTTACACTTTAGTCTGTTTCACATACCTCTGCACTCTGGACTTAACCAGGAATTTATGAGTCACCTTCCCAACAGAAGATTTCTTCGACTTCCTTTCTACAACCACGTCTGGTCGGAGTTCAAGTTGAAGAATGGGCTCGGCCATGACCACGTCTGGTCGGGGATTTTGAATAGGAACCATCTCTCTGGTCTCCTGACTTTCCGGATGACCGAGATCAGTCTCGACCACTCCAAGAGCAGAGCTACCCTCAACCGTAGACTCTGCTGGATCAGCATTGTCCTTCACAAAAGACATAAAGTCCTTCCAGTTCTCCTTTTCTAGTTACTTGACAAAACTAGGAGAGGCAGAAACTGCGAAAGTTTTCTTGTCATAATAGAAGGGTACCTTGGCCTTGCGGGGTTTGCGCTTAAGAGGTTCGGCTGCTTCAGCTTCCTCAGCTTCAGCTGCTTCAACCTCGGCTTCTGCTGCAGCCATATCTGCCACAGACTTTGCAGTGGATCTGGTCGAAATAAAAAAACTAGAGCTTGCTCCTCCCTTGTCGGCGACTTTCGCGAGTCGACGCTTCTTAGTTGGAGGAACTGGGCCTTTGTCTGTTGTCATCCCTGCACCGATGGTTATCAGTTCGACTTCTTGGTCGTCCTGACGGTTTTCCATACCTACTTTCTGTAAAGAAAAATAGAAAAAGAAGAATTACTGACCGGTCGTAAGATTTTCTACGACCAGTATCCAGTCGTAAGTTTTTCTACGACATTTCCTCGATCGTAAGATCTTCTACGATCACTACTCAGTCGTAAGTTTTTCTACGATATTTCCTTGATCGTAAGATTTTTTACGATCACTACCTAGTCGTAAGTTCTTTCTACGACTATGAAGTCCTAAGGATAAAATCAACTCTTGATTACCTTTAGGCGAACCATCTTTTCCTCTGCGGATAAAACCGCAAGGATTTGAGGAGCCGCCACTCTGAGTGGCGGAGATTTCTCACAAATGAGTTTGACTCGAACATCAATCTCTGCCTGTGAAAGATCTGTGTAAACAGATAAAGACATTCATTAGACAACTTTGAGAAAGACCAAACCGAGAGCTAAGTCAAAGATTCACTTACCCTCCTCGTAGTCCCTGGTCGGGTGTTTTGGCCCCGTGTACCTCCACATAGGAGATACTCGTTTCTTCAAATGACTAATTCGACGTGTGATGAAATCCTTCACCATATGCCATCCGGCCAGCCCCTCCTCCTTCAAGTCCTTAATGGCTTGAATATAGGGAGCAATCCGACTAAGATCCCCGGGAGTTGAATCCCAAGACGAATTCTTTTCGGCAGCCTTCCCCGCGAAAGAAAGGCTATCATCTAGGGTGATTTTCTAGTAAAACCACCTCTTCCTCCATCCCGGCAACGAAGACCGGGTAAACATCTGAATCTACTCCTTCAACTTCCCGTCGTGGAGCTTCAGACCACAACTTCCAGTAATCCCAGATTGTCGAGCCATTCCATAGAAATATTGAAACAGCTTGAGGTCCGCTGGAATTCCTAGGTATGCCTCACACAGATACACAAATACACTTAGCATAGTGATGAAATTAGGACCGAGGTTCACTAATTCCACCCCAAAGTACTTGAATACGAGTGTGAGAAAGGGGTGGACAGGCAATCGAAGGCCACACTCACAATATGTATGGAAGACGGGGATTTGCCCAGTCTCCCCCGACGGCCAATGCTGTCCAACCGCCGCAATCCATTTCACAAGAGTTTTCTCTGGAATCTTCCCGGCGTCAACTAAGGCTTGAATCTTCACCGCATCCATCTTCGACTCGGCCCAATCAGAAACTGTCCCAGCCATCTCTCTCAGAAAGGGGAGGTTTTGGATTAAGGGAGATTTTTGGAGAAGGCACGATTGGGTTGGCGGCGGAGAAGGCAAGAACTCAATAAACAATGGGAGCGATTTGGGGAAAAGTAGAAATCCAAGTTTCACCCCCGGTAAGTATTTATAACCGCATGCTTAGGCTGAAGGGGTGGAAATCTAAGGGTTGCCACCGTTTCGGGAACTACTCCAACAAACAGACATATCAGAGACGGTTGCGATTCTCTAAGTTTGTCTGCCCAAGAAAATCAGATTTGTTTTTACACCTCAAGCAAAAATTACTTTCTTGGCCAAGTCTTTTTGGCCAAATGAAATATCAATCGGAAAGGATTTTCTTCCGATCACCATACTACAACTACTTCATAATCGTAGGGGTTCTCTACGACTATTTGATAGTCGTAAACAACCTTCTTGACCAAGTATATTTCTGGTCAAAGTAGTGCGCAAATGTCGAAGAGTTTTTCCTTCGACCACCTTTCTGCAACCCTCTCGTGGTCATAAGACCATCTACGACTCCTTCACCAAGTAAGTTACTTTCACTTGAAGCTGGGGGGCTAGATGACGAGGATCTAATAATCCTCATTTTATCTTTTATCTATAATTCTTATTATGGGTAAATATGATGTCATGTGGTCCCTAGGAATACCCCTTATATTTACAAGGGAGAAGCCTACCAGGTGGTCGTAAGTTCTTCTACGACCACCCCCATAGTCGTAAGTCTAGCTACGACTACTTTATAGTCGTAAGTTCTTCTACGATCACTACCTAGTCGTAAGTTATTCTACGACTACCTCATAGTCGTAAGCTCTTCTACGACCAGGTCAGCCACGACCACCTTATGATCAATCAAACCTACAGACGAGTGGGTCCAATTGATTAAGGAATCCAAGCAGTCAATATGCGCTGTTACTCTACGAAGTAATAGCACGTAATGCTCCATTATCTCTGACAAGTAACTGCCAGGCGGCGTGGAGAAGTTAACACCCCGGTGATTACTGCCAACATGCGCTCATTACTGGATTTGATGAGGCGTCTCTTCAGCAGGGGAAAACGGCTATTCCTTCACGACTACATAAAGGCAGTGATTAGAGAGGGGAGAAGGGGCGATCGAGGTGTACACACACGCTATCGAGGCAATTGGAGAGAACAACAAGCAATCAGGAAGACAATTAGACACTATCTTCTGTAATAGCCTTAGTCTTTTCTCCCGATTGTACGAAATACACTCAATACCATACACACACAGGAGTAGGGTTGTTATTCTCTCCGGAGAAAGCCTGAACTTGTATAAAAATACCCGTGTCAATCTCTCTGTGTAATTCCATTCTAGGAGACCCCCCGAATCAAACAATCTTTACGTAAGATCGGTTCTAAAACACCGACAGTACTCTTTCTTCTCTTAGTAACAAGCTAAGAAACAAACTATTGTAGATGCTCTTATTTCATCTGAACTGTTTTTAGTTCATGACTACCAAGTTATTCATAAGCATTTACATTTCCAGATGAGCAGCCGTCCACTGCTACTGCATGAAAGTAAGTCAATCATCACTACTACATAATCAACAGAATCATTCTAATCTCTTTGCCTAGGTACACATACACAGTTATACTACATAATGGTATGGATAGGATCGTCCTGGATGGGATTGTCCTGAATGAGATCGTTCAAGCATTCTGTTTGGTTGGTGGGATGAGATGATACGAGATTGCGTTTGGTTGGTTGTGCGAGATGATACCTAACATTTTCTAATCCTCTAACTCTAATCACACTTTCACCTAATCTTCTTATTTATTTCACCGAAATCCTCCGTTCTTCCCCCTTTCACCGAATCCTCCATTCGGCTCTGCTGCCTCCGGCCCCGGCCGGCGTCACCTCCGGCTCAGCGTCGCCTCTAGCGGCTCTCGGGCTCGGCGCCTCCTCCCGGCTTCATGGCGGCGCCTCCTCCAGCTCAGCCGGCGTCTCCAGCTGACTCCCGGCTCGGCGCCTCCTCCGGCTTCCATGGCGCCTCCTTCTCCTGCGCCGCCCTTCTTCTCCCGTGTGATCGCTCGGCCTCCCAGTGCCTTCCCGCGCCGCCTCCGGCATGAAGCTCCTCCTTCGCCTTCCCAACGCCGCCGCCTCCGAGCCTCCCAGCACCGCCGCCTCCCCGAGCCCCTTCGTCTCCATCGGCTGGTGTTGCCCTCCCCTTGCTGAGTTGCCGTCGCTGTCCCGTTCCCTCGCGCCCTCGTCGTGACAGAGTGAATGGGTTTGTTCGCCAAAAATTGCTGCACCACGCCATCCAGAATCAAACGGGAATATTCCCCAAAGTAGAACCATTTCATCCCGGACCATCTCGTTCCATCCCACGAACCAAACACAGGTACGACCTCCTGTTCATAGATCAGACCATCCCATCCCACTTGGTTCCCCAACCAAACACACCCTAAATTGCCACTGTCTGAAACATCTAAATCTGTAAGGCATAACTGTGGTGTAACAGTGTGGAGAAGAGGGAGGCGTCACCTCAGGTGAGCTCGAAGACAGAGATGGGGTTCCATGAAGAGCTCGACCTTCGGCTCCCGCTCCATCCGAGCCTCGCCGAACGACTCCCTTCAGCCTCTTCAACCGCCGAGGTGGGGCTCGGCTCGCGTGCCAAGCCCTCGACGATTCCCCTCACCGACATGTCGCCGAGGTGGGTGTTGCCCACGCAGTATCCATTATCCAACCGTCGGCGCGCTCGCAGCAACTTCTCTCTTCACGCCTTCGCCCCCTCACCAGTCGCCACCGCTCGCCGGAGCTCCGCACCGTCGGCCTCCATCTGTTACTCACTGTTAAGATATTGTTGTTGACAGATTTATGCCCGGGCCGTGTGTGCAATCTGAACCGAATTAAACTGGAACGGGTAGAATTCTGTAGACATTCGACGAGAAATCTTCCAATTTGTATACAAGTATGGTCACCAAGAATTACTGCACAGTTTACTGCTTCCGTAGTAAAATGTGAAAAATGAAATCTGAAGAAGACTAAACTGGTTACCACTTGTACTGGATTGGAGTGGTGAGAGAGATAGAAAAGCTGATCCTAGAATGTGACAAGACTTGAAAGAAAGCCCCACATTCTCCTAGAAAGATCCATCTCCATCCAAGTTACTGTCTCTATCACCAGCTTCCTTGAGACTGCTGAGGTAAGCTAAACGAGAATTGGCGTCAGGAAGCTCTGGTGAGAACCTCCCAACATCGATTTGATTTAAAGTGCCTACTTCAGATACAATGATTTCTTCTTTTCTCATTTCTAATCGATCTCACCCAGGACACAGCGAGAAGAGCTAAGGCCTGGAAGAAGCAGACAGGCAGCAGCAGCCATGAGTATCCAAAGGAAGGCAGGGAGCAGAAGGTTCTTCTCTATGCCTGCAGGAACTGTGACCATCAGGTTCTCAAAATTAATATATTTCCTTCGATTATTTATGCAAAGATTTGGAATTACCTTTCAAATTTTTGTCAGGAGTTTATAGCTTTAGTGCTACTGAGTGTAAGGGTAACCGCGTGTTTCAATCCAAATCAAGTACAATCATGTGTAATGGATTGAAATGAAAAAACAGTCAAGTAGTTCTGAACTAGAGTTGAGAGACCAAGAAAAAAAAAGAAAAAAGAAAAAGAAAGAAACATTCGGTCATCTCATACGCTATCAGTGTAGTACGCAAAGAAAATTCTAACTTTCAGTGTTTACTGTTAGTCTATTTTGAAACAAAATCAACAACGTTATGAATCACTGTATCACACAGAACACACCAGTAGTTAGATCATACTATAGAATGTGCTTATTTAGTTGATTGTGGTTCATATTCGAGCTAAAAGTTACAATTTAGGATGTCAAGTGCCACAGTGTCTGAAGCATTTACCTTCAGAAAGAAAATGACCGAGCTTGGATGGCAGCAACTCTAAAATACAAAGCGTAGGTGGTCAAGTGTCGTCAGTGTCATAATAAAAAATCATACATGCATCCTGCACAGTTTCCTCTATTTGCTCTAAGGCATTTTCAATATATCTGATTCTTGCTTAATATAAATATAGTTGCTTACCTTGCACGTGCCTGAACTGCAGGAGGTAACCGACAACAACTGCGTCTACCGGAACGTGGTGCACCACACCGCCGGAGAGTTCACCCAGGTGCTCCAGGACGTCGCCGGCGACCCGACCTTGCCTCGCACCAAGTCCGTCCGTTGCTCCGCCTGTAGCCACGGCGAAACCGTCTTCTTCCAGATACACTCAGAGTACTTTAGCTCATTCAGAGTTCAGTCTTAGCAACTACTGAAAGTCTGAAACTAGCAATCTTTGTTCTTGCAGGCCACAGCGAGGGGCGAGGAAGGCATGACGCTGTTCTTCCTGTGCTGCAACCCGAGCTGCGGTCACAGATGGAGGGAGTGACGTTTTTACAATGTTGCTGGTTGCTACAAGCAAAGGTTTGCTTAGATAATAGATGCGTGCAACTTGCAAGGGATTTTCTAGTACTTTCTCGACAATTTCTATCCAGTTTTTTTTTCACAGTTAGGGTTTGTTTTGATAGAAAGGGGTTAGACCCAATCTTTTTAGATTGGAAGAAAAATGTATTAAAATCCTAGGTAATGATACGAGCTGTGCGTCCAATACATCGTTTTTGCTTCGTACGTTCTGCCCTCAACATTTTTTTCATGTTGCAATGTTAGGTAAAGAAAGCGGGCTCCTGACTAGCTCGTCTTCTTCTAGCCTCCTAAGCCTCCCCCATTGTATTTATCAAGAGACCAAAAGTAACTTGCAAATCCCCCAAGGCTGCCGCGTCCTTCTGGGCGAGCCTCTGCGCCGATCTCCTCAAATGTGTCCTCGCTTACCTCCCCTGCCTCGCCCACCACGCCACCTTTTGCCACCGTCTGCTTTAAGCCTTCAAGCGGTGCTCACAGCGCCAAGACACGCTTGGCCTAGATTTCCATGGCTACTCCTCCCGTCCGCTGCTGCGCTTGAGCCCTCCTTCTTCTGTGTCCTCTGCGGAACCACCCACCGCGTCGCCCTCCCCGATGACGTCCGTGCCGCGTGCTGCCGCGACTCCTTCCCCGGCGACTGGCTCGTTCTCACGCTCCACTAGTCCCGCGACTACGAAATTCCACAACCTCAACCTCGACGACAGCAGACCAGACCCCTCGACCTTTGGTGCCGGCGGCCACACATCAACGGACAGTAGTAGCCTCATCATCTTTGCTTTTTGGACGCCGCTCCTGTTGCTGCATCTGGGTCCTCACAGAGATGATCCTCATCCGCCAAAACCTCCACAATAACCTTCAGCTTCAACTAGGTACGTCTTGTTGCAAGCATTGCTAATTTTGTTGCAACAATTGGCTCAAAATGTTGTGTGAAGCGTTTTTATTGTTGCCATGTTGTTGCAGCAAGAGGTGTTTTTTTTGTTGCAATGGTGTTTTTGATTTGTTGCACAAGAGTAAACATTTTGTTGCAGTCTTCACCATTTGGTTGTTGCATCATTGTTCTAAAAATGTTGCGATAATTATTTTCGGATGTTTCCACTATTATTTACAGATGTTGCAATGTTGTAACATCGAAATTTGTTTTGTTTGGGATGTTTGAATTAGTTTTTAAAAGCACAACCATGTTCTATACTGATGGTTGCATGTATTTTCGGTGAGAATTTGATATTTTTTGGCATTGTATTTATTATTTATGCATTTTGTTGCACATATGAATTAATTTTATTGTACATATGAATTAATTTTGTTACAAATGTTATATTTGGATGTTGTATCGGAGTGTACAATGGAAACTCCCACCATACGTTCGAATGTTAGTTGCGTTCTAAAATCCTTGTCAATAAGAAGGTATTGGACCTAATATCCCACACACACACACACACACACACACACACACACACACACACACACATATATATATATATATATATATATATATATATATATATATATATATATATATATATATATATATATATATATATATATATATAAAAGGACATCGGACTGTACCGTTTTTGGACCGAAGGAATTCCGCATAAATCTCGAAGGCATTATACCTAGTCACGCTGGATTTGTTTTTTGAAAACATGACATGCTGGATTTAGGACAAGGCCCCCTTGATTTACCGTGTATTACCATTTCGGTTCACAAGACAAGAGTTGATCGACTTTTGGCTTTCGGGCCACCGTACGATGAGGCTTAAGCGGTCTAGAGGCAGTACGAAGAGAAGAGTTCGCCGGCGAGGAGGCAGGCGGCCGTGGCGGACGTCGGCAGGTCGCCGGAGCGGCGCGACCGCGACCGGGGCTCTCTAGGGCAATATGCGCATCCGTGGATCTCCGGGATCTGGGGGAGGCCTTACAAGAAGATGATTCTTTGCTTGGGCAAGAAAATGTTGAGGCAATCCAAACCAGCCTTCGATTCTCTCTGTTCCATCCTCAAACGGGAAGGAAAACGAAGAGGAGGAAAAGAAGGTTCTTTGCTTCTTCTTCTTGCCGTATCTAACATGCATGGCGCCTTTACTTTTCTTTCCTTGGTAAAGATGGATTCAATTCTTCCTGTCTGTTTCAGAGAGGAATAAATTAGAAGAAAGATGCATATGAAGAAAGATGGACAATGGAGCACCTTTGCGTGCAATCCAGCTGATTCTTGGGCTCGGCGCGTAATGGATCGGCCGATGCCGACCGAGCAGGAGTTGCAGCCAAAACCTCTTGCTCTCCGGTCTGCACTTGTGATGCTGTAAGACAAGGCCCCTCTTTTCCCCTTTTCAGAAAGCTAACACAGAGAGGGAGAGGAGGTGCTACAGTAACAAGAGGTGCATTTCCTTTGTTGCTTTCCATTCAGGCATTCAGCTTAATTTGTTATCATGCATGGTGCGTTGCTACTATCATGTATGTTGCATTACGTTTGCAGCGTTGTTTTCCTCATAAGCGCCAAGTGGTGATCAACTTGTTCTCTCTGTTTTTTTTTGGCTGCTTCTTGTTGTTGTTTATGGATTGAGCCACCCTTCTGATTCTGATCCATCTTTTTTTTCCTTGCAGCGGAGTGATTGAGGTTCTGTCATGGCAATAAACTCATCTTAATCATCACTGATCGGTTTGCATTACATGGAAAGTGTTTGACGTGATTAATCTTCATAATTCATATCCGGTGGTGGTGTGTTGATCAGCAGAGGCTGGCTGCTGCTGCTGCTGCTGCTGGATGATTTGATATCCTCGTTGGAAGAGACGTCTTTCAAGGTAAGACTTGTGCGACCAGCGAGGTCTTGAAACCGTTTCAATTCTTGCGTTTAGCTTCCATTCATGTAAGAAAAAAAATTCTATCTAGCAACGTGAAAGATTAGTTGATGAGGGAGCTATGGAGGGGAGCAGCAGCTGTAGCTAAACAAGTTCTTATATATAGACTGGAACCCAATCCCATCAATTACCAAATTGAGTAAAACAAGACCAATAAGCATGTTGATTATTTTTCAATAAGGAAAAAATGATTATGTACATGGTGGAAATGAGCCGATCTGTGATCTTCTTTCCACCCTACTGCCAGTTGTAGTAGTGTCTTTATGAGTTAAATGTGGGCAAGAACTCATGGAAGGATGCTCCTAACTTTACTGAATATAGTTTGGGTGTTTGTTTTGTTTGCCTTCATAGTGCATTGGATGGATTTTTTTTCATCGTTTTGTTATTATTTTTTATCCCTTTTGTTTGCTGTTCTCAATTAACCATGCAGTCGGTATAAGTACAGAGTAAAGCCTGTCGTGTTTTATATCTTGCCAATGTGTACAGAGTAAACTTACTGTTGTAAACTTTGCACAGCTTTCAGATCAAGTTCATAAGCATTGTGGATTGACGGCATGCAAGTTGGTCAATAATTTTCTCCTTCAAGGATTCATCTGATGGCAACCATATTATTTTCTTTTGTTGGGTCATGCATCCAAAAGATTCAAGAGATCGCTACGGAGGAGGCAATACTAATACTGGGAGTCAAAGAAGATCTTGCAGATCTACAGCGAAGAATGAAGCAAATACAATGTTTTATTAGTGATGCTGAACAGAGGAGTGTCGAAGAGTCGGCTGTTAAGAATTGGCTTGGTGAGTTGAGAGATGCCATGTATGATGCTGATGATATTGTTGACTTGGCCAGGTATAAAGGAAGCAAGCTGCTAGCAGATCATCCTTCTACATCATCAAGAAAATCAACTACATGCAGTGGCCGTTCACTCTTGTCTTGCTTTCCTAATGTCCGGACAAGGCATGAGATTGCCGCTCAAATTAGAAGCCTCAACAAAAGAATAGAGAAGATTTCGAAGGATAACATTTTCTTAACACTTCAGAACACAAAACCAACTGGACAAGTTTCTGTACCAGATCGGAGAAAAACATCCCACCTTGTCGAACCAAACCTTGTGGGAAAGGACATCATATATGCTACCACAAAACTGGTGGGGTTGGTGCTACAACACAAGGAAAAGAAGGCTTACAAGATTGGCATTGTTGGAACAGGAGGAGTCGGCAAGACAACACTAGCTCAGAAAATATACAATGATCAGAGAATAAAAGGAAACTTCAGCAAACACTCCTGGATTTGTGTTTCCAAAGATTACTCGGAAGTTTCTCTTCTAAAAGAAGTCCTTCGAAATGTCGGAGTATACCACGAGCAAGGTGAAACTGTTGGAGAGCTCCAAAGCAAGCTCGAAGCAGCCATTAGAGGGGAGAAATTATTTCTTGTGTTGGATGATGTGTGACAGCCCGATGTATGGACCAATTTGCTAAGAATTCCATTACATGCCGCAGCTACAGAAATGATTGTTGTAACAACTCGACATGATACTGTTGCACAAGCAATTGGAGTGGAAGATGTACATCGAGTTGAACTGTTGTCTGAAGACGTAGGATGGGAGCTACTATGGAAGAGTATGAACAAAACTGACGAGAAAGAAGTGCACAATCTGCAGGACATGGGGATGGAGATTGTTCGAAAATGTGGTGGCCTTCCTCTTGCAATCAGGGCTATTGCTAGTGTTTTGGCAACCAAGGAGAAAACCGAGAATCAATGGAGAAAGATTCTAAGCAGCAATGCTTGGTCTGTGAGTAATCTTCCTGTTGAACTAACGGGTGCTCTGTACTTGAGTTATGATGAGCTACCACAAAATTTGAAGCAATGTTTCCTTTATTGCGCTCTGTATCCAGAAGACTCCACCATGCATCGCAATGATCTCATCAGGTTTTGGGTTGCTGAAGGGTTTATAGAAGAGCAAGAGGACCAACTTCTAGAAGAAACAGCAGAACAGTACTACTATGAGTTGATCTATCGGAACCTCCTCCTACCTGATCCTGGGTATTTTGACAAAGACAGGTGCAAAATGCATGATCTCTTAAGGCAGCTTGCTTGTTATTTGTCAAGAGAAGAGTGTTTCCTTGGTGACCCACAATCATTGGAGGGTAAAAGCATGTCTAAACTACGACGTGTTACAGTTGTAACGGACAAGGATACACTTGTTTTACGTAGTCTGGACAAGCAGCAATTCAGAGTAAGAACCTTGATGTTTCGCTGTGGCAAGTCGGTAAGAGTTGAGAATATAATTTTCAGGAGATTTGTATATCTCCATGTTTTGAATTTATCTGGCTCGTGTGTACAAAAAGTTCCAGGCTATATCGGAAATCTGATCCATCTCCGCATACTTGATCTTGATCGTACCAACATTACTTGCCTTCCAGAGTCCATCCGTTCTCTCGTAAACCTTCAGATATTGAACTTGCAGCAGTGTAGAGCTCTGCACGGTCTTCCTTCGGCAATCACCAAATTGTGCAATTTAAGGTGTCTTGGGCTTGACGGCACACCAATAAATCAGGTTCCAAAAGGGATAGGCAAATTGAAATTCCTCAATGATTTAGGAGGATTTCCTATTGGTGGTGGAAGTGATAATGCTAAAACACAAGATGGATGGATGTTGGAAGAGTTGGGGCATGTATCACAGCTAAGGCGGCTTTATATGATTAAATTGGAAAGAGCAACTCCTTGTAGTACAGATTCATTGCTAATAGACAAAAAGCATCTCAAAGTTTTATATCTATGGTGCACTAAACGTACGGATGAGCCGTATTATTCGGAAGAAGATGTTTGCAACATTGAGAAGATCTTTGAGCAGCTAAACCCTCCACAAAACCTTGAAGATCTAGTTATTGGGAGTTTTTTTGGTCAGAGGTATCCCACCTGGCTTGATGCTACCCATTTGTCTTCAGTGAAATATTTGAAGCTCATAGACTGCAAATCCTGTGTGTACCTTCCACCAATTGGGCAGCTTGCCAACTTGAAATATCTGAAAATTAAAGGAGCAACCACGGTTACCAAGATTGGATCCGAATTTGTTGGCTGCAGGGTGGGTAATCTCGGATCCACAGAGGCAGTTGCTTTCCCCAAGCTTGAAACGTTGGTCATAGAAGATATGCCCAACTGGAAGGAATGGTCCTTTGTTGAAGAAGACGACGAAGTTGCATCTCCAAGGTTGCAGCTGCTGCCTCGTTTGAATAAGTTGCATCTTAAGGGCTGCCCCAAGCTGAGAGCTCTCCCACGACAGCTCGGAAAGGAGGCCACTAGCTTGAGACAGCTTTTAATCGCGAGAGGTGAAGGCCTGGAGTGGGTCTCTAACCTTCCTCAAGTGAGAGTGCTGCGTGTAAACCGTTGTCCAAACTTACGGCGTGTCGAGAGATAAATTTGCGAAAACTCAAAAAAAAGGAGGAAAACTAAAACAAGGGAGATTCTCTTAATTCCGTGTACGTCGTATTTGGTGAATTTTCATGGTAGTTTGTGTGGGATTTCGTGTATTCTATTTCCCTTTTTTGGGTAGATGTTTTCCTTTTTTGTCTTAATATTCTGATTGTAGGTGGGTGGGTGCGTAACTCCGCTTATGTCATCGTAGGCGTACCACTTAATGGTATAGCCGGTCCCAAGCCCGAAAAAGGGAGGAGGGAATACTTTGTATACATTATTTATATAGTCTTTGTTCACCTGAACCCCTGCACCCTGTTTTCCATCTGCATTGACTGTAAGTAACTCTTCTGTGCTATCAGTGAAATACAGATGTAGCTATTCTATGTTACACAAAATATTAGCTCTTATCATCGATAGACATCCCTTAGTAACAAAATAGTAATATACATGCCTTTTCTTTGAAAAGCTTTCTAATTTGTACTATAATTCATAATTTATGACAGGAAGCAATATTTTCTACGAATCACGAAAAAGGAAGGTGAAAGGGCATGTTGTGAACAAGGACATAATAGTAAAGCTCTTCTGTGCTGAAAGACGATCAAGATTATTGCTGTTCAATTTTTCTCAGGTTGTAGAGTTTACAGAAAATTTCAAATGGACAAACGTGGTTGGATGCGGTGCTTTTGGTTATGTTTACAAGGTACCTTTGCCTTTAATGTTTTTTTATGGTATAGTGTCAATTCTACTATTGTTACTTTTATGTTTACAAGAAACTTCAAGTATGACCTTTTTATGGGATTCTTGACACAAGAAAATCTGGACGCTTGTTCCAGAAACAGGTAATGTTGTGATAAAAACCAATTAACTACATCCCTGTTTGGATCCCATGACTTTGCCTGAAACTCTGAAATTGAAGAATTCTGGACTAGTGAACCAGATAAGAAACTTTCCAGGAGATGAGATTATTGGTATAATATAAGGTTCACCAGGGCATTGGGAAAAAGTTATAATGGCATTATGTTTAATCGCGAGTCTGAATGTAGACCAGTTCTATTTGATTCTGTGGTAAGATAAGATTCAACTTTGGTTTCTACTGTAGATTTTATTACTAGATATTATTTTGAATCTGAGAGTCTTGGGAGATCTTCTATGGTTAGTGAAAAGAGAAAATTCTCTTAGTTTTTATATACCCCCCCCCCCCTTTTTGAGATTTGTTCTTTGAACTTGATATTGAGCTTTTCAGGGAAAACTGCCTAATGGAATTGAGATATGAAGCTTTTTATGATATGAAGCTCCTTTCTTCCCTTTATTTGTCTATGCTAATATTTTAATTCCATTTTAATCTTGCAGTGGTTATATAGATCCTGAATATATCAGGTCAGGAAAATTCTCAGTGAAGTCTGATGTGTATAGCTTCGGCATCATGATTCTTGAGATTTTAAGTCGAAAGAGATGTATGTTATTATCCAATGGAGAATGGATGGATCTACCGACATGCGTGAGTAGAAACTTTCACCCTTTGCATCAAAGTATATCTTATTTTATATTTGCAACGACATTCCTATTGCTGGGTAGTTCTCTCTTAGAATTTTAGAAACCGCGTCACTAAATATTCTAAAGAAAGAAAAACGTAGAGGAAGATAGAAAAGAAAAGAGACAGTGTTGACTGTTGAGTTGCATGCCAAGTTATATTAGTTCCACCTTGGAATTAATCACATCATTATTAGAATTAATTAGTTCCACCTTGGAATTAATCACATCATTATTAGAATTAATCAGTTTATGCTGTGAAGTTCATTTCTGCCAGCAGTTGTTATCAATTATTTTTGGTTCAGGTGGTATTGGAGCAAGTTGTGCTTGTGTTTTTGTGGGCTGAATTCCATTACTTATCATACTTAAGCGTCACTTTTAATGGTGATGGAGTTTGCTATTTTATATTGGGGAGTCCGGTGTCTTCTATTGGTTATTTTACACCGCATCTACATAGAATTTCAGCATTTATTACCATTAAAACGCTCAACGCTAACCGTTAAAGAACCTTTTCAGTTTCCCATATCAGTAACCATGAAAGGGTTCTTTCAGGCCTGGGAGCTGTGGAAAGCAGGAAAGTCCCACGAGCTTCTTGATTCATCACTATGTAATGAGCACCAAATAACTCGGATCATCTGATGCATTCATGTGGCGCTATTGTGTATTCAAGACTGTCCTATGGATCGGCCTACCATGTTGGATGTTCTTCTGATGTTACGCAGCGAGAGCGTAAGCTTACCTATACCTAAGGTACCAGTTAACCACGCAAATGGGTGTCTAGCTGACGTCTTGACTCGTCAGACTCTGGGAGGTGAACTTACCGTTACAAGCGTAGTGACGGCCTTGGTGCAGAGAGATGCAACTCAGAACTGTCCTACTAGCTCTCATGTTGATCTTGATATTTGTGTACACATCTGTAAAACTATCTGTAGAACTATCTTTTGTATTCTTCATCCTGACTATTCATTTTGGCTTTTCGCATTATTTAGCTTTTGGCCCCGCTGGTCTTGGTAAAGGATAGCTAATGACATGTGTAGTGATGATTCTTCTTAGACCTTTCACTTGTTGGTTTTTGAGGGTGGTGTTGTCGGGATCCGGATTTACTTTGTGTGTATTCTGAACTAGTCTTAGATCAGTAGCTAGCTCATACAGGAAACATCGATGAAATACAATCTACTTATCGAGTTTAACTAAAAAGATATCAAAATAATGCATGGTGATAATAACTGGATCTTATGGTCAATATTTACTGAACTTACCATGCAGGACTAAAGAAACAAATAAACTCTTCTTTGACCTTTCACTTGTTGGTTTTTGAGGGTGTTGTTGTTAGGATCCGGATTTACACACCCGAAACTCTGTGTATTCTGAACTGGTCTCAGATCAGTAGCTAGCTCACACAAGAAATATCGATGAAATACAATCCATTTATCGAGTTTAACTAAAAAGATATCAAAATAACACATAGTGATAATAACTAGATCTTATAGTTAATGTTTACTTAACCTACAACACAGGGCTAAAGAAACAAAAAAACTTTTGCAGCGGAACGAGAAACTTGGAAAGATCAATCAATATGCCTACAGGCAATCGAGTGGAGAACGCATCCTAATTCGCAAAGTCTTCACAAAACTCCTCTTCGTAGAACTCTTGAGCAGCTTGATATTCTTCAACTAAGTAGCAAAGTTTTAAGCCGTGGGTACATAAAGTATTCAATAAGTCGTAGGAAAACAGTATGCAATTAATATTCATGCAATGCTTGAACAAAAGAATAGTTGTATAGTTCTTTTGCAGAAAACAGTATTGACAGTAGATAGATTGAAATAAGTAATTAAAAAGAATAGTAAGTAAATAAACAACTGCTTTGAAATAACCTGTGAACGTTCACTTCCCAACCAAACCACCGAGTGAACATGCCATCCACCAAGTGAAAATTACATTCATCAAGTGAATCTCTCATTCACCTTCCGACACATTTTTATAAAGAAACTCAACCTCTCGTATGAAATCCCTAAGCATTGTCCATAACCGGAGACACGCCCGTTTAAACAGTCTTAACTCTGCAGAGGTTGTACAGTTTTACCAATAAGAGATAAATCAACTTAAAGTGTCTAACCACACTACCATAGGTGTGCGACTAAGTGATCATCACAAGGCATTTACAAAGCCCCTCCTTAACCCAATTCTGTCCGCTAAGGTTTCAATACTAAATGTCATCACGACCAGACAGGGCCCTCCTTTTGCGCCATTGTGAGTATACGTCCATTCCGTAACTCACGCTTCTAAAAACAAGACTAAGTTAAAACATTGCTAATTAGTTAGCCAGGTCGATCCCATACTGGACATATGGTTGTACAATATGGCCTAGTTCAATGGCACACAAAATTAAGTCTTTGACAAGTTACTTAGGCGAGACTACCTCATCCAAAACAATGTGCCACACACACCCTCTTTACTGCACGATCACTCGTCTGAGCATAAATCATTTTGTTCAACCAAACCAATGACAATCTCTCCCATGGCACAAAATTTTACAATAGCGGCATCACACCACAATCGGTACAACAGTGACATCATACCACAGTTGTACAACAATGGTATTGAACCATAATTCCATACATCATTAAGTTAAATTATCACTATTGAACATGATATCATGAGCCCATCGTAACTAAGCATGTCTAAGCATCTCTACGATAACCCATATTGGTGATACAAATATGTCCAACTAATATTGACCATCCTATGGTGATAAATGATTCATGGTATTCAAATATTCAATGGAGACGTAGTGACAAATATGTGATTATCTATTTTCAAAACAGTTGATATAAAGATAGTACGCAATTTGATATAAAACAATATAATTTTGAAATCATAGGTTCAACATGATCAAAGAACTACAACTTGCCTTGGCTTTGCTCAGTTACCACACTTGGATTTTCAAAACTTGCTTTTGCTCCTGCTCCTTGAAACAAATCGTCTAAAAGAGAGATAAAACAATAGGCGAAGCACAAATAAATCCTAAATAAAATCAACTAAAATCCAAAAACAGCAAGACCAACTCTAAAAGAAAGAGCTCGATTTTAGATGAATTTAGGAATTTGAATGGACCGAATCGGAGTTCGAACGAAAGAGAACAGACTCTCGAAAGATTTGACGAAAAAGGAAAGAGAGAGAAAAGAATATTTTAGAAAATATTACTTCGGACTAAAATAAATAATTTCCTAATGGTTGACAGGTGGGTCCCACGGGGATTTGTTCTCTCTAAAATTTCAAATTAAAGAAAATATGAAAAAAGGTTGGAGAGGTTGATAAGTGGGCCTTGGTCTATGGACCAAGTCCATGGGATGGTTCAGGTATACGGTGGACCAAGTCCACGAAATTGGAATATAGGGGTGACTCGGATGGTGCCACGCATGTACTGACTAGGACAACACATCGATAGCTCTGATGTGGCCGTGAGATGGCATTTGACGAGGCTGACACATGGGATCCACGTGGCGGTGACTTACGGTCACTGACGTGTGGGGTCCGTGGGTGGCACAAGGCTTGGCTCAGGCTTAGTACTGGCCAAACGGGCCGCCCGGCCCGACACGGCACGGGCCCGGCTAGACACGGCCCATTCTGGCCCAATTATTATTTGTGTCGTGTCGGTAGGCCTACTACTGCCGGGTGGCGGCGAACGCTACCGACGGACATTCGTCTTAGTGTCATGTCGGTGGCCGCCCGAGTTCTGCTTAGTCGCTTTGCCAAGCATGGCCCGTTAGAATGAAAAAATCCAGAAAAATTAGAAAAATATGTAGAATTCAGAAGTAGACATGAAAATTGAAAAAAAGAGACAATCATATTGAAAATGTAATAAAGAGCTTTATTAATGTCTAACTAGCTGCCTCGTTAAAACCTTCGTCAAGTAAAAACTCAAAATGAGAAAACCTTGGCAAAGGAAAGAGTACAACCTATAGCTCTACAATTCTACATACATGATACATCCTTGTTCTATGTGTCAGTGTCATTGTCTAAGTACAGATTTTCGAACACCTCCGACAACTCTGGATTTTCCACAGAGTGTTGTGTTCGTGAATCAGCTTGTTCCTAGTCCTTCACAGTTAGAATTATCTCCACCATCTCACTTGTGAGATTTGTTCTTCTCTCCTCCAATATTCTTCCAGAAAGACTAAAAGCAGACTCGGAGGAAACTGTAGAGACAGGAACAGTTAACACATCACGTGCAAGTATGGATAGCACGTGATATGTTAACTTATGGGCTTGCCACCATTGCAAGATGTCGAAGCCTTCTGAGTTGAAATCCACCGTATCGTTGTACAGATAGGTGGATAGTTCCCTGCTCCTTATGGGTCTTGGCTGAGCATGCATCGGTGTAGAAGAAGAAGAAGAAGACCTGGACTTGGACCTGGAGGAAGAGGCATCGAAGATCGCGCCCCACATATTTGTCTTCCCACTCGAGGTGGGGGCTACTGGAGGTCGTTGTGAGCGCACTCCCCGGAACTTATTTTCATACCTTTGGTAAACCTTGTATAACCGAGAACAAACTTATGCAAAATAGTAAGTATAGTCTAGCCCCGTAGCATCACTAAGAAGATCAAGTACAGTACCAAATGCACCAATTTTAGCCCTAGGATCTAAAAGAAATGCAAATGCATA
Organism: Phyllostachys edulis; assembly: GCA_036346405.1. Taxonomy (NCBI): domain Eukaryota; kingdom Viridiplantae; phylum Streptophyta; class Magnoliopsida; order Poales; family Poaceae; genus Phyllostachys; species Phyllostachys edulis. The sequence goes on along the minus strand of CM070553.1, from coordinate 5,100,667 downwards.
TAGGTAAGGGATTTCTCTTCAATATTTAAGGTATTTAGATTTCATGGAAATAATAGCCTCCCGTAAAACTAAGTTATTTTCATGCATTTTCAATTGAGTAGGAATCTGTAAAATAGTATGCACGATGATAGGAGATGTTTGATAGTAGATAGCGGACAAAGCAACAGTTGCCTCATAATTTTTTTCTAAAAACGACAGTATCTTCTCAGCAACGAACCAATGTTGCTCAGTTAATAGTAAAGTACCGTTAGTGCTAAGATAATGCGTTTGAATAAAAACAGAAAAAATATTCTTATATGGTAAAAGATGCTTAAGCATGAGGTAAGTAGAGTTCCACCTTACCTCCATGTCCAAACCGAACTTTTGGACGTACACCCATCGCCTTGTAGAAGTTCTTATATTGTGCTATTCTTACATTAGAATTATTCAAGAAAGAAATCGCATCACGAAAAGCTTTAATATACGGACTCAACCTCTTCAAACCACATTTGACTATAAGGTTGATAATATAACAAGCACATCGTTGATGTAGCAAGAAGGAATTGGCATATGTACTCAACACTGGAGTAAGAATGTAAATGGCCCTAGAGTTTGAAGCAGCGTTGTCTAAAGTAATTGTGAATATTTTTTCTATAAGACCAAAGTCTTCCACAACTTTGATAATACAATTCGCAATATTCTCCTCGTGTGTGCTACATCAATTAATTTCAAACCTATAATCCTTTTCTCAATTACCCAGTCGTCCTGTCTTACTTGGTTGTCCTGTCAAAACTCTCCTACACTCCTGATGTAGACGGTCTCGACCTCTTTGCTCCGGTTGCCGTGGAGCCTGATGACGGAACTCCACCTTGCTCCTCCGGTGAAACCTCCGGTTGGTTTGAGGCAGCTGCAGCCGCTTCTATGGACGCAATTTCCTCTGTTGAAAGTCTGCACTCAGTAAGAGCAAAGCTGTCGTAAGGACTGTCCATAACGAAAACTGCAAAATAGCAACTAACACTATTACTACTTTCATCTTAGCATAACAAGAACTAACAATACAAGTATATTACAAAAGTAGTATTCTACCTCTTTTCACGACTTGTCTTTGCTAAAAATTGAAATTTCCAATTTTTGACACAATTTTTTTGAATTTTACCAAATTAGCTCAACACGGATTTGAATTTGCATAACACAATTTCAAAGAGAGAATGGAGAATGAAAGGGTGCTGAATGAGGGGGGGTATGGTGGCTATTTATAGAAAAAATTTCAAAATTTTTTCTATTTTTTGCTATTTTTTAAGACCCCAACGGTAAAAAACCCCCCTAACGGCCGAATTTTTCGGGCCGTGCCGTGTCAGGCACGGCCTACGGGCACGACATGGCCCGACTCATCCCTACGCCTATCCTTCTTCTCCCCCAACCCCCTCTCTCCTGCGTCTTTGCCCGCGGCTTGGATCTTACAAGACGACACGCCAGATGGCTCCTCGTCGCCGACCCGCCTCCTTGCCTCCCCACGACCCGTCGCCTCGACGACCCCCCGCCTCCTCGCCTCCCTCACCCGCCGCCGCCTCCCGGCCCCGCCGCCTCCTCGACGCCGCCTCGACGCCTCCTTGTGGTCGGTCACCGCAGCAGCGTGTCTGTGTGCCGCCACACTGCCCGCCTCTCCGCCGGTGCGCTTACCAAGACAGTCTGCTGTAACGCCTCCTCCTCCATTCCGTGATCACAAGAAGATCATGCGCCATGACGCCCTCCTCCTCCTCCCTCCGGCCTGCCCGCCCGGCCCTCGCCTCCATGGTAGTGTCTCTCGGGCCACACTGGTCAGACTGGCCGTCTTGTGTGGCCGACCCACCGTCTTGAGGTGGCGGCCATGCACGGCCTGAGGTCTCGTCTTGGGGCCCAAGACGACTCATGAACGATCTGGTCAGGTCAGATTTGGTCAGCCTCTGAGATCGTGCCTCTAAGGGTGGAAAAAAAGCTCGAAACTCGTGAGCCAGCTCGGCTCGTTAAGGGCTCAGCTCGACTCGGCTCAAACTCGGTCCCTTAACGAGCTGAGCCGAGCCGACAATTTAGCTCGTTTTCTTAATGAGCCGAGTTCGAATTGGCTCGCGAGTTGTTCGTTTAGCTAGTTAAAAAAAACCCAGCATAGTAGAGCAGTAGTATCAAGCCAGCCCAACCCATCAACCGTTAGACGGTCCAGAGAGGCACAAGCCCCAAGTTGTGATCTCTTAACTTTCTAAAATTTTTATCAGGCTGATTTGGCTTTTTAGCGAGCCTAACGAGTTTCAAGCTATGATCTCTTGACTTTCTTAACGAGCATAACGAATCGAGTTCGAGCTTTTTAACGAGCCGAGCCTAGTATTTTGCTCGTTAGTTTAACGAGCCGAGCCGAACTCGTTTTCTTAACGAGCCTTAATAAACCGAGACGAGTTGAGTCGAGCTGGCTCGTTATCCACCCCTACGTGCCTCATACTGGCCCGGTAGGTCTGGCCATTTGACCAGACCTACTCAGGCTCACGCCATGGATGACGACGGTGGCCTCGGGTGGACTACAGTAACGGCGAGGGTTTGGTCGCGGCGGCACTCTCCTGCGAACCTTCATCGGTGACGAGCGGCGGTGGATCGAAGCCAGTGATCCGCGGAGGAAAGAGGGGAAAAGAGGAAGCGACGCGGGAGTTGGAGATGCTCACCGACGAGCTTCAAAAGAGACAATGGCGGAGAGCGGCGCTCGGATTTCGACGAGGATAGCGCGACAGCAACGAATCGGCCCAAGGACGGCGAATCCAAGATATGGGCGGCAAGAGGATGTCGATGGCGGTGGCGGAAGGCGATGAGGTTCGCCTAGACGACAGTGGTGAAGTTTTTCCTCAACAACGGCGGCGCGGAAGCCTCCAACTCCGACGAGCTCGAACGGCGCAACGACGACGGCTCTGGCAGCGGCAAGTAGGGCTTCGAAAGCGGCGGCGGTTCGGGGTTTGGATCCGGGGTTCGTGGGTCCTTTTGAAAGGCGGAGGCGGCGTGCGACGCACGGACTCCGAGTCCGGAACGGTGACGTCTCCGCGAGCGTGGCGGCGGCGGATTCCTAGAGACGAGGAATAGTGTAGCGGCTCGGCTGGGCTGGGCTTCGCGCACACGAGTGAGTTGGGCCACGGAAATAAGTCTCTTCCCTGGAATTTAGTTTAATCAGAATTTGGTAAGGAGGTCTCCCTTCACTGATTTTCATCTTGTGTTGTTATTTCTGATTCTTTCTCCATAGCCTTGGTGCAGCATGCCAGCATGTGCTCTGCATTGCATGTGTTTTTTAAGGGTAAATTTGCTTAGTAATATTACAATGATGTATAAATTAAAAAATAGTATTCAATGTGAGAATGAATGACATATCAATATTATTTTTCAATTCGTTATATCTTTATAGTGTTATTGAGCAAATTGCCCTATTTTTTAATAGATATAATATTTGTGATCACTAGCAGAACAGCTCTTCGTGGCAATGCTTCAACTGACCCGATTAATTCTTCATAGATTTAACCACATGTCGCTTCATCACCGGGTGGTGCTCAATACACACCATAGCAAGACAGTTTTTTTAATTATTATTATTATTATTATTATTTCTGAAGCAGAGCAGTAAGATGTTGAGCATGGGGCATGGCTAGTTGGTGAAAACACAACGTGACGAGTCCAACTCAGAACTGGTCAGACTTTCATGCCGTCTGGTTCCAGCTACATCTGCTCTGTCTTGTTGACAAAATGGAGCACAGAAAGCTAGGAGGCTTCTTGGAAAGCTCCTGCCTTCAGCGCTGGCTGATGGCTCGTTCAAATGTCAGTACAATCTCCTCCCTTTGTTTATCTTAAAATGTTGATGCTGAATCATGCTCATATAGTCCATGCATATATATGGTTGGCTTAGCTTAGTTCTCAAGATAAAAATCAAACCTTGAAATATTGGCCATGTAGGACCACTGGACCAGCCACCCGTCCCCATTGCACAGAGCAGGCTAGCATTATTGTGCAGCGAAGAGGGTGGAAAACTTTGCGCTTTAGTGGCCGGAAGAACCATTACCATCGGAACGGACGGACGAAGGCTAACGGGGCTAGGGATGGCAACAGGGTCATTCCTCGTCGGAGAGTGGTGTGGACCATCTCTATCCCTGTGACAAGAAAAAATCCACATCCCTATCCCCATCCTCATCCCTGTCGTCGGGTACTATTCTTCCCCGTTCCCTGTCCCCATCAGGTTATCGGGGTCCCATCCCTGTCCCCATCCCCATTGTCGGTACACATTAGCGAATACTGCTCATATATCCTAAAATAGTCTATGTACACGAACAGAAAAAGAGTGCATGTACAAACCGTTACACCTTACATGCATACGAATCATGATTAGCTTCGGTTGGTCTTATTTTCTTTCACTGTGCGGTGCTATGTTCTGAGCAATGGAAACAAAAGAGAAAGAAAAAAAAACTAGGATTGATTGGTTGTTTGTAGAAGGCACTAAAAAGTTACGTGATTAGAAAATCCGTTTAATTGAAGGAAGAAATAATCCAGCCATAGAACGTGACACCTCACGGCAAGAAAAAAGAAAAAAAGGTGTAAGTTAATTGGGCTAAATATTACAATTCAACCATGATTACAACTCTATCTTTCCATAAAGAACTACTCCTAGCATGTTCCAAAATTCTATCTGCTAACATAACTTATATTCTCGATATAAGTATAAAATTCCAACCTTTAATAAGAAAAAAAAGAAAAAAGAAAAACAGGATGCCACGTTCGGTTTCCCGCATCGGCTGGGAGGGATGAAGAAAATACGACGAGATTCATTCCTACTACACGGACGGTACAGATGCGGCGAAGTCGAGCTCCAGTCCCCGTCATGCCTCAGTCGCCACCGCGCCATCTTCTTGCTCGTGGCCCCAAATCCTGGATGAGTGCAGCGATGGCCAACTCGAAGGGCAGCGCGGCAACAGCCTCCACCTGACACCCTAATTAAGCTCCTCCATAGGTAAGCGGCCTCATCGATCCTATGCCCGTAATAGGGCCAGAAAGTGCCACCAAGCCGTGGCCAAGATCAAGTCATCCAGATGCATAGGTGATCAACCCAAAGTCATTTAGCATTAGAACTAATCCACCTTGACATGGTTCAATGAGTACGGATTGCCCTTGATTAATTAAATCATGATCTGTAGAGAGTCTCACATTGCATCCTGCCGCGCGTGGACAAAGCAATCCCATGCATAGCATGATCTCGCGTCCACAGTTTAATCCAGCGTGCGTGCTATATGCCTATACATACATACATACATACATACATACATACATACATACATACATACATACATACATACATACATACATACATATATATATATACATACATACATACATACATATATATATATATATATATATATATATATATATATATATATATATATATATATATCTTCTAGTCGCTGGCATTTAATCACGCCGAAGCACAAAGCACTGACTGCAACAAGAACTGATCCACGTGCGAAACGGCTCCGAGTCAGAAGCTAATACGGTTCGGAAGAAGGAAGAGCCATTGTGTAGAAGCTTGACATGTGTGCGTATCAGGGATATGTGGAATCATGCATTACGTAAATCATGGCAGGTATAATATCATGATGTCAACTGTCTCTAGCGATGCCACTTAGGATTTTTTGTGAAGCGAAGGAGGAGAGAGGAGTTGTACGAAGAATTGAGCCGTTTCTCAAGCAAGAGATAGTATGGGCACAAGAACATCCATGGTATAGATATAGAACTAAAAATTGTATTGTAGTGGAGGTTGTCTCTAACACAAGAGGATTGTGTAAGGAGATATGATTAAAAAATAGATAAAAGGTGATGTGGAGTGTATAGGGGTTAGTGCTAATAAAGGACAAGTACGAGATAATGTATTGTAGAGATTATCTCTTATGTTGTCTTTAGATGACATGAATAAGTATTATAGATAATAGTTGTCTCTACCATTAGACATGCCATATATGCAGACTATAGTTCAATACATTAAAAGGATGCAATGTATTGGAAGAGACAAGCAAAGAAAAATTATATTCAATCACAAGATAGCATGCACATTCAACTTAATTAAAACCACGTGATAGTGAGGAGATCTTCAAACTTTCATACGTGCGAAACTGTATAATTTTTCTCGCATAAATTTTACAGAAAACTGTATCATTCGTGTATGAATCCTATAAAATTTTCGTGTTCCAAACGTGGTTTGAGTATGAAACTATCACATTGTTTACTATGCACACACCGAAGAGTTTACAGTTAGGAGCAAACATACTTGAACATGCAAATTGATTCAATAAGCAAACATGTTGGCTACTGAAGCATATTTTGGTGAAAAAATTAACAGAATAAGAGGGAAAACAGTAGATATCTCATGTGCCATTGGATTTAGATAGGAAGAACTAAGAAATAGAGCGATATGTGAGGTGCGAGAATAGTTTTTTTTTTTTGTTGTCATTTCTATTATCAATGGCGTGGTCAACATCTAGAGTAGTTGAGCACGAGTTTATATAGAAATGCCTCGCGATCGATGTCTACATTATAGGATGTGGGACGAGCTATTTTTCTATGAAAGGCATATTCGAGTATTTTTTTTAAGGTTCATACATGTATTAGTCTGAATTTAATTTTTTCAATTGAACATTATCATCCAATTACATTTCCTCAAGATATGTTTTGGCTTCAAAATTTTATTATATCAAATGTTCATCTTAAAAGGAACTTTTTTATTATTATTATTTAACCTTTTTTTAATTTTTATTTTAAAGTTAACCCCCGGCGCACTTTATTTCCAATTCTGACCCCTTTGGTCACACCACCACCCGTGGCGTGACAAAACAATGCTGTCACGCCACGGGATAAGTCCCCAAAATAGCACTTTTGGTCACGCTACCGGTCTTGGCATGACCAAACAACACTGTCACGCCACGAGTGGTGGCGTGACAAGAGCGTGCTCCAGATATGAAATTTGGCGTGATAACAGAGTTTTGTCACGCCACCACTCGTGGCGTGACCAAAGGGGTCAGAATTGGAAATAAAGTGCGTCGGAGGTTAACTTTAAAATAAAATTAATAAAAGGATTAATTAATAAAAAAATTCTCTTAAAAGACCTATAATTCAAAATTTTAGATAAAAAAGCATTTCTAAACCACCTAAGTTGTATACTTTATAAATTATAACTAAATCTAGCCGCGCAAATGCGCGGGAGAGAAGATGAAGCTTTGCATTGAAGACAAGCTATCGACGATATGAGGTTATTGTATAGTTAGGAGTGTGCCATCGTTGGTGAGTGACACGACGTCACATGTGATGGTGAGAAGATTATCAATATCATTAGACAACAACTAAAGTAGATATACCGATACCAGTGAAGATGGGAGGTCGTCGCGGTTAGTGAGGAACTGTGAGAACCCGCATAATTAAACTAAGCTAATCAACAGTAATCGGTAATTAGCTTAAGTAAAAATTTCATTAAAACAATCTCAATCATATCTCAGTTAATATTAAATCGCATAATTATCGCAATGGGCAGTCTAAATTGTGGAAATATCTTTTCACATCACCAAAATGTATACAACAGTCCATTTGCAAAAATAAATTAAAATATTACAATTCAACTCTGAATTACAGGATTAATGCTTCAACTCATTTACAACATCAATTACAAGAATAAATTAAATTGCAAATCAATAATCTTGCATTCATTGCATTGAAGCCTTCCTTGCCACAATGCCACCTCATCCAATCATTCTCCACCTTCCCTTATCGTGCAACCAAAAGTTTAGAAAACCATTTAGCAAAAACCAAAGCAGGAGTATTAGTTAGAATGAAGAGGTCGCCGTCGAATTCCTCAAAAGTCCAATAGGATTTCAGATAACCTAGGTCAACAATTCCATAATTACCATAGTATCTGACCAACCAAAGATAGTCGACCCTTGATAATTATGGTATCCGGGTAAACCTAGATGAATAGGCACCAGCATTCCGAGAGTTTCATAATTAAGCATCATTATAGCCCAACACCCATCTTTACCAATTAGCCTCAACCAGTATTAGAATCATACAGTGCATCACCCTTTAATCCCACCCTCAGCTCCAAGCATCACAGGGTAGTTTCAATCCAACACCCACATTTTACCAATTTATCTCCACCACAAGAGAATCCATAGCTCAATAGCCATTTTACCCTTGGGCAAATAGTTCTTAGCCCTCCAATTCACAGTGCAAGCAAGAGAGATAGGAGCATGGTAATTAGGGCAAGGTAAATAGGAATAGGGTTGCCGTAAAAACAAAATTACCACACCAAAGGATGAGATCAACCAGCCAAGGATAAGACCACCCACAGCCCCAACCCCATCCACATTCTCATCACCTTGGCCACAAGAGAAAGGGGAGCAACCAGGAACCTCACCCACAGCCACCACCACCTCAACCATTGCAGCAAAGGGGAAGGGAAGGAAGGAGCACCAACGGCTTCAAGATCGCAACCTTCTCCCCATCCCAAGTTCTAGCAAGAGGTAACCCAGCCAACCTCTGCTTGTTCTACTCATCCAAAGCATTCATTCAAACCATTGGGTTTCATGGCAGCTTAATCATCAATCCCAATCATTCATCACAGAGCAATGGAGGGAGCAAGGATCAGAGAGCACAGGGGGAGTGATACCTCAGTGAGCCTTAGCCGAAACCATCCCCATCACCTCCACTTTTGCATCATCAGGTAGCAGCCGAACCACCTCCAGCATCATGCATATGCATCAATCAAGCACCAACAAGCAAAGTGAATAAATTAACCCAATCAAATAAAATCTGAATTAACAAGAGGGGGTTAGGGGAGGAAGGAACCGGCAAGCTAGGGAGAGTCAGAGTAGCAGCAATGGCGGCAGAGGCCTGCCGCAGAGAGGGACTTCAGGCGGCGCTGCCTTCTGCCACCGAGAGGGGTCGGGCAGGGGTAGCCTAGAGGAGCCGGCGGTTGGACTGGAGCCGAGCAGCAGCAGGGGGTAGCCCAGAGGAGCCGGTGGTTGGACTGGAGTCGAGCAGCAGCAGGGGGAGCAGGAGGAGGAGGAGCCAAAGTAGCAGCAGGCAGGGGACCGACGGTTTTGGCAGGGAGCCGAGCGGCTTAGGCGGTGGCGGACCAGTGCCAGAAGGCGGGCAAGGCCAGACGGCGGCAGCGCCTCAGGAGGTGGCGCCAGAGGAGAGGAGCAACGGCTCCAATGGAGGAGGAGTTGGAAGATGAGGAGATGGGGAGTAGCACCGGGCTAGGAGAGGCGATGGGGAGGCGGTCTGGCTTGGAGGAGTCGGCGACGGCAATGGAGGCGGTCGGGCGGGTGGAGCGGGAGGCGCCGGGCACTGGCGACGCAGGCGCTGTGAGCACTGCCAGGCGGAGGCGGCGCCATGAGGAGGCGGCGCTGAGCCGAGTCGGCCGGGGAGGAGGAGATCAGGGGAGCGGCGGCGGCTTCATGAAGGGAGGAGGAGGAGTGATGTTTGGAGTTGGGGAATTGGGGTTGGAGGAAGAAGAAGCCAAGTAATAAGAGCTGGTGGGTGCGGCCGATTAAAAAGAATAGGAAGGGGTATTTGTGGAAAGGATTAGAATAGGGTAAAATTAGGGTTAGAAGTAAGGTTAAAAATTAGGATTTGAGTGTTAATTGTTGAGTATATCTAGATTAGATAAATAATCTGACATATTAGTAATCGTTTAGCTAGATTAGAATAATTAAGTCAATTAGCTTTGTAGTTATTTAGAGAGTTAAAGAATTTATTTCCGCGCTTAAATAAAATCCAATAGAAGTTTGTACGCAAATAAAACTTGTCAGATTTAGTAGTATGCGATTTCGTTTGAGTCACTAGTAAGTTAGGTTATTTAATCCACGTTAGAATATTTAGCAGTGAATCGACCGGTAGGAAATAAAGGCGAAAAATGTATATAAATTAAATTGGAACTTTAGATTTGAGTTAGTCGTCGATAGAACTACGAAATTAAGTAAGCAAGTAATTTGAACATTAGAGATAATTTATTCATATAGATTCATTTATTTAGCACCGGCATAAAATCCTGTTAATCGTTTAATTGCCCGAATAAAATTTGGTAGACCTAGTGTTGCGCAAATAAAATTAGTGAGATTGGCTAATTTTCGATTATGTGTAGTTTTTATCGTCGCTCATTAGATCGTGTAGGTCAACCATCCTAACCCTAGAACCGATAAATTGTAGAACGACCGCGCTGGAAGAGTGCTAACTTATCGGGGTTTCGATACTAGTGTTAAAATAAAATCCGCTAACAAAAAGAATCATCCGAATAGCATGCACATAGTCCCGCATATTATTGCTAAGTATTTAATTATGTATTAATTATTTCGCACCATCGTATAAATTGCAGCGGGTGAATCAACAAGAGTAGATAATATCGATTTCATCGACGACGGTCTTTTCTACAGTTCCGCAGGCAAGCTACTCCCTTGATCATAAACATAGCTATTTTAAATATAAAAGGTATATTGCTCTATCATTATGTATTGCATCAAAACTATTTTCTCAAAACTAAATTGGATTTGAATGAAAGTGGGAAGATAAGAAATGAAATGAAGGAAAAGAAGAAATGAAAGCTATTGGGTTGGTAAAAGGGGGCCCAGGCGGGGAAACACGACGATAACGATGATGATGAGGTAAGAGGTGGGCCCCTTTTTATGGATGGTATAATATAAGGACCAACAAAACTCTTACTCGGTCAGAGGCCGTAATTCAGTATCAACCATTTTCCCGTTTCGGCGGGCGGAAAGGTTACCTCTTTACGTAATTAAGATTCTCCACAATGGGTCACATTGGAGTGTTTGGGCACGGGAAGCGAGTCGCCCCAAGGAGGAGTGTTGAGCACAGATGATAGCCGCCTCAACCAACATTACTGAAACTCGGTGTATGAGGAGGTCAGCAACGTGATTAAATCAGCACCGACGAAAGGTAATGGGTGGAGACTTGATCACGTAATTGGAAAACGCTCAGATTTCGAACTTGAACCGCATCTAAGGAAATTTGGGGACTGGCTCATTTAGGGTTGAATTACTATGGGTAAGGTGGTACAAGCTGCAAGAATGCTATAATAAATCATGAATTCATGCCAGTCTCCTGGATTGGAGTCTACGGGAACCGCCAGGGGTCTTTCTTCTCTCCGAGTAAACAAGTAGTCTCTTCAGAAATAAAATTGCAACCTAAGTTTTAAAAGCTATTTTCAGAATAAGAGAAGAGGTAGTAATTTTGATAAGGATGAAATTTAGAATCATCAAATGCATTTTAGCTATTAATGCTTGCTGAGTACACTATAGTACTCACTCTTGCTATCTCTCCCCTTGCTTAGATCCTTGTCCGGCCGGGATCTATCCTGAGTGGGATGAGGGGTTTGCAGGTACCGAGGATGCCGCTAGCAACCAGGGTGTTGGTTAGGAAGGGCATAGCGTGGGGGACGCGAGGGGCAAATAGGTGGCTGTTACTTCAGGGCAGGCGAGAGAAGCGAAGAAGCTCCCTTTTGTATTTGTGTAATATTTGTATTAAGAACCATAGCCTTGCGTGGCTATTACTGAAATAAAGATGTACAGTTTCTATTTTATTGTTCTGCTGCGTTATCTCTGATAAATGGCTTACTATTTGTTGAAGCAGTGTTCTACTGGGCAAACTAATAGTAATCCGTATGCCTAAGTATGATTACCCTTGGGGTAATGACACGGGGCGTCGCAGGAACAAACATTTTTAGTTGGACAACGTTGAAGAAGAGGAGCGACCGACACAGGAGAAGAAGACATTGATCACGTATAACATCGTGTATGTGTATATACATGCATACATCCGTACGAATAGAAGCACGGGTGTACAAAAATAGAGAAGCAAAGAGCTCGGGGCCACCGGAGCGAGCGCGATGGGTGTCCCTGGTAGGGATCAACAACATTTGCACATGTATACATGTTGATGTCACAAACATAGGTATCAAGGTGGTAAGGCGAGGCGAGGCGATGCCTTACACACATCCTAAGGCGCCCCTCACGCCTTGTTGTTGCCAATTCTTGAGCCGTAGCACCCATCAGTAGCACAATAACAAGCTACATGGAAATATCTCATCTCCTCTCACCATCAAGACAAGATGGCGGGCAATGATCAAAGACAGAGGTCAAGATTAGCAGAGCATAAAGATGCCTCCCCTGCTTTGCTCCTCCCTCCCCCTCCCGGCGACGCCTCCCCCTCCCTCCCTTCTCCCCGCACTCTCGGCTGCGACCCAGCCTCCCCCTCCCTCCCGGCCTCCCCTCGGAGAGGGGCAACCGAGTGAGCTCCAGGCGGAGGAAGACACCCACGAGCGGTGGAGTACCTCGGTGGCGTAGATCCGGAGCAACTGAGCGAGCTTCGGGCGGAGGAATACACCCATGGGCGGCCGAGTACCCCGGCGGCGTAGATCCTGAGACAAGATGACACCCACGGGCGACGGAGATATGGAGACAGGACGGCAGCGGTGCTGAGTGGTGAAGACGAGGCTGCACTTCAGGTGCCTGATCCAGCGTGGCTCTGGGCGGAGGAGGATCCACATCCGGTGTAGATCGTGTGAGGCGGCAGCAGAAGCAGAGGATGAGGCGGGCTCTGGTAAGGCGGGGGCCATGGTTGTCACGGCGTCGCTAAGGCGTCGCCTAGGCGTCCCGACGGTGTGGAGCAGACGCCGCGGTTGGTCGCCTCACCTTGGCCATCTCCGACCGCGTCGCCGCACCGGCCACCGGCCCCCAGGGACTCCATCTCCCTCCTCCGCTTCCTCCCTCCTCCTCTCCCTCCCTCCCGCGGCCCGCCGCCACTCCCCGGGCGTCCCCGTCGCCGGATCCGGCCTGGACCGAGTCGTCGCCGCCACCTCCGGAGCCGCAGCGAAGAGAGAGGCGACACATAGAATCATAACAATCTCAATAGCGTCTCAAGGTGGGTCTAATCCAACATCATGTTCTCTAACATGTGTCCATATTATTGATTTGATATCTCCATATCCATGACCTGTGAAACATAGTCATCAACCAATACATATGCTAGTCTATTCATATGTGTCCTCATATGTTTCTGACCAGGGATCGTATAAGAATAATTATTGCAGAAATATAGAGTTTCACAATCAAGTCACATACTTGATAATCAATATTAACAATATTATTTTAGGAACAAGATAACATATTATCCAATATTATGAACATAATGAAATATAATCATCTCTATGATTGCCTCTAGGGCATATTTCCAACATAAATATTGCATTTTGTGTGTTGGCTCGCGAGCACGGTTGTTTTTGCTCACCCTCACTTTCCCCAAAACATTCAGAAGCCGAGGATCAAGGACACTATGCTTTCTACTAAGATCCAGAAGTTGATGGTCAAGAAGATGGTGGAGAATAGATTAGTTTCTAGTAGTCTAGGTCTTGTCCCAGTCTGGCTGACTCAGTCGGTGTTTGCGTGCACCAATATTATCCAAGTATTTAGGGGTAACATCGGTTGTACATAGGCTACCCCAGTCACTCGCCTGTGGCAAGATGTGACTTCCCTCTTTTGCTTCCTTTACCGCTTTCGCTCTTATGTAATGTACTCATTTGGCATAATCGGTCCTATTGTAAAACTTGACCCGATGCGGTCTATTTGAACTCTGAATGTTTGTATTAATGAATGGTTTGGTTTACATCATGTATGAAATAATTCAGTGATGTATCTGTGAGCACTATCTACTGATCCAGGGAATAGTGTAGTGGTTTTACAAAGGATTTTGGATTGCAAAATCCGGGTCCGACAAAAAAGTAGAATTTTAACTCGATTAAATCCAAATATACATGTCGAAAGTTCATAACGTAGCCAGAACTAGGTGTGGGATGAAGCCAACCGAACTAGGTCAATTTAGTCCAAGTAATTTCTCGGTTTTTTTTTGTGGCTTGTGATTTTCAATGTAGTCTTCAACCTGGTACAACCATCTTGCATTGTCTAATTAAAGTGCAGTATCTATGGTTGCAGAGCCAGTCCCAAGCCAGGAAAAAGGAGGAGGGAGGTATCGTGTGTTAACAGGACGATGCATTGAGTAGGTGCATGGCTGTTGGGCGAGAGAATTTAATGGTGAGCACGGATCAGGAGCAAGATAAAGAACACCAATGATGAGCAGCTGAAGGAGCAGAAGGGAGCAGGAGGCAACAGCTTGCTTGCTCTGCAGCACTCTTGTTTAATTATATATTCTTATTCTTGTGTGCCTCTCTTGTGAGTTGTATTGTGATGAGCTAGACGTGCTGTTATCCCCTGCTTCTTATAGTTGTGTATTGCAAAATGACTTTGAATTTGACTAGGAAATGAATTTACCATCGCCTCAAATCATTTAGAGTAGTGTTCATTATAGTCAGCTTGTTTTGAGCTGACGAATTTTGAGTTATACATTCCCCAAAAAAATTTCAGCCCAAGATGAGCCCGACCGGCCTATAGAGCTGTTCTGACACCGCTGGTGAGCTCTTCTGTGGCATAGGGGATTGGGGAGCTGCGTTGAGCTGTTCGTCTATTTGTTCCTTTGTTTCCCTTGTAATTTCATGTCAAATTTTTTGTCCTTTTTTGGTCCCGTCCAGTGATTCTGCCAATTTTGCTTCGCAGAGTCAGTGGAGATGAGCAGATGAGGATGGCTAGCCCCCTTCATGCTTGAGAAGGGCCAGGTCAGTGTTGCTGTTCAAGTGCTTACACTGGATCGATATGTCACTGTCACATACCATGTCTGCTACTTCCCTCCGTTGCTCAGCTTGCTTCACGCGGGCAATACTCAAATTCTTGGAGTTCAACTGAGTGCCATGCATGACCAACTTTTCATCGTGTCTTGTGTTTATGTTTATCAAGTGTAGAGGCCAATCAAGCAGAACTCCACTCGTACAAGAGATTTACCACCGTAAATAGTTTGAATGATCTGGTTCAGGGTTTCAACTTCCAACCATCAATCACCCCAATCATATGGAGTTCACGCGTTTGGGCAACCTAGCGTAGTTGGTTTCAGTAGTGCACTCACTTGGCTAACATGGCATGTTCCAGAAGGACCAGAACCATTCTCTGTTTTCTGGATTTGAGTAGGCTTGATCTGACTAAATGGGGAAAAGGAAAATAAGAGGACCTCTCCACAGCGCATGAGTTCCTTCGCGTGTTCATCTGCAGCGCAACCGTCATTGTTCTTCTCTTCAGCCCAACCTAAATGTTGAAGTATATTATCCACTTTTCTCCATCAACTTAAATATTTGGGTAAACTGGTTGGTGCATGAAACTCGATACAGCAAGTAGAAAAGATAACCAAAAAAACCATGAGCTATGGTTAACGCAAACAGGATGACAAACTTCATCGACGAAGCTCGTAACTCTTACTTCACAACAAGGAAGCCTACATTCCTGCTAATTCTCACAAAGCGCTCTTGTGCCGGATGCAACTTATGATGACAGGCAAATGGCTGTACTTATTATTGAAGATTCGTGCATTTCGCTCCTTCCATAATTCCCACATGATTAAGATGAAAAAACGATCAAAGCCCTTCTTCTGATTCTTTGGAACCGACCTTCTCGCCAACTCCTACCAATCCGTTAGCTGAGCTGAACCAGCTGGCACAAGGGTCTCCAATTTTAAAGCCGCTAGAGAATCAAACCAAACTTGTCTTGTCACAACACAACTAAGACATAAGTGATGCACTGTTTCCTGCTCTTGGACGCACATAACACAAAGAGATGGGTGGGGAAGGCCACTACGCTGAAGTCTGTCAACTGTCCAACACTGGCCTTGGATCGCCAACCATACAGAAAATTAAATTTGCATTTCAACAACGTTTTCGATTTCCAAACCTGCTTACAGCAAGCAAGTCCAACAGCACCATGAAAGAAAGCTTGATATGCCGATTTAGCTGTATAAATGGAGGAAGAAGACCATCTTTACAAGATGATATCGTCACTTCCTTCAGACAACTGAACGTGTGAAAGACCATCTCCATTAACATGATCCATTATCATCATTACCGTGCCATCACCATGGTCATCTCATCAACATTATCATACCATCATAATATCATCATTATCATGGTCATATCATCATCATCATCATTTTTATATTATCATCATGATATTGTAATACGCATGAATAAAACATAAATATATCATGACAATTTAATTGTAAAGACAAGTGACAAACAAACTGATATCTACCGCTCTACGATGCACTTGCCTTTTAGCCACAGAAATCGGAATGATGCAAAGGCGGCACTGAACTCGAAGCAACACTCCCTGGACAAAGCCAATAATTCACCTCAACAACAACATGCAACAATAGTACAAGAATATAAAACAAATCAACATCACTCCTATGCGCAATCCTGACATAATTAACCCACCCGTTGTCCCGATGATCAAACATCCAAAAATTTTAATCCTGGAATTCAAACAAAGCAAACTCTATATTTTCTGGAATCTACACAAAATTTGCTACACTTTTCTAGTTATTCAAATTCTCTAATTAAGTCGTCTACACCCTCGTTCCTAACCACTCAATCTAGAATATTACTTAACAACAGGCTTAGCAATTTTATATCTATTCTTAGTTATGACAATAATTTAATTCGATCATCTATTGTGGGTAAAAAGGCAAACAACACCACTGTTACCAACGACAACGAAATTATGGACAATAGCGCTCCAGAAGCCACAACTTTTACACCACTTAACCAAATCTAGAGACTTAGCACTCTATGCAAAACTTAGGCAATGACCTATAACTTTCATGTTATACAAAAACCTTAATTCTAGAAGGTAATATTTTTAATCTAATAATTACCACGGCACTATCCAATCACGATGATATACAAAACAACCGAATTGCAAATATCATAACTTTTAATCTACTCAATCACAATATGTGTTCTTGCATTCTATGGAAAGCTAAATAAATTATCTACAACTTCTATAACAACATTATGCCCATCCGAGGCCTTTAACATCCTCTTCCATCGGGTTTAATCTACACTGCGCAAAGCTAGAACAACAAAAAAAATCCTGACTTCGCAATAAGCACGTCTACCTGGAGGATTATCTGCTAAGTACTTGTTCTAATCTAATCTCAATTATGGACTAACAGGAAGCATCGGGTTACCTGTATGAAAAACAATGGGACTGTCTCCTCTTCCTTCCTCTTTCCTCCTACTCCCTCTCTTCTCTTCCCTATCCAGCATGGCTATCAGTGGCGGACCAGAATTTTTAGGACGGATGATCAGACTTCGGAGCTAGTATGTCCAGAGATATGCCGATACCAATACACTGATACCGTGAAATGCTATTTCCCTAAAAACACTGATACGAAGATACACATATATATAATAAAATATAAAAAATAATGATTTCTTACGAGAAAATGGACGATATAAGGTGAGCATAATGGCATGAATTAAACAACAGATTATAGAGAGTCAATGACAGTTGATGGGGTAGAAACTAGGAACAAAGCTGTTTTAGCTCCAAGCTTCTGATTTTGTTGAGCTATGTTGTTGTTGCAGGGTGCAGCCAAGACTTGTGCTTGGTGCTTGGCTGTTGTTGTTTTCTCTTCTTTTTTCTATTCTGTGTTGTAGCAACTAGAATACTAAAACTTATTTTCTTTCTCTAATAGTGATCGACAGAGCTCCTGTTTTCTTTTTCAAAAAAAAAAGACAGTTGCATACCTTACTGATCCTACTCTTTTTTGTTCTTTTCCCATCAGCAAGAACCACCATCTAAGAGGAAGCTATATGTTCTTTCCATGAAGCAAAAATTAGCATGTAAACATATGTAACAAGAGTCCAACTAACTCAAGGCAAAGATTGTATTTTTGTACAACATCCATTGGAAAGAACCAAGAAAGCAGGGTAGAGGCTAGACTCCAGAAAGAACTGGAGCAGAGCAGAGCCAAGGAGAAGAAGTGGAGTGGGCGGAGCACACCTGGATCTGGAGAGAGGACGACGATGGTGAGCTGGAGGCGCTGCTCCCTTCCACCGCCATGCTCCCTCCCAGCCGCCGCGCTGCTCCGTTCCCACCGCCCGCTCCCTGCATCCTTGTCTGTCGCACTGCCACCCGATTGCCCGCATCGCATCTCTGTTCGCTCGCGTTGCCGCATGCTCGCCCTGTGCCCTGCGCCACCTCACGCCTGCTTGCCAAGCGGCGTCGTGCCTCTGGGCAGTCACTGCCACTGCCAGCAGACCCATGCCCCCCCTCCCCCCAACACACACACATAGACAACCAAATGATGAGAGAGAGAGAGAGAGAGAGAGAGAGAGAGAGAGAGAGAATAGAGGTTATGGTTTAGTGGGCTGAAGTGGGAAGGAAAACGGGCCTAGTACGGGTTAAATTTATCTGTGGACATAGATATATAGTTTTGGCCCAACTAACAGCATATACATCTAATATACCTATTATATACCATATATTTTGCAAAAACAAAAATGGGTGTTCGTCTGAACATCTATGACCCATTGACGGTCCGCCCCTGGCAAGGGCGGCTAGCTAGGGCACACGGCAGCAACGGCTAGGGCACACGCAGGAGAAGATGGCGGTGGCTGTGTGCATACAGCTAGGGCAGCAAGGCGGTTTGGGTTTGGGGAAGCTAAGCTGGGCAGCGGCAGCAGCCCCCTCCCTTCCCTTATAAGCTGCAGCACATGCCCTCACGCCGAGTCCAACACAGACTCGGTTGGGTCCTGGCCCAGCCCAATCTCTTCCCCTTCTTTGTTTTTTTTTTAAAAAAATTCTTTCTAGGCCTTAAATAAAAACGGGATATTACAGCATAGTTCTTGCAGTCGTGGTAACGGTGAGAGTGACAGTGATACACAACATACCTGGACAATCTGATTATGGGTTATACATGCCGTCCGATCGAAAACGGACGGTGGATAAATCAGATGGAAAACGGCGAAGTTTTGTCGTTCGAATGTAAAGGCAGAGGGAACACATTGCCACGCTCGATCTCCGCCGGCCGGCAAAGCAGCCCACCGCTCCGGCGATCTGCTTAGGTCCGATGAGTCCCCTGCGACCTGTCCCGTCCACCTCGGTGCGGGGCCATCTCCTCTCCCCTCCTCCGACGAGCCAATCTGCCCCGGGACAGGCCGGCGAGCCCATCCTCCGGTTTGCCGAGCCAATCATCGCCGTGGTCATCATCTTCTCGGTAAATCTATCCTGGCATGCATTATGAACTTATGGTGCGTTGATCTAGTAGGAAACCCCAATGCTTGCATTGGGTCGCTCTGTTGGGATTCCGCGTGCGGTGCATGGAAATTTGTTTTTTTAGCTTGGATCGATTGTGCTTCTGTTTGCCAATTCGCAGAGGGACTTGAGTGCTTTGTTGCTAAATAGTACTCAAATTTTGAACTCTCAGATTTAGATTCAATGGATGAGATCACTTTGCCTCCTTCCCTCTCATCTGAGTACTATTTTGTCTGGAAGTACTCCATTTTTTGGATGTTAGATTTTTACATAAGTTATATACTAGTTTTACACAAATTAAATTATGTAAAAAATGGTGTGATTGTTTGTAAAAAGGAGGAACAAAACAAACTATAAAAAACACAACAAAAACTAAAAAAAAAAATACATGTTCATTTATATTGCAGCTCTCGATAACCCTAAACAAATTGATTACTCACTTGTCACATTGTTTACCTAGAGAGAAATCACCAAGCATAGCATGGATAAAAAAAAAACTCGAGTACTCGTAAACAAAAAAACACTCGCGTATCATTTAGCAAATTCCTTTTACAATAAAAGTTAGTCTCCTCTTCGTGTGCTATTTCCTTGGTCAGCAGAGCGAAGGAACAAACTTAGTTTTCTCGATGCATCTTCTCAGCTTTCTGTGCAGTATCACTCTACTCTATTTCTGCATCGGATGTGACTCTGTGACAGACATGATGTGCTTGTCGGTTTATATATGTAACTTCCTTCTCCCTGAACTAAATCACATTAATATTTCTCTTTCGATAATTAAGGGTGTCGTAGGGCGGCCCACCGGCCCCACGGTACAGACGACACTTCTGAAGGACCTGTGACGTTTCGGGGGACCCCGCAGGAGATCACGACGAAGAGCCTCCGGACAGACCCCGAGGGCCCCGGAGACGCTCCCGAAGGCTCCGAAGGCGAAATCGGAGGCAACCCGGGGAAGGTGTCCCCGAAGCCTCCGAGGGGGCCCCGAAGCTTCCGAAGGATCCCTGAGGTCCCAGGGAGACAGGAGCGAAAACACCCTCGAGGGGGGGGGGGTCGGCATGCCCCTCCGAGGGGGAGGTTTCGAAAGGGCCTCGTCACCACCAACAAGGGCGCAGCGGAGGTAGACCGGGTCCACGACCCGAGTAGGCCGGGTCCAGGGAGGACTACCGTGCGCCCAGACCTACGTCTAGGATTGGAAACTCCCCTGTTACCCCTACGTTCAATGTACTTCCCTAGGGGTACAAGTGTAATTTCATGTACCAAGCAGAAAAGGCTATAAATAACCCTCCTCCTTCACCATGCAAAGGGGACAAGGAATAATTTCTGGCAATAGACACAAGTGTATTTCTAGACCGAACTCCTACACTCTAGACCCTCCGGCCCCTTGCTCCGAAGCCGAGGGTCTCCCATCTTATTCACTGTCTGATCCTTTTTATACCACAACAAAGGGCCACAAAGCATAAGTTATGGTGTTGATTCTCATGACTCGGAGAGCACTGAAAGAAAAATTATGCGCACCATCTGCAAACTGTCGCGGTATAGCAGTTCTCTTTCTCTTATTCGATTAATCAACTTTTCGGGTGTCATATATGCAGTAAAAGAAAGGAATGCACAAGTTGCACAAAAAGAATTGATCCGAGCGATAGATGCTCATCTAAGAAAAGATGAGTAGTCATGCAAGCACTCAGGGACTAGAGGGCCACTTTGAAATTCTCTGTACTCACTTTATTCTCAAATCAAGTTCCTTTATACCTCATGCCTGTGGCTGGCTAGAGGCCAGCTCTCCTTCAAACCATCAACCGCTGCTTCATTGTTCAGTTCATGGTGAACAAGGTTGCTGATTAAGGGATGCAATCAGGGTTTCAAATTTCGTTTGAGCAAAAATTTCGGGGGTGAGCGAAATTGCCGAAATTTTGGTAATTTTGAATTTCAATTCGGGCAAATGGCCGAAATTGGCATTCAAATTTGACTGAATTTCATCAAAAAAAATTTGACGGATTTTGACCAAATTTTGAATTCTGTTTGAATTTGCCTGAATTCATGTACAACCGATTTTTTTTTGACCGAAAGAGCAAAAATTCGAGCTCCATCGAAATGTACGAAATTTCACGAAATTTTGCGCATCGAAATTTGAAACCCTGGATGCAATGGTTCGTATTTTCATGTATGCTCCTTAATGTTGTTTGTATAGTGTCTGAACTTTCTTTACTAATGAAATTGCTCGTCCACCTCGCGTGGCGGCGGAAGTAAATCCGGCGGTGTCGACACGGCGGCGGCGGCGCTTCTCGGGGACCTCAGTATCTTTCTTAGTGCATACATGAATGCATAGTTACTGCAAGTAAGCTAGCTAGCAGTAAGCTGGTCTGATGACCGTGCATGGTGTGAGAGCCATCAATGTGAACTGATGGCTAGTTAAACAATGAAGAGATTAACTTATGGAAACGCAAGAATGGAAGTAAACTGAATGAAAGAGCCCAAGGTAGCTAGGACTTTGGACTGAACATCGCCGGCGGCGTGCTCGTTGGCTCTGCAACGGTGGCCTGATGTGTCTCCAGTCCTGTACCAGGTTGGTGCTTCTCCCCTCGCTTCCACCACCACACGAGGCAGTGAACAAGTGTCGCGCGTTCAGTTCCACAAGCTGTTCGGTCCCACTGGACTGGCCGCTCATTCACGCCGCCATGCCGGTCTTCTCCTCCTCTTGGGCGAGCTCGTCGACTGCTCTGGCAAGAACCAGCATGGCATGACCAACAAAGGTCTGATTGGGGAATCTCGGGGTTGCAAAGCGTAGAAAAAGTTCGTACCAATTAAACGAGGCAACTGGCAGGGCATCGCAGTTTTATGCCTAAGCCCTTACTGTTTTATATAATTATAACAACGTCAAAATCCATAAGAAACCTGAGTAGCAAAGGGCGTACATAGAATTGTTAAAATATTCGTGGGCAGTGCATCACGAGAAAAAAAAACTAATGGGGCCTGCGTAGACTTCTAGTCTACACGTTGTATGCAATAATAGGAGGCTTTGTGTTGGTAGCAAGTGTTCGTCTCCACCATATTCCCTTGCTGTTGCTTTAATTTGTTCCAGCGTGTTGCATTCTACATCTCTACTGGCTGTGGTAAGCTGAGCTCGAGAAACAGTTCAACTCTGTTCCTTCATCTTCTTCTCTTCAGTTAATCTGCATACGCTCATTTCGCATGCAGCGCTGCGGGCGGCAGAAGTTTAATTTCTTATGGATCAGTTGTGTTCATTTCTGTTTTCCCTATGATCCTCTAGATCGTGGCGACGATCAACCCCACATTCTGGTACTTTCTCTATGTTCTACAACTTCAGTTCAAGTAATGGCTCATTTCTGATGAACTTCTCGTTTCTAGATTTCTGATGAACTTCCTGCCCCCATTTTGCAGCGCCGGGATCAGCAGTATGTTCACAGTGATGAACTGATAATACTCTCTGTTATGTTCTATACGTTCTGTGTTAGGAATAAAAGTTCGGCAGTTTTGCATGCATTAGTTGAATTGGTTAGTTTGTTAGTCATGTTAATTAGCTTTGCATGAACGTATGCATTTAGTTGAATAGGTACTCAATGTGTGCGTTTGCATGTATACATTAGTGTTTGCATTAGAGCAGTAGGTTAGTGGGTATGTGTTACATGCGTGAGTGCGTGAGTTACATGTGTGCATTAGTGTTTGCATTAGAGCAGTAGGTTAGTGGGTCATGGTGTTTTGTGATGAGCTATTTAGTCTCCTTGACATTGTTGCTTTCAGTTGAGCCAAACAGAAAAGAGAGAAGAATAGAAACAAAGAAAAGTAGCACTAGCGATTTGCGATTACTTTCATAAAATCTTCTGTGTGTTCTTCCTCTCCGTGTGTTCATCTCCCTCACCCGTGAAAGTGTGCGTCCACAGGTAGAATTTCTAACAATTGGTATCAGAGCCTGAGTTCTTGATCCGTGTATGCCCAAGATCATGACGCGCTCTCTGGGAAGTGATGTCACCGGTGATGATGCGACGTCGAGTCGCACCGTCGTTACCGGCGGTGGTTCGTCGAGGGTACCGGGAAGAGAAAGCAGCGTCTCTCTTCAATACCCTAAGCTAAACAAGAGCAATTATGACACGTGGAAAATCAAGATGAAGGTGTTCATGAAGGCACAAGGTGTTTGGGAAGCTGTGGTGGCTGGCGACGTTGATGAGCGCCAAGATCAGTTGGCTCTTGCTGCCATCTTTCAAGGAGTCTCGGAGGAGACTCTCCTCCTACTCGCCGAAAAGGAGACGGCGAAAGATGCGTGGGACACGCTCAAGACGATGTATGTCGGCACCGACCGCGTCAAGGAAGCGCGCGCGTAGACCCTCAAGAGCGAGTTCGAGGCTTTGCGCATGAAGGGAACGGAGTCGGTGGACGACTTCGCCGTGAGATTGACAACTCTCGTCAACCAGGTTCGCGGTCTTGGTGAAAAGATGGAGGAGAGCTACGTCGTGAAGAAACTTCTCCGCGTTGTCCCGGGCAAGTACCTGCAGATTGTCTTAACCATTGAGCAATTTGGGGACTTGAAGACAATGATGGTGGAAGAAGCGATTGGCCGTCTCAAGGTGTATGAGGAGCGTCTACATGGTATGAGCGGCAACAACGACGACGAACATCTTCTTCTAACGCGCGTCGAGTAGGAGGCCCAATCGGCGAAGAATAGAGACGGCGAGCCCGGCCACAGGAATCATAAATTCGACGAGGCTAAAGTAAGATGCTACAATTGCAACAACTATGGGCATTTTGCTTCCAAATGCCGCAACAAGGAGGAGGAACATGCGCATCACATGGAGGCGGATGCCGACGATGAACCGACGCTGCTATGAAGCCATCTTGATTAGGGGGGATTGTTAGGAATAATCAAGTTTGGCAGTTTTGCATGCATTAGTTGAGTTGGTCGGTTTGTTAGTCATGTTAATTAGCTTTGCATAAACGTATGCATTTAGTTGAATAGGTACTCAATGCGTACGTTTGCATGTATGCATTAGTGTTTGCATTAGAGCAGTAGGTTAGTGGGTATGTGTTACATGCGTGAGTGCGTGAGTTACATGTGTGCATTAGCGTTTGCATTAGAGCAATAGGTTAGTGGGTCATGGTGTTTTGTGATGAGCTATTTAGTCTTCTTGACATTGTTGCTTTCAGTTGAGCCAAACAGAAAAGAGAGAAGAATAGAAACAAAAAAAGTAGCACTAGCGATTCTGATTACTCATAAAATCTTACGTGTGTTCTTCCTCTCCGTGTGTTCATCTCCCTCACCTGTGAAAGTGTGCATCCACAGGTAGAATTTCTAACAATTGGTATCAGAGCCTGAGTTCTTGATCCGTGTATGCCCAAGATCATGACGCGCTCTCTGGGAAGTGATGTCACCGGTGATGATGCGACATCGAGTCGCACCGTCGTTACCGGCGGTGGTTTGTCGAGGGTACCGGGAAGAGAAAGCAGCGTCTCTCTTCAATACCCTATGCTAAACAAGAGCAACTACGGCGCGTGGGAAATCAAGATGAAGGTGTTCATGAAGGCACAAGGTGTTTGGGAAGCTGTGGTGGCTGGCGACGTTGATGAGCGCCAAGATCAGTTGGATCTTGCTGCCATCTTTCAAGGAGTCCCGGAGGAGACTCTCCTCCTACTCGCCGAAAAGGAGACGGTGAAAGATGCGTGGGACACGCTCAAGACGATGTATATCGGCACCGACCGCGTCAAGGAAGCGCGCGCACAGACCCTCAAGAGCAAGTTCGAGGCTTTGCGCATGAAGGGAACGGACACTACTACAGGAAGGCACATCACAGACGGTTCGGAACCGTCATCACAGACGGTTTCCGAACAGTCTATATTTGTTGGTCTATGATAACAGGCAGCTATCACAGACGGTTCAAAACCGTCGTGATCTGCGCTATCACTGAGCGGTTTTTGTTAAAACCGTGCGTGAAAACTATAATATCCGAGCGATTTCTACTAAAACCGTCGTGATACGCGAATATCATAGACGGTTCTAAACAAAACCGTGCGTGATACGCGAATAGCACAAACGGTTTTTATTAAGAACCGTCTGTGATATTCGCGTATCACAGACGGTTTTTATTTATAACCGTCTGTGATATTCGCGTATCACAGACGGTTTTTAGTAGAAACCGTCTGTGATACTATGCCTTCACAGACGGTTTTAACAAAAAACCGTCTGTGATAGTTCATACCCTGACTACATTTTTGCTGTTTTTTTGGCTAGCTTCAAGAATTGCTAGCCATGCCCTTTGAAAACAAGCATGCACAAAAACAGATTCATCACAGATAATCAATTGTTGACAACTCAAAGTGATCATTACTCAAAATAAATTACAAAAGATCGTATTTGTTCAAGTATTGTCGCTATAGTTACAATTAGATTACAATTGAGTCTATTTTTTGCGTTGAGAGGTGTCGGCGGGGTGATGCTCTGGGTCGGCGACGGAGTGAAAGTCTCCTTTGTCGTTAATGATATCTGACATGATGAAGGTGCAGAGCTTCGTTCGAATATCCTTGATCTCTTCCGCAACGAGTCCATCTAATTGTATATCCAAGGCACAAGCTAGCAAGAGTAAAGTGGTAAGCTACATATATTTAAATTTATAATTAGGAAATAGTTATTTCGAGATTGACAAACCTCGGGATCCTTCTTCCTAGCTTTAAGGATTAGTTGCAAATGATAGCAAACGTAGATTGCACATAACTCATCATCTTTTTGCTGGCGGCACTGCAAAAATAGAATTACATATATAGGTATAGTTAGTTCGAGACGCGTTATTATGAAGTATGATATAGGATTATCGTGTTGTAGCGCGTACCGAAAACTTCGTCTTGTGTGTTAGTTGGGCGCTCTTTCCATCGTATATTCCTTTCTGGGAAACATAATCGATGAACGACCTACATGATTCCAAAAAATTATCCTCGGCCATTTCAAACGAATGAAGACTACAATAGAGTTATGTATAGAGGAAATGAGCATACCTCTCGAGTACTCCTTTTAGAAGGCTGAAGTCGTGGTTGTTGCGGATTAGAGAATCAAGGAATATCACATGGTTCCTCTTGGGTATAATAACTAAAAGGATCCAGTGGTACCTACTCATGTATGTCGCTATAGTTATTAAACCTATGTTCGTGCTGCGTATAAAGTACAAATGAAATTTGTATAGCAAGTAGTGACACTTACCCCTGGTTGTAGGGCACCATTATGTACTTCATGTTCTGCTGAAGAAGCAATGACCTCGTTATGTATTTCTCGACGAAGGACGAGTCTGCTTCGATAGTTTGCAACGATACCACATGTGGGTTGAGGAAACCCACCGGTTCTTTCCGGTCCCGGACATTTTTCATCATGTATCTATATGTAAGCAATGAGTTGTGATATTTATCGGTATTACATGAATGTAGAACTTGATTGTACGCACTTACAGTGTCCAACATCGTAGAAGCGAGGCGTCGAGGCCAACGAGGTTGAATAGGTCATATAAGTCGTTGAAGCCCACGGCGAAGTACCTCGTCCCGTTGAAGAAATGCTCCTCCTCGTATCTGACGGTGATTCCAGTATCACACCCCTTCTTTTGAGTGTTCTGCAAGTACCAGGCATGCAAAGCCTGACAAGCATATCCAGCGTGCATTAATACTGCGTCGGAGCACAACGGTTTTCCGATGATGTACTTCTCGGGTATCGCGGACTTCCCGGACTTCCCGAACTTGGGAGGCGCCTTAACGTTCATCGATTTCGATTTGGCCTTAGCGATTGGCAGCGTCTTCCTGTGAGACGACTTCGGAAGCGTCTGGCGACACGCTTTTCTTTGTTCCTCGGCTTCTTCTCCCGAACCGCCGTCTGGCGGCACGCTTTTGCTATTCCTTCGGCATCTTCTCCATGGGAACCGAAGAGGTGACCTTCTGGGGCGAAACACGAGGTGGAGTCATCGAGGGTCCCGTTGGAGAGAAATGGTCGTGTCGGATCGCACATTGCTTGGTCGAGCGATGTCCTTCTTGAGCCTTGGATAAAAGAGTGGGCAACATCCCTAGTGTTACGATCTCTTCGCTCGGGCAAATCTGCAGCGGGACAGCCATGAAACTGTCATGTACATTGTCCACCTCGACCCTGGCGTAACCCTGCGCCAGCTGGGCACCATGCTGCACCGCTCCTTCCTAGTACGGATACACCATCCCCTGCGCAGCGCCAAGAGAAATGGACCCGACTAACCTCACTTGGAGCTTGCAGCGCGTCGGCTCCTACAAAATGATACACAATTAGCTAAGGCGTCCTATAGGTCTATCTTTGGTGCATTCCATAGATGTACATTACCTTGATGTGGTCTATCGGTAATTGGATATCGTCATGTTCAGGATTATGCGTGGACGCGACGCTACTCCGATGTCGAGCAGGACTGGCACTCAAATTAACAGGGGCGGCTTGTGACTGCCTCATGACTTGATTCAGTTGATCCTGCAATGCTGCTACCTTTTCTTCAAATTTTGCAGACATCTCTGTGAACCGGTTGTCGTGGTCGGCCTTGGATCTCTTCCTACTCCTATACGTGTAGTAGTCGTCCGGGAATCCATCACTCCAAGGTACGTTAACCCCAAGGCCTCGCGTGCGACCTGGGTGCTCCTTGTTTCCCAGGGCCATAGATAGTATATCCTTCTCCCTGTCTGCTTGGAAGGAGCCTTGGGAAGCTTGGGCAGTCAAGTCACGCTGCAAGAGATCATCATGTTATTATAGACACTATGAAGTTATGGACTTATTAACAACTAGGTAGTTCGACATATTTACCACATTTGGGACACTTCTGGTCTAGGGTTTGTGAAAGAGAAGCTACCGAAGGCGAGACTTTTGCCCTCGCTTTTAACCAAATTTTAGGGAACGCGGTGCGTGATATCGAAATGGCCCGATTCGTTCTCCTCCTCCTCCGCCGCCCATTCCTCGTATTTACCCACGCACCAGTGGTGCCGAAGTCTGCGGGTGAGTGTTTAGATGTCTGGATTGCTTTGTGCGCCGCACTTTGCTCCTTAAATTCGGCCGTCGTTTTCATAGCCACAAAGGTGTCCCATGCTTCCGCTTCAAGAATCTATACTTGCGAAGGCGTCGACCGTGTTCACGTGCCGTGACAAGAATGCTCTTGAAGGTCCTCCACGATTTAACCATCGTGAGCATCGCCGTCCGTCGCGCGCGTGCCGCGTCGCTTGTGGAATAGTGAACTTCTCGAAAGTTACATCCCGCGTAGCGCCTTCGCATCTTCGTGAGGTCCTTCCACCTTGGTGTGGTGATGGGGACCCGTTCCTTCCAAGTATCCCGCAGATGGTCCGGAATCTCGCCACGATCTCTTGGGACTCGGAGGGACCCCAAAGTCACCGACCTCCGTGATGACGGTCGGCCAGAGGTATTTTCGATTTTCCTCGCCATCTCGCTTCCGTGTCATTATAAATCGCCGACGGTGACGGCCTCGTCGGCGCCTCTTCCATTTCTTGGCGTCGTGTGTGTGCCTTGTCAGCGCCTCTTCCATCTGCTGCGTCGGTGGTGGTGGCGAAGACAGTGCCTCTGCCATCTCGCTTACTTGCTATCTATATAAGTTACATATGCAATAAAATGGATTGCAAGTGTCCCAAATTAACATATACATTTAAACTTAATAATATGCTCAACATGTGCAATATTAGCAAATAATCATAATTAATTCCAACATATTGATTGATGATATTATGTTCTCTCAGAAGGAGAGTAGCTAAAGAACAAGTCTTTGCCATCTCAATCCTATTGTCTATACTCTTCATTAAATGAATATGATAATATAAATTCAAACTATGAGCTCTAAACAATACTTTGCTTAAGCTGTCAAATGATCTCAAGCTGATAACGAAGGGAGGAGGGAGGTCAGGGGAGGAGGCCGACGGGAGGAGGGAGGTGGGAGGAGGCCGACACGGGAGGAGGGCGGTCTTGAGGAGGAGGCGGTGCAAAGGCGGGATGCCGATAGGGGAGGACGACGGTCTGGCGTCGTCGAGAGGCGGCGCCGAGCCTCGGTGAAAGTGCTCTACTTTCGAAGGAGAGGCGTGCTCAATCTCGGGAAGAAGTAAAGAGGTTGACTATAGAGATCAAGATGGCAAATGAAAGTAACCAATTAACAAGTACATCATATTGACAAGTAGCAAGTAATACAATAGAGCTCAAGTATGAACTAACTATCACATTCAATCTCGATTATAAGACAGAGTTCATCACAGAGCATGTCAACAAAGCCCATCGATCAATTTGCAATATCTTGATACTAGATTCAAATCGAACTAATCTGAGATCAAGGTATCAACTAGCTTTGCAAATATATATATGCAAAGATCAACCGAACTGCCACAGAGGAGCAATACTCACAGAGAGAATGCCGCACAAGAACTCACGGTGCAAGGAGGAGGCCGGTGCAGGGGAGGAGGCTGACGCGGGGAGGAGGGAGGTGCAGGGGAGGAGGACGGCGCGGGGAGGAGGTCGGTGTAGAGGCAGGACGCCGACAGGGGAGGAGGACGGTGCAGTGTCGTCGATGTCGGGCGGCGGCAAGCCTACCGAAAGTGCTCTACTTTCTGAAGGAGAGGAGCGTGCTCAATCTCAGGAAGAAGTAAAGAGGTTGACTATAGAGATCAAGATGGCAAATGAAAGTAACCAATTAACAAGTACATCATATTGACGATAGCAAGTAATACAATAGAGCTCAAGTATGAACTAACTATCACATTCAATCTCATTATAAGATGAGTTCATCACGAGCATGTCAACAAAGCCCATCGATCAATTTGCAATATCTTGATACTAGATTCGTAAATCGAGAACTAATGAGATCAAGGTATCAACTAGCACCGCAAATATATATATATATATGCAAAGATCAACCGAATCGCCACAGAGGAGCAATACTCATAGAGTGGATGCCGCACAAGAACTCACGGTGCAAGGAGGAGGCGGGCAGGGGAGGAGGCCGACGCGGGAGGAGGAGGTGCAGGGAGGAGGCCGACACGGGAGGAGGACGGCCTGGGAGGAGGAGGTCGGTCTGAGGCGGGACGCCGAGCGGGGAGGAGGGCGGTCAGGCGTCGTCGATGTCGGGCGGCGCGCCGAGGTCGGAGGCGGCGACGCGGGGCTTCTGACCGGGGAGGTGAGCGGGCGCCGAGGTCGAGGGCGCCAAGGTCGGGGGCGGCGACGCCAAGGTCGTAGTCGGCGGTGAACGGGCGAGCCCTAAACCCTAAACCCTAGAGGAAGCGAACGAGCGCGTGAGAGCCTAAGGAGCGTGGGAGAGGAAGTGACGAGTGAGAGCAAAACCCTAGCGGTCCCCGCCTTATGAAAAGTATATCACAGACGGTTCTATTAAAGAACCATCTGTGATAATTATATCATAGACGGTTTGATAATAGAACCGTCTGTGATACTTACATATCACAGACGGTTTGATAACAGAACCGTCTGTGATACTTACATATCACAGACGGTTCTGAAATAGAACCGTCTGTGATATTTCCGTATCACAGATGGTTTCTAAATAGACCCGTCTGTGATTCATTATCACAGACGGTTCCATAATAGAACCGTCTGTGATAACCCTGCTGAGAATATAACCCAAATATCAATATCAAAGATCCTTTATGACTGTTTATCAATATCAAAGATGACAAGTCCATAACACATGATGTTAATCTTGCTGTGGAATTTTGAAATGTATTATTACAAATGTATAGGTGAGAAAGATCCTTTATGA
Organism: Phyllostachys edulis; assembly: GCA_036346405.1. Lineage (NCBI taxonomy): Eukaryota > Viridiplantae > Streptophyta > Magnoliopsida > Poales > Poaceae > Phyllostachys > Phyllostachys edulis. The sequence continues at coordinate 5,069,697 of CM070553.1, read as the reverse complement.
CTGGCTATCAATATCAAAGTTGACAAGTCCATAACACATTAACACATGACAATTAATTTCACGTTGACATCAAAATATATGAGAGATTACAAGTCCATAACACATGATGTTATCGAATAAATTAATTACATCGGAGTAAATTCTTAATTAAAATATATGCCTTCTTGATGATCCTTTATGAGGAGCCGCTGGTTGGAGGAGCTAGGGCAGGGAAGTGGCGCCTGGGGAGGACCACCAGATCTAAGTGGAGCCAGCGGCAAGGTTGCTCCAGAGCGGTAAGTAGAGGCGATGGCGAGGCGTGGCAGTGGACCTGGCCAGCGGCTGATCTGGCGGCAGCAGTCTGGCGATCTGGCAGAGGGCATGTCGGGCTCAATTTATATGAAGTTGAGAAATCAGAGCGGTTCTTAATCGAACCGTCTCGTGATAACTAGTTATCCTGAGCGGTTACGATTTAGAACCATCGTACTATCCTGACGGTTCTTATTAAGAACCGCTCGTGATATCCGCCAATCACGAGCGGTTCTTATTGAGAACAAATGCGTGATAGTAATACGACGATTCGATTAATGAACCGTCTGTGATATATGTACTATCACAGACGGTTCTTAATTAGAACCGTCTGTGATAGGCTGGCTGCGCCAAACCCACATCCGGACAGACCCAACACAGACGGTTCCAAAGGAACCATCTGTGATGGGGCGTCTACTATAGCCTGTTTTGTAGTAGTGGGAGTCGGTGGACGACTTCGCCGTGAGATTGACGACTCTCGTCAACCAGGTTCGCGGTCTTGGTGAAAAGATGGAGGAGAGCTACGCCGTGAAGAAACTTCTTCGCGTTGTTCCGGGCAAGTACCTGCAGATTGTCTCAACCATTGAGCAATTTGCACTACTACAAAAAGGCTAATACTGGACGCCTCATCACAGACGGTTGACCAAACCCGTCTGTATTACATTCAATCACAGACGGTTTTTCTTTAGAGACCGTCTGTGTTACTGGCTACGCTAAAAACCCGTCTGTGAAGGGGTAATATCACAGACAGTTCATGTTGAAAACCGTTTGTGAATTATCACAGACGGTTCTGAACAAGAACCGTTTGTGATACTAATTAGTATCACAGACGGGTTTAAAACACAACCGTCTGTGATACATCACAGACGGTTCCTAACAATAACCGTCTGTGATATTACCACATATCACAGACGGTTGTTTGTTATAACCGTCTGTGATAATATCGCTCTGACTCCCGCGCGGTGAGTTTCTTAAATGCCAATCGTCTGTTCGTTGCCATCCGCCGGCTCCCGATCGTCTCTTCGTCGCATCGATCCGCCGCCGTCTCCCCGTCGTCTCTTCGTCTCTCGAATTTATTCCTTGTTTTATAAAATGGTTCATCGATCCGCCATTGAAGATGATCATCCCACATACTTATAAAAAAAACCAGAAATGGCCGCCTCTTCCTTCTCGCCGGCATTGATGGCCTACTTGGCCGCACTGTACGAGCACCTCCGTCGGTGTCACGTTGAGCCGTCTTTGCGGAAGAACCTTGTTTGAGCAGTGTCTTCACTCCTCTGCCCGAGAATTTGCGGACGGTGTGACCACCTTCCGCCGTCTTGACATCCTCCTCGCCGCGTCTTAGGGTGATCTCCCACTTCGCCAAGTTTACGCGTCATCGGCGTGGTCCTCCACAACGACGTTGTACGTCTCGGAGGCTTGCCGTCGGGATTGATTAATCGAGGCGGCGGCGCCGAATCGACGGCCGAGACCCTCAAGCAAGGAAGAGAGCCTATGGGCTCAATTCTTGTTAGTTCAATAGTCGAGGTCTTGGGAGACACTTTCGAGCAATGGCGTCGTGAGTGGGCCTTATTCGAGCTTCGTTCACGATGATCGAGAACCGTCCGATGCATGCCGCCGCCTATGAAGTATTGAAGGCGGAGATAGCGACCTACCTCCGCCACTAGTAAAACTTTGTTTATTTATAGGTAAATAAACTTTTTTAATCTTTTTAGGTTTATCGCTTATTTGTTTGGCCATATGAAAATTCTAGAATGAAAAAAAAAGTTTGGAGGTGAAGTTACTATATTAATTATATGTTGAATTCTTACTATATATATATATATATATATATAGTTAAAAGCAAATTTTCATGAGTATTTAAATGACAAAATTGACATATAAACATGTCATGTAAGTGTATATATACAAGATAAATATACTTAAGAAAAAACCATTTCACAGACGATTCTATTATGGAACCATCGGTTTTATGGGGCATATCACAGACGGTTCCATAATAGAACCGCTCGTGATATATAATATCTGAGCGGTTCCATAATAGAACAAATCAGTGATAATATCACCGACGGTTCCATAATGGAACCGTCTGTGATAAGTCTCTTTATTAGTAGGAGCCCGGCCGCTAGGGTTTGCGCTCGCCCTAACTCTCATCACTCCCGAGCGCATTTACTCCGTTCCCCTCCCCACCTCGACGCCGCCGCTCGACCCCGTCGCCGTCGCCGCCATTTGTGACACCACTCTGCACTGCACAAGACACTCGTATGATAGGAGTGTCTTATGTAGTGTCAGGGTCGTGCCACAACTACGGTGACGCCGCCACCCAAGCCCTCACACCCGAGTGATCCCGTCGCCGACGCCGCCATGCATTCTTCCCGTCGCCGACGCCGCAGAGTGCGAGTGTCTTTTTTAGTGTCAGCGTTGTGCCACAACTACGGTGACGCTGCGCACCTTCCCGGCCCTCTTCCTCCTCCCCGGCTACCTCTCCACCGGCGATGTCGAGGTAAGATAGATCTATCACCTATTGGTTTGTGCTGTTGGTATTCATGTGAACCGAGCTCCTCCTCCCAACGCCGCAGCTCCAGCTCCTCCTCCCTCTCGCCGCCGGCTCGCTGCGCCACCTCGGACCTCCCTCGCGCCTCCAACCTCTCCGGCTCTAGCTCCCCACTAACACGTAAGTCCCCTTCTTGTCTTCTTGATGTTGTCTGGTTGTTGGTTGATGCTGATGGTGATGGCAGAGAAGTACTGTAAATGTGTAATACATACATGTAGAGAGAAGTAGAGAAATCATAAATATAAATAAATGCAATGATCATGCAGATGCTTGTTGGCTAGTGGCACATTGCTAGCTGTTGAACTGCTGATCAATGATGTTAATAGTCTTATGCTGAAATTGAATTGATAATTAGTTCATATTAATAGTCCCCTTGCTCTGTGATGTAATGATGTTAATATATAGTCTTATGCTGAAGTTGAATTGATAATTGGTTCATATTAATAGTCCCCATGCTCTGTGATGTAATGATGTCAATAGTCTTATGCTGAAATTGAATTGATAATTAGTTCATATTAATAGTCCCCTTGTTCATGCCGATCAAGTTCTCCTACCTCTTGCGTACCAGGTACGTCCTACCATTCCATTCATGATTTCTTCTCTATAAATTCTCCAAGCAGTGGCTGCTTGTGCCATTAAAACCGGCATCATATATATATTATATATATATTGTTAAGTAGTCTGACCACTTTGGGGATCGTCCACATGACATGAGAAGGATGAGGCGGTAGCCACGGGCAACCTAATCGAGCCCTGCAAGTTCAAAAGTATGGATGCAAGGAGGCGTCGGGACATCCAATTACGGATTGGGCGTCGCTATGTTGAGAAAGTGTATAGATTAATCTTGAGTACTCCGTGGGAAGTGGCATCATGTATTAGCAACCAACCTACATGATGCCACTTCGACATAGCGACGCCCAATCCGTAATTGGATGTCCCGACGCCTCCTTGCATCCAAAGTCATCCTGAGCAGTTTGACCATGCAGCGTGCGTGATGACTATATATCCTGAGCGGTTTGTGGTGAAACCGTCTGTGATAACAATATATCACAGGCGGTTTGTGGTGAAACCGTGCATGATATATAGTCATCACGAGCGGTTTGTGGTGAAACCATACGTGATATATAGTCATCACGAGCGGTTTGTGGCTGAAACCGTGCGCGATAGTATGCATCACGAGCGGTTTGAAAACCGTGCGTGATGACCTCATGCATCATCGACCCATAAACTCGGGCGGCTCAAGAAAGAAAATGCGTGATGGCGTTTTGAACCGTCTGTGAAGGCCTTTTCTGTAGTAGTGTTGGGGACTTGAAGACAATGATGGTGGAAGAAGCGATCGGCCGTCTCAAGGCGTGTGAGGAGCGTCTACGTGGTATGAGCGGCAACAACGACGACGAACATCTTCTTCTAACGCGCGTCGAGTGGGAGGCCCAATCGGCGAAGAATAGAGACGGTGAGCCCGGCCGCGGGAATCGTAAATTCGACAAGGCTAAAGTAAGATGCTACAATTGCAACAACTATGGGCATTTTGCTTCCGAATGCCGCAACAAGGAGGAGGAACATGCGCATCTCATGGAGGCGGATGCCGACGATGAACCGATTTCTTCTTTGTGAAGCCATCTTGATTAGGGGGAGATTGTTAGGAATAATCAAGTTCGGCAGTTTTGCATGCATTAGTTGAGTTGGTCGGTTTGTTAGTCATGTTAATTAGCTTTGCATAAACGTATGCATTTAGTTGAATAGGTACTCAATGCGTGCGTTTGCATGTATGCATTAGTGTTTGCATTAGAGCAGTAGGTTAGTGGGTATGTGTTACATGCGTGAGTGCGTGAGTTACATATGTGCATTAGTGTTTTGCATTAGAGCAGTAGGTTAGTGGGTCATAGTGTTTTGTGATGAGCTATTTAGTCTTCTTGACATTGTTGCTTTTAGTTGAGCCAAACAGAAAAGAGAGAAGAATAGAAACAAAGAAAAGTAGCACTAAGCAGTTGCAGTGCTACGCAAAATCTTCTATGTGTTCTTCCTCTCCGTGTGTTCATCTCTCTCACCCGTGAAAGTGTGCATCAACGGGTAGAATTTCTAGCACTTTGCTCCTCGATGCAGTTAATCTTAGCCTCCTTTGGTCTCAGTCCGTCGAGCAGCTGACATTTGTAATGGATTGATCAGCACAGCAAACTTCTTCTGTAAGTTGATTGTTGCTGATTCTTATTGCGAACCTTATCGGTACCAGATGCCACATACATGCTGTGCAAAACCTATTGTGTACTCTATTGTTGCAGTTCCGTGCTCTCGCTATATTATTCAAAATGTAAACTGCAAACAAGTAGTGATGCCTCAATAAATGTCAATTTTCAGAAACGAAAAAATGACAAAAATTGGCAAAATGCTGACACAGAAGTTGATACCTCAAATCCTCAATACCTGCCGTACTACTGAATCTCTGAAACACCAACGGGGATCTTTTTTCTTGAACCTTTTTCATGTAAGATGATTGGAAATACCTACGGTCTTGATACCTAGTGTATTAGCTCCTCATCCACATGGACCATCATTATGCATGATTTACTGAAGTTAACAGCTACTCCACACTCCAGTACCAAGTGCGGACGTAGTGTACAAATATTAAAAAAACTTACTTTTAACCTGTTTTCAGTGCTGTATAACTTCACAACTATGTCCCCCAATGCCTGGACATCTACCAACATACATGCTGTACAAAAGCTATAGGGCACACTAAAGCCATTATTGGAGTACCATAGCTTTAGGTCTATTTAGCAGACTGCAGCTTTTCGGAAAAGCGGCTTCCGACTGGGCTGCAGGGCTGAACGGCTGAGCTGAAGAGGTTTGGTGTTTGGCTGTTTGGCTTTTAGGTAGGCAGGCTGTAGCTTCCGATATTGGAAATGTCTGAAATGCCCTTGGGGACAGTAATGATTTGTTTGATGCCGTTTAACGCAATTAACAACATTTAACGACAACTAACGACAATTGACGATAATTAATGACGACTAACGCAATTGACGACAACTACCGTAATTAATGAGAATTACCGCAATTAATGTCAACTACCGCAATTAAAGAGAATTAACTGCAATTAACGACGATTAACGCAATTGACTGCAATGAACGATGACTACCGCAATTGATCGCATTTAATGATGATTAACGATAATATACCGCAATTAGCGACAATCAATGTAATAAACCACAATTAATGTAATTAAAGACAATTGTTACAATAAACAATTATTACATAAAATTTTTACAACAGATAATTATGAAAAACGATTATTACAATGAATAATTATTACGGTAAATAATTAATAAAATAAATAATTATTACAAAACAATATATTTACAACAGAAAGGGGGAGGCGGGGTCGAGGAAGGTGGCTTGGGGGAGGAGGCTAGCGGCTCGAGAGAGGAAGACGACAGCGGGGTCGGGCGGAGTCGCCAAATCCGGAGTCGGGCGGAGGTGCCATATCCAGTTGGGGCCGGAGGCGCCAAATCCGGGGGAGGAGGACATAGCCAGGGAGGAGGAGGGCGCCGGCACCAGACAAGGGAGGAGGAGGAGAGAGGACCGCGACAACGCGAGCCGGCGAAGCAGGAGGGAGCTGGAGGTGAGGCGGAGGCACCGAGGTGGAGGGAGGAGGAGGATGCCGGGGGACAGGGAGGAGGATGGAGGAGATGGGCGGTAGCGCCGGCAAGGGAGGAGGAGTGGGCAGGGCGGAGTGCTCGAGAGGAAGATGGAGTGAGAGTGGGCGGGTGGGGCCACGCTGTGGGGGAGGCAGCTAGGCTTTCATTTGGGGGTTTTATTTAGTGGCAAATGACGGGTAATTACCCCGAACTTCGGAGGTAAATGCGAAATGGAGCTACAGGAATCTGCGGAAGCTCCTCGCGGGCGGCTTTCGGCTTCCGTACGTTGTAACGCGAAGCGGCTTCGGAGAAATGCTAGGCGTTTGGAATGGCTTCCGGCTTTTTTGAGCGAAAAGTCGAAGCCGAAGCCGTTCCAAATAGGCCTTTAGTATCTGAAGTTGTTCAAAATGTAAATGGCAAGTAAGTAGCAATATTAAAAAAAAACTTACTTTTAACACGCTTTCAGTGTTGTATAACTTCACAACTAGGTTCCCCAATGTTCTGGACATCTACCAACATACATGTTGTGCAAAAGCTATAGGGCACAGTGCCACACTAAAGCCATTATTGGAGTACCACAGCTTTAGTATGTGAACTCGTTTCAAAATGTAAATGGCAAATAAGTAGCGATATTTGTGGATATCTGTGACAAAGATATAAATTTAGTGGACTGTGTGTAGTTTTCAAACCGTCTTAACACATGTTGTGCATTCATTTCCAGCCTGCAAGCTTGCTATTCTATGAGATAAATCGCTTGGTATTTTCGGCGGATCTCCCTCATCAAGTTTGTCTGATGGCAACCATACTAGATTCTCTGGTTGGATCATGTGCCAAGAAGTTACAAGATATCATTACAGAGGAGGCATTTCTGATTCTAGGGGTAAAAGAAGAGCTCAGAGAATTACAACGAACAATGAGCCTAATACAATGCTTTCTTAATGATGCTGAGCAAAGGAGGACAGAAGAGCAAGCCGTTAACAACTGGTTTGGTGAGCTAAGGGATGCAATGTATGATGCTGATGATATTATCGACTTGGCTACGTTTGAAGGAAGCAAGCTACTAGAGAATCACCCTTCGTCGCCAAGAAACTCAACTGCATGTAGTGGTATTTCATTGCTGTCTTGTTTTCCTAATATCAAGAGGCGTCATGAGATTGCTGTACAGATCAGAAACCTCAATACTAGGATCGAGAAGATCTCAAAGTTGGGTGGAAGTTTTCTAACACGTTCGGATGCAGCACCTGTCGGTCAAAGTTCAACATCCAAACTGAGAAACAGTTCCCACCTTGTTGAACCCAACCTTGTAGGAAAGGAGATAATACATTCTAGTAGGAAATTGGTTGACTTGGTGCTTGCACATAAGGAAAATAAGGCTTGCAAGCTCGCTATTGTTGGAACCGGAGGAGTTGGAAAGACTACACTAGCACAGAAAATATATAATGATCAAAGAATAAAAGGAAACTTCAAGAAACCATAGCAGAGTACAAGGAGGTTACTCTTCTAAAAGAGGTTCTCCGAAATATCGGAGTACATCAAGAGCAAGGTGAAACCATAGCAGAGCTCCAGGGCAAGCTCGCAGAAACAATTGAAGACAGTGTGGCAGGCCAATGTATGGACCAACCTACTAAGTACTCCATTACATGCAGCAGCTGCAGGAGTAATTTTGGTAACAACACGAGATGACACAATTGCAATGAAAATCGGTGTTGAACATACCCATAGAGTTGATCTCATGTCAGTAGATGTGGGATGGGAGCTTCTTTGGAAGAGCATGAACATTAACGAAGAAAAAGATGTGCAAAATCTGAAAAACACAGGGATTGAGATCGTTTGCCTCCCTCTTGCAATCAAGGTTACTGGTAGTGTTTTGGCAAGCAAAGATCAAACAGAGAATGAGTGGAAAAAGATTTTGAGCAAAAATGCTTAGTCCCGTAGCAAGCTTCCTAATGAAATAGAAGGCGCTTTATATCTAAGCTACGATGAGTTACCACGTCATCTGAAGCAGTGTTTCCTTTATTGTGCTATGTATCCTGAAGATTCTATCATTGACCGTGATGATCTAGTCAGGTTATGGGTTGCTGAAGGCTTTGTAGAGGAGCAACAAGGCCAACTACTAGAAGACACAGCAGAAGAGTACTACTATGAGCTAATCCATCGAAATCTCCTCCAACCATATGGTCGATATTTAGACCATAGTGACTGCAAAATGCACGATCTGTTAAGGCAGCTTGCTTGTTATTTATCAAGAGAAGAATGTTATATCGAAGAATGTCACTGGGAGTTGATCATTTAGTTTTCAAGAAACTTCCGCTTCTTCGTGTTTTGGATCTGACTGGTTCATTTATACAAAGCATTCCAGGTTGTATTGAACGTTTGATCCATCTACGATTACTTGATCTTGATGACACCGACATATCTTGTCTTCCAGAGTCCATTGGTTCACTTAAAAACCTTCAGATACTGAACTTGCAGAGGTGTAAAGCTTTGCACAGTCTTCCTTCCGCAATCACCAAATTGTGCAATTTAAGGCGTCTTGGGCAAATTGAAATTCCTCAATGATTTAGAAGGATTTCCAGTTAGTGGTGGAAGTGATAATGCTAAAACACAAGATGGATGGATGTTGCAAGAGTTGGGGCATCTATCACAGCTAAGGCGGCTTTATATGAATAAATTGGAAAGAGCAGCTCCTTGTAGTACAGATTCATTGCTAATAGACAAAAAACATCTCAAAGTTTTATATCTATGGTGCACTGAACGTACGGATGAGCCGTATTATTCAGAAGAAGATGTGAGCAACATTGAGAAGATCTTTGAGCAGCTAAGCCCTCCACACAACCTGGAAGATCTAGTTATTGGGAGTTTTTTTGGTCGGAGGTATCCCACCTGGCTTGGTACTACCCATATGTCTTCAGTGCAATACTTGAAGCTCCTAGACTGCAAATCCTGTGTGTACCTTCCACCAATTGGGCAGCTACCCAACTTGAAATATCTGAAAATTTACGGAGCAACCGCGGTTACCAAGATTGGACCCGAATTTATTGGCTGCAGGGTGGGTAATCTCGGATCCACAGAGGCAGTTGCTTTCCCCAAGCTTGAATGGTTGGCCATAGAAGACATGCCCAACTGGGAGGAGTGGTCCTTTGTTGAAGAACAAGAAGAAGTTGCATCTCCAAGGTTGCAGCTGCTGCCTCATTTGAATAAGTTGGTACTTGAGGGCTGCCCCAAGTTGAGAGCTCTCCCACGACAGCTCGGAAAGGAAGCCACCATCTTGAGAGAGCTCAAATTAAGAGAAGCAGGGTGCTTGAAGGTGGTGGAGGACCTCCCACTCCTCTCTGAGATTCTTTTAATCGAGAGATGTGAAGGCCTGGAGAGGGTCTCGAACCTTCCTCAAGTGAGAGAGCTGAGTGTAAGCCGCTGCCCAGATTTAAGGTGTGTCGAGGGGTTGGGAAGTTTGCAGCTGCTATGGCTGGACGAGGATATGCAAGAGATCTCTTCGCTGTGGGTGCCCAGGCTTAAACAACAGTGTCAACAGCTTCATAGCGAAGACATGGATGTCTACACGTGGCCTTGAAGCTGAGAGACACCCAATTAGATGGAAACAGAGACATAAGGTACGGACGTACATTAATAGGACATTTAGTTTTGTCTGGCTTGAATTTTGCACTCTTGAAGCGGTTATTACTAGCATCTGATGACCTTCCACTACTACACAAAAATTCATCACAGATGGTTCAGAACCGTCATCATAGACGGTTTTTGAACCGTCTGGATTTATATGTCTGTGATAACATATGGTTATCACAGACGGTTTTTAAGCCGTCTATGATAAGAAACAACACAGACGATTTTTAGTTAAAATCGTCCGTAAAGGAATACTATTACAGACGATTTTCATCAAAAACCGTCTGTGATATGTAAGATATCACAGACGGTTCTATTTAGGGGCATTTCAGAATTTGCCATTATGAGATTTCAGGATTTCAGGATTTACTCTCCACCCACATGTCATAGACACATAGGAGGGTCCTTTGTTGAAGAAGAAAAAGAAGAAATTGCACCTCCAAGGTTGCAGCTGCTGCCTCGTTTGAATATGTTGGATCTTGTGGGCTGCCCCAAGCTGAGAGCTCTCCCACGACAGCTCGGAAAGGAGGCCACCAGCTTGAGAGAGCTCCGATTAAGAGAAGCAGGCTACTTGAAGGTGGTGGAGGACCTCCCGCTCCTCAAGTGAGAGGGCCACGTGTACATCTTTGTCCAAACTTAAGGTGTGTCGAGGGGTTGGGCAATCTACAGCAGGTGTGGCTGCAAGAGGGCATGCAAGAGATCTCTTCGCTGTGGGTGCCCGGGCTTAAACAGCAGTGCCAACAACTTCATGGTCAAGACCTGGATGTCTACACGTGGCGTTGAAGCGAGAGACACCCAATTAGATGGAAACAGAAACACAAGGTACGTACAGACATTAATAGGACATTTAGTTTTGTCTGGCCTGAATTTTGCACTCTTGAAGCGATTATTACTAGCATAATGACCTTCTTAGGTTGAACATAGACTATTGAATTAGTCTATTTATATATAGACATGCTTATTTTATGTGTAATTTTATTTTGTAGGTTGTTGACCTTGAAGACTCGTGCGCTTCAGCTGTCCTTTCTATTATTTTATCATTTTTAACCATAATTATTGGTACATGCAATAACAAAATACAAAAAAGTAAAAAAATATCAAAATAACAAAAAAGAGATAAATTTGCAAAAACTCAAAAAAGGAAAAGAAAAAGGAGGAAAACTAAAACAAGGGAGGTTCTCTTAATTCCGTGTACGTCGTATTTGGTGAATTTTTAAGATAGTTTGTGTGGGATTTCGTGTATTCTATCTCTTTTTTGGGTAGATGTTTTCCTTTTCCTTTTTTTTTCTTAATATTCTGTTTGTAGTGGGTGGGTGGGTAACTCCGCCTATGTCATATTAATTACCCACCTATGTCATATTAGGCGTACCACTTAATGGCATAGCCGGTCCCAAGCCCAGAACAAGGAGGAGGGAATACTTTGTATACATTATTTTCATGTAAAAATTTTGTGGACATGTATAGTGAAATGATGCTTTGCTGTCAAATATTGTTTATAGTTTTCCTAGAAATTACTGCATTTTTCGTTTACTTAGCTGTATTCTTTTGTGATGGAATGGCATTTGGTACAGAATCTGACCAAAATACTTTTTTGAGAGGCACATTCACTAGGTTGCTGTCTTAAAGAAAATTTTAACGTCTCTAAACTAGTTTAGGTGGACCTCATTTAGAATCCCTTTTTACAGTAAAATTGATTGAAGTGAACACACACACCAGTTCATTCTTCTCATCGCTCCGTTCATCTTGATGAGAGTTGGGACAGACAAGCAGTCAAAGGCAATAATGACCAGCAGCTCAATTAGGAGTTCAATCAACAAAGAAATGACCAGCAGCTCAATTAGGAGTTCAATCAACAAAGAAATAATGAGGATCTGGAAAAGAAAATAAAAAAGAAAGACATTACTTGTTAGAAGAAAGAAGTATGCTCAACACAAGTGCATGACAGCATGAGCCTCTAATTAACTCTAAAGGTGCATGGAAGCAATATATGCCAGTTTCAATGAATTACAAAGAGAACCGGGAAAGAGATCAATTGAGCAAAGAGGGCGATGCGACCAAAGAGCGGCGTGCTCGGCTGGAGTCGCATGGGGAAGCAGCGCGGGGTGGCAGGGGATGGCCATGGCATCATGGCGCGGTGTGGCCGACAGGAAGTGACAAGGCGACGCAGGCGCGGTGGCAGAGAGCAGGTGAGCGGCATGGTGATGGCAGGGGCGAAGTGACAGGGCGACGTGGGCGCGGTGGAGCAAGGAGGGGAGGCACCGGAGTCCATGGGCAGGCGCGGTGGCGCAGGCAGTGCTAGGCGCTCGGGAATGGCAGGGAGCGGCGTAGTGGGCACAGGCGCCTGGGTGCGCAAGAAAGAAGAAGGGGGCAGGGAGATGGAGCCAGACCAGGGAAGCAGGCCGAGAGGACATGAGCTTGGCCCAAGAGGGGATATGGGCTGAGCCCGAAAGAAGGAGGAGGCTCAACTCGAAATGGCCCAGGAATTCAAACGAGAGGGAAAACTCCAACTGAATTTGCATTTCAAATGTTACGGACATTACATTTGAAACACAAACCGAAAAAGAAAGAAAGGAAGTTTTCGAAATTAGTTTGGTAATTTGAATTACAGCTAAGAACGAAGACCGAAATGGTAAACACTATTAACCGTCCGAAAAACAGGATGTTACACCTCATCAAATCTAGGAATAGCAATCGGGCGTGGTGGACATGGGTGATACTCACCATATGAGTTTTGTGGTGCATTGAAGTTTGCACCACCTCTGCTACGCCCATACGTATGTAGCAAGGGAAGGCAATAGAAAAAAAAGGAAGAGATACAACTCTATCTATTAACAGCTCGAAGCAGCCAATCTTCATACATAGCACATACAGTGCAAAAACCTTGGTCTCGGTCCCTTGAGCTCTTAAAGAAGTAATGGGTTGATCAGTGTATTACACTGCTTCTGTAAGATGATTATCATTGATTCTTATTTCCAAGCATTCTTTCTTGCTGGAAGATAGGGTTGTAAGGCAAAATCTTTAATTGTAATTTTGATATCGCATCTTTGTTTCCATGATTTACTAAATGAATATGGCCCTCTTTGTTTAGGCTTAGGTTTTTTGGCTTATAGCTTAAAGCCAGTTTTTTGGCTTAATCAGCTTATAAGCCTCTTAGCTTTTAAGCTAAGCTAAGGTGTTTGGTAATCTGGCTTTTTATGGACTGTTGGCTTTTTTAGTTGTGTGTGAAGGATAAGAAGTCTGAATTGCCCTTAAGGGTTTAAAGGACTTGTTTATGCATATATTTAAACTTATTTTTGTATGAGAATTGAAAGTATAGCGATACATGCAAGTGTACATATGAAACAAAATAGATATAGCTCGTGCGTACATGCGTGTGTACCAAGGCCTAACCAAATAAATTGCAAATTTTAACATGTATAAATTTTGGACATTGCGTAATGAAAGAAATTAATATAGAAAGACAAATATTAGCCGACTAAACAAAATATCAAAGAAACAAAATATTATTCGATCATATATGATGCAATTATCTTGTCACTGCAACATGTACAATGCCACGGTAAAATAATGACACCATATACAAAGTGCAACCATGAATGAAAGCAAAAGAAACATGTCTTTTCCATTGAAATTAGAATCGAAGCACAACCTGTTTTTTAGTTTTGCCAAAGCCCGACAGAAATTAAAAAAGGAAATGGGCACAACAAGAAAAGGAGCGCTCGACATATAAGTAAAGCTATACTCCTTTCCTTTCTGCTTCTATGCACCACTTATTGCTAACGAGCCTAAACGACCTAAACCATAGGAGTACCATGTCACCTATAAATTTCCTATGATGTACAAAGCACCAACACCAGTCATACTTGACCCTTTGCCTTGTTACTCGCCCATCATTGCTTGCTTGAGCGCTTAAGTCAAGCACTCTTGGCCCGCTGTTCTAGTTTTCTTCGTCAGTTGGATACTTTTTCTAGACCATAGCGGTGTACATTCCATAGTCCATGGAATCATCTCGCAACAATGTCTTGAAACCATTGATCTTTATCCCATTTTGCGGGAGTGAACTGACACAATGACCTTTTACTGCTAGAACAAAGAGGGTTAACAAATGAAATCAAAAGCGAATCGAGCTAGCTTGCACGTAACAACCGGTACGACACCAAAGTCATGAGAGCACAAGCAAGCGGATCTGGCAATATTATCTTATTCTACTTTTGGTAAGTTTCTTGATAACTCCATTCATTATTTTGAATGACATGATAAACATGCATCGACTCACGGAGGTTTATGCCTTGATTTGTCTGTTTAAAAATATCATACTGAATCAGTTGCAATATCATAAGAAAGGAAACAGGTAGCCTATTCATGTGTTTTCTTTTGACATACCTTACCCATGATGCTTTTAACAAAGGATAAAGCAGGTGATGTTCTATACCAAATAAGACCACCAATTATTTCTTTGACAAGAATGTTATTCAACATACCAAAATACAATGAACCTTTCCAAAGTTCCAAATATTCAAGCAAAACAGAACATTCTCAAGACATTGACATCTTACTTTGCTGAATTAACGTAAACTCAAACCTTTGATTCTTCAATGAAGAATATGTTAATAGTAAACTTTTGAATTGAAAGTACAACAATCATGAAAGATTTATTTTGCAGTTGGTTCTTCCAAAACAAAGTGCGTCCATTACGAACTTTTCTAATCAACAAAGCAAGTCCAGGCATTTAAATGTAACCAGGTGGATGACATAGTATACTGTCTTGAAAGACACAGATCTCACCGAACCAATTGTAGACCAAGATATCCAATATAATACTATCTCACCAAACCAATTGCGATCGAGATCCATATGATCGCTCCGTAATTCGCATTTTAAGATAAAGATATGCTCGAGAATAAATTTTTGTCTTGATTAAAGTTTATTTGTTCCATGTGAGTCTATTCCATACAAATATATTACCAACTCCAAGACCGGGGTGAAGGTGTTTCATGAGCTGCCGTGCATCATCACAGTTACGGGAAAATGGGTAATAAATCGGACATCGAGACCCTAATCATCCGAGAACAAAGGAAGGTCCTAGGAAAAATCATTCTGAGTAGGTCTTAAAGGAGACTTGTCTTGCAAATAGCCCTTGATTATGCTAGTTTACCTTGAATAGAGGCGAGACAGATACTCGATTGGGCGGCGGTCTTCGTCTGTGGGCGGCAGCGTTAGGAGGAGGCGGCGTCGGAGGAGGAAGGGGGGTGTCGGGGTCGTCGTCGGGAGGAGGCAACGGACCAGGGGAGGCGGTGGGGTCTTCTCATGAGGCGGCAGCGTCGAGTCGTCGGGAGGAGGAGGCAGCGTCTTCCTCATGACGGACAACGTTTGGGGAGGAGGAGGCGGCGAGGAAGGGGCGGTGGCGTGGGGAGAAGCAAAGCGGCGGCGTGGTGAGGGGAACCAAAGGGAATCGGGTGGGGGGAGAGGAATATGGAACAGCAAAAAAAAAGGGAAGATTGGGACTTATATACAATGGCATTTCGTGGGTAATTTTAACGAACTTCAGTGGCAGATTGGTATTCCATTCCGCAAAAGCCAAAAAAAGCACCTCTTCCCTGGCTTATGGCTTTTAGGCTTAAATTGGCTTAACTTATTTTAAGCCGGACAAAAAAGCACCCCCTTTGTTTAGACTTAGGCTTTTTTGCTTTTAAGCCAGAGAAAAAGCCTAAACAAAGAGGGCCTATGTTATCACGGCTTATAAGCTGGCTTGTGATAAATTAGAGTTAGCGTTCCAGAAGATGGGATCAGATAAAGAAGAGCCATAGCTAGACAATTCTTCTATATGCAATTGATTAAATGTTTTGATGCCCATCTAATCCAATAAGCCACGCTAGCTTGATAAACTAAAATAAATGTTAATTTGCAAAATCAAAAATAAAGGGACAAAAATGCAAACTTAGGAGTAGATAACCACAATACCTCATCCTACTACTGAGTTTGTCAAACACCATTGTGGATCTTGTAGGATCGTTAATAACAATCAGAGGAGGATGAATGATTGTGGAAGATTTTTGTCACCCAATTTGGTTAACACCAACAGCCGCCTTTTAGTTTTGACTACGCACTGTTGATGACACCGACAGCAAACGTGCACGCGAGGCAGCAAGCAAGAAAGCGCCACCCACAGCGCGCGTGTCCTAGACGATGATCGCATGCGACTCTGGATTGAATCTCGCAGCGTGAAAGTGCAGATTCCTCTCGGTGGATAAAAAAGGACGCACAGACACTGCCGCAATCACGCGATGGAGCGCACGGCCGAACACCACGTCCGCACGTCATAGAATCCCCTGGATGTTGTCGTGCAGCACCTTCCTGTGCCACTGATTCCCTGGATGTTGTCGCGCAGCAGAGGCTCGGATGTCTCCGCGATGATGCAGTAGACGAGGCCAATCAACCAGCAGGATCAGCAAGGAATTCTTATGACACAATGCATAACAGCCATCAAACACCACATAGCCTTCCTCTCGATTAACTCAACTCGAAAAGTGGTTTTCTTCTACAGATTTGATGACAACGACAGCCACCATCAATGGCTCGTCTCGCCCGGCACAACTACTCCCTCTCTAGATCCGTTTTTTAGAAGATAAATACCCCCACCCGCCAGCCCCTAGTCTAATCTCATGTGAATACTAGTAAAGTGTCGCGTTGCGACGGATAATTACATGCTAAAACACCATCTAAAACAACGAAATGTCATGCTGAGAGAAATAACTAATAGAATTGCAATATTACTTATTTCATTTGTACAAGTTATGTAAGTTCGGTTAGAACGAATTATAGTAAAATAAGATGCAATTTAATACACAAGTTATAACGCATGTTTCTATAAGTTTGCTTATGAAATGACCACTTTGTTCAGATTCCATTATTAAGTTCACATGGATACTCTTGCATGGTAGTCAGCCCGGCATTCTGATCCTAGCCATCCACCTCACCAGGGACCAATAGATGATGACCAGACTTCCAGTGAGGTCAAGACGCGCCGGCCACGATGACAGTACATGATAACTTTGAACAATCAAATCTTTTTGGTGATCTCTCGGTCCACTCTTCACCATCTCAGAATTTGATGGGAAGTACTGTAAAAGTTTAGGGAAACACATCACACCAGATTTTTGAATGATAAAATAAAGTTTTGCTTTTTATGAGAAAGAGAATGAGTTTCGAGGCTACACAAGGAAAAAAAATATTAGATGACTGACGTTCGTAAAGAAATGCTATAATTAGCAATCAAGAATGAGTGATCAATACCTAAGTACTTGAAAATTTTCAATGCTTGATAGAACATGTCGTTAGTTCTTTTCAGACAATTTAATCCATAATGCAGAATTTGGTGGTATCTATTGACATTTAATAAAAATACATTTCTAAAAAGATTGAAATTAACATGAAATTATCGTCCTTGCTCATAAGGACAATTCACAAAAAAAATTTATCAACTAAAATGCACATTTTCTACTAACTAAAGCAACAACTTCTGGGGAAAAAAATATGCTACCTATGCAAGCTATGATAAATGGCAAGCATGAAGTACCATAACCTTCCTCAATAATCAGCATCATTTTTGTATTACTCTTCACAAAATAATAATGCTACGCAGAAGCAAGATGCCATACTGAACCATCGTAATTGAGTTACTGGGCCAAACTTGATTTGCATATACAAACTTGCCAAGTAAATTCAACATAACAAAAAACAAGAGAAGGTAAGCCTTGTATCCGCCTTGCACAAATCACCATACAATAAGGCAACATAGTTTGTTCGGAACAACTGAATAAATCAGCTTAAAGAATGGAAGTTCAGAATGAAGTTGATACAGAGAAGCAGCAAGGTGACATATCATGATGAGCATGTTCCATCTTCCAAGTTTGCTTGTTATATTGTCTCCTATAACCAAGGGCTTTTCTTAATTTGTGATAATGCAAGTCAAAACAAACCGTGCCAGTGTCAATAAAGCACCCAGTATCAATCATCCCTGGTCAGAATTACAAAGCCACGTGGAAATTCCAGACATGATACATGGTAGATGATATCAAATTACAGAAAGTGCAAATCCATGTTTCCACATGTGATGTGGATATCGAATTGCATCTCTTGTGATTTAGCACCTTGTGTGAATTAGCTTGCAATAGTTATAAGAATCGATAACAAAAAATTAATTCCGTCGAGTCATTGAATCTTTAAACAAAATCTTTTAGTAATGTTAGAGCAGGTATTACTAAAAATTCAGTAAACAAGTTGGGTACTTCTAAAAAGATCCAGATGCTTGCAAAAGAGAAATTGATGCATTTGCATTAACAAAGGATGTTGGCGTATCTCATCCTTCTCCAAATTGAGGTGACATTAGAGTGGGTTGCCGCAGCATGCTGCATACTTCCTCTCCTTAACAAATACCCACTCTTGCAGTTAATAGTGAAGTTAGCCAACATACAGCAGAAAAACTAATGCCATCAAAATTCCAATGTTTTGTGATGTCTGCTATTAGAAAAACTTGTCTAAATGTACTTGAACTTTTTCATAAGAAAATGTACTTGATTCTATCTATGCAGGTTCCTAAATTTCTATGTGATGTTCCTTCTTCAAAAGGAGTGTAAATGATGATAAAAAAGACCAGCAAGGCAAACTCCAAATTGCACAAAATAGTGGTGTAGTGCATGTTAGTATGAAGGATTCATATTGAAACAAATCTCACTGATAAATGATCTAGGCATGATACTTAACATGTGTATGGCATCAAAACTAACACCAAGAACACTCCAAATAATTTATTATTTGTAAAATCCAAGAAAACATGTGTGAGGCACATGATGATAAAATTTTACTAATAACAGTTAACACGAATATTGGAGAGTGGATATAAATAAATAAGTGCACATACAAGGAGAAAGGAATATAAATGAGAAAATGACCTTGTGAATTTGGATAGTTGGAGTGAACATGTGATTATAGAGGGACACCATTGGCGAAGAAAGCAAGATTTGAGCTATCCTCAACTCCTCACGCATTCATAAAACAACTTGTCAAAGTGAGAAAAATTGGTAGACATAGTTAAGAACTAAAACCATAGGAGGGTTGACGGCACAAAATGGCTCGAGATTAATACAAAAAACTTCCAAGAAGAAAATAAGATCATCATCAACATGGGCAAAGAATCGATACTCTCACTTTTCTCTCCAAGTTCTCAAGAGCAATTGGCGATTAAAAGCAATCCTAAATCGTTCGATCCATCAACAAATCTAACAAACCAAGCCAGAAATCTCTAATTGGATGTTGTTACTTGGCTGATTAATGGATTGGGAACATGAGATTTACATATATAGCATCAAAAGAAGAACCACTTGTTCCTGGACATGTTCTTGCCCATCTCCTCCTTCCTCTTCCTCTCCATCTACAATTGCAATCTCTCCTCGTTCTCATCCTCGCTATTGATGTCTGCACTTGTCATCCTTCTCCTCCTCGGCGCTTCGCCTTTATCGCATCATCAACCGCCATGGCGGCATAAAGTCACATGGCGTCCATCGGCCACCACATTGACTTCTCCACCTCGTCGTCCTCTTACTCTCTCAGGTCCTCATTTTCCAGATTAAAATATGCTACCCAAACATTGAGTTTCTCCTCTTCTCTGATGTTTATTGTTCTCAAAGCCCTAATGAACATGGTGGATAGTTGTATAAGATGAAAATTCATGCGACACAGGGAAAAAGGTTTGAACAAAACAATGTTTCAGTTTGCAAAAGAGATTTAACGCAAATGGAAATTTCACAGACAAAAAATCAAAGCAGCATCACCAAGATGATCCCTAATCATAACCACTGGGAAGGCAACCACATATTATTTGAAACAATATCTAAAACAATGCTTCTTGGACTGCAGATTTACCTTCAGCTACTGCACGTGCTTTCTCAACATCTACAAGGTCTAACAAAAATGACATATACTTTATCCAGACGTAGCTACTATTTGGAGAGCTCCTGACCACCTTCTCGAATTCATCTTGAGTCTGCGGTATATCTTTCTTTAAAGACCTTTCCTCCAAAGCACTGATTTCTAGTTCCCTGAAAAACAATACAGGATGTCAAGATGTAAACGCCTATGATGCCTATGTTGATGGTACAAGCACATAAAAGATGGATGAAATGTCTGGAAACCTTTGTTTCCTCGGCTTGTCCTTTAACCGTTTCTCGCTCTTTTTAACATTTTCTTCAGTTCCATTAGCAATTTCATAACCTTTATTGTCATCCTCTTGGTCGAACCATCAAATTCATCCAAGGAGACCTCAAGTGGCAAGACTGAAGCCCTAGATTACGGTTCGGGAAGAACTAAGGCCTGTTCGGATCTCCAACCATCTCGGGGCATGGTGATGTCCATCTGAACCCTTTCATTATCATCATCATCATCGGTTAGATTAGAGTCAAAGTAAGATTTCTTCATTCCAAGGATACTCGATGTCGTTTCTCATCAATCTGAATGTAAAAAGGAAGTGAATTTTAACACACATACAATGGCAAAAGACATTTGTGACAAGCAGATAAAACTTGCCTTCAAAATTTTGGCTTTAATCAGTATTGCGACTTTGTACCAAGAGTTAATATCAAGGACTGGTTCATCGAAAGTTACGATACATGACACAAGCCCACCTACAAAAAGAAGGTTAACATAACATACAAATTCTTGAGCTCAAACACTTGCGAGTCTAAACAAAACAACACATACCAATTATTTGCTTTGGATTGTCACAAATAACCCATATGATTCAACCCGCTTAACTTGACCATCTCCCCAACAAGCAGATCACTGTAACTATTGTCATCCAACGTTTGTGATTTGCTAGCAGTGCTTTTCGTAAGTGATACATCAACTTTCCCTATCTTGGTTCTGCAGACAATACCTGCATGGTTTTTCCATTAGAGCCATGAAAGAAAAATCTTTGCATTTTATACATGCATTAAGTAAATGGCAAGATCTCACCTTCCATGTACAAGCATTCCAACCGGAAATCCTCCTGAGGATTTTCAACATACTCATCTGATAAATTTGATAAAATAATCCTAGCCTCATCATTCGAGACAACATAATAAAAAATCCTTTGGAATTCACATTCTTCACATAGCCCTACAAAGTTAGTAGCACATCACGTTACTACACAGTATAGAAAATATACTTCAGTGTCGAAATGTGCGCCCCTTGTTTATTGTGGGAGCAAATAAAATCTTTGGAGCATACAATAGAAGTTTATTGAAGTCTATACTACAACTATATCACCAAACTTAGTAACCCACCGTATTAATTTGATCTTATGACACTGAAACATGATTGTATATAAATATGATTAACCATCAACTATCCAGACCAGGTCATGTATATTCAAACATCAGGAAGAAAGGAAAAAAATCCTTGGCCATCTAATGTTGAAGAATGCTCTTCTTCGCTAACATATAGTTTTTCATACCTCTGATTACAATATTTATCAACACCACATTATCAATATTAACAAACGGCACATGCACAAACTGGTAAATCTTAACTGAGTCACAGGAAACAAATATAAACCAGATACTCTAAGCACCTAAAGAAGGGTCAACCCAAAATCTCTCAAGTAGGCATAGAGGAGCTCACAGGCACATTTAATAAGCAATTAGGCACGTAGAAAGGGAGCAAGATGTGAGGACCCCCGAATTATCTCCGTAAGACCGAGACTAAGCATGGTCTTAAGGACATAACCCTTAGGCCTCAAGTAAATGGATTCCAACTTAACTCAGTCTAAGTGAAAGGCTTAACTAAAACTAGAGCCCCAACGATCATGCGGGATGCTCCCTTGCAAGCACTACATGATTGTCGGTTCCCTAACTAGTCAAACACTACACTTAGTGGGTTAAATAGGAAGCCACTAACAGCGAGTATGCAAACATATTGGCTCCCAAGATCAGCGACCAATATGCCCATACTCTCATTCAACGTTGATCACATCCATACAACATTCATTCATTCATAATTCAAAAGACGTACAACATAATAGTTCAAGTATGCGACTATTACAAGTGGCCGACCGGCCAAATTGAAATAATATCATAAAGTAACAGCGGAAGCAATGTAAATAAACCAAAAGTCCAGCATAGTATGCCCATAACCCATCGGCAACCGACTGGGGATAAAAGATAGCACTACTCGTCAGCGTCGCCTAAATCGGCGCTGACGAGATCGACGAGCTCACAAACCTCCTCACCTGAAATTGCAGCAACGGGTTGAGTACAAAGCGTATTTCTATAAGTCTTACACAAATAAAAATTAGTTATGCATAGAGGTTGTTTCAAAGGATGGCTCATATTGGCTTAGTTTTGCGAAAGGACGCAACAATTTTAACAACCTACACATACTAGTTTTTCAATTGCCATTTTATAAACAGATTTGAAGTAGAAGTAAAGCATATGAATAAGTAACAAATGAATCATACAAAAGACAAAGTGGCTGTCCACTTTGAGTATAATACAAACATGAATAACCCATTCATGACGAACACCAAGTTATAACCACAGTTTTTAATTCCAAGTCTAACAATAAGCAGCCACAAACTCAAGCGGTCATCCGTAACCGTGGACACGGCTATTCGAATAGATTTATACCCTGCAGGGGTGTACTACTTTACCCACACGACTTGATTAGCCCGTAAGCCTCCAGATGCCTCCGAATATAGCATACTTCCTATGGTATGCCGGTAAGATAAACCAAGACTTAGTATTTTTCAGCAAGTTGATACTATTGAGTTGACTCACCCATACGCCGACGTAATCCCATTTAAGTGTAGGCTATCCACCTACAACTAAGCAGACACGTAAGTTGTCCGAAATGCCAACCCAATTAAATAAAGCTTAAATAGGGCTCGCCTAACTATAAAAATTGCAATTGGCACCACTTATGGATCATATATGCGATGGAACACATATACGCCCTCACACCACCAGTCATCAACTCAACAATACCAACCCCTTACTTAACTAAGCAGCGCCCATACGCCACGCGTGTTAGCACGAGTTTTGCTTGAACCGTAGGTACCCAAAGTTCGGTCCTTAATTGTCCAAACAAGTCTACCACTTTCCCAAGTCTCGTGCACGAAGGCACCATCACTAACCATCACTTGTCCAGACCACAAGTTCATTTAAAATGATAAAATTTAACTCATAAAACAGATACGAAGATCTGAAACCAAAGTATATAAAGAAAGTTGTGTTTATTCCATAATTGTCGGGTTAATCCCGACAATCAATCTACCGTTCTAGACTTGTATGGCTAAGAAAACCCAAACCATAGATAATTCACACAACCTATCTTAAGCATGTGGTACTGAAGTTATTCATAATTCAAGATAATCCTCAACAAATGGATATAACTATTCTACACATCACAAAAATAGCGACATAGTAAAAATAATCATGCAAGCAATTATCATTGCACTAACTTAACGAAACTAGGATCAAATATGATGCAAAAGAAAGTTCAAATGATGCTTACCTTGCTGGAAGCTAAGCTGCTCTCCCTCAGTAGCGTAAAGGTCGATATCAATAGGCTCGGTATCTAGATAAATACAATACCGAATAAATAGCGAGAAATACTCAAAAATTCAAAATGCTCAAAAATGCATGATTTTTCTACAGTAGGTAAATCATGATTTTAGATGATTTTAGGTGAAAGAATTATTCCATTTGGATTTAGTATATGAGAGTTATGGTGGTTTGAATTTCAGCTTTTAATATGTCTTCTTTTAATTAATTTAATTATGAAGCCAAAATTTGTAGAGCAGTGGAGGGTATAAGGAATATATGGATAAATAGGGAATATTATTACAAGACTAAATCTCTCATTTGGAAATTCCATGATTTAGTTATTCCTTTTCAAAGTTATCAGCCTTTTCTATTGTAAAAATAATAAGTTTATGGATCATTTTCCATAGTAATACTCTCTGCTATAGAGACAAGTTTGAAACCAGTTTTAATATTAAGTTCATTAAAAATGAAAATTACCAGAAGTGGTTTCATCCATTTTGGAGTTAAGATGTATTAGTTATGTATTTTTGAAGTTATACATATTTTTCAGTGTGCAGATAAACAGATTTCGAATTTTATAAACCATTTATTACTTTTCTCACCGAGAGCGGCGCTAGCCACTGACGCTGACTAGTGGGCCCGGTGAATAGTTCATTTTCCTTTTTACTACAGATTTAATATTCGCCCTGACATGTGGGACCCATCGTCAACGACACGGTGCAGTGGACTAGGTCCACCGACACATATGCACTGCGCACGGGTTTAAAGCATTGGGCCCACTCGTCAGTCTCCCTACTGATTCGTTTAACTCTCCCGTTTTTCTGTGCATGGCCCCACCCGACAGCGATACATCACGACGGCTAAGACAGCGTTTAAAGACTAAACCCAATCATTAGCATTAATGATCGAATCTAAGTCCTAATTACTTTGCTACAGTTGTCGGACGACCCGACAACGCGAGTGCTGGCTTGCCCGGCGGCTCGCCGGCGCTACGCGCCATGGCGGAGCCGGCCAAGGCACGCACCCGCTTCGCAATAGTGCCGCGCACCTCTGGACGGTGGTGGCGACGCAAATGGTGGCCCGTACCGGCGGCTAGCCGGAGCTAAGCGGCGGCGTCTACTACGGCAACTAAGCATGCAAGAAATGAAGCTCCGCAGCGGTCATACAGCGAGTGCCTAGGGCATCTAAGGACTATTAGCAAGTTACCTGAGCAAGGAGGAGAAGCGGAGAGGACTGGAGTTGAGGTTGCGACGGTGAGGTCCACGGTGGTGCTTACGGCTCTCGTGGAGGAGACGACTGGAACAAAAAGGAGACAAGTGAGTGCTTGGAGTAGCTCACCGACCCTATGAGGATGCTACTGGATCAAGGAATTGAGTAACAACTCACCACACCAGAGTTGGAGAAGAACTAGGGTTCCTCGGCCAGCAAGAAGGGAAACTTCAAATCACCAACACCCTGCCAGGCATTCATGAAATTTATTGAGGGAAAACACTCTAAGGTATAAAGGCACCTAGTGACACACTTACGCGAGGGTAATACTTACCGTATACAATAATGGCTTGGTGGTGTCACTCGGGTGCGTGCTCCAGAGCTGCCGAGAGCACGATGGTGTTCCACGAGCTACAAGCGAGGGCAAACACCCGAATCAGCTCAAACGGACACGGCAAGGATAGGAGAAGACGAAAGACGCCAAGGAATGGAGCTTACCCGCGAGGTTCACCCGAGCAAGCGTCCCTCTCCTCTGCCAACGGGAGGAGAAGTGAAGGAAATGCCAGGGCTAGGAGGCGACTTATGCTCAGCCGCGAGATGGCATGGAGGCGGCGTCAAGCGAGGAAGCAACGCGATAGGCTGGGGAGGGCGGTGGATTGACGGCGTCGAAGAGCCGTTCTGGGCGCGTCGGAGAAGGCTGGCCGCGTGGCGAAGCCTCTCTGCTTGGTCGATGGCGATCTGAAGCAGTGGGCGGCGTCGTCGGCGTCTCGGCAGCAGCGTCGCGTCCGTGGAGTAAGTGGATCAATGTGGACCGCTGGATCTCCGAGGGACGGCTAAGATTAGAAGAAGTGTGCTCAGGTTGTCCTGAAGGGGTACGCAATGTAAGCCGTCGATTTACAATCGGACGGCTCAGATGGGATGAGGGGGTTGGACTGGCCGAAACAGAAGCGGGATCTGGACCGTCTAACTTAAATCCAACGGTTGCATGCATCGGTGCATTTAGGTGGCTCGACCGAGCCGCTCCGCTAGGTCGGACTCGAGCCCCATGAATAGTACTTGACCAGCTTGGTTTATAGGGTTTGACTAAGTTTAAATTTGATCCTCCAGTTTGACCAGAGCCTTAAAAATATAAATAAAATCCCAAAAATTCTGAAATAATTTCCAGAGGTTTCTGGGATAGTCTAATGTTCATAAAAATTATAATATCATACTTTTCATGATATAATTTGTATATTATAAATTCAAACTTAAGGTAGGTTATATAATTGGGTTTGAATTTTAATAGGGTTTAAACTTGTTCCAAAAATTTAGGAAAAATTATATTAATTCATGATAATTAATATAGTATTTGAATAAATTATTTCCAGGGAAACTTCAGTGGCATTTGTTTTGGTTTTTCTTTTGGGGTTCCATTTACAATGTAAGTTTAATCGTTTTCACAGATTTTCCAAGTGCAATATATAATGTAAATGCTAGAAATCATGATGCATGCTAATGAGATGCACAGTAATCAGCTTTATTAATTTGAGAATATCATGAGATGTACAGTAATCCTTTTTATTTATTTGGGGATGTGACACAAGAGCACCTTAAGCATAGGGAACCACCATGAGGAACAGCTGTAAGATCGAGGAGGCCGACTAGAGGGGGGGTGAATAGGAGGTTTTAAAACTTCTTTGGCTAAAACTGAGTTTTATGCGGAATTGTAAATCAATTCGGTTTTGCACAATTAAAGCCTAAATCAACTAGTCTTTACTAAGTGCACCAACAATATGAGACTATAAAAAGATAGCAACCATACACATACAAGTAAGCAATTTAATATATGGAATGTAAATTGCAATATAGTAAAGCACAAGAAATCAAACCATAATGCACAACGATGTTTTTACCGTGGTGATCGGAGACTTGCCGGTCTCCCCTAATCCACGTTGAGGTAAGCCCAAACCAATTGGACCGGCTCCACGAATTAAGCCAAACAACTCAATTCCACCAGTGGTAGCTCTTTCCCGCTCCGGGTAGGTGAGCTCCAACCTTCACAACACGTCGGGCCTTCTCACAAGCTTCTTGAGAAGATCACCGATCCACGACGCCACCACGCCGTCAAGGTGTCGGCAAACACCAAGAGTAACAAGCCAAGCCTCTTGCTTGACTCTCACCACGTGCAACGAATGCACAAGCTCAAGTGGATACGAAATCCACCTCTAGATGCAACACATGCAACTAGAGACCTCTCTCCTTGCTAAAAGGTGCAACACATGTACAATTGAGAGGGGAAGCTCACACTAGCTCAAGAAAGTGAAATGGGATGCCAAAGGTTGCCTCTCAACCGCCAAGGGGTATTATAACTCCTACACCAAAAACTAGCCGTTTGGAGGCAAGCTTGACCAAAAACTAGCCGTTCTAGACTTGGTGCGGTTGTACCAAGACTCACAAGGGCAGTACAACTGTTACAGGCGGTCGTACCGCTATTTTCATGGCGGTCGTACCGCAGCTCAAAACAGCACAGACAACACTCAGTAAAAAGGTCATAACTTTTGACTCCGATGTCGGAATTGAGTGATCTTGGACTATGAAAAGCTTATTCAGAGGGCTACACAACCCACCTATTTGATTTTATCTCAAACATATTTTATCAAATCAAAAAGCACAACTCCAAAGAGCCATTACCATGGTCTAAGTCCAAAGTATTAGCAACAAGCAATCTTAGACTATGCCAAGCGAAAATACATGAATCCCAACAATTTGCAAAATACATTTGCAAACTTAGATCATGCCACAAGGTGTGGGTACATGGACTTCAACCATTTGCAAAACACATTTGCAAAGTATAGTCACATGCTACAACGATTAAATACATGAGCCCGACTATTTGCAAAACACATTTGCAAATAATAGCATCATGCCACGGAGAGCTAGAGCAATTGAGATTGAGCTATCAACACATGATGAGACTCAAGCTACTAGACAAGACCCCTCTTAATAGTACGGCAACTTATACTAGCAATCCGGTCTTCCAACCAAACACCAAGACCGGTAAAAGACTAGGAACACATCCTTAGCCCTAGCTAGTCATATCTTTGCCTTGAGCATCTTCTTGAAGGTTGATGACGCATATCTTCACTTCAAGTCCGGGTCATCGTCTTGACAAGCATCAACCCATGGTGCATCCTTTACCTGACCTTAATCAACACATGATGAGTCTTCTCTTGACTTGATGATCAACTCATGATCATCTCTTCTTCGAGATCTTGATATGCATCAACACATGATGCATCCTCTTCTTGAACTTCGACTTGATGGCGATCAACTCATGATGCTATCCGAAGTCTCCATTACCCTGGAACATAACCTATTCATCCAACTTATGGAAAATGTTAGTCCCATAATGATTAACATCAATTACCAAGATATACCTACAATAATGCTTCTAAACAAATTGTTGAAAATCTGGACGGTACTACCGCCAACCAAGTTGTGGTACTACCGCTTGGTCGATGTACCGCCTGAAGGAGCGGTACTACCGATCTGAGGTTTCCAAATTTGCGAAAAGACACGCTCTCTGGAAAAAGCAGATGCGGCACATAAAATCGGTACAACCATTGAGCGGTACAACCGTTCTAAAGTCGCGGTACAACCGATTGCCAAGGAGAGCTCGAGCCAAAATACACTGTTACGGTTTTATCAAACCGCCAACTAGAAATCGGAACGACCGCAATGCGGTAGTACCATTGCAAAAACGGTCGCATACCGCATTAGCGCTTCGATTAGGTCGTGACGATCAAAACACGTATCTATAAGTAAAGCGCGGTCATACCGCTTGATGCGGTATATGATCGAGAGTTTTGGCTAGAAGCTCATTTTCACTTAAGATAGGTTTTTCTTGAACCAAAACCTTTGGTAAACCTTTGAAATGCATTTGTATACATTTTGCAACTAATTTTTCAAAGGATTACTAATAATTATGAAATTTTGACTTTTGGCTAAAAGGCTCAATTTTGAAAAACATTACTAGCACTTAATTTATTTGGGCATACTTAGGGATGTGATGTATATGATCATGATTTAGCACTCCCCCTTAATGTGCCACTTACAATCTTGCTCAAGATTTTAATAACGAATATTACAAATAAGAGCAAGAACACCCTTTTCATAAGTGTGGATATCATGGGGATATGCCTGAGATCTTAGGATGATGTTACAATTGGCAATGTCGTTTTTGGTTTGTTGAAACAGCGTTTTCTGCAAGTGTCAGGATTTTCGGTCATGCGCGTGTAACGCGATGCGACCGCATCCTGTCTGACGACCTTAAGATACTTGGCGGTATGACCGAGTCCGGTCGTTCTGAGTTTTAGGTGGCGGTTTG
The DNA here is from genome assembly GCA_036346405.1 of Phyllostachys edulis. NCBI lineage: Eukaryota > Viridiplantae > Streptophyta > Magnoliopsida > Poales > Poaceae > Phyllostachys > Phyllostachys edulis. The sequence goes on along the minus strand of CM070553.1, from coordinate 5,040,446 downwards.
ATATTTCGAGCGAGTGTAATTTGAGTTTTGGTTTCTCTGGGTAGCGATACGACCGCGATTATGGAGTCTTGATACTACATGATCTTGAGTACCGCCATAACATGGCGGTAATACCGATTTTGTCTTGATTGTCATTTCTATTGGAGAATTGCTTTTGGGTTAGGTCAAGTTCATGGGTGTCATGGCATATGTGTTGCATGATGCATGTTTTGACTAACGTGGGTCAAGTTGTGAAGAACTTGTTCCGGATTCGATTTCTTTGTCTATTGATGTGCAGGTTGCTTGGAGGTCAATGACGGTCGGTCGGCGAGATGATCGGGACTAAGCTTGGAAGCCGAGGTCGAAACGATCGGGATGCGGGTGAGGTCAATGGAGTCAAGCATGGCGCAAGAGGATAAAGGTGACCGAACAGGCGATTCGGTGCGACGGGTTCGATCAAGCGGCGGGGTCGGTGCAAGTGCCATGGTGGTTTCGGTGGGGCCGGATGGGAGACTTGCCGACATGAAGAGAGCATTGGATCAACCTACACGTGGCGAAGCATGGGAGGTGCTTCACGAAGATGGGACTCGGTCTTTGCAAAAGATCGAGAAGGGGTATTTTGGTAATTTCACCAAATACCGCCTTGGTGACCTAATGCCAACCCGCGGCGCAAGTCGGTGCGTCAAGAAGTGGATTAGGTCAAGAAAAGTGAAGACGGCGCTTTGAGATGCGTGCGTGTGTGACCCGTTTGTTTTGGGCCTTAACGGGAGCCCATTAGGGTTACTCTTCTAGAAGGTCTAAGCCTCCACTATAAATAGGGGGTGTGCTGGACAGCCACCCCAACCTTTTTTATTGTGTTTGAAACCCTAGTTTGCTTAGGGAGAGGATTAGTGGAGGTTAGGGTTCTATAGAGTTGGATTTGATTTTGTGCTCATGTATTGAGTCTTTGTCCTCCATTGATGGAGTGGCTGTAAACCAATACCATATCAAATCAATCCAAAGAAAGTTCTATCCAAGATGAGTCTATTTGCTTTCTTTCTCTCTATTTGATGATTTGAGGTGTTTCTTTAATCCGCGAGTTTTTGCTTGGTTTCTTGTCGTGTTCTAGCTTTTGTGACATGTGGGAGTGCATCTAAGATCATCTTGATCATCCATCACCCACGAGCAAGGTTTAGATCATGTTTAGGTTGAAACTTCGGTTTTGAAACCTCCTTCGTTCAATTCAAGAAAGGTAGGAACTTTGACGTGGATCTAGTCATTCTTTGCTTGGAATAGGTTCCTAACCTCCTTGGGAAGGTGTGTTTCAAATCTCGTAGCATTTGGCCAAGTGGATCAAAAGTTGTGCCAATTTTGGTTTTTAAATCGTCGTCGTTCGGGACAATCGACGACCGCCCGTTTGCCCTACGGTCATATCTGCTTTGTCAGACGACCGCTTTCGTTTGCTCACGGTCATACCAAGACATCAGTCGACCGCCCGTTTACTCGCGGTTGTTCGATTTCCGATTTTTGAGAACTTCTTGAGGATTTTGCTACATGCCTTTGGGGGTTTAGGAGTGGATTCATTACAAGTCTTCCCTTTGTGTAAGCATTCATCTTCATAGCTCTCATAGCTATTGGAGTGATTTGCGATTCTTGAGTTGAATCCATTCAAAGTGAAAAAGATTTGGTGCTCCTATTCACCCCCTCTAGTCGCCTTTTCGGTCCAACAAGTGGTATCGAGCAGGTTAGTTCAATCTTGACCTTAAGGTCCAACGAACTTGGCGATGGATAAGTACTCGACCAAGCCGCATGTCTTTGATGGGCTCGACTATGCCTATTGGAAGAATCGCATGCGAGTTTTTCTTGAGAGCGAAGGACAAGCTATATGGGAGGTTGTTCGAGCCCCGCTCGTTTTGCCCGAAGTTGCTACTGGCAAGCCGGCTTCAGCGACCCTTTTGGCTAACAACAACAAGGCAAAGAACCTTCTATATGCTGGGCTTGGTAGGCAAGAGTACGATAGGATTTGCAATCTTGCGACCGCACATGAGATTTGGCACACCCTCGAAACTTACCATGAGGATCGTCCCAGATCAAGCAAGTGCGTCGAGAATGTCTACAAGCGAGTACAACAAATTCGAGATGCGTCTGGTGAGAGCATCGATGGCGTCTTTACTCGTTTTAACAAGGTGATTAATCGGATGAAAAGTGTTGACATTGAGTACTCTCAATCGAGAATGCCACCCACCTCTTGGGTGCAATCAACACCAAGGAGTGGGAGATGAAGGCAAGCGCCATAGAGGAGAACGTCGATCTCTCTAATCTCACTTTGGAGCTGCTTTATAGCAAGCTAAAAACTCATGAGATCAAGAGGCGGTAATCCTAAGAAGGATAACATGGCTTTGGTGGTGATCCTCTCAAAGGGACTCGATGGTTTTTCGAGTCTTCTTACGGTTTTCTCTTGCGTGTTTATCGCTATTCAAGAAGAAGAGTTTGAGAGTCTTCTGAGGCTGATTTAGCTCTTTTAGCCAAGAAAGTCACGGGCATATAACAATGTCGAAAGCAGAAGAGAGGTGGCCTGTGACATGCTATGAGTGTGGAGAGCTATATCACATCGAGCCAAGCCGCCCAAATTTGAAAGGTAAGGAAATCATGAGAAGGTTGCCGGAAGAAGCCTCAGGGGCAAGCCCAAGTATGATCTTTGCCAAGCTCATGAAGGTCGCTGCTCACCGAGTTCTTGCCGCTTTGGAGATCAATCCATGAGCGATGTGGACTCTGGGAGCGAGGAGGACAAGGAGGAGGAGTTTCCTCAAGACAAGAAGGGGAAGGCCAAGGATTTCACCGGCATGTGCTTTATGGCCGACTCCGTCGACGCCGATAACGATGATGAGGTACCTCTCTCCTATGATGTTCTTTTTGCTAGATGCGATAACATGTATGAGCAATTGCTTAGTCAAGATAAAGCTTTAAAGTTCACCATGGCTAGGAACAAGGATTTAGAGTCACAAGTCGAGAGTTTGAAATTAGAGGTTGTGAATGCTAAAAGTCTAGATGTTGATGAATGTTCATCCTGCCATGCTTTGCACTCCGAATTGTCTAAACTGCAATCTGCTCATGATATTGCTTTGCATCAACTTGAAAATGCTAGAACTGAGCTAATTGATGTTAAATCTGCTCCATGTGAAAAATGCTTAGATTCTAGCAAGTTGGATGCTTCTGGTAATGTGAAATCTAGCTTTTGCTCTTTCTGCTTAGAGCGCGAACATGAAGTTAAGGATATTCTAGAAGCAGTTAGAGCTAAGTTTGCCAAGCTTAAGGATTCAATTGATTCTACATCTTGTGCCTCTTGTGCCGCCTATAAGCTTGAAGTTGCTCATCTTAAGGAGAAACATGCTAGAGCCATTAAGGGCAAGACTTGTGAATCATGTGCTAATATTGAAAAAGAGAATGCATATCTCAAGGATACTTTAGAAAGATTCTCTAATGGTGAAAAACAGTTAAACATGATTCTAGATAAATCTAAAACTCCTTTTAAGAAGCAAGGTTTAGGATACAACTCTGCCAGACATGTCCAAGCCTAATGTCATTGGTCTTGGAAAATGGCTTAGTTGAATTCAAAACCCAACTCGCAAAAAACTGTTTTTAAATCTGCAGGTTTGTCCAACCTTCTTTTAAGCCAAAAGGTGCTTCTCCCGGTGGTACAAAATACCATTGCACCTATTGCAAGAAGAGTGGACATTTGGTTGAGATACATTGGCGTGAGGTTGAAGAATGCTAAGAAAAATATTGCTAGAATGTCATCTAATCAACCTAGAGCTTTTATGAGACATGGTCACGTATAAAAGAAGAACTGACCTAGGATTTGTTGCACATGCTCATCACCATGTTCCTAGGCAGGATGCATCTCATGTTTTGGTTACCATTGCTCAAAATAGAACGCTAATAAAGTCAAGGATAGCACATACGCTTTGCATACTACTTTCATGACGAGTGTCTCGATCTTGGGTTCCCAAGTCGCTTTTAACTAACTTGATGTTGAGACACATCGCTCTTTTGTTCCTTGATTTTTGAGGATTGGCGCGGAAGGGGAAGAACACATGGTTAAATCGACTCAGGTGTTCACGCCACATGACCGGAGACTCAAGATGGTTCACCTCCTTCCGCGATCAGCGGTGATGCCTTCATCACCTTTGGAGATGATACACAAGGCGCATTGAAGGCTGGAATGATTAGGGTGAGCGACAAGTTCATTCTCAAGGACGTCGCGCTTGTGTCTAAGCTAAGGTACAATCTCCTACGTCTCCGACTTCTCGATGATGGCTATGAGACGCGTTTTAAGAAGAATGCTGTCGTGTGCTTGATTCTTTTGGTGAGCTCGTTTTGGGATTTCTAGAGTTGGTAGAATTTTTGGAGCTGATTTTTACGAGTCTCTTCTTTGGATCCCTTAAGTGCTTAATTGCTTCTTCTTCGATATCGGCTTTGGCACCGGCGTTTGGGGCACATTGGTTTTGATCATCGACACGAGTTAGCGGCCTTGATCTCATGAGAGGTTTGCCTAAACTCAAAAGTTGTCAAGGATCTTTGTATGTGCGCTTCGTAGGCATGGCAAACAAGTTGCCGCCTCACACCCGTCATTGACTATGGTTATGGTGACGGACGGAGACGGTTGCTTCATATGGATCTTGTTGGTCTGCTAGAGTTCGGTCGATCGGTGGCAATTGGTACATTGTTGTCATAGTCGATGATTTTTGAGATACTCTTGGGTGTTCTTTCTTGCTTGAAGGATGAGGCTTTTGATCATTATCATGACCTTGTTCTTCGTTTGGCTTCGAACTTCCGGTGCCTTGAGAGCGATCCATGATGATAATGCACGGAGTTCAAAACGCCTCTTTGCCTCTTTGTCTTTGAGCGGTATTGAGCATCGAGTTCTTCTCCACACGTCCCTCAACAAAATGGCGTTGTGGAAAGGAAAAACAGGACTCTAGTCGAGATGGCTAGGGCGATCTTTGGATGAGTATAGCACGAGGAGATTTTGGGCGAAGCTATTGCTCTGACTTGCCATATTTCAAACCGTGTCTTTTTGAGACCGTCTTTGGGCAAGACTTCATATGAGCTTCGTTTTGGTAGAAAACCCTCTGTTTCTCACTTTCGAGTCTTTGGATCGAAGTGTTTTATTCTCAAGACAGGGAACCTAGATAAATTTGAATCAAGGACTTGTGATGGCTTATTTCTAGGTTATCCTGCACATTCGAGGGGTTTTCGGGTTTTTAATGTTGAAACTAACATTGTTCAGGAGACATGCAATGTCACTTTTGATGAGACTAGCCACAGGCTAGATCCGATGTTTGGTGACTTACGGTGTGAGAGAGCATTTTTGTTGAAGAAGATGAGGATGAACTTGATTTTGCTCCTTCACATGTTGCTGATGTTCCTGTGCAAGCTGCCCAAGCTCCAGAACCTGCTACGACTGCTTCACCTCCAATTGAGGCTCCTGCTGCGACTTCTTCATCGGCGATACTGCGGAGGTTGAGGAGATGCTATCTCCCCAGCGCTCCTTTGCACATTCGAAGCAACACCCTCCGGATCGGATGATTGGTAATCTCCATGGCGAGTCACTCGCTCCGGTATCATGATCCTAGTCTTTTCTCTCACTCTGCATTTGTAGCTTCTTTTGAACCCAAAGATATATCACACGCTTTATCGATGCTAGTTGGGTCAATGCCATGCATGAGGAGTTAGAGAATTTTGAAAGAAATAAAGTTTGGAATCTTGTAGATCCTCTAGTGGACATAATGTTATAGGAACCGTTGGGTATTCAAAAATAAACAAAATGAGGATGGTTACGTGGTTAGAAACAAGGCTAGATTGGTAGCTCGGGGCTTTAGCGAGTTGAGGGGTTAGATTTTGATGAGACCTTCGCTCTGTTGCTAGATTAGAAGCCATTAGCATCTTGCTTGCATTCTTTGCATCTAAAGGTTTTAGGTTGCATCAAATGGATGTTAAGTGCCTTCTGAATGGTTTTATAGAGGAGGAAGTGTATGTTAGGCAACCCCGGCTTTGAGGATCCCAAGCACCACGATCGTGTCTTTAAGCTATCCAAAGCCTTGTATGGTCTTAAGCAAGCCCTAGAGCACGGTATGATAGACTTAAGACCTTCTTGCTTAAGAATGATTTTGAAATGGGAAAAGTTGATAAGACTCTTTTCATTCTTAGGCATGGCAATGACTTCTGCTTGTTCAGATATATGTTGATGATATTATCTTTGGTGGTTCCTCTAATGCTCTTGTTTCCGGTTTTTACGAGACCATGTCGAGGAATTTGAGATGAGCATGATGGGAGAACTCAATTACTTTTGGGGCTACAAATCAAGCAATGCAAGGAAGGATCTTCATCCATCAAGCGAAGTACACCAAGGATTTGCTCAAGCGTTTTGATATGGGTGATCGCAAGCGATCGCCACTCCATGGCGATCGCGATCGCTTTGGATCGAGATGAGGAAGGAGAAGCCGTGGATCACGCGAGTACCGCATGACATGATTGGCTCCTTACATACTGACGGCCTCAAGACCGGACATCCGCCATGATGCGCCTCTGCGAGGTTTGAGCGTCACCGAGGACTTCACATCGCCAAGCCGTTAAGCGCATTTTCGGTATTTACACTCTACCCTTGATTATGGCATTTGGTATTCTTGTTCTTCTTATTTGTCCATTCGGGGTTTTGATTCGATTTTGCGGGGTGTAGGCTAGATAGAAAAACACATCGGCACATGTCATTTCTTAGGCACTTCTCTTGTCTCTTGGTCTTCTAGGAAGCGGTCTTACATTGCACAATCCTTCTTTGAAAGTGAATATGTATTCTTTGCTAGTTCTTTGTAGTCGATTTTGTGGATGGTCTCCACTCTTAAGGATTTTGGGTTAACTTTTGCTAGTGTTCCTCTTTTACGTGACAACACTACGCTATTAACATTGCTAAAAACCGATTGCAACATTCTAGGACCAAGCACATAGACATTCGCTATCACTTCCTTAGAGACCACGTTGAGAAGGGTGATATTGTGCTACATTTTGTGGAGTCAGAGGCTCGGTTAGCCGATATCCTCACCAAGCCTTTAGACCCAACAAGGTTTGCCACCTTGAGGAGTGAGTTAGGGTAATTTATCCCTATGGGTTGGTTTGAGGGAATTGGATCTTTTGATCTTTCCTTGTTCATTTGATCTTTTCTTGATTTTCTTTTTGAACTTGTTGATCTTTTTTGATCTTTTAGGCTTTTGAGTTTTTCTTGCATCTCATTGTATCATATTGCATTCATATGAAAAATCCAAAAGATGCATTGTAATATAAGCTTTTACCTTATCTTTTAAAATTGGTGAAGCTTTGCTTATTACCCTTTGGAGCTTTAGTGTTTCAATTCTTGCTCAATGCCATGTCTAGTTCTTTGACTTGCTAGAATTATCATGCTTTCACATGTGTAGCTAAGTCTTTCTTTGTATGAGCTAGAACTTGAAAAACAACTTGAACTAAGAAACTAGCAATTTGTGAATTGTTTAGCGATTCTTAATTAGTGCTCCTTTTATGACATTGGCCTGTCAAAATTGCTTTGTTAGCCCTTGAATCTAGCTTTGATCATTACTTGAGCTTCTTGTGTTCTTGAGAATCTAAAAGCGCTCTTGTGCAAAATAAAAAAAAGAATCTCTTTTGTCTTGAAAAAACAGATCTCACCAATCCTTTCTCATGAGGCGGCTCGCCATTGTACTAGGCATGAACTCGGGGAGTTTTGGATGACCTAGACCACTCTCTTAAGCTTTTGTTGCTTGGGATGGTCGTAGTGAGGCTTGAGATCTAACACAATGCTAAAAATACAAATTGTCAACTTCGGTGAAGCTTAGGATGAGTTTGTGGATGGCTCCTAGTCCAGGATCTTGTCACTAAGTTAGACCATTAGTCAACTTCAATATTCATTGCCAATGAAAAGCAGTTGAAAAATGGGCTTTTGAGAAATTTGAGCAAAATGATTCAATTCAGGGACCTATTTGTCTCTTAATATGATCATTGTTAGCTTTTGGATCTAACTTTGACATTTTGACATGGCCACTATCATTTTAGGATCCTGTTGATGAACTTGCTAGATTTGAAGCTTTGCTTAAAATGCTAAAATTCATTGCTTTATATTGAGCCTTCTTGCTTAGCTTTGTTATATATGTCTTATCATGATCTTGCTAAGTATTTGTTAGGCTTGATATGTTGTTTGTGCAACTTTAGAAATGCTAGCTTGTTCTTTTGGGTAATCTCCAAAGCTTCTTGTACTAAACAATTGAAAAATACAAAAATTGAAGCCACTCCATTGCATTTCATGCATACTCCTTCTTATGCTTTTTCCTCATTCGCATTTGTCATCTCGGGCGAGAGGAAGGCGTGATTCCTTGATGACTCCATTGTCAAAGGGAGAAGATATTTCAAAATTTTGTGTTAAAGGGGAGAAGTTGTTTGAAAAAGGGGAGTTTTGAAAAGGGGGGAGCTACTTGGAGAAAATTTGAAATTCTGAGGATCATAGTGAGGGGGAGTTTCTTATTTGCATTCTTATGGTTTTATTGCTACTTCTGAACTTGAATTGCAATTCTTGATCCTCACAATGATCAAAGGTCATATCGAACAATTGTTCTTTCATATGGACCTTAAGTGAGATTTTGACTCGTTTCTGGTAAATGAAGCTTTTTCGCTTTCTTTTGTCGTATCTCACTTGCGATACTATTCGGAGCCAACTTGGTCATTTCCTTGCTTTTTCTTGCATTTGGATCAAGTTGTGCCTTTAAAAACTCCGAGTTTTACTTTTCAAACCTTAAAATTTGCATTTGTGGGAAATTGCCAATGTGTTCATCAAGGGAGATTGTGGATATCATGGGGATATGCACGAGATCTTAGGATGATGTTACAATTGGCAATGTCGTTTTAGTTTGTTGAAGCAGCGTTTTACGCAAGTGTCGAGATTTTCGGTCATCTGGCGTGTAGCAGCGATGCGACCGCATCATGATCTGACCGCAAGATACTTGGCGGTATGGACCGAGTCCGGTCGTTCGAGGTTTTAGGTGGCGGTTTGATATTTCGAGCGAGTGTAATTTGAGTTTTGGTTTCTCTGGGTAGCGATGCGACCCATGATTATGGAGTCTTGATACTACCATGATCTTGATAATCTGCGGCTATAACATGGCGGTAATACCGATTTTGTCTTGATTGTCATTTCTATTGGAGAATTGCTTTTGGGTTAGGTCAAGTTCATGGGTGTCATGGCATATGTGTTGCATGATGCATGTTTTGACTAACGTGGGTCAAGTTGTGAAGAACTTGTTCCGGATTCGATTTCTTTGTCTATTGATGTGCGAGGTTGCTTGGAGGTCAATAGCGGTCAGCGCGAGATGATCGGGACTAAGCTTGGAAGTGAGGTCGAAACGATCGAGGATCGGGTGAGTCAATGGAGTCAAGCATGGCGCAAGAAGGACAAAAGGTGACCGAACAGGCGATTCGGTCTGACGGAGTTCGATCAGCGGCGCGGGTCGGTGCAAGTGCCATGGTGGTTTCGATGGGGCGGATGGGAGAGACTTGCCGACATGAAGAGAGCATTGGATCAACCTACGTGGCGAAGCATGGGAGGTGCTTCACGAAGATGGGACTCGGTCTTTGCAAAAAGATCGAGAAGGGTATTTTGGTAATTTCACCAAATACGCCTTGGTGACCTAATGCCAACCAGCGGCGCAAGTCGGTGCGTCAAGAAGTGGATTAGGTCAAGAAAAGTGAAAACGGCGCTTTGAGATGCGTGCGTGTGTGACCCGTTTGTTTTGGGCCTTAACGGAGCCCATTAGGGTTACTCTTCTAGAAGGTCTAAGCCTCCACTATAAATAGGGGTGTCTTTGGACAGACCACCCCAACCTTTTTATTGTGTTTGAAACCCTAGTTTGCTTAGGGAGAGGATTAGTGGAGGTTAGGGTTCTATAGAGTTGGATTTGATTTTGTGCTCATGTATTGAGTCTTTGTCCTCCATTGATGGAGTGGCTGTAAACCAATACCATATCAAATCAATCCAAAGAAAGTTCTATCCAAGATGAGTCTATTTGCTTTCTTTCTCTCTATTTGATGATTTGAGGTGTTTCTTTAATCCATGAGTTTTGCTTGGTTTCTTGCCGTGTTCTAGCTTCTTTGTGACATGTGGGAGTGCATCTAAGATCATCTTGATCATCCATCACCCACGAGCAAGGTTTAGATCATGTTTAGGTTGAAACCTCGGTTTTGAAACCTCCTTCGTTCAATTCAAGAAAGGTAGGAACTTTGACGTGGATCTAGTCATTCTTTGCTTGGAATAGGTTCCTAACCTCCTTGGGAAGGTGTGTTTCAAATCTCGTAGCATTTGGCCAAGTGGATCAAAAGTTGTGCCAATTTTGGTTTTCGTCGTCGAAGTCATTTCGGGACAATCGGTACGACCGCTTGGTTTGCCTACGGTCATCCGCTTTGTCAGTCACGACCGCTCGTTTACTCTCTGGTCATACCGCGCATCAGTCTGACCGCCCGTTTACTACGGTTGTTCGATTTCCACGATTTTGAGAACTTCTTGAGGATTTTGTACATGCCTTTGGGGGTTTAGGAGTGGATTCATTACAAGTCTTCCTTGTGCTTAAGCATTCATCTTCATAGCTCTCATAGCTATTGGAGTGATTTGCGATTTGCGAGTTGAATCCATTCAAAGTGAAAAAGATTTGGTGCTCCTATTCACCCCCCCTCTAGTCGCCTTTTCGGTCCAACAATAAGATTTTCATGAATGCAACCTACACAAGGCATAAAGGGCTAGATACTTCAATGTAAATACTTGTTACCGAGATAGCATTGGTTTATGATATGAATTTATCTTCCTCAAGCTTGGCTCCATATTTTTCATATGATGGAATCCACCTCTTCATGAGTGAGCCAAACCTACAATGCTTCTCCAAGTACCTGTTTATCAATTAAGCATCTTTTGGTACCCAAACTCGGTTGGGTCCTTGAATGTTAGTCACAATAGATTTGGGCACCCAAATGGCCTTAACAATAATCTTAGGTGAGCTAACAATTCTAGCAATCACATTGCCATATTTATCCTTCCTAAGCAAATAATTATCATTATAAATAATTGGCTTAGGAGTGATACCTTTGGGACATTGTTTACCAATGTGTCCCTTTTCCGGGCAATTGTAGCAAGTTGGGCTTTTATTTCCCTTAATTGTCTTCTTTTCTTGCTCCTTGCCGGTTTTGCCTCTTCTTTGAATGTCTTGACTTGACATCCATTTGATTTGGGCACACCGAGACTTTGTGTCCTTTCTCATTGCATCCAAGACACTTCATGTATTTCTTCGTGTGTCTTGCATTGTGCCTTGTCTTGCTATTCTCCTTCTTCTTTGGAGTGAAGCCAATCCCGCTCTTATCTTGCAAGCATCTTTGCTTGTTCAATATCTCATCAAGAGTGGCCTTCCCTTTGAAGCTTCTTTCCAAGTCAATCTTCAATTTTGTGACTTGGGCCTTGAGCTCATTATTTTCCTCTACAAGGTTAGTCTCACAAGACATAGAGGAAATAAAAGTATTTTCACTAGAGCTACAAGGCATATCTAGCAAGTCATCACAAGAAGTGGATATGCTAATCTTAGATGAAATGCAACAGATAGGAGCTATACATGGCATATCATCTAGTAAATTACATGCAACGCCTATATCCACTTTGGGCTTATTGAGCTCATTTAGGAGAAGAGTTTCATGTTCATTTTTTAGAACATCATAATTATTTTAAAGTAAGTTATATTCTTTCTTCAAAACTTTGAATTTTGAAACCTCCTTTCCTAAATGCTCATTAAGCTCCTCAAGCATATTCATCAACTCATCATATGAGGGCTCGTCATCATTATTTACCTTCTTATTACCTTTTTCCATGAAGCAATGAGATGATGTGGATGAAGTTGAGGAATCCTCATTGTCGGAGCTAGAAGTTGAGCATTCTTCTCCCGGCATCCATTCTTGTATGCAATCATCACTAGTTGAGATGGACCTTTCATAATGATCTTGAAGATGGATCCACATCTCACGAGCATTCTTGTGATCGCATATGGCATCAAATATCTCTATACTCAAAGCACTAAATAAAGTGTTAGTTGCTTGAGCGTCGAGATGTGAGCATTTCTCTTCCTCAATAGTTTGAGCAAAAGGATCCTTTGGAGGAGAAAAGCCCACATCTACAATCCGCCATATTTTTGGGCTCATGGCCTTAAAATAACATGACATGCGGATTTTCCAATGAGCATAATTTGTGCCATCAAATAAAGGTGTTTCACCAATGTGCACTAAATCACTAGTCGCCATCCTTTACTCTCTAGACGGTTAAGTCTAATAAATGAGAGACCAAGCTCTGATACCACTTGTAAGATCGAGGAGGCCGACTAGAGGGGGGTGAATAGGAGGTTTTAAAACTTCTTTGGCTAAAACCGAGTTTTATGCGGAATTGTAAAAAAATTCGGTTTTGCACAATTAAAGCCTAAATCAACTAGTCTTTACTAAGTGCACCAACAATATGAGACTATAAAAAGATAGCAATCATACACATACAAGTAAGCAATTTAATATATGGAATGTAAATTGCAATATAGTAAAGCACAAGAAATCAAACCATAATGACACAATGATGTTCTACCGTGGTGATCGGAGACTTGTCGGTCTCACCTAATCCACGTTGAGGTAAGACCAAACCAATTGGACCGGCTCCACGAATTAAGCCAAACACCTCAATTCCACTAGTGGTAGCTCTTTCCCGCTCCGGGTAGGTGAGCTCCAACCTTCACAACACGCTGGGCCTTCTCACAAGCTTCTTGAGAAGATCACCGATCCACGACGCCACCACGCCGTCTAGGTGTCAGCAAACACCAAGAGTAATAAGCCAAGCCCTTTGCTTGACTCTCACCACGTGCAACGAATGCACAAGCTCAAGTGGACACGAAATCCACCTCTAGATGCAACACGTGCAACTAGAGACCTCTCTCCTTGCTCACAAGGTGCAACACATGCACAATTGAGAGGAGAAGCTCACACTAGCTCAAGAGAGTGAAATGGGATGCCAATGATTGCCTCTCAACCGGCCAAGGGGGTATTTATAACCCCTACACCAAAAACTAGCCGTTTGGAGACGAAACAGCCAAAAACTAGCCGTTACAGACTTGGTGCGGTCGTACCGCACTCACAAGGGCCGGTGCAACCGTTCTGGGCGGTCGTACCGCTATTTTCATGGTGGTCGTACCGCAGCTCAAAAACAACACAGACGACACTCGATAAAAAGGTCATAACTTTTGACTCCGATGTCGGAATTGAGTGATCTTGGACTCTATGGAAAGCTTATTCAGAGGGCTACACAACCCACCTATTTGATTTGATCTCAAATACATTTTATCAAATCAAAAAGTACAACTTCAAAGAGCCACTACCATGGTCTAAGTCCAAAGTATTAGCAACAAGCAATCTTAGACCATGCCAAGGGAAAATACATGAATCCCAACAATTTGCAAAACACATTTGCAAACTTAGATCATGCCACAAGGAGTGGGAAGATGGACTTCAACCATTTGTAAAACACCTTTGCAAAGTATAGTCACATGCTACAAGCATTAAATACATGAGCCCGACTATTTGCAAATAATAGCATCATGCCACGGAGAGCTAGAGCAAGTGAGATTGAGCTATCAACTCATGATGAGACTCAAGCTACTAGACAAGACCCCTCTTAATAGTACATCAACTTATACTAGCAATCCGGTCTTCCAACCAAACACCAAGACCGGTAAAAGACTAGGAACACATCCTTAGCCCTAGCTAGTCATACCTTTGCCTTGAGCATCTTCTTGCAGGTTGATGACGCACATCTTCACTTCAAGTCCGGGTTATCGTCTTGACAAGCATCAACCCATGGTGCATCCTTTACCTGACCTTAATCAACACATGATGAGTCTTCTCTTGACTTGATGATCAACTCATGATCATCTCTTCTTCGAGATCTTAATATGCATCAACACATGATGCATCCTCTTCTTGAACCTCGACTTGATGGCGATCAACTCATGATGTCATCCGATGTCTCCATTACCCTGGAACATAACCTATTCATCCAACTTATGAAAAATGTTAGTCCCATAATGATTAACATCAATTACCAAGATATAACTGCAATAATGCTTCTAAACAAGCTGTTGAAAATCCTGGACCGGTACTACCACCAACCAAGTTGCGGTACTACCACTTGGTCCGATGTACCGCACGAAGGAGCGGTACTACCGATTGCAGGGTTTCCAAATTTGCCGAAAAAACACGCTCTCTGGAAAAACAGTACCGGCACATAAAAATCGCTACAACCGCTGAGCGGTTCAACCGTTTCTAAAGTGCGGTACAACCGATTGCCAAGGAGAGCTCCGAGCCAAAATACACATGTTTTGGTTTTATCAAACCGCCAACTAGAAATCGGAACGACCGCAATGCGGTAGTACCGCTGCAAGAGCCGGTCATACCGCATTAGCTCTCGCTTGGCTGTGACGATCAAAACCCGGTAATACCGCCAAGTAAAGCGCGGTCATACCGCTTGATGCGGTACTACCGCCGGTTAGCCTCCGGTACTACCGATTTCTGACAGAAGCACTTAGAGCTTTCAAACTCAAATTCAAATGCATGCATGATCCTTAATTGATCCAATTTGCACAAGAACAAGCTATCAAGCTACTAGTCACGATCCCTCTATTGTCATGTATTTCCATTACCATGTCGCCATCCATAAACTGGGACTAAGCCTTTAAACATCTTAGCACACACGTTAATCCCACAACACAATTTCAAATAATTGAATATAAAGCAATATGAGTATATATGAACTACACAAGTTTTATATACTCAAAGAATATGTTTCAAAGTAGAGATCCCCAATATATGTGGATAAAGAAATATGGATCAATACTAATGAAACCACAAAACATAGAGTGAACTCCCCCTAAATGTGTGCATACACGAATGTGTAATAAAAACATATGCACATATTCAAGTTAAACTTTTGGTGCAGTTCAACCTATATTTTGGATCCGATGAATGCAACAATATATAAGAATATGATGTCGAGTGCGTACCTTTTTGATTTTCACCTTTTTATCCAATTAAGACTGAGCAATATGTATATCAATAAACATGTTAGTCTTACAAATAGATTTGTCATTAATCACCAAAATACTCCATTAACATATAATGGTAGGTCTAGATTCTTCAACAGCGAAGAGAACAGGCCACAAGTGATCCAAGAGCAAACTATAGGAAATCAAGAGAGCCTGACAAGGCGACATCAAGACCATAAATTACGAGCGCATAAAGGAATTTAGGGTTAGGGAGGCTAACACGCGTTGCCATCCACTAGAAGGAAGTCAAGCGACTTTTGTGGAGGATATGTGGGAGGCCACCAAATGGTGAGCCCTTGCGCCGTCGCATCACATGGGATATCTTCTCTGGCGAGAACGTGGCGCTCTGCCGCCCGTCTCTCTCGCTGCTCGGGCCTTTTCTCCTCGCATCACAACTCGAGTTCGCCTGCGCCAAGTAAGCGTCCTGAATGAACACCAAAAACCGAAATAGCGATAGGGCCGACTCTGACGAAGAAGTGACCCGGTCTGCGGCCCAAGCCACAGGGTCACTCGATCCTCCTGCTCTCATTGTCGCCGTCGAGAAGCGGCACGAGGTTGGGGAGGCGGACTCGGGGAGGCGCAGCTCCACGAAAGGGCGTGTCGGCGGTGGCGCTTCGTCGGACGGGCGGCGACGGGAGACGAGGTCCGACGGTTGCACGAGGTTCTTGAGATTCGTGGGGGCGGCAAGCTATTGCGAGAGGGTTCTTTGGGATTCGTGGGGAAGGATCGACTATGGGCATAGAGGCCTCACTGCTGGCGACATAGCCCTCGGGCGAGAGAAGCGTCCATCTGCAAAGGCGTCCATGGCGGCAGCGGCAGGTCGGATTGGGCTCGAGCACCAATCGGGAGGAGCCTCCTCCCTCGCTGGTGGTCGCCTTGGCTCGGCCCTCCTCGCCTCGCCTCCTCCCGTCCTCCTCTCCTCCTTCTCGGGATGGAGGTAGCTCCGCCTCTGGCCTCCCTCCTCGGAGGCAGGCCGGCTCGGGCCTCGATGCACATGTGCAGTCTGGTCTGTGAGGCGGGGAGGAAGAGAGCGGGCGGTGATGAGGAGGTGGGCGACGTGGAGGTGGGCGACGCGGGCGAGACGACGGTTGGAGGGGAGGAGGAGGGCGGAGGTTTGTGCGAGGGGAACGGGCAGTGCAGAAAACGGGAGGGGAAACCTGTTTTAGCTGTACATGGGTGGCGAACCGCACACACGGAGAAAGATCAATGGCTCACGACGCACAAAAGAGAAAGGATTCAACGGTTTAGATCAAACGAAGGAGGACGGACGATGGTAAACTCCTTCTTTTAAATAGTAGAGAAACCTAGGACTCCAGAACGTATTCAGCACGTACACATACAGCCTAAGCAGCCCTCACGTCAAGCCCATATATGCAGCCCAAAATTCTAGTTTTCTAATTTTGGACACTCTAAAATTATCATGTGTCGTAGCCTCAGGACCGCACCTCCGTAGCTCCAACACGCATCATTCATCTTTGATCTCCACGTACCCCAACTCGAGCCCAACCGTCTCCTCCAGCATCCTCAACCCTCTGGACCATGACTTCGTACCAAGCCATCTCCCGGTCATCGCCATAGACCACGATCGTCTCCAAGTTACCCTGCACATGCAAAGACCAAAACAACATATTTTCCCGGCATAAGTTCTTCCCAACTTGACCGACATAAGTCCACATACCACACCACACACCTCAAATAACATGAGTAAATAACATTGTTAATTATTCATCAACTAAAATATACTAGACCTAGCCACATGGTCTAGCAGATCTATTTTCTTGTTCCTTTTCGACCTAGTTGATTGGAAAAGCTTCAATCTTGATACACGGTGTATTAGCTCCTGAACCCATGGCTGCATTATGCATGATCTACACGGAACACGTTTCCAGTGTTGTATGACTTGACAACTAGGTCCCCAATGTTCTGGACATCTACCAACATACATGCTGTGCAAAAGCTTGGAGCTCCATAGTCCATAGCTTCAGTATGTAAAGTTATTCAAAATTTAAATGGCAAATTGTAGGATCGGTTAAGGCAATTAAAAGGGGTCAATGACTCTGACAACTTTTCTCCCTATGTATTCATCAATTTTTTCACTTCAATAGCTATGAGCAACTATAAAGATTGAGATTGAATCTGCTAGTACCAAGAAACAACACCTATAAGTAAGAACCAGACAATCACTGTCGGGGCAAGTGTGACCGTAATTCAGTGATCGACCGATTGACGGTTTGACCGGCAACTACCAACAGTGCGGCGGTGGGCGGTCTGACCCGTAGGCCTCACGGTCTGACTGCTCCCTCGCAGACAATATGAAAACAACACGATTTCCAAATAGGGATTTCACCTAACTTTTGATCTAATCATTCAAATCACACCAAATTTGAAACACATCTACCCTAGGATGTTTGGAACCTATTCCAACCAACAATTTCAAGAATTATTGTCAAGGTAGCCACCTTTATCCATCATAGGGAAGAGTGCTCAAGAACCGCCTAGTGGCGCATAGAGGTGGAGGGCAACTTCCTTGGCTAGCGGCCACCCATTCCAGGCTTCTCCTTTGGCTCCTCCCCAAGGCCCAAGGCCCCGAGCTCCTCCTCATTCTTTGCATCCACTGCGGCGCTGGAGGATGGCGAGGCGCGATGGCGAGGCAGCGGTAAATGACTATGGGAGGGTTGGCATCGGCGATAGTGACCTTAGGTAAGAAATTTTGCATTGGAGTATATGGATTTGTGGAATTGTGGTGCAGTATTTTGAATTTTCTATGACTAGTTCACTAGTAGCAAGGAGAACCTTTTTTTATTAATTAACCTTTTTTTGAATTTTATTTTAAAGTTAACCTCCGACGTACTTTATTTCCAATTCTGACCCCTTTGGTCACGCCACGAGTGGTGGCGTGACAAAACAACATTGTCACGCGCCAGGATAAGTCCCCAAAATAGCATTTTTGTCACGCCTTGTTGGTTGTGGCGTGACAAACTCTTCTTGTCGCGCCACTTCTAGTGGCGTGACAAGAGTTTGACTAGAAATGGTGGCGTGGTGGTGTTATTTTATTCTTATGCGGGTGGTGGCGTGACCAAAGGGTCGAGTGGAAATAAAGTCTTGCGGGGTTAACTTTAAAATAAAATTCAAAAAAAGGTTAATTAATAATAAAAAATTCTAGCAAGGAATTGCATGTGCTAATCATTTCAAAAATCAAAATGTCTTCGTGAACATTTTTTATTGATTTGATTGGGGCGTTTCTCGATTTTATTGACAGAGGCCATCTATCTAGATGAACTGAAGTAGTAATATACTAATTTGTTGGGAGTTGGGACTGAACTTTGTTGGTCACTTGGTCATGGACTAGCATTTTGTGTCAATGCATGTTGTTAGTTTTAGCCTGTTAGGTACAGCTAACAATTGATGGATTGCTTGTTGCTTCCAATCAAATCGGGCAAGGACTTTTTGTTGATGAAATTTGTTATTGCTATTATTGCTAGTTAGCAACCTAGCAATAAACCCTGCGAAGTGTTGAGGAGAGACGACGCGCAGAAGACGATCTTGAGGGTTTGCTTAGGCCGCCAGATTGGTTGCATCTTGTTGTGTTCATTGTTTTGGTAAGGTTAAATGGGTAATGTGTGATAGCGTGAAGCAGCCATACATTGCGTGTGTGGATTGAATAGGAAATCAAATCCCCAATCCTCAAGGAAAGGGATGCCTAGTTAGTTTTCCTTTCTTTGCTTTGCAACTGCGTGCTGATTTGGTGTAGAATTTTGTCTCTCTTAGGACATCTTCAATAGTTAGAGATGACCTCGTCTCTAACATATGCTAGAGACAAGATCTTCAATAGATAGTCTCTAGCACACTCTCCAACATTTAAATTTTATAGTTTTCCTTTGAAACATGTCTACATGTCAACTAGCGTAAATTAAGGTATCATGTCTTGTTTCGTGTGCATGACAGTCTCTTTAGGAAGAGATGACATATGCT
Source organism: Phyllostachys edulis (assembly GCA_036346405.1). Classification (NCBI taxonomy): domain Eukaryota; kingdom Viridiplantae; phylum Streptophyta; class Magnoliopsida; order Poales; family Poaceae; genus Phyllostachys; species Phyllostachys edulis. The sequence continues at coordinate 5,021,316 of CM070553.1, read as the reverse complement.
CTTTCTCCTCCCCCTCTCTCCTCCACGTAGGATTTTGTTGACGTGGCATAGCTAAGAGACGACAATAAATACACTATTGAAGATGCTCTTAGCTCCCATCGACTTTCAGTGTGCTTCCGTTAATTTGATTTTATTATCTGCCAATTTTGTTATGCAAACTTACACTCTCTTAGTCCAAAAATGTATAACGTTAAGAAAGCGTGCAGTTAAATTTCTCAAACTTTGACTGGTATTATATGAAAACCTATTTAGATTTGTCATGTGAGAATGGTATCATTAGATTTGTTATGATAAATATTTTCATAATATAATAATTTTGTAATTTTTTACAAACATATTCTTATGAAAAGTAACGATCAAAGTTGGATATTAGAGACTGTGCTGATGTCCAAAACATTGTACATTTTTTGAACAGATAGAGTATACCCCTATTAACCCTCTTAATGTAATTCTTTTAATCATAGCTTCTAATGAATCATAGATGGGTTGGTAATTGCAAGCTGGCTTAGGTTGACTAGTTCGAGGCTTCGAGCTACCCTGCTAGCTCGTCTCGGTTGATCACAAATGGGAACAACGCTCAAAGAAAAAAAAAAGCAAGGACTACTATTCTTTGTCGTGTTAGCGAAACCGACTCTGCGGAATTGACAGCCAAGCCAGGCTTCGCCATTCGTGCACGGGCTGGGGTTTATTGACAAGTCAACCTTCTTATCTCTTCGCACTTGGTTTATCTGCCCCAGAATAGAGGATTTAGCAGCCAGTGCTGCTTAGGTTCCCAACCATTCCTCTGCTTTTTGCTCTGCTCCAGTGTATGATATGCTGCTGTTGGCTCAGGTAAGCTTTCTTGAGTTGCACTAACTCTCAATATGTGTTTTATGGTACTTGATTGGCAAGACAACTCAATCTCAGATCATATACAATATGGTCTAAATCGAATGTGTGGAATAACCATAGCATCACAGCGTCCCATGTACGTTGCTCTGGTTTTGTTAGAGTCACGGTCACCAATTGGAAATAACGCAAATCAATACTATCGAGACCCTCAAGAATAGTCCTTGACCGTAGTAAATTTTGAAATTGGTTGTGTCAGACATATTTAACGTCCTACATTGTAAACAAGATTTCCACGATTAACCACATATCTAAACTAAACTACTCACTAAAAAGGATTATGTACAACATACTACAAAATTATATAATCCATTTGGTTAAAAAAATTACTTGAAAGGAGGACGACCGGACAGGCAGCGCTTCGCTAGCTTCTCTCCTCCCCTCTACTCCTCCTGCTCCTCTCCCTTTCCTGCCCTCTTTCTCTTTTTTTCTGAGTAAAAGTGATTTATGTCAGAATTTTGGGGTCTTTTATAGAGTAGATTGTGACGTCATTTGGAATAGCGATAGGGACTTGCAGGATCCCTGTCGCCATTTGAAATGATGTTTTTTCAAAATTTTAATATTAAAAAATTTAGAGACTTGAGGGATCCCTGTTGTCATTTCAACTGTCGCTAGTTGGAGTGACGAGAGGTCCCTGTCGCCATTTCAACTGGCGACAAGGATATCTCTGCACTGTTCAAGTCTCTGTCGCCATTTGGAATGACGACAGTGTCCTTTTCCTATTTTAAATGGCGATAGTAGCCTAGTTTTGTAAAAAAAAAATTGACTATTTATTTTCGTAAAATTCTTTTAAAATAATATTCTTTTTAAAAAATCCATTTAACAGTATTAGTTGGTTACATATGAGCTATCCACACTGCCAATCACTTCAGAATTCAGATGCATGGGCTTAGAGAATTAGTTTATAACCGAAATCTTGTGAAACTATCTAAGGGATAACAGCTCCATGTATTGCCAAGAAGCGATCGAACCAAGCTGTTTTCGTGACAAAGTTGGGTTTGCTAACTTGAAATAAAATCTTGTTTTCTAGATGACGGTAACATTTTGCAATGAAACGAGCTGAGCATAAGCAATCCTGTCTCTGTTCGTCTCCGTTGATCACAAATGAAAACAAGGGGCAATTAGCTCAGTGACATCGCGTTACAGCGTATTTAGAGGAATGACACTCCATTTGTCTCGAGCTGGAAAATAACATCGCGAACATCGCAAAATTAGACGAATGATATTCTGGTTTTTTTCAGAATTTTTTAAATATAAAAATTAAGCTCAAAAAATTATAAATTTTTTTGTGGAGTCTCCCGACACAGTTTAATTGCTTGCGTATTTTTTTAAAAACTTTATTCGTTCTGATTTTGTCTCTAAAATTCATTTAAATATATTGTTTGTAGGAATTTCCTAATATAGAAAATGAGGTCCAAACATTATGAATTTTGTTTTTTAGACTCCTTAAATAGTGGGCTTGATTGTTTAATTTGTTTGGAATTTTACAAAATTAAGTAATGCAATTTCATAATGTCCACTCTGTGAGGAGTCTAATATTTCATAATGTAAGAACATTATGAAATTGTATTAATTAATTTTTAAAAAATTCTGAAAAAATTACACAATCAAGCCCACTATTTAAGGAGCCTAAAAAACAAAATTCGTAATATTTGGACCTCATTTTCTATATTAGGAAATTCCTACAAACAGTATACTTAAATGAATTTTAGAGACAAAATAAGAATGTATAAAGTTTTGAAAAAAATACACATGAAATTAAACTGTGTTGGGAGACTCCACAAAAAAATTTATAATTTTTTGAGCTAAATTTCTATATTTAAAAAATTCTGGAAAAAACCAGAATGTCATTTGTCTAATTTTGCGATGTTATTTTCCAGCCCGAGATGAACGGAGTATCATTCCTCTAAATACACCTGAACGTAATGTTACTGAACTAATTTTTCCATGAAAACAACGGTCAAAGAAAAAAAAAAGACTACTATTCTTTGTCGTGTTAGCGAAACTGACTCTGCGGAATTGACAACCAAGCCAGGCTTCGCCATTCGTGCACGGGCTGGGGTTTACTGACAAGTCAACCTTCTTATCTCTTCGCACTTGGTTTATCTGCCCCAGAATAGAGGATTTAGCAGCTAGTGCTGTTTAGGTTCCCAACCATTCCTCTGCTTTTTGCTGTGCTCCGGTGTATGATATGCTGCTGTTGGCTCTGGTAAGCTCCACGGCATATTGGCATCAATAGATCAAGAAATAGTTGAAATTTGCTGCCTTTCTTCTGTTCGGTTTATCAGCGTATGCCCATTTTGCTTGCAGTGATGCGGGCAGTGGAAGGTTCATGCCAATAGCTTCTTGTGTTCATTCCTGTTGGTCCGCTCATTGAACTGATCCTTTGGAGACGGGAAACAATTCGTGTTAACACATACCGTTCCCCTTCTGCAACACTCCGATCAGTGGCTTATCAATTGACCCGTTTTCAGGTATATTGCGTCAATGTTCTGTCTCTCTAACTAGTTGTAGACTTGTAGCCGTTGATTGAACTAGCTTTCTTTTAACCAGCATGCACTTGACCTTTTGTTTTTTTTCCCGTTTTTGCAGGTGTAGCTGCCTCATCTTCTGTTTTCTATTCTGTGCGTTAGTTAATCCAAGCAGTTACATTTCATCTCCCTTGGCCTCAGTCCGTCGAGATCTTAAAGTAATGATGGGTTGATCATCGGTGCAGACTGCTTTTCTATTTTTCTAAGATGATTACTGTTGATTGTTATTACCAACCGATTTTTCGTTGCAGGACGATAGGTTTGTAAGGTATGATTTCTAATCGTACTTCAATCTTGCAGCTTTGTTTCCACAACGTTACTAAAATTAAATATGTTATCACAACTTACACACTGGTTTGTAAGAAATTACAGTTAGCGACCTAGAAGATGGATCAGAGAAAGAAGAGCCATAGCTAGATGATTCATCCATATGAAATTGATCAAATATAATTAATTAAAGGAATATTATTCGAGGTTATGTATGTAGCTAAACCAAACCAAATAATCCATGTTATCTTGTAGTTCTTGTTTTCTTAGAGCCGTTGTAGTTCTAGCCATTGATTGAAATAGCTTTCTCTCGGACCGAATTAACGATTAGAGGGGGTGAATAGGAGCACCTATCTTTTTCATCACCTGCGGTACTCTACTTCTTTTTCACTCCAATAACCATGAAAGCTGTTGTAGGGGTGGCCCACCGGCCCCCAACGACCTGACAAAGACTACAAGGAGGCCACCCGAGGGCCACAGGACGAAGGTGTAACCAGCCCCCCACCCCAGAGGGCACCAAACATGCCTTCGGGGAGGCCCGAAGGGCGCGCAAAGACCACTAAAGGACCCACGGAACCCAAGGGCCAAAGGCACGGGAAGGGCCCCCGGAGGCCACCAGATAGGCCTTCGGGGATGCCCCGAGGGACACGTGAAGGCTGTCAGAAGGCCCTCGAGGGCCACATGCAGGAGGCATGCTTCATCCCCCCGAAGGGTACCACGCGTACCTTCGGGGAGGGGCCGAAGGGTGCAGGAAGGCTCCAAACACCCTGCACAGTGTGAAGGGGGAGAAGTACCAGTGGACCATGAGTACTAGCCGGATGGACCAGGGCCAGGAGGGTCTACCATGGACTAGAGGCTACGTGTAGGAAGAGGAAAAACCCCTACAGCCCCTACGGGGGTAGGGTCTTTTTAGGGGAAGAACTATAATCTGATGTACCCTGGTCAAAAGACTATAAATAGCCGCCTCCCTATGTATTCAAGACAATTAATACACACTAACTTCTCTCTTGACATCGGTCCCTTCTTCGAGGATCCCCTAGGTGACCGGGGTCCCCCTTTCCTTCATGTCTGGTTTTATTGCTATGACAGTTAGCGCCATCTATGGGGAGCAGCAAGAGAGTCACGAAGCGGTCTCGAAGCACCAGCATGGCTCCTTGGAGGAAGGGCACACCCAAAGTCTCCACGGCTACGGCTGCTGCTGCCCCGAGTACCCCAAGGGCCAAGCGGAGCAGGACCTCCACTGCAGCAATAGTCGCCGCTGAAGCCGCAGAGGAGGAAGCCAACAACTCCACACACGGAGGCATCATCGGGAGCGACACTCGGCCCACTGAGGCGTCCCTCCCCGAGAACCACCAAGCGGGCCTGCCGCCGCCCGTTGCCACAAGCGTAACCCGGGAAGCACATGAAGCACTCCAACAGGAGCTGGCGGAGCTCCACCAAGAGATGCTGAGCCTCCGGCAACCAACAAGATGGCGGCCCGCCGACTTGCGATCATTGCACGAGAAGGCGCGAAGGGTGCCACCCTCAAGACGCTAACGGCGCCACCAGGACCCCTACTCCAAGGGGACCCAAACTCCCCGTTGAGCGCAGGGCTGGAGGCGGCCCGTTGGCCTGCGGGGTTCAAGATGCCGGACATCAAGCCATACCGGGGGAGCACGGACCCCTCGAAATTCCTCTGGGTATATGAAACCGCCATCGAGGTGGCTGGAGGAGACGACACCACCAAAACAAAAGGCATCACCCTCGCCTTGGGGGGGCATTGACTTGGTTCTTCACCATCCCCTCGGTCCATATACGCCTGGGAACAATTGCGAGACCTCGCGAGTAACAACTTTAAAGGGAACTACACCGAATCCAAAGACATGGGGCACATGTTCGCAATAAAACAAGCCTCGGGCGAGTTCACGCTCAGCTTCTTCAAGAAGTTCGTAGAGGTCTATGCATGATGAAGTATGATTAGTTGCTAAAAACCCCCAACTTATTATGCTCAATGATTTTCTTCCACCAAAGCACATACTTCAATTATGTTTCTTAGGTTGTAATTTCTTTCATGCTTCTATTGTCATTTACAATGTTTAAGATATCTTAAAAAGTCTAAATAAGCTACAAGATATGTAAATATATTATTAAACATTTATACAAACTTCGAAACAAATCTAGTATCGCAAACGCACAGGGCACTCTGCTAGTTTTCATAAAAAGAAATTTTTTGTGGACATGTATAGCGAAATGATGCGCTGCTGCCTGATATTGTTTGTAGTTTTCCTAGAAATTACTGTATTTTTTGTTTACTTAGCTGTATTTATTTTTTTTTTGTCATAGAATGGCACTTGGTACAGAGTCTGGCCAAAATACTTTTTGAGAGGCACATTCACTTGGTACAGAGTCTGACCAAAATACTGCCAGATATTGTTCGTAGTTTTCGTGGAGAGTAGGGTGATTGTTTACTGACAAGACGTATGTGGTAGCTCGTGGCAAACAGAAGAGATATTTGATGCGGTAAGATAACTGACCAATGATTCATCTTCGTTAGTTTCAGTTGGAGGGAAGAGATATTTGATGCGGTAAGATCCGACTAAAATGAACGGCTATCATGCTTTCTAATGAATCTATTCAGCACCGTGATGGAAATCTGGGTGGCCAATCTCTTTTGGTACACCACGTGGGTTGCCTTGTTAGTTTGTTCCTTTGTTTGCCTTGCAACCCCGTGCTGCTTTGGTGGCGAATTTTGTCTCTCTTAGCTCCCATCGACTTCCAGTGTGCTTTTGTTATCAGTCAATTTTGTGCTGCAAACTTATACTCCCTCAGTTCAGAAATGCATGACATTTAAGAAAGTGCGTAGTCAAACTTGCCTAACTTTGACTAATAATAATATATGAAAAACTATTTAGATTTGTCATGTAAAAATAATATCATTAGATTTATCATGATAAATATTTTTATAATATAATAATCTTCGTAGCCAATTGCGACGAAACGAGGTGAGTGTAAGCAAGCTAGCATATGTCCGTCCGTCATGATAGTGAAACCAACTCTACGGTGTGGACAACCAAGCCAGGCTTTACCATTCGTGCATGGGTCAAGTCAGACTCGGTTTATTAATGTTGACACTGACACAACCAATCAACTGATGACTACTGAAGCTTTACTGGGACCATATCAAGTTGTCACAGTAACTCTACTAGTAGAGGATGTGTGTGGGATGGGGATGGAAGAGTGTCCCCCGCGGGGAATAGACTTGAGAGAGTCGATCTTAGCGGTTAGTGACCAACGCTAGCACCAGGGAAGAGGGCAATTGAGCAAACAACAGGTTAGACACTTGAAATTTGAGGGTGATTATCCCATGTCCCGCAACACGGCAACGCCACCATCACGCAACAGGTCTCTCTCGATGCATTCTTTTATGGGCATACAAAGCTGAAGCATATCAGCTACACGATTTGTGTATGATAGCCCAAATGGTGAGCACTAAGTCTGAATTAGATGGTACCATGGAAGGAGTAAAGATATTCGAAGATCTCCATAAGTAGATCAAAAAGATTAAAAAAAGGTTCGCCACAAGCACGGATAAAAGCCCAAGGGTGAGCCCGATGCAGATATCCTTCACCACGCCCATAGTAAACCCTCCTTTCGTGAGTTTTGTGCTTTGTTGGACTTGGATCTTGGTCATTGACTTTGTTCATGTGTATCACTTAGTAGACCTCCTAACTAATAAGATAACTCATCGAGGAGTGGTGAACATTTGTGCACGGCCGACTGCTGCCTGACTGGTGGGTCGAGGAGTGGTGAACATTTGTGCACGGCTGACTTCTGCCTGACTGGTGGGTGCACAAATCCTCCACTTGCCATGTTCGCAATTCACGTTAATTTTGGTAAATTTTGTATTTACCGGTATTGTATCAAAATAAATTAGTATTTACCAAAACCGAACCATATTTTTTAAAATATCATATTTACCAAAATAACAATACCATATTTACCAAACCATATAAACAGATAATACCGAGCGACCTAGTAGCAAACTTCAGGCGAACCAGCTTGGTCCTACTGTTAAAAAGAAGAGTAAAGTACACTGTAGGTCCCTAAACTTGGTAGGTGGGTTCACTTGGGTCCAACATCTTTGAAAGTGTCCAATCCAGTACCTAATCTATTTAAGTGTGTCAGCAGATCCAAAACACCCAAGGCGGCAATTGGCCGTGGCGTGGAGCGTTGGCCGTGGCGTGGACACTTCAAAGACACTCAGCGTGGCTCCACCTCACCTCGCTAAATCTCTCCTCCACCACCTTTCCCTCCTCTCTCTCTCCTCTCTTCCCAATCGAGCCGAATCGCCGCCCACGCCCGCTCCACCTTCGGCGCCTCTCCGCCTTATGCCTTTGCTCGTGGCGCCAAGCCCTTCTCGCCTCACTCCACCTCCATCGCTGCTCCTTTGCTCCTCCGCCTGCGCCCGTCCCTGGCGCATCCCGGCTTCGCGCCTCGGCTCTCGCCGGCCTCATGGCGCCGCCGCCTTTCACCTCCACCCCGGCTCCCTCGTGCGGTTCGGCCCCAGCTCGGGTCTAGCTCGAGGTGGTGCCGCGCATGAGTGAGTCATCGACGATGACCACGCTCTTGCCCGTGATGACGCCGCGCACGGGCACGAGCTTGAGCTTGACGGCGAGGTCACGGACGACTGCGCCGTTGGGGTGGCGGCCCATCACCAAAGGTGAGGGCTTGGCGGGGCACTTGAGTTGGTGGTGGTTAGACGTTGGCGCGGCGGCAACGTGGTGAGGCGGGAGGAGGCTATGGTGGTGGCGGCGGCGATGGTGGCGGCAGCGTGGCCGCCATTCGTGGTGTGTGGGTACTATTGGAGTTTGGGATCCGAAGCGTAACTGGAGGCAGTACTCGAAGGCCTCGCGGTGGACGTCATCGACCATGTTGAGCACCTCGTTGACGAAGAGCTACGGGCTCAGCCCCAGCGCCGCCTCCGCCGCCGTGCTCTTGTCGTCCCCTTCCGTACTTCCCGTCCCGGCTCCTATAGAGTCTTGACTTGACTAGTGGGCGTGGGTCTTGAGTGGTGGGAAGGAGGCGGTAAGGGGAGCTGCAGCGGATTGGATTGGAGTCGGGGGGTGGTTCGGCATTGCACGCACAGAGGAAGAAGAGGCCATGGATCTCGGTGGCACGGCACGCCAATGGGACGCGACCTCCTCAATAAGCGATCCGGCCAGTGTTCGACCAGCGTGGCTCGCGCTCCTCTGGCATAGCTGATCATTGCGTCCTACCGCCTGCCCATAAGCTCGACTCCAGTGGCTGCGACTGCACGCAAAGCGTGCCTCTACTAGGTCGCCTCTGGCGGCAGCTCCATCACCACCGGGGACTTCGCCACCGAGACCCTCGCCTTCACCGCGGCTCCGCGTGGCGCGTGTGCCCTCGGTGCGGCCTCATGGACCGTACCTCCTCGTCGATAACCCGCCTCCCTCCTCCTCCATCACCTTTGGCTCGGCGTCGTGGGCCGTCGGTCGCCGCGTCCTTCACCCCGATGGTCAAGAACCCCATGATGGAGCGTTACGCTACGTCGACTCATCGGCATCGGCGTGGCGGCGGTAGGCGTCCGGCGTGGCGAGTCCGACCTCCGCCTGGACCCTTCCACCGGTCGCGGCGGCGTCATGGAGAGGTGACGCGAATGGCGCGCCCGGAGAACGCCCGCGCCACTATGTCCTCCACCAGCTTCACCTGCATGTGGGCCTGCAAGCCAGGCTGGCAAGTCCACGTCACCGGTCAATTGCTAGTTTGGGCTGTTTTGGACCTGCTTGACACACTTAAATAGATTAGGTACCGGATTAGACACTTTCAAAGATGTTGGACCCAAGTGAACCCACCTATCAAGTTTAGAGAGCTACGATGTACTTTACTCTAAAAAGAAACTAGTGAGCGATCCGCATCCGTAGAAAAGTTGGTACCAATTAAATGAGGCCGTTTGCAGGACATGGTAGTTTTATGCCTAAACCCTTACCGTTTTACATAATTATAACAATGCAGTGCCGCGGGCGGCAGAAGTTTCTTATGGATCAGTTGTTTCATTTATGATTTCCCTATGATCCTCTAGATCGTGGCCATGATCAGCCCACATTCTGGTACTTTCTCTTTGTTCTACAACTTCAGTTCAAGTAATGTCCCATTTTCGATGAACTTCATCCACCCCCCCACACACACACACTTTGCAGCGCCGGGATCAGCAGTATGCCCTCAGTGATGAACTGATAATACTCTCTGTTATGTTCTATACGTTCTTTGCTCCTCGAAGCAGTTAATCTTAGAGCCCCCTTTGGTCTCAGTCCGTCAAGCAGCTCTGATATTAGTAATGGATTGACCAGCACAGCAAACTTCTTCTGTAAGTTGATTGCTGCTGATTCTTATTGCGAACCTTATTGGTACCAGATGCCTTAAGACATGATGTGTAGAACCTAGGGCCTACGGGGTACTCTATTGTTGCAGATCCGTGCTCTCACTATATAATCTGAGCTTAATAGCTACCAAAGTACATGATGTGTAAAACCTAGGGCCTTTCTTAATCTACATACATGATGTGTAAAACATAGTGAATCATTATGCATTATTTACTCAAGTTAATAGCTACCAAAGTACATAGTGTGAAACCGAATAATCTGAGCATACAACACGTTTCGAGTGTTGTACTATAACTTACTAACACGGTACTCCAATGCTCTAGACATCCACAAATATCGCATCTGAGGCATTTGTATGCTGCTGGCTGTGGTAAGCTCCAGGGCGTCCATTAATCAAGAAAGAGTGTAGATTTCTTCCTCTCTCTTTTTTTTTAATTCATGCCTGATTTGAACACGCTGATTGTGACGAGGTAGCAGAAGTTACATGGTTGGTGGTGCTCGTTTCTGTTTGACTACTGATTCGTGATCAGTGGCTAATTCGTTAGTATCAACACGTACCCCTCTCCTCCTGCAGCACTCTGATCAGTGGCTAATCAATTGACTCGTATTCAGGTGCTTCCTCTAGTTCAAGTGCTAGTTCTTCTTGCTCTCTGCTTCCGCTAGTTCAGCACGTTTGAAAATTGCAACTTGCACAAATACCACATGCCGTGCCGGCTTTGGTGATACACTGTTCTATCTAGATTAAGTTTTCCTCACGTCTCATGTGATACAAGAAGAGTTTTCCTCAAAACTAAGTACTCTTTTCTGATATTGCTTCTTCTCTGCTCATGATATCTCGTTAGATGTTGTAAGATATATGTAGTCAGTTCATCAAGAAACAATAGAGATATATTATTCTTTCTCTTCTCGACTAATCAGCGTATGCCCAGTTGCGTGCAGTATGGAGGCAGCAGATGTTTCATGAGGATCAGTTGTGTTCATTTCTACCACTGATTCAAGCAATACCAATACTAAACTGATCTCCTGGTACTTTCTCAGCATCTTTAGGTTCCCAACCATTCTATCGGATCCGGATTTCATAATCCAGAATCCTCTGTGAAAAACACTGTGCTACTCCCTGGATTAGTAGATAGCGCTCACATGATACATCACTAAATCAATTCATACATAACGTGGACTGAACCATTTATAATAGGAATAATTAGGTCAATGACATTGCGTTCGAGTGTAATCGGAGGAATGACACTCCGTTCTCCTCGGGTTGGAAAATAACATCGCAAACATCGAAAAATTAGACAAATGACATCCTGGCCAGCTACCTCCATTTCCATAATTTTTTAAATATAGAAACTGAGGTAAAAAAATTATCAATTTTTTTGTAGAGTCTCCCGACACAGTTTAATTGCTTGTGTATTTTTTTAAAAAACTTTATACATTCTGATTTTGTCTCTAAAATTCATTTAATTATACTATTTGTAGGATTTTTCTAATATAGAAAATGAGGTCCAAACATTATGAAAAAATTTTCAGGTTTCTTACATTATGGACTTGATTGTGTAATTTATTTAGAATTTTACAAAATTAAGTAATGCAACTTCATAATGTCCTTTGTGTGAGAGTCTAATATTTCATAATGTAAAGACATTATGAAATTGTACTAATTAATTTTGTAAAAATTCTAGAAAAATTACATAATCAAGTCCACCATGTAAGGAGCTTGAAAAAAATCATAATGTTTGGACCTCATTTTATATATTAACAAATTCCTACAAATAGTATAATTAAATGAATTTTAGAGACAAAATCAGAATGTATAAAGTTTTAAAAAAAATACACAAGCAATTAAACTGTATCGGGAGACTCCACAAAAAAATTGATAATTTTTTGAGCTCATTTTCTATATTTAAAAAATTCTAGAAAAGGAGGTAACTGGTCAGGATGTCATTTGTCTAATTTTTCGATATTCGCGATGTTATTTTCCAACCCTAGGAGAACGGAGTGTCATTCCTCCGATTACGCTCTAACGCGATGTCATTGACCTAATTACCCCTTTATAATATTACAAACATCAGAGTTCAAATAGACCGCATCGGGTCGAGTTTACAATAAGGGCCGACTAGGCCAAATGAGTACATTACATAAAGTACGGAAACGATAGCGGAAGAAAAAGAGTAGAGCACATCTCTCCACAGGCAAGCGATTGGGGTAGCCTATGTACGACCGATATTAACCAAATACTCGGATAATATAGGTTGTATGCAAGTAACGGCGGAGCCAGCTAGACTAAGGCGAGAACCAGGCTAAGGAACTAAACTATTCTTCATCATTGCCTTGCCCATCGAGATCTGGATCCTTGTAGTAGGTGTAATCTCCAAGATTTTCTGCTTCTGAGAGTTTGAGGGAAAGACCAAGGATGAGCACAACTTTCGTGCTCGCGAGCCAACACAACAGATGCAATAATATACATACAAGGCTTAACAAGGGTGGCCCGGGTTCTTTTATTTGCTCAAAGCAACATTTATAATTACCAATATTAGAAAGTCCTATCACTTAGCATTTTAACTAAATCACATTTTATTAAAGAGAATAATTATGCAATATTTATAACAGCAGAGGTTACCTCCACCTTATGCTTATTTTTTTGTTGTGGTTACATCCACCTATTAACAACACTGGGTATGACGACCCAGGAAAAATCCAAAAAACGGGCTAGGTGAGCCCGACACATTATTCAACCCACCCACAAAGTTTTATAAATAGAACTAACTCATGTAAGTTCCCATGTCCGCCTTTGACCGTAGGCACGGCTGTTCGAACAGTTTATTACACTCTACAGAGGTTGTACATCTTTACCCACAAGAGACAATTCGTCTTGATATGTACACACGTTTCCTTAGACATGTGAATCAAGGGGAGATTGCTGCAAGGCCTTTACAGTGCATCCCTCAGTATTTGTTACACCCGCTAAGGTTTCACCTGAGAAAAGTTACGCTCTTACACCTGCGTCAACCCTTACCTAGACCCCCTCTTGCACATCCTTAACGACTTTCGTCGTGCACCCCTACCCGTAACCCCGAAGGTCCACGACGTAGCAGGTCATCTGCCTAGTGCAACTCGTACTGATGGATATAATTTATTTAGCCAAGTTGATACCATTATAGAGTTGTGGTTGTACTGTTTTATATTAGGAGGTCATCACAGGATTAAGTCCTTAGGGACCATCTGGGCGGTTCATTCCACATACTAACCACAAACCAACATTCCACGGGCTACATTAGCATCCACCATCATACCATCCACCATACCATCCGCCCAGATGTGGCAACAGCAAGTTATTAGGGTTTTGAGGAGCAAAAATACATTAATTCAACCATCTCAGTCATTAACCCACAATGACTGTCCAAATCCAATTTTCATGATTTTAAGAGATGATCATCGGGGTAGTTAATACCTCGGTACTTAAGCAAGGCTAGCATGACACTTAAGTACAACCTATAACTAGTATAGTTACAACATAACTATTAGGGTGACAAGGATTTAAGGAATTCAATTGTCAAGGATGGAGTAATAATTATTTAATCATCAAGTAGGCATTTAACTACCTTAGGACCATTTGACATACATTTACATAAGGAATTAAAGCATGCAATTTGATATTTTAAAAGAATATAGTTTGCATAAAATGTAGGTTTGATATGATCAAAGTATCGACTCGCTTGGGTCTAAGGTCAGAGGGTCTTGATAATCTTGTGCTTGATCAAGTTGAAGGCCTCCCGCTTCTTCGAACTCTAATCGGACGATCGTGCCGGAAAAGAACAAACAAGCAAAGGAAGCAAATAAATAATAAATAAACTCCAAACTGCACAAAACCAGTACCAACAAGTAGGTCTTAAATTTACAAATTTTTTGAAACAAGTTTTACAATTTTTGGAGTTAAAAAGAGCGAGAACCGAATTTTAGAAGTCTAGCATTTAAATTAAAACCAAAAAGGAAAAGACAAAGATAGGAGGTGCGCCACTGGTTGACCGGGCCCACAAACAGAGGCGCACGCGCACGGAAATGCGCGGTCAAACCGCGTTGAAATCGCAGCCGGGCCCGCTGTCATTGGGTGGCAGTGAACACAGAGCACAACTAGAGTTAATGACTCCATTAATTAGGCATTGGGTCCACCAGTCAATGATACCAACGGTAGTTAAAACGTGCCATTAAGTGTGTCATTAAGTCAACCATTAACCGGCAAATCACTGCCTTAACCCGACATTGGTGGGGGAATATCATATGCACATAGCCCATTCTATGCACATATGCACACACCTTTGGTTTGGGTATCAAACAAGCATAAAAAATTCTGAAAAAAATTCTAGATGTAGTTGATGGTGTTTTGTTCCACCCTTTAAAATTTCAAGTTTAAACTCAATGTATGTTAGAAGAAACAAAAAAGAGAAACTCACTGTGAATAGTAACATTTCCTGTTTTCTCTTTCCTGTTTTCTCTTTCTATACTATTCACAGTGAGTTTCTCTTTTTTGTTTCTTCTAACATACATTGAGTTTGAACTTGAAATTTTAAAGGGTGGAACAAAACAATCTAGAATTTTTTTCAGAATTTTTTATATTTGTTTGATACCCAAACCAAAGGTGTGAATAGGCTATGTGCATGAGATATGTCCCGACATTGGTTCGGAGAAATAAATGCCGAGCCACAGTGCTGTCCAGAGCTCGGACACAGAGGGAGCTGGGCACCCGAGCGTGGCCAGGCTCGTCGCCGGCGAGGTTGGCCATGGGGGCGGTCGGAGGTACCCAAAATGGGATCCCCTAGACCTTGCGAACCCGACGGTGCTGACGGCGGCGGCGGAGGAGGTCCGGTGCGGCGGCGCAGCAACAAGGGGCGGCGGCGGTGCGGCGGCCCAAAGATGAAAACTAAGCTCTGGCGATCCACAACAAAAATTGGTGGGAGCACCGGCTAGGGGAGGCCAAAGGAGCTTACCAAGCCAAGAATGGCGGCCAGAGGTGGTCGGAGGGCTGAGATCGGCGGCGGGGAAGGTCACGGCCGGAGATGGAGAGGAAAGGAAATTGCGGCGCTTCCTGTGGTTCAAGACTAAATCAAGTTAGGGGAAAACTTTAAGGGATGCTAGCACATGAAGTGGCGCAGGAGTTTGAGAAAGATCTTCACTGGAACCGGAGAAAGACCGAAGAGGCGGCGGCCGAGCGGTGGTGCAGCTTGGTGACTCAACCTTGCTGCGGTTGGGACTTACTAAGAGTCCAAGAAGGAGGCAGAGCAAAACGGGGAGGATAGGGGGGGGGGGCGAGGGGACGCGGCTTTGACGTTAGGCGGGCGCGGGGCCGGAGTCCGGAGAAGCCGGGACGGGACGCGGCCTGGGCGCTCTGGGCGTCGGGCTCTGGTGCGGCCGGGAAAACGGGGAGGTGACGCGGTGGTGCAGTCAGGCGGGCGCGAAGGAGCCGGGATGGGACGGGGTCCGGGCACGGCGCTCAGGCGAGGCGTTGACGCGGGGATGCCGGGAAGGGACGTCGACGCTGACGGGCGGCAGGCGGGCGCGGAGGAGCTGGAGCCGAGCGCATCGGGGCGCGCACGCTGGTGCGGCCGGTTGAGCGAAGAAGAAGGGAAACAGTGGGGAGGGAAGTTGGCTGGGGATAAAAGGAAGGGCCGGGTGGGCTGGAGGCCGACTGGGAAAGAATGGGCCTCCCGGGAGAGGAATTGATGGAAGAAAACAAACTTTCAGAGATTGAGATTTGAAATCAAATTGAAAACTGAAAACACTATTCACGAAACGAAAAACAGGCTGTTACACATTCCTCTCTTGCTTTGCTCCAGTGTATGATATGCAAATAGTTGAATTTTTTCCCTTTTTTCTGTTCGGTTTATCAGCGTATATCCATTTTGCTTGCAGTGATGCGGGCAGTGGAAGGTTCATGCCGATAGCTTCTTGTGTTCATTCCTGTTGGTCCGCTGATTGAACTGATCCTGTGTATGTGTCCCCTGATTGAACACATACCGCTCTCCTGCAACAGCACTCCGATCAGCGGTTTTCTCTTGGTGATTGACTGATAATCTTCTGTTGTCTATTCTACGCATTGGTTTCTCCAGGCAGTTGGTTTTCATCTCCGTTGGTCTCAATTCTTCAATCTCTTAAAGTAGTAATGGGTTGATCATCGGAGCAAACTGCTTCTGTAAGATGATAACTATTGATTCTGGTTACCGACCATGCTTGCTTGCTGGAAAATAGATATGTAAGGTAAGACTTCTAATTGTACTTCAGATCTTGCAGCTTTGTTTCCATAATGTTACTAAATGAAACATGTTATCACAACTTCTACGCTAGCGTGTAAGAATTACAGTTAGTGATCTAGAAGATGGATCAGAGAAAGAAGAGTCGTAGCAGGATGATTCATCCGTATGAAATCGATCAAATATAACAAAAGGAATACTATCTGAGGTTATGTAATTAAATAAACCAAACCAATAATCCATGCTAACTTGCAAAACTAAATAAATAACAATTCTAATTCGGGGGTTGATACCTCATCCTAATACCCAATATGTTGACCATCATCGTGAATCTTCTTTCTTCATAACTAGGTATTAGGTCCTAAAGCTCATAGCTGCTCTAGTACTCAAAAGACATTTTTAATGCCCAAATTACCATTTGTGCCACATTAAGAAGTACAATGCTAACGGCATATTGAATCATTGGCACCCATTGTAAGCCTATCAGACACGTTTATGGTGACTCAATGGTATAATTGAAGTATTTAACTCAAACGGACCTCGTCTAATTTTTTTCTTAACACTCATTTCCAGCCTGCGAGCTTTTGGTGGGTCTCCTCCAACTATTTTGTCTGATGGCAACCATACTAAATTCTCTGGTTGGATCATGTGCCGAGAAGTTACAAGATATCATTACAGAGAAGGCATTTCTGATTCTAGGGGTAAAAGAAGAGCTCGGAGAATTACAACGAACAATGAGCCAAATACAATGCTTTCTTAATGATGCTGAGCAAAGGAGGACAGAAGAGCAAGCCGTTAACAACTGGTATGGTGAGCTAAGGGATGCGATGTATGATGCTGATGATATTATCGACTTGGCTACGTTTGAAGGAAGCAAGCTACTAGAGAATGACCCTTCGTCGCCAAGAAACTCAACCATACTAGATTCGTTGCAGTCTTATTTTCCTAATAAGAAGAGGAAAATAAGCAAGCTACTAGAGCCGTTAACAACGAACAATGAAATTGCTGTACAGATCAGAAACCTCAATACTAGGATCGAGAATATCACAAAGTTGGGTGGAAGTTTTCTAACACGTTCGGATGCAGCACCTGTTGGTCAAAGTTCAACATCCAAACTGAGATATAGTTCCCACCTTGTTGAACCCAACCTTGTAGGAAAGGAGATAACATATTCTAGTAGGAAATTGATTGACTTGGTGCTTGCACATCAGGAAAATAAGGCTTACAAGCTCGCTATTGTTGGAACCGGAGGAGTTGGAAAGACAACACTAGCACAGAAAATATATAATGATCAAAGAATAAAAGGAAACTTCAAGAAGCACGCATGGATTTGTGTTTCGCAAGAGTACAAGGAGGTTACTCTTCTAAAAGAGGTTCTCCGAAATATCGGAGTACATCAAGAGCAAGGTGAAACCATAGCAGAGCTCCAGAGCAAGCTCGCAGAAACAATTGAAGACAGTAGTTTCCTTCTTGTGCTAGATGATGTGTGGCAGGCCAATGTATGGACCAACCTACTAAGAACTCCATTACATGCAGCAGCTGCAGGAGTAATTTTGGTAACAACACGAGATGACACAATTGCAATGAAAATCGGTGTTGGACATACCCATAGAGTCGATCTCATGTCAGTAGATGTGGGATGGGAGCTTCTTTGGAAGAGCATGAACATTAACGAAGAAAAAGAAGTGCAAAATCTGAAAAACATAGGGATTGAGATCGTTCGTAAGTGTGGTTGCCTCCCTCTTGCAATCAAGGTTACTGCTAGTGTTTTGGCAAGCAAAGATCAAACAGAGAATGAGTGGGATAAGATTTTGAGCAAAATTAATGCTTGGTCCCGTAGCAAGCTTCCTAATGAAATAGAAGGCGCTTTATATCTAAGCTACGATGAATTACCACGTCATCTGAAGCAATGTTTCCTTTATTGTGCTATGTATCCTGAAGATTCTAACATTGAGCGTGATGATATAGTCAGGTTATGGGTTGCTGAAGGCTTTGTAGAGGAGCAGCAAGGCCAACTATTAGAAGACACAGCAGAAGAGTACTACTATGAGCTAATCCATCGGAATCTCCTCCAACCAGATGGTTCATATTTTTACCATTGTGACTGCAAAATGCACGATCTCTTAAGGCAGCTTGCTTGTTATTTATCAAGAGAAGAATGTTATATCGGAGATCCAAAAGCGTTAGGGGGTAAAAGTATGTATAAACTGCGACGTATTTCGGTTGTCACTGAGAAGGATACGTTAGTGCTCCCTAGCACGGACAAGAACGATCTTAAAGTGAGGACTTTGAGAACACTTTATGGGAAGTCACTGGGAGTTAATCATTTAGTTTTCAAGAAACTTCCACTTCTTCGTGTTTTGGATCTGACTGGTTCATTTATACAAAGCATTCCAGGTTGTATTGAACGTTTGATCCATCTACGATTACTTGATCTTGATGGGACCGACATATCTTGTCTTCCAGAGTCCATTGGTTCACTCAAAAACCTTCAGATACTGAACTTGGAGAGGTGCAAAGCTTTGCACAGTCTTCCTTCGGCAATCACCAAATTGTGCAATTTAAGGCGTCTTGGGCTTGACGATACACCAATAAATCAGGTTCCAAAAGGGATAGGCAAATTGAAATTCCTCAATGATTTAGAAGGATTTCCTATTGGTGGTGGAAGTGATAATGCTAAGACACAAGATGGATGGATGTTGGAAGAGTTGGGGCATCTATCACAGCTAAGGCGGCTTTATATGATTAAATTGGAAAGAGCAACCCCTTGTAGTACAGATTCGTTGCTAAGAGACAAAAGGCATCTCAAAGTTTTATGGCTATTGTGCATTGAACGTACGGATGACCCGTATTATTCAGAAGAAGATGTTTGCAACATTGAGAAGATCTTTGAGCAGCTAAGCCCTCCACACAACCTGGAAGATCTAGTTATGGAGAGTTTTTTTGGTCGGAGGTATCCCACCTGGCTTGGTACTACCTATTTATCTTCAGTGAAATCCTTGAAGCTCACAGACTGCAAATCCTGTGTGTGTCTTCCACCAATTGGGCAGCTACCCAACTTGAAATATCTAGGTATTGTCGGAGCAACCGCGGTGACCAAGATTGGACCCGAATTTATTGGCTGCGGGGTGGGTAATCTCGGATCCACAGAGGCAGTTGCTTTCCCCAAGCTTGAATGGTTGATCATAGAAGATATGCCCAACTGGGAGGAGTGGTCCTTTGTTGAAGAACAAGAAGAAGAAGTTGCATCTCCAAGGTTGCAGCTGCTGCCTCGTTTGAATAAGTTGCATATTAACGGCTGCCCCAAGCTGAGAGCTCTCCCACGACAGCTCGGAAAGGAGGCCACCAGCTTGAGAAAGCTGGTCATAGGAGAAGCAGGGAGCTTAAAGGTGGTGGAGGAGCTCCCGCTCCTCTCTGAGACTATTTTAATCATGGGATGTGAAGGCCTGGAGAGGGTCTCGAATCTGCCACAAGTGAGAGAGCTGCGTGTAACTCGTTGTCCAGACTTAAGGCGTGTCGAGGGGTTGGGCAGTCTGGAGCAGTTGTGGCTGGACGAGGATATGCAAGAGATCTCTTCGCTGTGGGTGCCCGGGCTTAAACAGCAGTGCCAACAGCTTCATGACGAAGACCTGGATGTCTACACGTTGCCTAGAAGCTGAGAGACACCCAATTTGATGGAAACAGAGACACAAGGTATGAACTGATATTAATAGGACAATTAATTTTGCACTGTTGAAGCGGTTATTACTAGCATACGATGACATTATTAGGTTGAACACAGACTATTGAATTAGTACTTTGTTACATAGGTTATTACTTTGTTTTATTCTTGCCAATAAGGATTTCGCGTCTGAATTTTGCACTCGTGAAGCCCAAAGTTGCTGCCTTGCTGGATTGCACATTTAATGCTCTCTTGCGTTGTGTTCCGTGACTGCTGTTATTAGTAGCATCTGATGACCTTCTTAGGTTGAAAATTGACCATCGGATTAATAATACCCATTAGTGTTATCCATCAACCTTCGTAACGAGAGCGTTCTTCTAGTAGCTTTTATACGTTATACTTCATAGCATTCATTATGTCGCATATAAGATCTAGGTTGTTGAATTTGGATCCAATGGTTCAAAAACATTTGGCTGAAATGTCCCAAATTTTTACTCGGTTGATATTTAGACACTCCCTATATATACTGCAAAACTGCTGACACTTATATTTGTATTGTCTTAAATGAAGTTTGATTGGAAAATTCTTATTTATATAGTCATGCTTATTTTATGTGATTTTTTATTTTCCAGGTTGCTAATCTTGAAGACTCGTGCAATTTAGTCATCCACTGTATTATTTTGTCTTTCGTTTTTACCATAATTATTGGTCCATGCAAGACAACAAAATACAAAAAAAGGTTAAAACATCAAAATCACAAAAAAAAGGAGAAAAGTCAAAAACTCCGAAAAAAGAATAAAAAAGGAGGAAAATGAAAAAACAAGGGAGCTTCACTTTACTCCATGTGTGTGATTTTTTTATATAGTTTGTGTGGGATTGCAAGTATTTTAGTTTCCCTTTTTGTGTGTGGGTGTTTTTTTTTTCTTTGTATGTAGGTGTGTAGGTAACTCCGCCTATGTCTTCTTAGGCATAACAGTTAATGGCATAGCCGGTCCTAAGCCCGGAAAAAGGAGGAGGGAATAATTTTGTATACATTATTTTCATAAAAAGGAAAATTATGCGTACATGTATAGTGAAATGATGCTCTACTGCTAGATATTGTTCATAATTTTCCTGGAAATTACTGTAGTTTTGATTACTTATATGTATTTATTGTGATGGAATACTTAGAGATGGCACTTGGTATAGAGTCTGACCAAAATATTTTTTGAGGCACATTCACTAGGTTGCTGTCATAGAGAAAGAAAATTTTGATGTTGCTAAACTAGTTTAGGTAGACTTCATTTAGAATCCCCTTTTTCAGTAAAATCGATTGGAGTGGATTCACAGACACATCAGTTCATTCTTCTCGTCACTCCATTCATCTCGATGAGAGTTGGGACAGACAAGCAGGCAAAGGCAATAATGACTAGCAGCTCAATTAGGAGTTCAATCAACAAAGAAATAATGAGGATCTGGAAAAGCAAAGAAAAACAGAACCACATCTATCTATTATGTTATTAAAGAAGCCACCATGTTCGCTCTCAAGGGCTATAAATTACAACATTAATCGATGGAAAAAGAAAAAGATCTGCACAATCAATTTTTTTGGGTCTAAATTATAACGGTTCGGATTTATTTGATCAAGACCGAACATCTGTTATGTAACCAAAGAAAGTACCGTGTGACGTGAACAAAAGGACTCAAATTTATCATTGTTCGATGTCTAAATTGATTCAAACTCTATCCTCTATATCTCCATGTAATCATTGGTTGCAAGGGGGGAGAAGCGCCTGTCCAACATGCTTGGATACGGGAGGAGGTGGATAGTCCTCAGCAGTGTAAAGTAGCAAAACACTATATCACCAGTGAAATATGCGCTGTAGTGATTTTACTATGGCTAAAACACTGTAGCAATTGATCTGATCTTTCGATTTTCGATCGAAGGTGCCATGCCACTATAGATCCTCTACATTGATAGCTTCAATGCAAATGATCCCAATCCATGCCCTTTGAGCCAGAGGCATAGGTAGAGGCATAGGTGGGCCCGTCTATAGCTACATTATTCTTCTCTATGGAGAGGTATGTCCAGGCCAATTCTTTGAATTGGAATCTTCTCAAGTTCTCATGCAATTTTTTTTGAAATAATATTATTTTAAAAGAAATTTAAAAAAATAAATTGTCAAATTATTTTTACAAAACTAGGCTACTGTCGCCATTTAAAATGTCGAAAGGCCCTTGTCGCCATTTCAAATGGCGATAGTAGTCTAGGCAATGGTGACAGTAGGCCAAAACAGTGAAGAGAGGTCCCTGTCGCCAGTTGAAATGATGACAGAGACCTATCGCCACTCTAACTAACGACAAGACCCTGTCACCATTTCAACTAGCGACAGGGATCTCTACCTGTTTTTTTAATGTCTATTTTCGACCACATATTTTATGGACAAATCACAATGATATTACAAAACATTCAGCACAACGTCATCACATTTTTTGTTGAAAAATCACAATGATATTACATAACATTCAGTTCAATGTCCTCATATATTTTGTCGACAAAACACACTGATATTACAAACCATTCAGCACAACATCATCACCTAGTTTTTTTTTGACAAATCAAAGTGATATTACAAAGCATTGGGCACCACATATTTCAACAAGACGAACCTTTCCCGTGGTCGTGACCTCAACGTCCGCCATGTCGATCGCCTCGAGTGGGGCAGTAAGATGAGGTTCCCGTGGCGACGTCTGGATTGCCGATGTCTCCTTCGTCCTATGAATTTCTCGTATGGCATTTCTTGAAGGTGTGCCCAGACTCCCTACAAATAGAGCACTTCTTCGTACGATGCCCGGCTTCTGCTCCGTCCATATAGTTCTTGATACGCCGTACCTGTCATCGATCAACCTTTCTCTTCAACCTATCAATGTCCGTGGCCCAGATAACTTGCTCATAGGTCGGATAGCCAGTGAAATGGCCAACCACGTCGTAACCATACAGCTCTGCACTCCAGGTTTGCATTACCCCCTCCTTATTGAAATAATCAGAGAGGTACTGGTCGAGATGCTGCACCACCGTCAAACATGCGGCCATGACATGTGAGCAGGGCCTATGCAGAAGAAGAGGCTTGTTGCAAGTGCATACGCACTAGCGCAGCGTAGCGTGCACTTATGGGTGATCCTCTCGTGGTTCGTCCCGCGGCATCCTTTATCCCTACACAGTATCTCAAAGCGAAGCTCCTTTCTGTCCATCATGAATACCCAGTGCATCTCACTCTTCTTGCTCTTCTCCTCCATGTACTTGGTGATCATGGCGGAGTACAGTACTCTGTCATTTGCCATGGCGAGAGACATGTTGTTCCTTCTGTCAACAAAGTAATTTATGGTATCACAGAGAATTGCCTCCACAATACCAACCAAAGGGAGGCACCTTACACCGCGTATGACCCAATTGTACACCTCGGCTATAATGGTTGGCATGACACCATATCGAGCACCACCCCTGTCATGTAGCAGCGACCACTTTTCCTTAGGCTCGTGCTCAATCCAGTCCGAGAAGCATTTCACCTACACCCCCCGTCTTCCTCGCCACACTAGGACCATCTGTGGGTAGCTGTGGCAATGCTTCGGGGGCCTAGTCAGCACTTGTAGCGGCCTTTTTTGCTACCTCCCTTCTGTGCGTCTGGGTCTGCTCATCCATAATCTTCTAGAGTGAGTCAAACTTTCGCTGCTGGTTCTGGTTGCACAGCCGCTTGAACAAGTTCATCAAGTCCATGTTGCGAAACTACTTGTACAAGTTTTCACCCAAGTGCCTCATATACCACCTGCTCTATAGATCCACCCATGGAAGTGGTTCATTCTCTCCTTGTTGTAGCTAGGTTATTGCACTCAGCAGGCCCGCATGTCGATCATGACTGATACATACGTTAGGACGGCCCTGTACAACAGAAATCCTCAAATTCCTTAGGAACCACAACCAGCTGTCCATGTTCTCGCTTCCAACGAGTGCGAATGTTGCGGGAAGAGCTTGATTGTTCCTGTCCGTCGCTATTGCAGTCAGTATCTAGCCTTTGTGCTTTCCAGTTAGGAATGTGCCATCCACACACAAAGATTGGGCAGCAGTGCCGGAATGTATTGATACATGTACCAAAGGCCGAAGAATGCTCGCTTTAGTACCCTCTTATTGCCCCACTTCGGATGCGTGGAATCTTGAATGTCGACATAAGTGCTGGGATTTCTGTATTGTATGACTCGGAGTTGGCCGGGGAGGTTGTGGTAGGAGTCCTTGAATGTACCGAACCTTTATTCTAATGCCTTATGTTTTGCCCTCAACACCTTGGCATAGCTGATTGTGTATTGGAACCTTGCCTCAATCGCCCGAATGATGGATCATGGCTCAAAATCTATATTATCCATGATCTCACCGTACATGATGTCTGCGATGAAGCCTGATGACATGTTCTTATAGGACTGCACTGACTCAGCGACGACACATGTGTGAGAGACCACTATATAGCATTTCTAGTAGGTGTTCCACTTAGGCTGAAATACGTGCACTCACCAAGGGCATCTCTCTATGTCGTACTTCACGTCATAACATCTTGGGTTAGACTTGACGGCTGTGAATGTACGCCGCACCGACAAGGCCCAGAATCTGACCGCGTACTGCATAGCCTCCTTGCATTTGTACATAGCTCCTTGACTGACCTCGCTCTGGTCGTACTCCCACAACACACGGGAGCCTTCGTTAACAACTAGGTTATCGAACTGGTATGTGTTCCACTCAGATGGAACCGCCTATTGTTCCACAACATCCTTGTCGTCGGATCCTTCATCTTCTGACAATGCCATGTAGTCCTAGTCTTCGAGATCCATCCTTTGGAGTAGGGCTTCCAGCTCCTTACCCTCGTCAGCAAGCCCACTAGCTTGCTTGACTGAGGGAGCTCCTTTCACAGGATCTTCATCAACAGGATCAGCAAACTCCTGGACCTTCGGTCATTGTGTGTGACGTATCAAATCCCACCATTCCTCATCGACAGGATCAGCAGGAGTGGGCTTGGCATATGCCTGGGACAGAAGGACTAAATCCCACCATTCCTCGCCGTGCATACGTATAACTGCTATGACCTTGTTCCCTTGAGCTACACTAACTCTCAATATGTGCCCTGTGATGCTCGATTGGTAAGACAACTCAATCTCAGATCATACACAGTATGGTCCAAATTGAATGTGTGGAACAACCTCCGCATCACAGCGTCCCATGTACGCTGCTCTGGTCTTGTTAGGGGCATGGCCGCCGATTGGAAATAGCACAAATCAATCCCCTTAGGACCCTCAAGAATAGTCCCCTGACCTTAGTAAATTTTGAAATTGGTAGTGACCGACATATTTGACGTATTACACCGTAAACAAGATTTTCACGATTAACTACATATCTAAAAGTAAACTACCCACTGAAAGGGATTATTTACAACATACTCTACGTAACCGTATATCTAAAACTATGTAATCCATCTGGTTAAAAAAATTACGTAAAATGTGGACAACCAGATGGGCAGCGCTTCGCTAGCTTCACCCCTCCCCTCTACTCCTCTCCCTTCCCTTCCCTTCCCTCCCCTCCCCTTTCTCTTTTTGCTGATTAAAAGTGAGTTATGCTAGAATTTTGAGGTCTTTTATAGGTTAGATTGTGTCGCTATTTGGAATGGCGACAGAGACTTGCGGGATCACTGTCGCCATTTGAAATGACGATTTTTCAAAATTTTAATATTAAAAAATTTAGGAACTTGTAGGATCACTATCGCCATTTGAAATGACGGTTTTCTAAAATTTTAATATTTTAAAAATTAAAAACTTGCAGGACCCCTCTCGCTATTTTAAATAGAGCCATTTCAAATAAGGTGCCGCTACCTAACCGTTGAGGGTATGTCAGCACTTCGGCCGCGTGTAGGTGTAGCTACCTCATCACTGAGGTATAGGCGTTTGGCAGCAGTGTGTGCAATCCTGACGGTAGAGATATAATGGAAGGAGATGGCTGGTAAGTTCAATTCAATTAGTATAATTTAATTAGGACAGTAGCCTGTCAAAAAGAAATGGTGTGATCGTTTCTTTTTGATATCCTGTATTATAAGTTAAAATTATTGGGAAATTCTCTAATTAGTTAATTGGTGAAAAAATGATGAGTACACACGTTAATTTAGTAGATTAAGATTATAAAATGCAGTTCTGTGGTAATAATTTTAATAATTAATAGACACATATAATTCTAAACGCCTGCTACGTATATAAGATCTATAATAATTATTTAGTACAATTAAACCATGACACTGCATGTATATTTACGTTATTACTTTTGAGAACCCATTTAACAAATTACAACAAGAAATTATTAGTGCTAGCTGTGCAATTGCAGAAGCTAGCTAGAAGATGTAGGGTTTCTTCTTCTCGGTAGTGGCACCTGATCTGCATCGCGCTCCCAACGCCCGACGTCTGTCCGCTGATTTTCAACGGTGTGGACTTTCGTCGGGTTGGATCTGGGGCCTTTCTCCGCCGGCTAGTCTTCGGGCGTGGCGATTCGGGGCCTTTCTCCGTCGGCTTCTTTCGGCGACGTGGCTTCGTCGATGGCATGACGATGGAGGTGGCGCGGTGCAGATCCAGATTTGACGCAGTTGGTAGAGATCGCGATGGCTCGGTGGCGGTTGCTTGTGTGGCGCTCGACTCCTCCCTGGTGGATGACTTTTAACCGGCTGACGCGTGGGCTACCGTAGACATCGCCTTCCTTTGGTGCATGCGGCGGTTGGCCGTTGGGGATGTTGCAGGCGTTGTCTTGGTGATCTGACCTTCATTGGTTGGATCGATGGCGAGTCGTCTTTGTGGTGTGGTCTTGGGTATTTGGTACCTTCGATCCAGGGTGAAAACTCTTGATCTGGCCTTCGCTAGTTGGATCCGGCAACGACGTCGACCTGAGCGGCGTTACCTTCTTGAAGGCGTTGCTTTGGAGAACCGGTACCTGAGCTTCGGAGTAAAAACTCCTGATCTGACATTCGCTGGTTGGATCCGGCGACGACGATGTGAGCCGTATCCCTTCTTGGAGGCGTCGCTACGGAGACTGGCCTATCATCACCTCTTTACTGCGCAGCTACTGTTCGCATGTGGACGATCTCCTGGTTGGTTCCGGAGGCGGGGTTAGGTGGTCTTTTTTTAGGCTAGCCTTTGCATGACAATTTGTTTGTCATTGTTGGATTTTGACCCTTTTTTGTTTTAAGCTTTTAGCTGATGGTGGTGTAATGGCTATGTGTATTCCTAGTTGGTGCAGAGGCTGAGAGTTGTATTTCCATTTTCTAAAAAGCCAGAAGATGCATGCAGAAGATGATTTGCGGTGGCTAGCTTCATGTGTAGCGGCAAGGATCGATCCAGCCGTGAGACTGCCTTGAAAGATATTTTTAAGTCCTGGGTACAAATATTGATTTTGAAATTGAAATTTTATAGGTTTACATAACTTTATGTTACTACATGTATGATTTTTGGTATTTTTAAAACATTGCATCATGTTGAATTCCCAAATGGAACACGTGAAATTTTTTTATAGCAATTTAATTCCCACGATCCAAATGGGTCCGAGGTCTGAAGCAAGCACAGTATTTCCTATGCATAGACGATCGAAACAAATGCACTTGAAGATGTAGAGGTTCAACATCAGGACGAAAAAGTTGGACATCAGGATTAAAAAAACAAGCATGTAAGCTATCAAGACAAGCTAATATGAGGGGGAAAATAGTAGATCTCTCGTGTGCTGATTAAGTTTGGAAACGAATAACTAAAAAGCAGTGCGAGAAGTTCTTTTTTGTTATGTTTTTTTTGTCCGAGCAAGAGAGGAAACCATGACTTCAATTGTATTTGCTGTTATGTTTATAACGGCCTGGTCAGCATCTAGAGCAACTGAGTAGGAGTTACTATAGGGCATATTCAGTGCATCCTTTTTGAAATACGATACAACAGATAATTAAAAATAAGAAAATGACAAAATTGAATCAAAATCAATCTATTATGCCACATAATGTCCGTCTATACAGGGAGAAACAGAAAAACAAATACTCCATCCGTTTTTAAATACATGACGTTTGACCAAGTATGCAGTCAAACTTATATAACTTTGACCATTACTTTTCATATGATTTTGTTAGTAAAAAATTACAAAATTATTATATTATGAAAATATTTATCATGACAAATCTAATGATATTATTCACTCATGATCAATCTAAATAGTTTTTCATATATTATTAGTCAAAGTTAGATAAGTTTAACTGCACGCTTGGTCAAACGTCATGTATTTAAAAACGGAGGGAGTACTTCTGAAAATAATATCCAAAAAGAAAAAAAGAGTATAGCATAAATCTATTGTTCATTGAAATATCAATTTTTTTTAATTTATCCTAATATACAACGCGTTTTGAGTTGAAATTTTGCGGGATGCTTTATGACATCATGACCTCCCTAACTATTTTTATTCAGATTTTTTCATAAACATTTGCATTATGTTTTGTAAAAGGATGCACGGAAATCCACCCGAGAGTTTGATGTACTAGATACGCCCTCAAAGTGACTACGTACACAAACTGCTCAGGATCAATATCGGATTTATAATGTGTGAGCCGAGCTATTCTTTTTTGTAATAGCCCAAATATGGGTTTGTATTTCAAATGCATAAAAATAAAGAGATTTTAAAACTTTTGATGCATCATGTTGTCATTTGAATTTTTTTGGAAATTCTTTCAAAGGTTTTGTTGATTTTAAAACCCTAGTGCTTCAATAAACTAGAAGCATAATCCTTTAAAGATTTTGAAACAAATCTTGTGAACAGTCCCTAGAAATATTTTTCCTAGGTTCTGGATCTTCTAAGTGACTCCCCTGAAAAATTTCATAATTTCTAGAATTTATTTGTTATTTTAAATTAGCCAGTCAAACTTGTTAATCCAAAGTCAAGCTGCAAAAACAGAAGCTTGAAACATTTCTAGAGAAAATTAAATGGAATGAAAAACCCTATAAAAATTGCACAATGTTATTCATAGAGTCAGTAACCTCCCATAAAAGTTTCATAATTTTTAGAGTTAAGAATCTACCTCTAAAAATTCCCTAACCTCTCAGCCTTTTTGGAAAAAAAATCAGAAAGTCACTGTTCCTCCGACCAGTCCGACCACTTTGACTCGGTCTGACTCGACCGAGCCAACTCGACCCAGCCCACCTTACGTAGCCATTTGGCGAGTGGGCCTCCCGATGGGGCTTCTTCTCCGGTATGACTTGCAGCCAGCAAGCCGGCAAATGGTTTGGCAAGATCGTCGCCTTCGCCCATGCCCTGTCACTTCAACATCACCTCTGCGCGTCCATGCTGAGCACCATGAGCTGAGCTCACCTCGGCAGCTCCCTCTCTCGCGTTCTCCATCCCCAGCCTTTATAAAGCCCTAGATCTGCATCTTGATCTCTTTTCGCCACCCCAGGACACTTCCCTACCTCCTTTCACTGTTTCTTCCTCAGAGTCGAGAGCAAGAGTGAAGCTGTGGATATCATGGGGATATGCTCATGATCTTAGTATGATGTTACAATTGGCAATGTCGTTAAAGGTTTGTCGAATCACGCGTTTTCGACGGAGTTTAAAATGCTGTCAATTCAGGAGCGGTCAGACCGGCGTTGTGGACGCGGTCAGACCGGCCATTCAATGGCGGTCTGACCGGGTTCTTACTCTTCATCGGCCAAAGGTGGCGATGATTGTTGGGTTAGGTCAAGTTTATGGGTCTCAGTGCATGTGTTGCATGATGCATGTTTTGACTAACATGGGTTAAGTTGCGAAGAACTTATTCCCGGAATCGATTTCTTTGTCTATTGTTGTGCAGGTTGCTTGGAGGTCAACGACGGTCAACGGCGAGGATGATCGGGACTAAGCTTGGAGAGCTGAGGTCCAGAACGATTGGGGATGCCGGGTGAAGTCAATGGAGTCAAGCATGGTGCAGAATGGACATGGGTGACCGAGCAGGCGATTCGGTCGACGGAGTTGGATCAAGCGGTAGCGGGGTCGGTCTGAAATACCGTTGTGGTTTCGGTGGGAGCCGGATGGGAGAGACTTGCCACCATGATGAGAGCTACTGGATCAACCTACACGTGGCGAAGCATGGAAGTGCTTCACGCAAATTGGACTCGGTCTTCGAAAAAAAGATCGAGAAGGGGTATTTTGGTAATTTTATCTAAATACCGACTTGGTGACCTTTTGCCAACCCACGGCGCAAGGTGAAGCGGATTAGGTCAAGAGGAGATGAAGATGGCGCTTTAAAAGGCGTGCGTAAGTGAAACCTGTTGTGTGTGGGCTTAATGGGTGCCTATTAGGGTTCAATCTTCTAGAAGCTAAGTCTCCACTATAAATAGGAGAGGGTGCTGGTCAACACCTCTTAACCCTTCATTTGAGAAACCCTAGTTTTGTGTTCTTAGGGTTTGGAGAAGATTAGTTGGAGGTTAGGGTTCTAGAGAGTTTGATTTGATTTTGTGAGGACCCCCGGATTATCTCCGTAAGACCGAGACTAAGCATGGTCTTATGGACATAACTCTGGGCCTCAAGTAAATGGATTCCAACTTAACCCCATCTAAACGAGAGGCTTAACTGAAAACTAGAGCCCCGACGATCATGCACGCTGCTCCTCTGCGAGCACTACATGATTGTCGGTTTTCCAACAAGCCAAGCACTACACTTAGTGAGTTAAATAGGAAGCCACGAACAGCGAGCATGAAATAAAATTGGCTCCCAAGATCAGCGACCAATATGCTCATACTCGCATACAACGTTGATCACATTCATACAACAATGATATATTAATAGTTCAAAAGACATACATCATAATAGTTTTAGTCTACAACTATTACAAGTGGCCGACCGGCCAAATTCAAATAAGAGTATAAAGTAGCAGCGGAAGCAAGTAAATAAACCAGAAGACCAGCAATGGTATGCCCATATCTCATTGGCAACCGACTGGGAGTTAAACGATAGCACTACTCGTCAGCGTCGCCTAAATCGGCGCTAACGAGCTCAACGGGCTCATAACCTTCCTCACCTGAAATTGCAGCAACCGGGTTGAGTACAAAGGTACTCGCAAGTCTTACACAAATAAAAATTAGTTATGCTAGAGGTTGTTCCAAAAGATGGCTCATATTGGCTTAGTTTTGCGAAAAAGACGCAACAATTTGCAACCTACTCATACTAGTTTTTCAAGTGCTATTTCGAAATCAGATTTGAAGTAGAAGTAAATCATGTGATAGAGTAATAAATTGAATAAAAAATGAATCATACAAATGACAAGTGGCAGCCCACTTTGATATAACAAAATGCATGAACATCCCATTCATGCCGAATACCAAGTTGTACCAACAATTTTAATTCCAAGTCTAACAATTAGCAGCCACAAACTCAAGTGATCGTCCATAACCGCAGACACGGCTGTTCGAATAGATTTATACCCTGCAGGGGTGTACTACTTTACCCACATGACCCGATTAGCCCGTAAGCCTCCAGATGCCTCCAAAAATAGCACACTTCATTTGGTATGTCGGCTGGGGAGAATCGAGATACGGTTGTTTTTAGCAAGAAGATCCTATTGAGCTAAGTCCCCCTTATGAGTAGTTCCCATACCCAGTTCAAGCGACATCTAGCGCTTGCCAAGTGGGCTCACAAGTTGTATTGGAAATACCGATGCAAGGAAAATGGTAATTGGTGCTAGCTTGCACACTATAGAAAATTGCATCGGCTCCTAAGAACAAATGATCAACACAAATGCCCTTACGCCACCATGAGACTTAACGCAATAAAACCTTTCCCCTACTTAATCGTACAACACCCATATACCACATGTGATAGCACGAGTTTTGCTTGAATCGCAGGTACACAAAGTTCAGTCCTTAATGGTCCGGACAAGTCATCCACTTACCCAATCTCATGCACGAAGGCACCCTCACTAACAAACACTTGTCCAGACCCCAAATCTCTTTTAAAATGACAAAATTTAACTTAATAAACAGATACAAAGATCTGAAACAAATGAAAATAAGTAAATGAGTGTTTCCCATAATTGTCGGGTTATTCCCGACAATCAACTACCGTTTCTAGACTTGCATGGCTAAGCAAACCCGAACAATATATTTCAATCACCCTAACTTAAGTATGTGGTACTAGAATAATTCAAGAATAACCTTAATGAATAGGAGATAACTAATCTACACATCATAAAAATAGCGACATTATCAAAATAGCATGCAAGCAATTATCATTGCACTAACTTAACAAAACTGGGATCAAATATGATGCAAAAGAAAGTTCAAATGATGCTTGCCTTGCTGGTAGTATAATTGCTCTTCCTCAGTAGCGTACGAGTCAATATCGATAGCCTCGGAATCTATATAAGTGCAACACCGAATAAACATCGAGAAATACCTCAAAATTCAAAATGCTAAAAAATGCATGCTTTTTCTACAGTAGCTAAGTCATGATTTTAGATGAATTTAGGTGAAAGAATTATTCCATTTGGATTTAGTATGTGAGAGTTATAGCAGTTTGAATCTCAGTTTTATGGAAAATCCAAATTAATTAGAACCGGTTACTGTTCATACTAATTTAATTATTTGGCCAAAATTTGCAGAAAGGCGGTGGGAAAAAGGATTACATAGGTAAATAGAGAATAATTTTATAAGACCAAAGTAACTGGGTTTATCTCAATTGGAGTTTTCATGATTTAGTTATGAATTTCTAAAGTTATCAGCCTTTTTCTATTGTAAAAATAATAGGTTTAAGGATCACTTTCCAAAACAATACTCTCTGAGATAGAGAAAAGTTTGAAACCAATTTTAATATAAAGTTCATTAACAATGAAAATTATCAGAAGTGGTTTCATCCATTTTGGAGTTGAGATGAATTAATTATGTATTTTTGAAGTTATACATATTTTACAGTGTGTAAAGAATTGGATTTCGAATTTTTCTAAAGTTTTTATTACTTTTCTTACTGGGAACTACTCTAGCCACGGTCACTGACCAGCGGGCCTAGAGAATAGTGTGTTTTCCATTTTAACTCAGATTTTAAATACCGAACTGACATGTGGGGCCCGCCGTCAATGACACGGTCCAATGGACTCGGTTCACCGACGCACACGCTTAGCGCACGATGTTTAAGGGCTAGGCCCACCCGTCAGTCTCTCTACCAATCTACTTATCTCTCCCGTTTCTATGCATGGAACCCACTAGTAAGTGACACATCAGTTCCTTAAGACAGTGCTTAAATACTAATCATCGTCATTTAATGCTTAATCATTAAGCTACAGGGCCGGTCCGCGTACGACAATGGTTCCGCCTCCTTGCCCGGCGCCTCACCGGCGATTCCAGCCACGGCGGCGCCGGCCAAGGGCATGCACAGGTGCACAATAGTATTGCGCTCATAATGAGAGTAGTCTCGGCGGTGGCCGCTTTGTCTGCGGCGGCTAGCCGGAGTTGAGCGGCGCTACCATATCGGCAATGATGCAACGGCGAGAGAGCTCGCGGCGGTTACGATAAGCGGGTGCCTGAGCTTCCTAGGGACTATGTGGGACTACCTGAGCGAAGCGGATGCTCGGTGAAGCTCGGAGTTGGCTAGGGTTGTCACTACTACAGAAATGCTAATACTGGACGCCTGATCACAGATGGTTCATCGAAACCGTCTGTATTAAACACAATCTCAGACGGTTTTTGTTTACCCACCGTCTGTGTTATTCTCCGCGCTAAAAAAAATGCGTGAAGATGTCATATCACGAGCGGTTCATATTTGGAACCGTCTATGAAGTATCACGAGCAGTTCTAACCAAAAACCGCTCGTGATATTGGGTAATATCACGAGGCGGTTTTGGTTAGAACCGTCTGTGATACTTCGCTGACGATTCCAAACATGAACCGTCGTGATATGACTAATATCCTGAGCGGTTTTTGTTAAAAACCATCCGTGATAATTAACTCATCGCAGATCGACGTATATATAGCTCCGCCTCCCCGGCCAACAGATATATATAGTCTTCTTGATCTCCATCTCTGGCGGTACGGTAGGTCCATCGCCATTTCGTGCCCGATTTGAGTACATCGCCTCACCTCACTGAGCCGGCCTAGTCCATTTCAGCTATATATTGTCGCCGAGGAGCTTGCCACCGTCGCCTCTATTCACCGATCGACGACCCAGCCGCGCCTTGGACCTTCCCTGACTTTCATTGACACCTTCCTCGTGATTGAGGTGAGATCTTTGAAGCATAAGCATCCTTTAATTTGAGTAGTTTGAGCGTTTACGCCAAATCGCTAGTTTCAGCGCCTCATGGGACATCACCGTCGGTTCGCCTCGGCGAGACCTTAGGCCGAGCCACGACTATTATAGCAATGCGATGTCACCCCTAAGCCCGATTTGAGCTTCAAATTAGTCCCCTGTTTTTAATTATTTAGTTAATAAACTAACGAGTCTATGACATGTGGGACCGCCATAGATTTTATAAATAAAATCATGAAATAAAAAATGAGTCAACGACAAGTAGGGCCCACATGTAAGTTAATAAAATCGAAAAAATGTAAAATGAAAAAAATCGTAATTAAGCCTCGGAAAATACGCTTTGAAAGTCATCACCCTTTTATTTATTTTCGGGGTTTTCAATACGAACAGTGTGATGGACCGAAATTTGGATGTACACCGAGAACCGTGTGAGTGAAGAGTACATTAATGGCGTGTCTACTTTTACAAGAGCCGCCGAGGAGGATATGTTGAATAAAGGCGGAATATATGTCTTGTCCATGCATTGACTACGAGAATCTGAAGATGTTTAACAACCGAGCGCAGATCGAAGCACAATTGAGTCGAAGGGGTTTCAAAAATGGTTATACATGTTGGACCGATCCACGGTGAAGAGCATATTATCTGAAGTCAACGATATGCATATTATCTGAAGTCAACGATATGCCGCGAATGATGTCGATTGTGGTTCCGATTCGGATAGGCCGCACGATGACAATCTAGATCGGATGCTTAGCGATGCGAAGGAAGCGTGATGAGAGGAGTATGTTCAATTCCGGGCGTGATGGAGGACTCGGAGAAACCTTTGTTCCTTGCCGCAAGTCGGAATACACAAGGTTGTCATCCGTGTTTAAATTGCTGAAATTGAAGGCAAGCAGCGGTTGGTCCGACAAGAGTTTCACGGAGTGTTAGGTCTCTTAGAGGACATGCTTCGGAGGAGAAGCGAGTTGCCCAAAACCACCTACAAAGCCAAAAAGGTTCTTTGTCTATTGGGAATGGAAGTAGAAAGAATACATGCATGTCCGAACATTGTATCCTCTACCGTAACGAGTATACAAACATGCATGTATATGCGGTGTGCAACGCATCCGATACAAGCGTAAAGCAATCGGATGACGACGAGGAATCGAGGTGAAGAAAGGACCTCTGCTAA
Source organism: Phyllostachys edulis (assembly GCA_036346405.1). Lineage (NCBI taxonomy): Eukaryota > Viridiplantae > Streptophyta > Magnoliopsida > Poales > Poaceae > Phyllostachys > Phyllostachys edulis. Next base: position 4,985,886 of record CM070553.1, on the reverse strand, counting down.
GGTGGCGTGGTATCTTCTGTAATTCCCGTTTGAAGCGGTTTTGCGAACCCAAAGAATGCAAAAGCTGCAGTATTGGCACTCGAGGAGCGTAAGAATGACGGAAAGTTAAGACACCTGCTGATTCCGCCCGGTGGAGAAACATCGATAGGAGGTTTGCGAGACTTGGTGCGGAACCGAGGAATATAAGGTTTGGATTGAGTCTGAGATGGAATGAATCCTTTCGGTAACATAAGCGGCCGACATAGCACTTGGCCGTGGCGCTCTGTATCTACAACCTTCCTCCTTGGTTGTGTATGAAGCGGAAGTATATTTTGTTGTCGATACTTATCCAAGGGCGAAGCAACTTTGGGAATGATATTGATGTGTACCTAGCACCATTGATGGAAGATCTAAAAATATTGTGGATTGAAGAGATGCAATGTATGGGATACGTACAAGCGAGAGAACTTCACTTTCGTTCCTTGTTGTTACGCACCATAAATGATTATCCTGCCCTTGCTAATCTGTCGGGCTAGAGTACAAAAGGGGCCAAAGCATGTACTCACATTGCTTAGATGATACCGAGAGTGTGTGGCTGAATCACTCGCGCAAAACCGTGTACATGCGTCATCGTAGGTTCCTTGGAGGGCTCACCCATACCGCAGGATGAAGAAACAATCGACGGAGAGAAGGAGGACAGTTCGGCTACAAGGCATTTAAGCGGAAAAAGGTCTATGATATGGTTAAGGATTTAGATGTTGTGCTTGGAAAGGGATGTAAATCGAGGACAAGTAAGAAGAACATGTGGAAGAAGAGATCAATATTTTGGGACTTACCTTATTGGGAGCACCTAGAAGTTCGCCATTTGCATCGACGTCATGCGTAGAGAAGAATGTATGTGATGACTTGATTGGTCTCTTCTTGAACATTCGTGAAAAAACAAAGGATGGTGTCAGCGCGCGGCTTGACTTGGTTGATATGGACATCGGACTGAGTTAGCACCAACAAGGACCGATAAAGGACGAACGTACCTTCCCCGCTTGTTACACTCTGTCCAAGGCCGAAGAACCAAAGCTGTGCGGTGCTTGCATGGCGTGAAAGTTCTGTCGGTTACTCTGCCAACATGAAGAAACTTGTTTCGATAAAAGATTTGAAGTTAATTGGCATGAAGTCTCATGATTGTCATGTGTTGATGACACAAATGCTCCTGTTGCAATTAGAAGTATTTTGCCGATCAAGGTCAGAGACAATCATGAGGCGTGTTATTTTTTAACACAATTGCTCTGAAGGTCATCGATCGAAGGACTAGATGCTTCTGCGGGGCGAGGTGGTGACGACTCTATGTGATCTTGAGATGTATTTCCTCCGTCGTTTTTCGATATCATGGTCCATCTCATTGTTCATATTGTGAGGAGATAAAGATGTGCGGGCCCGTGTTCCTCGTAGCATGTACCCGTTCGAGAGGTTCATGGGAATTCTCAAGTCATATGTGCGGAATCGATCTCGGCGGAGGGCGACATCGTCGAAGGTTATGCTGGCCCAGAAGAGGTCATTGAGTTACGCCGCGATTACATGGCTCGGTCGAACCGATAGGTGTGCCTCGATCTCGCCATGAGGGGAGGCTCGAGGATATCGGGATCATTGGAAGGAAAGCAATCACTCCAAATATGGATCGTATGCTCAAGCCCATTTCACGGTCTTGCAACACATGGTGAAGTGTCCCGTATATCGACCCGACAAGGGCGTGCTTGACAGCAGAATCCGGTGCGGCGGATGTTTGGATCACGAGACAACACAATGCAGGCGGTTCAACCAATGGTTGAAGGGCGACTTGCTAGGAGCTCGTCAAGTGATATCTTGACATGGTTGGCAAAAGGGCCAACATTTACAGGTTGTAACATGGCGAGGATCGACATAAATGGGTACACATTCTATCGTGAGTTCAAGATATAAAAAGCACTAACGAGCAGCGGTGTCGCATAGATGCATTCGATGCCGATGGGGTTTGAGGAGCTCTTACTATGGGCAAATAGAGGAGATATGGGAGCTCGACTACGTGCTTTTCAAGATCCCCTATTTGGTGCCGTTGGGTCCATCTCCCACGGTGAAGGTCGACAAATGCGGCGTCACTACCGTGGACCTCGAGCGTGTTGGATACAAAGGCGAACCTTTCGTCTTGGCTAACCAAGTTGTTCAAGTCTTCTATGTTACCGACCCGGCAAATAAGAAGCGCCACGTAGTTCTTCATGGAAAAAGGAGGATTGTCGGAGTTGAGAATGTAGTGGGCGAGGAAGAATACAATCAACACTACTCTGAGCAGACCTTTGGTCCGGGCCTAAGGGCCTCTAGTCCGGTTATAGAGCGGGACTAGAAATCGAGACTAAATGTCTCACCTTTAGTCCGGGTCCCGGGCAGGGACTAAAACGACCTTACTCGGTTGGTAATACCAACAGGGACTAAAATCATTGGTGAACCCAGAGTGGCCCTTTTAATCCCGGTTAGTATTACCAAGGGACTAAAGGTTTTTTTCTTTTTGTTTCCATTTCAATTCATTATTGATTTTGGTTTTACAATTACATTAGGTTTTCAAATCGTATTCTTATTTGCTAATATATGTATCGCATACATATAATTTAGTTTGGAACATTATTACACACAAATAAAGTATGAAACTATATATATTATGGAGCTATATATATGTGTAATATATATATATATATATATATATATATATATATATATATACATAAAATTTACAACATTATTCATGCATCCTTGGTATTTACAACACAAATGTTGTCCTCCACTTAAATGTCATACAAATGTTAAATCTGGTTTGGCTTCAATTGTTCATCTGGGTTAAAGTAGAACTTCGGTTAGGGCTTGAGGACATGCTCATTAAGAAATCCTGCCATTGTCTCTTGAATTCCTTTGAGGCGGTCCATATCCAACACTGTTCCTTCAACCATATCTCCTTCAATTTGTATTAAGCGAAAAAGTATTAATATACATAAGATTTATTTAATAGCAACAAATAAATAAAATGGATTTATTATATATACTTATTACGTACTTTACGCATCTGTAGATGGGTTCTTTTGCATACACCATGAGGAACTCGCATAAGCGTAGTATCCACACAAATTGTTGCTGGTGGTGCCTGAGTAGAACCATTGTGCGATATAAAAAGATTACTCTCGTCATCCGTGGCGTGGTGAAGCATGATAAGGTAAAGATGCGGGGAGCTAGTACAACTTACATCCGGTCGGTGTGGATCGAGAAGTGGCGCTTTCGGATCCGGACGGTGTAGTTGAAACGAACCAAGCCCAAACCACCTTAATAATTGGATCGTTAATTAACTATTGCGAGTTAAAAGCGAGAATAAATATTTAAAGATCGAAGTTACCTGGATAATGTCTATCATATCTTGGTAATCTTCTGCGGTTTTCTCAACGAGTCATAGATTAGCAAATGACCGTCGGAGAGATCGAAGACAATCGATTATCGATGAAAATTGCATTTGTTTATAGAGTCAACATATATATCTTTATGTTGGATTGAGTAAGTAAAGTAAAATGTGCACACGATAACAACACTCACCCAAAGTTGTAGGGAAGAGTATAAATCTTTTGTTCTTTTGGTTGATCAAGAACCTCCAGGAAATTCCTCTCCGTTTGAGGTCTCCATTGATCGTAGGGAGTGTTTGGGTCCTTGAATACGATATATGGATCAATGAAACCAATGTTCTTGTCGTTTCTCGTGTGAGGTCTCTCATCATGTCTCTGCATATGTATAGACATGCTAGCTAGTGTGAGGATAATTACTTATACATATACATATGCTAGAGTGAGATTATTAAAAGAAAGAATCACGTCTGAGACAAAAGCGGTGATGAGAGATTTGTCTAGGCGTTCATGTGGCATAGTTGGTGTAACTCATTAAAGCGAACCATTATAATGTCGCCATACGGAAGTAATGATGGTTTCTAATTTTGAGCATAAATATAGTCATCCGCTTTTACGCCACACGCCGCCATGTACCACTTGTTTAACAAGTACATTTTGCGTCTGAAGTTCCATGAGCTTCTCGGGGTTGTATAGACTCTTGCCATATACATATTCCTTCTTCCAATGATCAACTTAGGAGCACTTTGATGTGTGCTCTGCCGAGCATTGGGAAATGCTTAGACCGAGTTTCATGAAAAATTCATCAAGTTGATCCAAATGCACATTTCGGATATCTGTTCTATGCGTTAGTGTTTGAACCATATTCATTCCCAATAACTAGCGGGGCCTTGATTGTTGTGATTGTTCCCGAGTATGCAACACCCTTCCGTGCTCTCTTCTCTTTCTTCTTCGCCTCCTCAATTGACTTGGTGAGAGTGCGGTCATAGTCCGATAGTGGCGAATCCTTACGAGCATGAAGTAACTTTTTACGGTGGCGTCCACCCTTTGCCTTAGAACTTACGGGCGTCTGAAGAATCTGGCTTCTCGAGGTTTCGCCGCTTCACTTTTAGCCTTGACTTTGTGAAGAAAGCGCCCACATCTGTTTTCCTTTGAAGCATCTATTTCCTCGGCGATCTTCTCATAGGAAAGTTTAAATGCGTCTTAGAAATAGTGGTGTTCTCCCTAAGGCTTTCTTCTTGGCGGCGGTGGGGCCGACACCTTCGTTTGTGGGGCGCCTCTTCTTTGGCGAAGGGGCGGCGGTGTCGGCGTTGGAGCCCGCCGTGGAAGCGATGGAAGCGGCGATGGCGGCGTTGGAGCCCGCCGTGGAAGCAATGGGGCGATGGCGGCGTTGGAGCCCGCCGTGGAAGCGATGGGCGGCCGGTGTCGGCGTTGGAGCCCGCCGTGGAAGCGATCGGGCGGTGGGGATGCGGTAGTGTCTTCCACTTCATTGTCATCGCAACAACTTTGTGACCGGTGGTGAATGGATAATTGGACTTAGGTTGGGGAGGTTACTGCTGTGAAAACAACGTGGTATGAGTAAACCGTTATTTAAGCCAATACATAATTAGTGAAAAAATGTTTACGTTCACTTTCATCGCACCTAGGGTTAGGTTGTTGAGGAGGAGGAGGTGGCGCCCGGGAATAATGATATAGCGCTTGCGCCAACATATGAATGTCTTCTCGCTTCTCCTAAAGTCTTCTCCCCATCACCTCCTTCAATGTCAAGAGGCACATTGCTATTACCTTTCACAACTCTATCCACCGAGGCGCTAGCATATCCGGGAGGTATTAATGCCCCATGGCATCTTGGTGTCTTCGTAGGGTCGTCGAGATACAACACCGATAGCCACCATGGTGTGGCATTCCCCTCTGGAATGTGCGGCTCACATGTCGTGAGAGGATCGGTGATGTCATCCTGAGGAGGCCTTGACCTGCGTCATCTTGAATCTTGGCACCTCCGTGGAAGCGCAAGCCTTTTCAAGCGATTAGAAGTGATGTTGACTCCGGTGTGATCACGATTTGCCTTTGGATGGAACTTCTTGCTATCTGCACTTGCCTTTTGATTTCCTCATTCATTTTGGCTTCAAGTGCTTTTCTCGCTCTCTTGCTTCACGAGCCACTTCCGTGACTCACGAACCATTTCCTCCATCCTGCGCATCCGCTCTGCCTCCTCGTACTTCTTTCTCTGGCGGCTTCTATAGGTGGCTTTGTCTTTAGGAAGGCATGCTCCCACGACACCTCCCATAGCCTCTTGTTCGCATTGCGTGTTTAGTACTCTCCAGGCGTATGTCGGCTCATCCTTATCTCTATTTTTGCCACTTTTGCCACTCTCGGTAAGCCTCGAGCATAAGCAAATCTTTAATTTGCTCTTTGGAGTTTTCGCCATACACTATCTTTCGGTCTCTAGGTCGGGCTTCCCCATGACCGAAAAACCAATACTTAGCGCTCGGGCCAGTTGATTGATTACAGTTCGATCCTTGGCAAGAATCTCCGTTCCATTCTTTCCCACTTAGGAATGGCACTCCTGTAGCCACGATCCCAAGTGATGGTGGTATTGCTTTTGTCGGGCATTCTGTTGGTTCCTTCTCACCGTGCCTCACCCTCATCCGATGTCTTGGGCTGTACAAACTCATCCCAAAGCGGCCTCAACAGCGTAGGCCTTAGTGTTGAAATCTGGCGTCGGGTTCTTCGATAAATGTGTTGTACAATTTCTTCTTCAACTCTTTGGAATTGTGTGGCCATCTTCTTCATAGCCAGTTCTAACTCTCTCCTTCAAAGCTTCATCTTACATGTCGGCCGCGAAATGTTGAAGGACATCTTGCCAAACTAGTGCCTTGTCACGATCGGAGACAAAACTAATATGAGAACAACTTTCTTTTGCTTCCATTCACGAGCATTGATCGGGATCTGTCCCTACACAAGGTACCCACGATGGTGACAAATTTACGTGCATGTGGTCCAAGTACTTTACTGTATGCTCCTCGAATTGCGAGAGAATGAACCGACCCTCAACGGCTTCTTGAGACCTCGTACATTTCTACTCTTCCCGTTGTTGTCGTCGATCCGAGAGGGCTACGAATGTAGAAACACAAAGATTTAAATAAATATATTTATCGACAAATGAAATTATTCGAATTTCATGTATACATAAGAGATTGTAGATAGACCTCGCTTGACATTGTCTTGCTCATCTTCATAATCGGCAAAATCTTGACTCCGTCATCTACTTCTTGATTGTTGTCATCACCTTGAATTGGGCACCTTGTAAGGCGTCATTGTTGATAATATCCATCATGGCATCGTCCATGTTGTCATTCGAATCGACCATTTACGCAAATATATGTGTAGGGCGTTAGAGCGGTTCGTGATCGGGTTATGATTTCGCATCAAGTGGCGTGCGGTTCGTGACATGCATCGACAAAAGAAAAACAACAAGTGACGAGTTCCTTGCATCGATCCTGAAATTGATTGAGGGGTTTTGAGGAGGTTCTTTGGGACACATTTGGGCCTTGAGTAGATGGGGAGAATCTCACGGCGGCGGAACGACAAGTGGAAGCGTGATCGGCTTTGGGGAAGAGCGTTGGTGGTGTGGCCATTCCGGCCAAGGCAGAGAACGCGAGGAGGGAGGTGGGTGAGCCGAGGAGGTCGAGGCATCGAGGTGGTCTTCATGGCACGATGGGGCTAGCCAGTAGCTCAATGGTGCGACTAGGCGGCATGGTGCTCATGGCGGTCGAGCAGAGAGACCTTGCTCGTGAGCTCGGCGAGAGAAATGGACAAGGGTGGGGAATGAATGGGGGCGGAGGAAGGGAGGGGCGAGTGCGGCTTAACAATGGTGTGGCGGGCGCAAGTTCTCGCACAAAACCCTCTGGGCCGGGAGAAGGAGGCTGAAGTCGCTTTCTATCTTGTGGCGTGAGCCTGTGACATGATGGGGTCGGTAGGAGGTGTGGCGGCTTGACTCGACGGAGGAAAGCAGCCCTTGAGGCGGAGGTTGGGTGAGCGTCGGCGACATGGCTCTGTGGCGAGGCGAGGCGTCTTGGCGAGGCGACCTAGAGGTGGCGGGTGGGCCAGGGAAGGAGAAAAAGAAGGAGAAGAAAAAGGAATAGAAAAGGAGGAAAAAGAAAAAAAAAGAAAAGGAAAAGAAAAAAGGAGAGGTCGGGCTGGTGCGGATGGTTTCGGTCTAGACCAGATTTTATGGTTTCATTTTTCTAAAGTTTCATTGTTAAACAACTATTTCCAATATAAAGTCCGAAAACTTGAATATCAACATTTGTCTCCAAAAAGTTTTAAAAATTCCATATTTTTAAACAAATTCAAACACGTAGACAAAATTAAATAGCTTTCACATAAGTGCACACTTCATATTTAAGAATATAAATAGGAAGATATAAGCAAGTCATGGAAATTAGTGGCTGCATAGAAGAACATATTCGCTGTCTTTTTTGGGATGAAATTAACCTATATATATTCAATTTTACAATTGAGTCTGAAGCCAAAATGAGCTATCTATTGAGTGCGGCATTGCGATTTATTCCTTTTGCATAATATGATTGGGAAGCTAACAATGCATGATGTAAGTATTCACAACTTCATCGATAATTAGCTAATCATTGTAAAACTACTTATTCATATAAGTTCTGCAGTTTGTCGCGCTGGTTGCAAACTTCATTACATGCTCATCGAAGCTGCGGTAATCACCACTAAGCTCTTGGTTACCGAAACACGGCATACTCTTGCATAGCAATGAACCTGCACTCACTAGAAGCTACGGTGTAAGGTAGGCGGCGGCGGCGGCGTATCCGGAGATTGGGGCGAGGGCCGGCGGTTCTTGGCAGGAGAGCGCCGTGGTAGGGCGGCAACTTGAGGGAGCGATGTGGACCCGTGGAGGCGCGGAGTGCGTGTTGAGAAGCGGCGTCGGGTGATGGCGCCGGTCGCAGCGTGCAAGCGACGAAATGGCGGCGTGGAGGGCTGGACCCGAGCTCGATGGAAGCGGGCTTGCGGCCGTCATGCGGAGAAATGGCGCGAGGCGGCGGAGGGAGGAGCGAAGCGCGGTGGAGGTGGGCGGAGGAGCGGCGAGGAGGCAGAGCAGGTGGAAGAATGGAAGAAGCCCTTTGTTGCTTAAATCTTGAGGGACCTTTAGTCGGCGGTATACCTGCCGGGACTAAAGACCTTTAGTCCCGGTGGTATCTGGACCGGGACTAAAGGCTGGACCTTTAGTCCCGGTGGTTCCACGGCCGGGACTAAAGGTTTCTTGTGAGGACATATTTTCGAGAGTGTGTGACCTTTAGTCGAGTTTGTGTGACCTTTAGTCCGAGGCGTGTCTGGACGGGACTAAAGGTCCCACTATTCGATTCCATACAGTTTTCCACAGTTTGGGTTTTGTATTAAGTTTATTAAATTTGTATAAATATGCTAATTCTTGTTAAATGCATAGTAAATTAAATACTAGGCATAAATTTTTTAAAAATAATAGTTGCATTTCCTTTTATCTTATTGACATTTCAAGCGACTTTTATAGTGACCACAAGTGGGAAGTGAAGAGCCAACTATAAACAAAATGAAGGGCTCAAACCACAAGTGGGAATTTCATTTGAAGGCATAAATACTTGCTAAAAAATTTCAAGTCATTTTGACACGGTGGAGAAGACATGCTTCACAGAGGTACATGTGTCCTTTTATCGAATAGGAATTTCATTTGAAGCGATAAAAAACAAGAAAAATATGATAGAAACATCTGAAGTTACAATTATTACATAAAATCTCTAATACACACTATTTATTAAACATCACTATATATCAAGCGGGCACGATGGTGAACTTCTTCTTGACGTATGACCCTTGGTTATGATCATGCCGTAACCATGGAGTGTCCTCGGCATTTAGCGAGATGCTTGGGTCTTTAGTCTGCTTGAAGGCGGGATTCGGTCATCCCTTTCATAATCTTGACTTGTCGACTTGTCCTCAATTCCCACGATGTTTCTTTTCCTGAAAAAGAACTATGTGGCGTTTTAGCTCATTGGTTGATTTGTCGTCGTTTTCCCTCTCTTGGGTTTTGTAGACATGTCTTTCACATAGAACACTGATTCACATCAGTGACAAGGACGAATGGTTCGTCTTTGTACCCAATATTGTTGAGGTCCTTGTTGTCATTCCATACTCCTTGTCATTGTTACCCGCCTCAGGTCATCTTCACCCATTAGCCTTTGGAACAAAGGGACTTTAAAATTAGGTCGTAGTCTAGTTCCCAAATCTCCTCTATCGGCCATAATATGTTTGCCTCTTTCCATTTGGAGTGCATGGCATCTCTGCGGACACCCTTGTTTTGGTTAGTGCTCCTTTTATCTTGGGCTACGGTGTAAAATGTATTTCCATTTATCTCGTACCCTTTATGCGTGAGGATGTGCCACGATGGTTGCCTAGCCAACAAATCTGATTGCTCATCAATATTGTCATCACCACGACATTCTTTTCGCAACCAACGCTGAAAGTTTCCATGTGATGGCGCCTAATCCAAGCTTCATTCTTCCACAGAAGCGGGATCGTAGGAACTCCTTGTGTACCTCGACATACGGCTCCACCACGGAGGAGTTTTGAAGAAGCTGTGTAGTGCGCTTTATTGAAATAATCGTCCCGTGCATCGATATATGTTTTCTTCCCTAGTGTTCCCTTTCGATAAGTCTCCCCTCGTGTCGCGATTCGGGAACACCAATCGGGTCAAGGTCGGGAATGAAGTCAACCACGAGAACTCAATGACCTCCTTTGTCCGTAGCCCTTGGCGATGCTTCCTTCTGGCGAACACTTATTTGGTGAACATATTTCTTGAGGACTCCATGAACCTCTCAAAGGGAACATGTTGTGTAGGAACACAGGACCGAGAATATTAATCTCCTTGACCGGGTGAACTAGGAGGTGTGTCATGATATTAAAGAAGGATGGAGGAACACCAACTCAAAGTGACAAGACATTGAACCACATCATTACGTAGAGTAGCTAGTTCCATTGGATTGATTGCCTTCGAGAAATTGCATTGAGGAATGCACATAGCTTCACGATGGCGGAGCGTACATGTGGAGGTAGAATTCCTCTTAAAGCAACGGAAGCAATTGCGTCATAAGCACGTGGCGATCATGGGACTTTAAGTGTAGGAATTTCTTCTCGGCACATTTATTATACTCTTTATATTGGAGGAGAATCCGGATGGGACCTTGATCTTTGTTTAGGCATTCAAACATGCTTTCCTTCTCTTCTTTGCTAAGAGTGAAGCTAGCGAGGTCTTAAGTAATGGCGTCCATCGTCATCTTCTCTGGATCTGAGTTGTCTCGTTCTTTCATCTTGCCGCAAGTCTGTCGTGCTTGAGTGAATCCTTAGACTTTCCATACACATCCATGAATCCTAGCGAGTTCACACAAAGATTCTTTGTCGGTGCATCACGTCGATCGCGTTGCGGACCTCTAGGACTTGCCAATAGGGTAGCTCCCAAAATATGGACTTCTTCTTCCACATGGGTGCGTGTCCCTTAGCATCTTCGAACAGGTTATTTGCCTTGTCCCTTTCAAAGACTACTTGCACATCCTTGACCATATCAAGTACATCCTCCCAGTTCGGTTGCGAGGCTTGGTTCGATTGTTACGCCTTACCATTAAAATGCTTGCCTTTCTTTCTTAGTTGGTGATTCATAGGAAGAAAGCAGCGATGGCCAAGGTACACGACCTTCGACATTTTTCAAATATATCTTGTCAATGTCATCAAAACATTGTGTGCATGCATTGTATCCCTTGTTTATGCGTCTGAAAGATTACTTAGAGCGGGCCAATCATTGATTATTCACGAACAACAATGCTCGCGGTCGAAGTGTTCTGTTTGTACTCATCCCACATCGTACACTGGTTTGCTCCATAAGCGGGAGTTCCTCAACTAATGGCCTCGGTGAACATCGATGTCGTTGCCGGGTTGCCTCGGGCCTTGGATGAGCACGGCATCATAATGAACTTCCGCTTCATGCATAACCATGGAGGAAGGTTGTAGATACATAGAAATGTGAGGCCAAGTGCTATGACTAGTGCTCTGGTCCCCAAAAGGATTCATACCATCCGTGCTTAAAGCGAACCTTAGGTTTCTTCGTCATCTGCAAACTCAGGAATTCTCTGTCTATTGCTCTCCTTTGGGACCCATCGTGAGGTGTCTCAACATGTTGTCTACCTTACGGTCTTCTTTGTGCCATCGCGACAACTTTGCATGGTCCTTGTTTATGAGCAGACGTTTGAGCGTGGTATTATAGGAGCATACCACATAACCTTGGCGAGGATTTTCTTCTGGGGCGTTCTTCGCCCTCAACATCGCCAGGTCATCTCGCCTTTGATCTTATACATGACGCTTTGCATACGGGGCATTCATCCAAATTCTCGTAGTCCTTGCCACGATCTGAGGATGCGATCATTAGGACATGCATGTATCTTACGGATTTCTAATCCCAAAGGGCAAGCGACTGTTTTGCTTAAATGCGTAGTGGCGAGCAATTCGTTAGCCGGAAGCATCTTTTTGGATCTTGATAATTGCCCAAATGCCTTGTCGGATACACCATTACATGCCTTCCATTGTAGCAACTCGATGTTGTACCCAACTTTTTTGCCCATCTTGGCGGGACGGGTATAGTAATTTCTTGTGATCCTCTAGCATGCGGTCAAACTTAGCCTTCTCCTTTTCACTTTCGCAATCTCTTTGTGCATCACGAATGACATCACCAAGAGCATCATCTTGACAAGTGTGTCTTACCTTTGCCTCTTCTTGACTTAGCCCATTGCGGTATCATCGAAGTCACCGTATTGAGCAATAATGTCGTTAGGGTCCAATTGTTCTTCTTCACCTTCTTCCATTATAACCTGGTTTCTCCGTGCTTGGTCCAACAAATATAGTTTGGCATGAAACCCGACTTCAACAAGTGTGAGTGAAGACTCCTTGAGCTAGAATATTCCTTCAAATTCTTACACAAGGCACATGGACTGACATGAAACCATCCGCTTGTTTGCCTCGGCCACTCTTAAGAAATAATGCACGCCATCAATGAACTCTTTGGAGCGGCGATCGACATTGTACATCCAATGGCGTGTCATCGTCTGCATTATATGACATATCACATAATTACTAAGTCAACAATCAATCCAAAAGGCAAACAATAACTAAGTGATTAAGCTAATTAAGAGATTAACTAATTACTTAATAATTAAATATTAAACTTATTTATTAAAACAAAATTAATATTTATTATTTTTACCCAAGAGGTTGGATCTGATAAGATAAGACTTATCTCATCAAACACCCTCAAAGCTTAACCTAACTAACACATGTAAAAGTCATTTTTCATTTATTTAAATAATTATTAAATAAGGTGAAAAATAAAAGTCTTCAGATTGATCCCAACATTTTTGTACAGATAGTTCATAGCCTAATTAGATGGCAAAACAATTTTCAGAATTTTTGGATCATTAATTTAGCCTACAAAATTCATGGAATAATAATTAAATAAATAAGCATAAAATAGGTATAAATTCAACTTTGTCCAAATAGTCTTAAAATTTTTATATGGACTGTTCACAGTGTAACTTAGTGGAAAAACAAATTTCATGATTTTTGGAAATTTATTGTGGCCTACAAAAATCATGAAAGTTCCATTTATGAATTAATTGGCAATTTTATAACATATAAAAATTATTCAAATTTCACATTTCATATTTTTCATAATGGGCGGCGGGGTTAGCATCGAGGAGCTTACTGCGAACACGCCGGTGAATACGGTTGAGTGAATGAGCAGCTCGGCGGTGGTGGCAATGCAATGGCGTGTCGGCGGCGAATGGCGTTCCGGCTCTGTGATTAACAGCCAAGCGGGACTTTAAATAGAAGGACATTTAGTCGGTTGGTGTTACCAGCGGGACTAAATCAACAACTAGTCGAGGTTGGTACTACAATCCGGGACTAAAGATTTAGTCCCGGATTGTAGTACCAGCAAGGGACTAAAAGCACGCCACGAGCACGCCACCGAGCCGTTGGGCGAGGACTTTTAGTCGGTTGGTGTTACCAAGCGGGACTAAAGATCTTTGGTCGGGACGCAATTTTCTCCGAGACTATTGCCCATTTGGCGATTCGATCAAAGGTGCGTTACGTAGTAGTGCAATTTGTGAGTTGCCTCCTTCGGAAGCGGCATAAGGGTCGAGGAAGAAGAACATGGCGAAACTAGCTACATCTGCGTCGATCATCATGAAGGGCTAATTTTTAAAGATTAATTGAACAATGTGTGTATATGTATATGCGTTACGATGAATGGTTAATTTTAGTTCATTTGAGTTAATTAATTGATTTGTCTTTGTGAATGGATGTGATTGTTTCTCAAATGAATGTGAATTGGATGTATATACATGTACTTGTTGTCTTTTACGCTTGTTTGAGAGGGCATGGCTAGCATTTCTGAGGCTAGCCAATAAGCGAATCGATCTAGATATTAACCAATACAAAATAATATCACAGAGCGGTTTGAACTACAAACCGTCTCACATATATATCACAGAGCGGTTGTTTATTAAAACCGTCATGATATATATATATCCTGAGCAGTTGTTTATTAACACCGTCGTGATACATCACATATCACTGAGCGGTTCTAAGTTAGAACCGCGTGCGATGATAGGTATCCTGAGCAGTTCTAATTTAGAACCGCTGTGATGTCCATCTATTTACATTAGGACTCTAGCTAGGGTTTGCCGCGCCCGCCACTCTCAAGCGATTAAGTTTCTCAACTCCTCTCGCTCCTCCTCCCCGAGCCCGTCGCCACCGTCCTCGGCGCCGCCTCCTCGAACCCGGCGACTCCTCCCGATCCGTCGGCGCCGCCTCCTCCTCTGGCAAGCCCGCGCCTCCCCCGAGCCCGCTGAGCCTCCTCCTCTGACCAGCCGCGCCTCCCCGAGCCCCCGCGCCTCCTGCCCGAGCCGCCGCCTCCTCCCCTCCCCCCAGGCAGTGGCGCCCCTTCTTCGGCCGCCCTCTTTGCTCGTCTTGCTCCTGCTCGTCCTTCTCCTCGACGCCCAAAGGTAACCAATGCCGAGTTACCGATCGACCCCCACACCCCTTTCCCTAACTATTTCTATCAATAATCTGTCATGGTCCTTCATGATAATTGTACTTGTTTTAGGAATTTATATTTGTTCTAGTTAGTTATTCATATGGTATTTGTTTTGATACTGCTACTGGAATACATTACAATGTGGTGTGGTGGGCTTGAGATGAATGCTCTGTGATGATAATAGTCTTGTACTGAAATTGTTTTGATAATCGGGTTTGTACTTGAGCTCTAATTGGAATGCTTACTCTACATCGATAGCAATATCAAAAGTTAAATCTTAGCTTTATCTTTGATTTCATTTGTTCACATGATGTTCTATTTCTTGTGAAGATATCTTCCGCTCATTACGAGTCATCGCCGCCTCATGTGTCGATGATGCACCATCCTCTGGAACAATATCCAACCGCGGTAGAAGAAGAGGAATATCGAAAAGGCCCACGGGCGATTTACCATCACGGAGTCGATCGATCGGGACCCTATCAATCCTCGTAAAGCGGCGTCGCATTAGGAGAATGGTCGGAATAGTTGCGAGGAGCGGGTCAAGATCACCTACGATTCGTGGAAGGTGGTGCGAACCATCTTCGCTGTCTTTGGCGGAAATTCTCGCATCGTTCGAGATCGGTAGAACTCCTAGACTCCGTGCGACGACACGTGTGGCTACAGGCGTGCAAAGCGTGGAAGAACTTCAAGAGCACGCTTGTCAAGAACTACGTGGAGAAGGATCTGAAGCCGCCCTTCCACAAGTATCTATTCTTGGAAGAGTCTGGGCGAGTTTGTGGCGAAGAAGGCGACAGATGAATTTAAGAGTGAAAGTGCGGCGCTACACGGCCCTCGAGCAAAAACAAGCACCCCCTATAGACTCGGCACCGCTGGGTATGCGGGTAAAGCCTCGATATGGAGGGATCAGGAATAGCAGGCAAGCAGTTTGAATCTCTCCCTGCTATTTCCCGAGATCACTGATGTGCGAGCCCGATAGTGGTTATTTGCGAGGTTATGTATTCGCCCCTCTGAAGTGTACTTTCCAAACCCGAAGACCGTGAAGTGTCCCAGCGCTGGTAAGATATCGAACTACCTAGTTTGTAATTACTCCATAACTTCATAGGAAGTGAAATGACATGTCGGGCTATATTGCGATATGGCTGAGTGCACAATCTTCCCAAGGCTCATTCGAGGCGAGATAGGGAGAAAGATATACTCTCTGCGGCCCTAGGAAGCGATGAGCATCAAGATTCGCACGAGAGGCGCTGGTGTTTTTGTTACATGGGAACAATGGTTCCAAGCGGACTCGGATCGTCGGAGTAGGAAAGAAGCCAAAGCCGAGCATGATGCAAAGCTACGAGAGGATCTTCGTGCATCCTCGAGATGAGCTCCTTTGAAAAAATCAGAGCGGAGGTCCTTGAAAAAAGTCAGACAGAGGTCACTCAATCCTTTGAGGAAAGGATTAGTGCATCGAGCAAAAGCGAGATAGAGACCTTTGAGGAAAGGATTAGGGATTGCAAATGCCAAGTCGGTTGGAAGCCCCTGCCCTACTATACCGCTGACCCCCAAACATCCGAGTAGTGCGCGTCCAACCTAACCCTACCACAATAGGTGACGACAGATTTTCCGTCGATGACATCCGGTAATAATTATTATCTCGGAATGCTCAATCCATTGATAGGCTGTTGGAGTAGCTAATTTTGTATCGTTATATGCGTGGGTGGCTCTGAAGTGCAAGCTCAAGTGAGATATGTCTCTGTTGCCCTAGATCTTTGCTTGGGGCGGTGTATCCATCCGTGTCGGAGCTTTGGTGCATGGTGCAAATCTAGCGCGGGTTTATAAAAGTGAATGTGGAAGGTGTTTGTGCCAATTTCGAGGCCGTCATTGAAAATTCCCCAAACGATGAGGTCATGACTCTAGGGCAAGCCGTTGGAACATTCATCCGATGGCCCATGGAGGACATCTGCTTGGAGCTACTGCTCGGTGTCAACTTCACGGAATGTCTGCAGCGGCATCAAGTCCACGGACTGGCCTTGCAAAGCTACTGCCTTGACACGGCAAGGGCCCATTGCATCACATGCATCTACACCTCGTGCTCGATCGACTCTTGTGAAGTCGACCTATACAAAGCGAGGCGGCAAGGGCAAGGGCAAATCGAAGAAGATCGAGTCTCTCTCGATATCCCTTCTTGCCGTTGGCGAAAAATTCAAGCTAGGCGAGCCGTTGCTCGAGAAGTTAAACGACCCTACCCTCGACTAGATTGCGGAATTGCATGCATGGTACATGGAGCAGTCCAACAAGCGGTTGATCAACAACGCTCGGGTTTCACGAATCAAGTTCAAGGAGGATCATTTTAACCACGTGTATCAAGGCGCTGTCTTCACGGTGACCTTCGGCGACTTGTACTGTCTCTTCAACCTCGGCGAGCTCGGCGTCTCACTCATACGATCTTGCACATTGTAAGTGTGTACAATCACGGTCAATGTTAAGTGTAATATCGATAAATATTATATATAACTCCTAGCTTTTGTATAATAGATACATGATCCGTGAAGCGAAAGAAGGAAATCACCCGTGGGTTTCCTCGACCCACACATTGTCTCTGAGCAAAGCATCACGGCGAATGCAACATTAAATCGAGAATTACGTTATAGATTTTTTTCATGGCTCACGCAACAAGGAATTCATACTTTTGCCCTACAACCGTAAGTAAGTAGTGTTGCACTCTGGCTATACTTGTTGATTTGTACTTTATAAGCAACACGAACTTAGGTTTAATGACCATCTTGACATACGTGTAGGTACCTTTGGATTCTAATTGTAATTATACCAAAAGAAATCGTAATATACCTAGATTCCCTCAGAGGGCCACTCACAACTTCACAACTATCCGGAATTTAATCATCAAGTAAACACATTTCCTCTATAGAAACTCTATTGTAGTCTTTCCTTCCTTTGCAATGGCTAAGGCTAACTTCTTGGAGTCACGTAGGGTGTTCGACGTGTTACATGCTAGAGGATGGAATATCAAGGAAAGGATTTGGGACATGATCAAAAATTCCGGTGACTTGCTAGCTAGTACACATTAATCCTATATAACACTTCGTAGCAATGCCTCTCGAACTAACCAATTCTATTTTTGCAGTGCCACCGGCGGCCAGTCGCATAGCGTCTGTGGATACTATGTTTGCCACAACATGCAACTACTCATCGGTTCTGCGATCACCAATGATCCTCAGGTTTGTCAATCTTTCAACAATTATTTCATATATACTTACCAATTTATATAAGCCCGAATTTAGCCTTCATATCGACGGAGTTGCGACCATCATTTGAAGCTGCGTTGGAGCAGAGCGAGCTCATAAAAATTCGATCACACCTTGCGTCATTCTGAGCAGACGGTCATAAATCCAAATGGGAGTTTCCACAGTGTAGCAGATTGAACTTGATTGGGATAGATTGAACATAATGGTACATGTGTGTAAATTAATGTACATTAATGGTTAATTTTAGTTAATTGATTTGTGAATTGGATGTGCTTGTTTCTGAAATGAATGCAATTTTGATGTGCTTCTGAAATGAATGAGAATTGGATGTGCTTGTTTCAGAGGGCATGGCTAGGATTTCCTGAGGTTAGCCAATAAACAGAAATAGATTTAGCAATGCAAAAGACTACCACAGACGGCCTGTAGATGAAATCGTCTGTGATAGTAGACTACCACAGACGGTCTATAGATGAAACCGTCTGTGATAGTCTGTGGTAGTCGAATATCACAGACGGTTTCATCTACAGACCGTCTGTGGTAGTCTACTATCACAGACGGTTGCATCTACAGACCGTCTGTAGTAGTCGAATATCACAGACGGTTTCATCTACAGACCATTTGTGATAGTATGTATTACAGACGGTTCGAAAACCGTCTGTGATGACCTAATGCATTACTGACCCATAAACTCAGACGGCTCACGGAACCGTCTGTGATGGCATTTTTGAACCGTCTGTAAAGGCCTTTTCTGTAGTAGTGTGTGTCGGCACCAGAGAAGACAGCGGCGGTGGCACGGCTCACGTGGAGAGTTCGATTTGGTGAACCAGAGAGGAAGTGAATGGCCGAAACATGCTAAAGACCAAATAAGGATGCTAAGAGAGCAAGGAATCGACGAGAGCTTTACCGGATTAAGTGGGAGATGAAGAGTTTGTGCTTCGGCCGAAAAGGGTCCAATCTTCAATCACACGAAAACCTATCGTGCATTGCTCAAATTAGTTGAGGGGAAAACTTAATGAGGTCCTAAGGCGCAAAGTGACGCGCTCAATTGAGGATAATACCTCTCAGAGACAAGGGTTGACACAGAGAGGTCTTCGGGTGCGCGCTCTAGAGCTTCCAATGGCGCTTCTGTGGTCCGAGAGCTACAAGCAAGGACAGGAGTTGGGATAAGCAAAAATGGAAACAGGATGGATCACAGAGCAGGGAGGAACCATGCGGAGGAAGCTTACCCGAGAGATGCGCACGAGAGAGCTTCCTCCTCCTTAGTACCGAGAGGAGAAGTGGGCCGAAATGAAGGGCAAGGAGGGGGTATTATCCCCGGGAAGACGACGGAGTGGAGGTGGTGTCAAGTAGAGAATGCTCCGGAGTGGCCAACGGACGCGGTGGATTGACGGCGTGCCTGGCGCCGTTCTGTGCGTGTCGAAACGTCGCGGCCGTGTGGAGATCGCCCCCTACGCGAGGTTGACGAAGAAGCTGACCGGCGGGCCCCGCTTCGTTAGCGACACGCACACACGCGCAAGAGCCAGAGTAAGAGCGTCATTGAGGGCCGTTGGATCTGGGCTGGACGGCTCGGATTAAAAAGGGGCGTTAGGACCATTTCGGAGGGTTGCGAGATCTGGGCCGTTGAATTCCAATCGGACAGCCCGTGTGCGGTCTGATTAGGGGTTGGGTGAGTCAATTCGCGAAATCGACTCGAGTCGGTCCAATGATGTTTGAATTGAGTCTAGGGTTTGACTGAGAATTAAATCAGTTTCTCTACTTTGACCAAGTGTTTAAAAATAGGAATACAATTCCTAAAATCATGAAATAAATCATGGGGGTTCCTGGGAAGGTCTAGTGTCCATAAAAATTATTGAACACTACTGTTCAAGATATATTGTGTATAATTTAAATTCAAACTTAGTGTAGGTCATTAAATTGTGTTTGAATTTTTCTTAGGGTTTAAACTAGTCCCAAAAATTTGGAAAAAATATATTAATTCATTATAATTGTTCTAGTATTTGAATAAATTATTTCCAGGGATGAACATAAGTTTTTGTTACTGGCTTCTTTTGGTAATTCAATTTGAAGGGTAAGTTTAATCCCTTTTTGAGATTTTCCAAGTGCAATATATAATGCAAAAGTTTGAAAACAATGATGCATGCTCATGAGATGCATAGTAATCCTCTTTATTAATTTGGGGATGTGACAGATTTCGTGCTGATGTGTTGAGTCTTTGTCCTCCTTGATGGAGTGGCTGTAACACCAACATCATATCAAAATCAATCCAAGGAAAGATTTCTCAAAGATGTGTCTCTTTGTGTTCTTCCTCTCTATTTCGTGATTTTCGGTCTTTCTTTGATCCGTGAGTTTTCTATTGGTTTCTTGCCTTGATCTAGCTTGCTGTGACATGTGGGAATACATCTAGGATCATCTTGATCATCAATCACCCACGAGCAAGGCTCTAGATCATATTTCGATTTTGACTTGGTTTTGGAGCACCCTTCGTTCAAACTAAAAAAGATAGGTACTTTGGCATGGATCTACACGATCTTTGATTGGAATAGGTTTCTAATATCTTAGAGAAGGTGTGTCTCAAGTTTGGTAAGGTTTGGAGTCACGGATCAAAAGTTAGACCGATTTGTGTTTCGGTTTTTGGGCTGTCGGCCCTGTTCATCCTGCATCCGGTCAGTCCGACCTTTGGTCGCTTGTCAGACCGCCCTCCGGTCAGTCCACGCTTTTGCCGCCGGTCAGACCGGCCTGAGCGGCCAAACCGCACATTGGCCGTCGGTCAGACCGCACCTCTGGATTAGGGTTTGTGATTTCCTGTTTTGGTCTTTTGCTTTGGGTTTTTTGAATTGGATTCAATACAAGTCTTTCGCTGTATTTGTTTATTGATCTTCATAGCTTTTATAGCTATTGGAGTAAAATTTGTGTTGAATCCGATCAAAGTGAAAAAGTGAGCATGCTCCTATTCACCCCCCCTCTAGTCGCCTTTTTGGTCCAACAAGTGGTATCAGAGCCCGGTTAGTTCAATCTTGATCTTAACCGGTCACTGAACTTGGCGATGGATAAGTACTCCACCAAGCTGCATATCTTCGAATGGGCTCGACTATGCCTATTGGAAGAACCGCATGCGAGTCTTCCTTGAGAGCGAAGGACAAGCTATATGGGAGGTTGTTCGAGTCCCGCTCGTTTTGCCCGAAGTTGCTATGCCAGCTTCAGCAGCCCTCTTGGCTAACAACAACAAGGCAAAGAATCTTCTATATGCTGGGCTTGGTAGGCAGGAGTATGCTAGGATTTGCAACCTTGAGACCACACATGAGATTTGACACACCCTCGAAACTTACCATGAGAGATTGTCTCAAATCAAGCAAGTGCGCCAGACGGTCTACAAGTGAGAGTATAACAAATTCGAGATACGTCCTGGCGAGAGCATCGATGACGTTTTTACTCGCTTCAACAAGATGATCAACCAGATGAGAGCTGTAGACATTGAGTACTCTCAATTTGAGAATGCCACCACCTCTTGGCTGCAATCAACACCAAGGAGTGGGAGATGAAGGTTACTGCCATTGAGGAGAACGTCGATCTCTCTAGTCTCACTTTGGAGCTGCTTCCTAAGAAGGATAACATGGCTTTGGTAGCTAATCCTTTGAAAAGAACTTCTGATGGTTCTTCTGAGTCTTCTTCTGGTTTTTCTCTTGCGTGTTTATCTGCTATTCAAGAAGAAGAGTTTGAGAGTCTTCCTGAGGCTGATTTAGCTCTTTTAGCCAAGAAAGTCACACGGGCATATAACAATGTTAGAAACAAGAAGAGATGTGGCCCGATGACGTGCTATGAGTGTGGAGAGCTTTATCATATCCGGGCAAACTGCCCCAAACTGAAAGGTAAGGCAACCGCAAGGATGAGAAGCCTGCTTAGAAGAAGCCTCAGGGGAACAAGCCCAAGTATGATGCTGCCAAGCTCATGAAGGCCGCTCACTGGGTCCTTGCCGCTTTTGGAGAGCAATCCATGAGTGATGTGGATTCCGGGAGCGAGGAGGATAAGGAGGAGGAGCTCCCTCAAGACAAGAAAGGGAAGGCCAAGGACTTCACCGGTATGTGCTTCATGGCCGACTCCGCTGACGCCGATGACAATGATGAGGTACCTCCATCCTATGATGTCCTTTCTGCTAGATGCGACACCATGTTTGAGCGACTCATGAGTCAGGATAAGGCCTTAGAGTTTATCATGGCTAGGAACAAGGGCTTAGAGTCACAAGTAGATAATTTGACTTTAGAACTTGTAAATGCTAAGACTCTTAAATCTGATGAATGTTCTTCTTGCCATGCTCTACACTCTGAATTTGCTAAACTGGAATATGGTCATGATATTGCTTTGCACCAACTTGAAAATGCTAGGACTGAGCTAATTGATGTTAAATTTGCTCCCTATGAAAAATGCTTAGAGTCTAGCAAGTTGGTCACTTCTGGTAGTGTTGAATCTAGTTTTTGCTCTTTTTGCTTAGAACGTGAACATGAAGTTAAGGACATTTTAGAAGCAGTTAGAGCTAAATATGCCAAGCTTAAGGACACAATTGAGTCTATGCCTTGTGCCTCATGTGCAGCCTATAAGCTTGAAGTTGCTTTTCTTAAGGAGAAACATGCTAGAGCCATTAAGGCCAAAACTTGTGAGTCATGTGTTAATTTTGGAAAAGAGAATACATATCTTAAGAATACTTTAGAAAGATTCTCTAGTGGTAAAAAATAGTTCATGATTCTTGATCAATCAAAAACTCCTTATAAGAAGTAAGGGTTAGGATACAACTCTGCCCAGGACAAATCCAAACCTAATGTCATTCAGGTCTTGGAAAATGGCTTAGTTGAATTCACAACCCAACCTGCAAAAATAATTTTTAAATCTGCAGGCTTTGTCCAACCTTCTTTTGAGTCAAAAGGTGCTTCTCCCAGTGGTACAAAATACCATTGCACCTATTGTAAGAAGAGTGGACATTTGGTTGAGTTCTGTTGGTGTAGGTTGAAGAACGCTAAGAAAATTATCGCTAGAATTTCATCTCATCAACCTAGAGCTTTCATGAGACATGGTCATGTAGAAAACAAGAAACCTGGACTAGGATTTATTTCATATGCTCATCATCATAATGTTCTTAGACAGGATGTTTCTAATGCTCTTGTAACCATTGCTCATAATAGAACTGCAAATAAAATCAAGGATAGCAATTCTTCTTTGCATACTACTCATAGACGTGTGTCTCAGTACTGGATTCCTAAGTCATGTCTAACTAACCCCAGTATTGAGACACATCGATCTTCTGTGCCTTGATTTTCAGGATCGCCGCGGAAGGAGGAAGAACACGTGGCTCGTCGACTCCGGCTGTTCACGCCACATGACCGGAGACTCAGGATGGTTCACTTACTTCATGCGGTCGACGGGTGATGACTTCATCACCTTTGGAGATGATACACAAGGGCGAATTGAAGGAACGGGATCAATCAAGGTGAATGACAAATTCATCCTGAAGGACGTCGCTCTTGTGGACAAGCTAAGGTACAACTTGCTTTCTGTTTCGCAGCTTCTTGATGATAGCTATGAAACTCGTTTTAAGAAAAATGCCTATCGTGTGCTTGATTCTGCCGGTGAGCTTGTTTTTAGGATTTCTAGAGTTGGCATAATTTTTGGAGCTAATTTTTCTTAATCTCTTGCTGGATCTCTCAAATGTTTAATTGCATCTTCTTCTGATGTCTGGCTTTGGCACCGACGTTTGGGGCATATTAGTTTTGATCATCTGACGCGAGTTAGCGGCCTTGATCTCATGAGAGATTTGCCTAAACTCAAAGCTGTCAAGGATGCTGTATGTGTGCCCTGTAGGCATAGCAAGCAAGTTGCCGCCTCACACCCTTCATTGACTATGGTCATGACTGACGGACCAGGACAGTTGCTTCATATGGATACTGTTGGTCCTGCTAGGGTTCGGTCAGTCGGTGGCAAATGGTTTATTCTTGTCATAGTCGATGATTTTTCGAGATATTCTTGGGTGTTCTTTCTTGCTTCGAAGGATGAGGCTTTTGATTATTATCATGATCTTGTTCTTCGTTTGGCTTCTGAACTTCCTGGTGCCTTGAGAGCGATCCGCAGTGATAATGGAACGGAGTTCAAGAATGCTTCTTTTGCCTCTTTTTGTGTTGAGCACGGTATTGAGCATCAGTTCTCTTCTCCACATGCCCCTCAACAAAATGGTGTTGTTGAAAGGAAGAACATGACCTTAGTCGAGATGGCTAGGACGATGCTACATGAGTATAGCACACCGATGAGGTTTTGGGTCGAACCTATTGCTAAAGCTTGCCATATTGCAAATCGTGTCTTCTTAAGACCTTCTTTGGGCAAGACTTCTTATGAGCTTCGATTTGGTAGAAAACCCTCTGTCTCTCATTTTCGAGTCTTTGGATTGAAGTGTTTTATTCTCAAGACAGGAAACCTAGATAAATTTGAGTCAAGAACTTGTGATGGTTTATTTCTGGGTTATCCTGCTCATTCGAGGGGTTTTCGGGTTTTCAATGTTGAAACTAACGTTGTTCAGGAGACATTTAATGTAACTTTTGATGAGACTAGCCCTGGAGCTAGATCAGATATTTCAGGTGATTCACAGGAGACAGAGATCATTTTTGTAGAAGAAGATGATGATGAAGTCGATTTTGCTCTTGCACCTGTTGCTGATGCTCCTATCCAAGCTCCAGAACCTGCTACGACTGCTTCACCTCCAATTGAGGCTCCTGCTGCATCTTCATCATCAGCAGTACCTGCGGAGGTTGAGGAGTTGCTATCTCCCCCAGGCGCCCCACTGCACATTTAGAAGCAACACCCTCCGGATCAGATGATTGGTAATCTTCATGAGCGAGTCACTCGCTCCAGGTATCATAATTTGAGTCTCTTCTCTCATTCTGCATTTGTAGCTTGTTTTGAACCCCGCGATATATCACATGCTTTATCTGATTCTAGCTGGGTCAATGCCATGCATGAGGAGTTAGAGAATTTTGAGAGAAACAAGGTCTGGAACCTAGTAGAACCTTCTAGTGGTCATAATGTGATAGGAACCCGTTGGGTGTTCAAAAACAAACAAAATGAGGATGGTTCTGTGGTTAGAAACAAGGCTAGGTTGGTAACTTAGGGCTTTAGCCAAGTTGAGGGGTTAGACTTTGATGAGACCTTTGCTCCTGTTGCTAGATTAGAAGCCATTCGCATTCTGCTTGCATTTGCTGCATCTAAAGGTTTTAGGTTGCATCAAATGGATGTTAAGAGTGCTTTTTTGAATGATTTTATAGAGGAGGAAGTGTATGTTAGGAAACCCCCTGGCTTTGAGAATCCCAAGTACCTAGACCGCGTTTTCAAGCTATCCAAAGCCTTGTATGGTCTTAAGCAAGCCCCTAGAGCCTGGTATGATAGACTTAAGACCTTTTTGCTTAAGAATGATTTTGAAATGGGAAAGGTAGATAAGACTCTTTTCATTCTTAGGCATGGCAATGACTTCCTGCTTGTTCAGATTTACGTGGATGATATTATCTTTGGTGGTTCTTCTCATGCGCTTGTTTCCAGTTTTTCTGAGACCATGTCTAGGGAATTTGAGATGAGTATGATGAGAGAGCTCAATTATTTTCTGGGGCTTCAAATCAAGCAATGCAAGGAAGGGATCTTCGTCCATCAGACGAAGTACACCAAGGATCTGCTCAAGCGCTTCGAGATGGGTGACTGCAAGCTGATCGCCACTCCCATGATGATGTCGACTGCTTTGGATCCAGATGAGGAAGGAGAATCCGTGGATCAACGCGAGTACCGCAGCATGATCGGCTCCCTTCTGTACCTGACGGCCTCAAGACCGGACATCCACTTGATGGTCGCCTCTGCAGGCGAGGTTTCAGGCGTCTCCGAGGACTTCACATCGCCAAGCCGTTAAGCGCATTTTCAGGTACCTTCATTCTACCCTCCAGTGTGGCATTTGGTATTCCTGCTCTTCTTCGTTGTCCATTAGGTTTTTCGATTCGATTTTATGGTCGTCGGCTAGATAGGAAGAGTACCTCAGGCACTTGTCATTTCTTAGGCACTTCTCTTGTCTCTTGGTCGTCCAGGAAGCACTCCTCTGTTGCACAATCCACTGCTAAAGCTGAATATGTAGCTGCTGCTAGTTGCTGTAGTCAGATTTTGTGGATGGTGTTCACTCTTAAGGACTTTGGGTTAAATTTTGCTAGTGTTCCTCTCTTCTGTGATAACACTTCTGCCATTAACATTACTAAAAACCTAGTGCAACACTCTAGGACCAAGCACATAGACATTCACTATCACTTCCTTAGAGATCATGTAGAGAAGGGTGATATTGTGTTGCATTTTGTGGAGTCCGAGGCTTAGTTAGCTGATATCCTCACCAAGCCTTTAGACCCAACAAGGTTTGCCACCTTGAGGAGTGAGTTAGGGGTAATTTATCCCTATGGGTTGGTTTGAGGGGGAGTTGGATCTTTTCTGATCTTTCCTTGTTCATCTGATCTTTTCTTGATCTTCTTTTGAACTTGTTTATCTTTTCAATCTTTTTAGGCTTTTTGAGCTTTTCTTGCATCTCATTGTATCATATTGCATTCATATGAAAATCACAAAAAGATGCATTGTAATATAAGCTTTACTGCTTGTCTTTTAAAATTGATGAAGCTTTGCTTATTACCCTCTTGGGCTTTAGTATTTCAATTCTTGCTCAATGCCATGTCTAGTTCTTTGACTTGCTAGAATTATCATGCTTTCATATGTGTAGCTAAGTCTTTGCTAAATGAGCTAGAACTCTAAGACAACTTGAACTAAAAACTGCAATTTGTGGATGTTTTAGCTAGTTGCGCAATTAGTGCTCCTTTTGTGACATTGACCCTGTCAAAATTGCTTTGTTAACTCTTAAATCTAGAATTGATCATGACTTGTGCTTGTTGTTCCTTTGAGAATCTAAAACTTCTCTTGCGAAGAATGAAAAATCAAATTTCAAGATTGTCTTATGGTTAAAATGTGCCAAACTACTCTCACGAGACTGCATGTCAAAGACATGAACTTGGAGATAGTTTGATGATCTAGACGATCTCATGGGGACTGCTTGTCAAAATTGACATGAACCTCAAGATTTGTCGCCTTGGTTGAAGTTTAGAAAGAGTTTGTGGATGGCTCCTAGTCCAGGATCTTCTTCACTAAGATAGACCTTTAATCAGCTTTTGGCCGAAGATTAGGAAGAGTTTGTGGATGGCTCCTAGTCCAGGATCTTCTTCATTAAGATAGGCCTTAAGTCAAATATTCATTGCAAATAAAAAACTGTTGAAAAATGGGCGTTTGAGAAAATTTGAGCAAAATGATTCAATTCAGGACCTGTTTGTCTCTTAAGTGGTCATTGTTAGCTTTTTGATCTCACATTGACATTTTGACATGGCCATTATCACTTTAGGATCCCTGTTGATGAACTTACTAAATTTGAAGCTTTGCTTAAATTGTTACAATTCAATGCTTTACATTGAGCCTTCTAGCTTAGCTTTGATATATATGTTTTAACATGATCTTGCTAGCGCTTTCAGGCTTGATATGTGTTGTGCAATATTAGAAATGCTAGCTTGTTCTTTTGGGTAATCTCCAAAGCTTCTTGTACTAAAAAAATTAAAAAATACAAAAATTGAAGCCACTCCATTGCATTTCAAGCATGCTCTTTCTTATGCTTTTTCCTTTATTCTGCATTTGTCATCTCTGGACGAGAGGAGGGCGTGATTCCTTGATGACTCCATTGTCAAAGGGGGAGAAGATGTTCTAAAAATGATAAAAGGGGGAGCTTTTGGAGAAAATTGGAGAATTTGAAATTTTCTGAAATTTGAGGATCATAGTGAGGGGGAGTATCTTATTTGCATTCTTATAGTTTTATTGCCATTTCTGAACTTGAATTGCAATTCTTGCAACCTCACAATGATCAAAGGTCATTTTGAACAATTGTTCTATCATATGGACCTTAAGTGAGATTTTGACTCTTTACTGGAAATTGAAGTTTTCTCGCTTTCTTTTGCCTTATCTCACTTGCCTATGCTATTCTGAAGCCAACTTGGTCATTCTCTATGCTTTCTCTTGTATTTGGACCAAGTAACAGAATTAACTAGTAATTTAAAATAGGAATTTAAATTAATGGAATATAAATAAGCATGCAATAATAGTTTAAAATTGAATTTAAATAATTTTAAATATTGGGCTCAAATATGATCAAATGATGTAACTTACCTTGCTCAATTAGTTGTTGCTCAGAAACAACGATGAAACTTGACTCTCCGAACTCGTCGAAATCCGACTTTCCGAAGTCATCGACATCTACATGCGAAAATGAGCCAAATTCAAGTAAAATTCAAATAAACTCCAAATTAAATAATTCTAGTATAGATAGTGTCGGTGTTTTAGAACCGATCTTACGTAAAGATTGTTTGATTCGGGGGGTCTCCTAGAATGGAATCACGCAGAGAGATTGACACGGGTATTTTATACAGGTTCGGGCCTTCTCCGGAGAGAATAACAACCCTACTCCTGTGTGTGTATGGTATTGAGTGTATTCTGAACAATCAGGAGAAAACTAAGACTATTACAGATGATAGTACTTGTCTTCCTGATGGCCCTTTGATAGCGTGTGTGTACACTACTATCGCTGTTTCCTCCCCTTATCTTCCTGATCGCTGCCTTTATATAGTCGTGAAGAAATAACCGTTCTGTTCTGCTGAAGAGGCGCTTCATCAAGTCCAGTAACGGGCGCATATTGGCAGTAATCACCGGAGTAGTGACTCCTTCACGCCGTCTGGCAGTTAATGGTCGGAGATAATGGGGTATTAAGCGCTATTACTTCACAGAGTAACAGCGTATGTTGACTGTTTGGATTCCTTAATCAATTGGACCCACTCGCTTGTAGGTTTTATTGATCATAAGGTGGTCGTGGCTGACCTGGTCGTAGAAGAGCTTACGACTATGAGATAGTCGTAGAAGAACTTACGACTGGGTAGTGGTCGTAGAAGAACTTACGATCACCTGGTTGGCTTCTCCCTTGTAAATATAAGGGGTACTTCTGGGGACCACATGACATCATATTTACCCATAATAAGAATTATAGATAAAATGAGGATTATTAGATCCTCGTCATCTAGCCCCCCAGCTTCAAGTGAAAGTAACTTACTTGGTGAAGGAGTTGTAAATGGTCTTATGACTATGAAAATGTCCCAGAAAGGTGGTCGAAGGAAAAACTCTTCGACATTTGAGTGCTACTTTGACCAGAAATATGCTTGGTCAAGAAGGTTGCTTACGACTATCAAATAGTCGTAGAAAACTCCTACGACTATGAAGTGGTTGTAGTAGGGTGATCGGAAGAAAATCCTTTCCAATTGATACTTCATTCGACCAGAAAGACTTGGTCAAGAAAGTAATTTTGCTTGAGGTGTAAAAA